>CAWUFW010006860.1:0-600000 GCA_963921515.1 Calotriton arnoldi
TGCTGCTCCTGGCTCAGATCTGCCCTAGAAGGTCCCCCTGTCCCCAAGAACTCAACCTGGTCAGGTTCAAGTTCCTCTGGGACAGTTCCTTCTTCAGGGCTGAGATCATCCCCTCAAGGGACTGATCTTCCTCCTGAGCCAAGGGGGAAGGCACTGCCTTAACCCTACTACTCCTCCTCTTGGAAGGCACTTGGTCCATTCTTCCAGAATCCAAGGCCTGTTCAGTGCTAGACATTTTGGCTTGTGACCTGGTCACAGCAAACACATCTGCAGGGATCCCCAGCATTTCTGCATGGGTCCTGAGCTCCACTTCTGCCCAAGCAGAAGTCTCTAAGTCATTGCCAAGCAAGCATTCGACTGGTAGGTTTGCACTTACCACAACCTTCTTAAGGCCAGTTACCCCTCCCCAGGAGAAGTTAACAACTGCCAGAGTATGGTCTGTTCTGACATTGCTAGCATTGGTCACTTGGTACATCTCACCAAGTATAACTTGCCCAGGATTCACAAGGTCTTGTGTCACCATTGTGACACTTGCCCCTGTGTCCCTAAATGCCAAAGCCTCACGTCCATTGATTAAAGGCTGTTGTCTGTACTTGCCCAGATTACTGGGACTCATAGAGGAGGGCACATCCATGCCTCCATCACAGACTAACACAGCCTGAGTCAGTTCCCTGACTAGGTCAGAGCCCAACTCAGTACCCAGGGTGAACCCTACTAAACCCTTGGCTGGAGCACTCCCACCAACTGTACTAGGGGGAACAGGTGCCTTAGGGGCATTGGTGGGTGCTGGACTGGAGTCTTTGGACTTGGTGCAATCACTGGTCCAGTGGGTCTTTTGCTTACAGACCTTGCACCATGGTTTTCTTTGGCCTTTCCCTTTGGTAGACTGTGAATCCCCACCAGAAGAAGATTTTTGGGGGCCTGATGAAGACTTTTGATCTTTACCCTTCTCCCCACCCTTTTCAGAGTTCTTAGCATCTTGCTTCTTGGTTTCCCCACCTTGGTTCTGTACCTTCTGCTTCACCCTGGTTCTGACCCATTTGTCTGCCTTCTTTCCCAATTCTTGGGGAGAGGTCAGATCAGAGTCTACCAGGTATTGATGCAACAGCTGATTTTGACAGTTATTAAGAATCTGCTCCCTCATTATCAGATTGTACAATCCTGAGAAGTCACACACCTTACTGCCCATCAACCAGCCTTCCAGAGCCTTGGCAGAACAATCCACATAGTCTACCCAGTCTTGAGTCTGTGCTTTTTGGGTATCTCTGAACTTCAACCTGTACTGTTCAGTGGTTAGGCCAAACCCATCAATAAGAGCACTCTTCAAGACCTTGTAATTGTCAGCATCCTCCTCTCTAACAGTGAGGAGCTTATCTCTACCTTTGTCAGCAAAGGAGAGCCACAAGATTGCTGCCCACTGCTCCTGAGGGACCTTCTGTACCTTACAGGCCCTCTCTAGAGCAGTTATCCATTTGTGGATATCATCCCCACTCTGGTAGGGAGGGACAATCTTGCTCAGGTTCCTATGGTCATAGGACCTTTCCCTATCTCTAGGGACATGGCTGCCACCATGGGACTCTAGTCCCAACTTTCTTCTCTCTCTAAGGAGATCTAGGGATTCCCTATCTAAAGCCAGTTGCTTTTTTCTGATTTCCAGCTGAGTTTCCTCATACCGGACCAGCCTGGCTCTCCTCTCATGAGAGGATTCCCTCCTGTGAGAGGAGACAGAGCTCCCTATAGAGGTGCCAGAGTGGTTAGACTCCTGAGAAGGAGATCTAGACTTCCTGGGCACACTCTTAATCCTTCCTGGGGGACAAAGAGGGCATCATCTTGATCATCCTCATCATCATCCACAGGAGGGATTGGGTTTTCCAGGTCAGGGTCATTGTCACCCTCCTGGCCAGTTTCAGAGGGGGGCTGGGGGTATTGGTACCCCTGGCCTCGTCCTCTTCTTCTGCCCCACCCTCAGCTCCTACCCCTTCAGTCCCTACAGGCTTACTAAGGTCATAAGCCACCAACAACTCCTTGAGGTGTTGGGTGGTGGGGCTTTGGCCTGTCCTTATTTTTCTCAAGTTGCATAAAGCTCTCAATTCCAAGAATGGGAGTGTATCATACTTGGAGGGTGGAAGCTCAATGGCTTCCTGCAAGGATTCTTTGGATCCTACCCTTAAAGACATTACTAGTGTGGTGTGGTGTATGCACTACCTACTCTAGTGTGGCCTACTAAACTCTCTTGAGTTGTAGAAAGGGTTGTGCTATCCCTTAACACACAACTCTAAGTTCAGTAGAACTTACTGTATTCTAAGCTTAAATTATATGTACCTTAGGTACCTTTAGTGGTTTTCAGTTGATCAATTCAATTGAGATTATCTGGTAAAACAATAGCAAGCTGGAATCCCACACGCTGCACACCAATGTGAGAAGTTGGCCTGGCATATGCTGTCCACTAATTATAGTGGGCACCTTGCACCAGTCCAAACAACCCCTTATTGGAGATAGGTTAAAGACAACCTTATTGAAAGCTATCCTAGTGGTAGCTATGGAGAGCAGCCTTCAGGCTAAGTCTTGAAGGAATGTAAAGCAGCTTGTTTTACCAGTCTATAATCTCTTGAGTGACCAAATGAAAGAGCACCACACCAGGTATATATTCAAAATATATGTATTTATTGCTAAACACACCCCTCTAGTCTCTTTATGAGGCTAGAGTTCGAAGTACATAAGTTATAAGTTATCAAATCACAGTAATAGCACAAATACACGTTTGGGCCCTAGGGGCGTACCAAACCATATACCAATAAAGTGGTATGCGAACCACGACTGAACTAGACACTAGGCCTAGAGCCTCTAGAAGTGCTTGGACCACAAGGAACCACCCAAGGTAGTGACACAGGGGACCTACGGGAGACGCGTGCAGTGTAAATACACAACCGCGATACGCCGTTGACTTCTATGGAGAAAGTCGGGATCGGGAAATTATAGAAAAGGGACACTTAAAAGAGGACTAGGACAAAACCCTTTGAGATCTAGGACTTTGAAGAGTCTCTACCCACGGGAGCACCGGAGTACTCGTGTTACCTCACCCAGGGAAGCCGGGTGCATAGGTGCCTTTCGGGGTCGGGTTTCGTCGTCGATTCGAATGGCGATCTGCTGCAAAGTGCTGCTGGCGGCCAAGAGAAAAGTGTCCGGGTGGATCCAAGAGTGGATCGGAGTTCTGAAGAACCTGAAAGCAGAGGGGACAGAGTCTGGGTCACTAGCCAGTGACCAGGAAGGCGATGGACAGATGCCCACCGATGTCGAGTGCTTCAGGTGCGTTGACGGTCGTCTTGACTCTTCAGCCACGAGGTCCAGGAGGCGTTGTCGGCGACCAGGAGCAGGATTCAGGCTGGTACACGATGTCTGTCGAGTGCTGAGGTGTCGGCGACCGGATTGGACCCAACAAGCCTTGGCAACGGCAAGTCTCGGTGAAGATGTAGATCGTCGATGGTGCAGACCAGCAAGGTCTGTGGAACTCACCCAGCGAGGGTAAGTGAGGGCAGGCCTGGAGCAACCAGGATGCCAAGTAAGAAAAGGATTGGCCTTCGTTAAGGGCTACTAGCCAACGGGCTAGCGACCGCGAAGGAGCCTCGTGACGCCGCACGTGGAGCTGGCTTACAGGACACTCGTGGAGTGGGGGCCAGTGATCTTCGGTGCAGGTGGTGCTGGAGGCTAGGGCTACTCGGAGCCCAAAGCACGACTTCTTGGGAGACCCAGAAGATGGTGCACTTGCAAATGTGCTCGGTGTCCAGGGGTCATGGTCTCAAGTCACCCACGATAGCCACGGGCCTCAGCTTTGCTGGGGACTCAGGGTAGCCTCGGGGAAGTCTGAGAATCCACCTCTGGTGATGCGATGACTTCGGCGTCCGACGGGAGCTTCAGAAATGCGAACCGGACAGATGCTTCTTTGGTGCCTGCCAAGCAGGGGAGTCACTCCTTGACCCCAAGGGAGATTCTTCAGTCCTCTAATCTTGTCGTAGAGCGTCGAAGGTCCAGGATTCAGTTTCAGAGTTTCGTCCAGGTATAATCTAAAGTCCTAAGGACTGGGTTCCTACCTTTATTCTAAAAATAGGGGTTGGACTACTCTGTGGCCCCACCTATGGGTGGGTCAGGGCAGAGGGGTGGCTACACCCCTTTCCCTTTGTCCAGTTCGCGCCAAAGCAGGGGCTGCAAGCCCCTGATCCGGTTTGAACTGGGGTATGCACAGGGACACCAAATGTGCCCCCAGTGCAGGACTTCAAAGCACACAGATGGTGCTCCCGCCCAGCCCCAATACACATTATCCTGTCTGGGGAGGTGGTCACACCTCCCTGGGACAGGAAACCTATTGTCCAGGCCTCCCCTGCCGGAGTTTCGTCCAGCAGCAGGAGGCCAGACTCGTGTCTGTGGCAGCAGCATCCATTTTGTGATGCCAGGGCTTTGGAGAGAAGTTACCGGGTTAGTCAGAGTTAACATGTCTTTCCTTCTAGAAGGGTGGAATGCTACCCCCGCCGCCAGAATTGGCGGGGGGGTAGTATTCCAAGATGTTTGACACCAAACACGACATGTTTAGGTGCAGCCATTCCAAAGTTAGCATTTTACCGCGAGGATATAATGCGCTTAAGAGTATATGGTCAGGCTGCACTACAAACAGCATCAGAGATGGTCTCCGAACGCTGCAGAGGGGCCCTGCTCATGCAGGGGCACCCTCTCACATAGGAACCATGCACTCTGCCTTTAGGATTGATAAGGCCTGCCTTAGGAGTGACTTATAGGTTTATATGTGTGTATGTATTTAGTGATATAGGTAACCTATATCACAGTAAGGGGTGCATGCACCACCTTACCCAGGCTGCAGTAGCAGACCTGTGGTGTCAGTTTGGATGGCCTTCCAGGGGTGGCATAATACATGCTGCAGCCCCTGGCAGGCCTCTGAGGTACCTATGCCCTTGGTACATAGTATACCATATACTAGGGACTTATAAGGGCACTCCAGATCCCAATCAGTGATGTGCCTAAGGCACATGGAAACCATTTTAGAGAGGAAGCAGCTAGGCTGGGGTTCTGATTAGCAGGGCCCCAGCCAGACTAATGTCGAAAAACAGTGAAGCATCAGCAAAAAGTGGGGGTACCCATGTGAAGCAGATCCTACTCTCCTACACAACCCCCCAAACGTAGGGACATTAAACTAACCTTGCCCAGTTAAGTCTTCATGTTCTAAGTGGAAATACCTAGAGAGTCCATCTGCATTCGCATGGTTACTCCCAGGCCTATGTTCCACTGTAAAGTCCATCCCCTGTAGGGAAATGGACCACCTAAGCAGTTTGGGGTTTTCACCCTTCATTTGTTTTAGCCATAAGAGGGGCTTATGGTCTGTCTGAACCAGGAAGTGTGTACCAAACAAGTATGGCCTCAACTTCTTCAGAGCCCAGACCACAGCAAAGGCCTCCCTCTCTATGGCTGACCAACGTTTCTCTCTAGGGGTCAGCCTTCTGCTAATGAAAGCTACTGGCTGATCCTGACCTTCTTCATTCAATTGTGACAGTACAGCCCCTACCCCCAATTCAGATGCATCAGTTTGAACAATGAACTTCTTGGAGTAATCAGGACTCTGCAGAATTGGAGCAGTGCACATGGCCTGCTTGAGGTCATCAAATGCCTTTTGACAGCTAGCTGTCCACTGAACCTTTTTGGGCATTTTCTTAGAAGTTAAGTCATTCAGGGGTGTCACTATTGATCCATACCCCTTGACAAATCTCCTATAGTACCCAGTCAGGCCTAAGAAGGCTCTCACCTGAGTCTGGGTAGTGGGAGCAGTCCAGTCCATGATGGTCTGGATCTTGCTCTGCAAAGGTTGAACCTGGCCTCCACCCACAAGGTGGCCCAGGTACACAACCTGACTCTGCCCTATCTGGCACTTAGTGGCCTTGATAGTCAGGCCTGCCTTTTGCAGGGCCTGTAAAACATTCCTGAGGTGGACCAGGTGATCCTCCCAGGTGGAGCTAAAGACAGCAATATCATCTAGATAAGCTGCACTATAGGCTTCCAGTCCTGTGAGAACTGTATTCACCAACCTCTGGAAAGTGGCAGGTGCATTCTTCAGACCAAAGGGCATTACCACAAATTGATAATGCCCACTAGGGGTTGAGAATGCTGTTTTGGGCTTTGCAGTATCAGCTAGTCTGATCTGCCAGTAGCCAGCTGTTAGGTCAAATGTGCTGAGATATTTGGCAGAGGCCAAAGTATCTATGAGCTCATCTGCCCTGGGTATTGGATGGGCATCAGTCCTAGTGACTGCATTGAGACCCCTGTAGTCCACACAAAACCTCATCTCTCTTTTTCCACCACTGGTGTGAGGTTTTGGTACAAGGACCACTGGACTAGCCCAAGGGCTATCTGAGGGTTCAATAACTCCCAACTCCAACATTTTCTGGACTTCAGTCCTGATACAGTCCCTGACATGGTCAGGTTGCCTATAAATCTTGTTTTTAATAGGCAGACTGTCCCCAGTGTCCACTTCATGAGTGCACCAGGTGGTCTGACTGGGTGTCAGTGAAAACATATGTCTAAACTGATTGAGGACTTGCCTGCAATCAGTTTGTTGCTGGGTAGTGAGGCTGCCTGCCAAGGCTACACCATCAACTGACCCATCGTCAGGGTTCTGTGAGAGCAGGTCAGGGAGTGGGTCACTCTCTTCCTCCTGCCCTTCATCAGTAGCCATGAGCAAGCCCATGTCTGCCCTGTCCACATATGGTTTTAACCTGTTGACATGGAGAACCCTGTGGGGACTCCTGGGTGTTCCTAGGTCCACTAAGTAAGTGACCTCACCCTTCTGCTCAACAATAGTGTGGGGTCCACTCCATTTATCCTGGAGAGCTGCTGGGGCCACTGGCTCCAACACCCACACCTTCTGTCCTGGCTGGTAAACAGTCAGAACAGCCTTTTGGTCATGCCAGGCCTTTTGAAGTTCCTGGCTAGCCTCAAGGTTTTTGGTTGCCTTTTTCATGTACTCAGCCATCCTGGAGCGGAGACCAAGTACATAGTCCACTATATCTTGCTTTGGGGGCTTGAGAGGTAACTCCCATCCTTCCTTCACCAAGCACAGTGGACCCCTCACAGGGTGGCCAAACAGAAGTTCAAAAGGGCTGTAACCAACCCCCTTCTGAGGCACCTCCCTATATGCGAATAAAAGGCAGGGCAAGAGTATGTCCCATCTACGCCTAAGCTTTTCTGGGAGCCCTTTAATCATGCCCTTCAAGGTTTTGTTGAATCTCTCAACTAAACCATTGCATTGTGGGTGATAGGGTGTGGTGAACTTATAAGTCACTCCACACTCCTTCCACATTGCTTTTAAGTACCCAGACATGAAGTTAGCACCCCTGTCTGAGACTACCTCCTTAGGAAAGCCCACTCTTGAGAAGATTCCCAGGAGGGCCCTTGCCACCACAGGTGCTGTAGTGGTCCTGAGGGGAATAGCTTCTGGGTACCTGGTGGCATGATCCACTACCACCAGGATAAACCTGTGCCCAGAGGCTGTTTGGGGATCCATGGGACCAACAATGTCAATCCCTACCCTTTCAAAGGGCACCCCCACCACAGGTAGTGGTATCAGGGGGCCTTTGTAGTGCCACCTGCTTTGCCACTGGCTTGGCAGGTTACACAGGAGCGACAAAACTCCTTGCTGTCTTCAGACATGTGGGGCCAGTGAAAGTGAGGGACAATTCTGTCCCAAGTCTTGTTCTGGCCCAGGTGACCTGCTAAGGGAATATCATGGGCTAGGGTCAATAGGAAGCCCCTGAACTTCAAAGGTATTACCAACCTCCTGGTAGCACCAGGCTTGGGGTCTCTACTCTCTGAGTACAGGAGTCCATCATCCCAATACACTGTATGGGGACCACTAGCTTTCCCAGCAGCCTCAGCAGCAGCTTGCTGTCTGAGGGGTTCAAGGGAGGGGCAGCTCTGCTGCTCCTGGCTCAGATCTGCCCTAGAAGGTCCCCCTGTCCCCAAGAACTCAACCTGGTCAGGTTCAAGTTCCTCTGGGACAGTTCCTTCTTCAGGGCTGAGATCATCCCCCTCAAGGGACTGATCTTCCTCCTGAGCCAAGGGGGAAGGCACTGCCTTAACCCTACTACTCCTCCTCTTGGAAGGCACTTGGTCCATTCTTCCAGAATCCAAGGCCTGTTCAGTGCTAGACATTTTGGCTTGTGACCTGGTCACAGCAAACACATCTGCAGGGATCCCCAGCATTTCTGCATGGGTCCTGAGCTCCACTTCTGCCCAAGCAGAAGTCTCTAAGTCATTGCCAAGCAAGCATTCGACTGGTAGGTTTGCACTTACCACAACCTTCTTAAGGCCAGTTACCCCTCCCCAGGAGAAGTTAACAACTGCCAGAGTATGGTCTGTTCTGACATTGCTAGCATTGGTCACTTGGTACATCTCACCAAGTATAACTTGCCCAGGATTCACAAGGTCTTGTGTCACCATTGTGACACTTGCCCCTGTGTCCCTAAATGCCAAAGCCTCACGTCCATTGATTAAAGGCTGTTGTCTGTACTTGCCCAGATTACTGGGACTCATAGAGGAGGGCACATCCATGCCTCCATCACAGACTAACACAGCCTGAGTCAGTTCTCTGACTAGGTCAGAGCCCAACTCAGTACCCAGGGTGAACCCTACTAAACCCTTGGCTGGAGCACTCCCACCAACTGTACTAGGGGGAACAGGTGCCTTAGGGGCATTGGTGGGTGCTGGACTGGAGTCTTTGGACTTGGTGCAATCACTGGTCCAGTGGGTCTTTTGCTTACAGACCTTGCACCATGGTTTTCTTTGGCCTTTCCCTTTGGTAGACTGTGAATCCCCACCAGAAGAAGATTTTTGGGGGCCTGATGAAGACTTTTGATCTTTACCCTTCTCCCCACCCTTTTCAGAGTTCTTAGCATCTTGCTTCTTGGTTTCCCCACCTTGGTTCTGTACCTTCTGCTTCACCCTGGTTCTGACCCATTTGTCTGCCTTCTTTCCCAATTCTTGGGGAGAGGTCAGATCAGAGTCTACCAGGTATTGATGCAACAGCTGATTTTGACAGTTATTAAGAATCTGCTCCCTCATTATCAGATTGTACAATCCTGAGAAGTCACACACCTTACTGCCCATCAACCAGCCTTCCAGAGCCTTGGCAGAACAATCCACATAGTCTACCCAGTCTTGAGTCTGTGCTTTTTGGGTATCTCTGAACTTCAACCTGTACTGTTCAGTGGTTAGGCCAAACCCATCAATAAGAGCACTCTTCAAGACCTTGTAATTGTCAGCATCCTCCTCTCTAACAGTGAGGAGCTTATCTCTACCTTTGTCAGCAAAGGAGAGCCACAAGATTGCTGCCCACTGCTCCTGAGGGACCTTCTGTACCTTACAGGCCCTCTCTAGAGCAGTTATCCATTTGTGGATATCATCCCCACTCTGGTAGGGAGGGACAATCTTGCTCAGGTTCCTATGGTCATAGGACCTTTCCCTATCTCTAGGGACATGGCTGCCACCATGGGACTCTAGTCCCAACTTTCTTCTCTCTCTAAGGAGATCTAGGGATTCCCTATCTAAAGCCAGTTGCTTTTTTCTGATTTCCAGCTGAGTTTCCTCATACCGGACCAGCCTGGCTCTCCTCTCATGAGAGGATTCCCTCCTGTGAGAGGAGACAGAGCTCCCTATAGAGGTGCCAGAGTGGTTAGACTCCTGAGAAGGAGATCTAGACTTCCTGGGCACACTCTTAATCCTTCCTGGGGGGACAAAGAGGGCATCATCTTGATCATCCTCATCATCATCCACAGGAGGGATTGGGTTTTCCAGGTCAGGGTCATTGTCACCCTCCTGGCCAGTTTCAGAGGGGGGCTGGGGGTATTGGTACCCCTGGCCTCGTCCTCTTCTTCTGCCCCACCCTCAGCTCCTACCCCTTCAGTCCCCACAGGCTTACTAAGGTCATAAGCCACCAACAACTCCTTGAGGTGTTGGGTGGTGGGGCTTTGGCCTGTCCTTATTTTTCTCAAGTTGCATAAAGCTCTCAATTCCAAGAATGGGAGTGTATCATACTTGGAGGGTGGAAGCTCAATGGCTTCCTGCAAGGATTCTTTGGATCCTACCCTTAAAGACATTACTAGTGTGGTGTGGTGTATGCACTACCTACTCTAGTGTGGCCTACTAAACTCTCTTGAGTTGTAGAAAGGGTTGTGCTATCCCTTAACACACAACTCTAAGTTCAGTAGAACTTACTGTATTCTAAGCTTAAATTATATGTACCTTAGGTACCTTTAGTGGTTTTCAGTTGATCAATTCAATTGAGATTATCTGGTAAAACAATAGCAAGCTGGAATCCCACACGCTGCACACCAATGTGAGAAGTTGGCCTGGCATATGCTGTCCACTAATTATAGTGGGCACCTTGCACCAGTCCAAACAACCCCTTATTGGAGATAGGTTAAAGACAACCTTATTGAAAGCTATCCTAGTGGTAGCTATGGAGAGCAGCCTTCAGGCTAAGTCTTGAAGGAATGTAAAGCAGCTTGTTTTACCAGTCTATAATCTCTTGAGTGACCAAATGAAAGAGCACCACACCAGGTATATATTCAAAATATATGTATTTATTGCTAAACACACCCCTCTAGTCTCTTTATGAGGCTAGAGTTCGAAGTACATAAGTTATAAGTTATCAAATCACAGTAATAGCACAAATACACGTTTGGGCCCTAGGGGCGTACCAAACCATATACCAATAAAGTGGTATGCGAACCACGACTGAACTAGACACTAGGCCTAGAGCCTCTAGAAGTGCTTGGACCACAAGGAACCACCCAAGGTAGTGACACAGGGGACCTACGGGAGACGCGTGCAGTGTAAATACACAACCGCGATACGCCGTTGACTTCTATGGAGAAAGTCGGGATCGGGAAATTATAGAAAAGGGACACTTAAAAGAGGACTAGGACAAAACCCTTTGAGATCTAGGACTTTGAAGAGTCTCTACCCACGGGAGCACCGGAGTACTCGTGTTACCTCACCCAGGGAAGCCGGGTGCATAGGTGCCTTTCGGGGTCGGGTTTCGTCGTCGATTCGAATGGCGATCTGCTGCAAAGTGCTGCTGGCGGCCAAGAGAAAAGTGTCCGGGTGGATCCAAGAGTGGATCGGAGTTCTGAAGAACCTGAAAGCAGAGGGGACAGAGTCTGGGTCACTAGCCAGTGACCAGGAAGGCGATGGACAGATGCCCACCGATGTCGAGTGCTTCAGGTGCGTTGACAGTCGTCTTGTCTCTTCAGCCACGAGGTCCAGGAGGCGTTGTTGGCGACCAGGAGCAGGATTCGGGCTGGTACACGATGTCTGTCGAGTGCTGAGGTGTCGGCGACCGGATTGGACCCAACAAGCCTTGGCAACGGCAAGTCTCGGTGAAGATGTAGATCGTCGATGGTGCAGACCAGCAAGGTCTGTGGAACTCACCCAGCGAGGGTAAGTGAGGGCAGGCCTGGAGCAACCAGGATGCCAAGTAAGAAAAGGATTGGCCTTCGTTAAGGGCTACTAGCCAACGGGCTAGCGACCGCAAAGGAGCCTCGTGACGCCGCACGTGGAGCTGGCTTACAGGACACTCGTGGAGTGGGGGCCAGTGATCTTCGGTGCAGGTGGTGCTGGAGGCTAGGGCTACTCGGAGCCCAAAGCACGACTTCTTGGGAGACCCAGAAGATGGTGCACTTGCAAATGTGCTCGGTGTCCAGGGGTCACGGTCTCAAGTCACCCACGATAGCCACGGGCCTCAGCTTTGCTGGGGACTCAGGGTAGCCTCGGGGAAGTCTGAGAATCCACCTCTGGTGATGCGATGACTTCGGCGTCCGACGGGAGCTTCAGAAATGCGAACCGGACAGATGCTTCTTTGGTGCCTGCCAAGCAGGGGAGTCACTCCTTGACCCCAAGGGAGATTCTTCAGTCCTCTAATCTTGTCGTAGAGCGTCGAAGGTCCAGGATTCAGTTTCAGAGTTTCGTCCAGGTATAATCTAAAGTCCTAAGGACTGGGTTCCTACCTTTATTCTAAAAATAGGGGTTGGACTACTCTGTGGCCCCACCTATGGGTGGGTCAGGGCAGAGGGGTGGCTACACCCCTTTCCCTTTGTCCAGTTCGCGCCAAAGCAGGGGCTGCAAGCCCCTGATCCGGTTTGAACTGGGGTATGCACAGGGACACCAAATGTGCCCCCAGTGCAGGACTTCAAAGCACACAGATGGTGCTCCCGCCCAGCCCCAATACACATTATCCTGTCTGGGGAGGTGGTCACACCTCCCTGGGACAGGAAACCTATTGTCCAGGCCTCCCCTGCCGGAGTTTCGTCCAGCAGCAGGAGGCCAGACTCGTGTCTGTGGCAGCAGCATCCATTTTGTGATGCCAGGGCTTTGGAGAGAAGTTACCGGGTTAGTCAGAGTTAACATGTCTTTCCCTCTAGAAGGGTGGAATGCTACCCCCGCCGCCAGAATTGGCGGGGGGTAGTATTCCAAGATGTTTGACACCAAACACGACATGTTTAGGTGCAGCCATTCCAAAGTTAGCATTTTACCGCGAGGATATAATGCGCTTAAGAGTATATGGTCAGGCTGCACTACAAACAGCATCAGAGATGGTCTCCGAACGCTGCAGAGGGGCCCTGCTCATGCAGGGGCACCCTCTCACATAGGAACCATGCACTCTGCCTTTAGGATTGATAAGGCCTGCCTTAGGAGTGACTTATAGGTTTATATGTGTGTATGTATTTCGTGATATAGGTAACCTATATCACAGTAAGGGGTGCATGCACCACCTTACCCAGGCTGCAGTAGCAGACCTGTGGTGTCAGTTTGGATGGCCTTCCAGGGGTGGCATAATACATGCTGCAGCCCCTGGCAGGCCTCTGAGGTACCTATGCCCTTGGTACATAGTATACCATATACTAGGGACTTATAAGGGCACTCCAGATCCCAATCAGTGATGTGCCTAAGGCACATGGAAACCATTTTAGAGAGGAAGCAGCTAGGCTGGGGTTCTGATTAGCAGGGCCCCAGCCAGACTAATGTCGAAAAACAGTGAAGCATCAGCAAAAAGTGGGGGTACCCATGTGAAGCAGATCCTACTCTCCTACAACCACCCCCAGCATGACCCCCTACACTGCCCGAACACCACTGCACTGCCCTAAACCCTGAAACACCACCCCCTGCATGACCTCCTACACTGCCGGAACACCACTGCACTGCCCTAAACCCTGAAACACCACCCCCAGCACGACCCCCTACACTGCCCGAACACCACTGCACTGCCCTAAACCCTGAAACATCAACCCCAGCAAGACCCCCTACACTGCCTGAACACCACTGCCCTAAACCCTGAAACAACACCCCCTACACTGCACGAACACCACTGCACTGCCCTAAACCCTGAAACACCACCTCCAGCAAAACCCCCTACACTGCCTGAACACCATTGCTCTGCCCTAAATCCTGAAACACTAGCCCCAGCATGACCCCCTACACTGCCCAAACACCACTGCACTGCCCTAAACCCTGAAACACCACCCCCAGCACGACCCCTACACTGCCCGAACACCACTGCACTGCCCTAAACCCTGAAACACCAGCCCCAGCAAGACCCCCTACACTGCCCGAACACCACTGCACTGCCCTAGACTCTGAAACACCAGCCCCAGCAAGACCCCCTACACTGCCCGAACACCACTGCACTGCCCTAAACCCTGAAACACCAGCCCCAGCATGACCCCTACACTGCCCGAACACCACTGCACTGCCCTAAACCCTGAAACACCAGCCCCAGCACGACCACCTACACTGCCCGAACACCACTGCACTGCCCTAAACCCTGAAACACCAGCCCCAGCACGACCCCCTACACTGCCCGAACACCACTGCACTGCCCTAAACCCTGAAACACCAGCCCCAGCACGACCCCCTACACTGCCCGAACACCACTGTACTGCCCTAAACCCTGAAACACCAGCCCCAGCACGACCCCCTACACTGCCCGAACACCACTGCACTGCCCTAAACCCTGAAACACCACCCCTGCACGACCCCTACACTACACAAGCACCACTGCACTACCCTAAAACCTAAAACACTACCCCCAGCACGACCCCCCTACACTACACAAACACCACTGCACTACCTTAAACCCTAAAACACTACCCCCAGCACGACCCCCTACACTACCCAAACACCACTGCACTAACCTAAATCCTAAAACACTACCCCCAGCACGACCCCCTACACTACCCAAACACCACTGCACTACCCAAAAACATGACCCCCTACACTACACAAACACCACTGCACTACCCTAAACCCTAAAACACTACCCCAGCACGACCCCCTACACTACACAAGCACCACTGCACTACCCTAAACCCTAAAACACTACCCCCAGCACGACCCCCTACACTGCCCGAACACCACTGCACTGCCCTAAACCCTGAAACACCAGCCCCTGCACGACCCCCTACACTGCCCGAACACCACTGCACTGCCCTAAACCCTGAAACACATACCCTAGCACGACCCCCTACACTGCCCGAACACCACTGCACTCCCCTAAACCCTGAAACACTACCCCCAGCAAGACCTCCTACACTGCCCGAACACCACTGCACTGCCCTAAACCCTGAAACATCACCCCCAGCAAGACCCCCTACACTGCCCGAACACCACTGCCCTAAACCCTGAAACACCACCCCCAGCACGACCCCCTACACTGCCCGAACACCACCGCACTGCCCTAAACTCTGAAACACCACCCCCAGTACGACCCCCTACACTGCCCGAACACCACCGCACTGCCCTAAACCCTGAAACACCACCCCCTGCACGACCCCTACACTGCCCGAACACTACTGCACTGCCCTAAACCCTGAAACACCATCCCCAGCAAGACCCCCTACACTGCACGAACACCACTGCACTGCCCTAAACCCTGAAACACCACCCCCAGCAAGACCCCCTACACTGCCCGAACACCACTGCCCTAAACCCTGAAACACCACCCCCAGCAAGACCCCCTACACTGCCCAAACACCACTGCACTGCCCTAAACCCTGAAACACCAGCCCCAGCACGACCCCTACACTGCCCGAACACCACTGCACTGCCCTAAACCCTGAAACATCACCCCCTGAACGACCCCCTACACTGCCCGAACACCACTGCACTGCCCTAAACCCTGAAACACCACCCCCAGCACGACCCCCTACACTGCCCGAACACCACTGCACTGCCCTAAACCCTGAAACACCACCCCCTGCACGATCCCCTACACTGCCCGAACACTACTGCACTGCCCTAAACCCTGAAACACCACCCCCAGCACGACCCCCTACACTGCACGAACACCACTGCACTGCCCTAAACCCCGAAACACTACCCCCAGCAAGACCCCCTACACTGCCCGAACACCACTGCCCTAAACCCTGAAACACCACCCCAGCAAGACCCCTACACTGCCCGTACACCACTGCACTGCCCTAAACCCTGAAACACCACCCCAGCACGACCCCCTACACTGCCCGAACACCACTGCACTGCCCTAAACCATGAAACACCAGCGCCAGCACAACCCCCTACACTGCCCGAACACCACTGCACTGCCCTAAACACTGAAACACCACCCCCAGTACGACCCCCTACACTGCCCGAACACCACTGCACTGCCCTAAACCCTGAAACACCAGCCCCAGCACAACCCCGTACACTGCCCGAACACCACTGCACTGCCCTAAACCCTGAAACACCAGACCCAGCACGACCGCCTACACTGCCCGAAAACCACTGCACTGCCCTAAACCCTGAAACACCAGCCCCAGCACAACCCCCTACACTGCCCGAACAGCACTGCACTACCCTAAACCCTCAAACACCAGCCCCAGCACGACCCCCTACACTGCCCAAACACCACTGCACTGCCCTAAACCCTGAAACACCAGCCCCAGCAAGACCCCCTACACTGCCCGAACACCACGGCACTGCCCTAAACCCTGAAACACCACCCCCAGCAAGACCCCCTACACTGCCCAAACACCACTGCACTAAACCCTGAAACACCACCCCCAGCAAGACCACCTACACTGGCCGAACACCACTGCACTGCCCTAAACCCTGAAACACCACCCCCTGCACGACCCCCTACACTGCCCAAACACCACTGCACTGCCCTAAACCCTGAAACACCACCCCTGCATGACCCCCTACACTGCCCGAACACCACTGCACTGCCCTAAACCCTGAAACACCACCCCTCAGCACGACATCCTACACTGCCCGAACACCACTGCACTGCCCTAAACCATGAAACACCACCCCCAGCATGACCCCCTACACTGCCCGAACACCACTGCACTGCCCTAAACCCTGAAACACCACCCCCTGCACGACCTCCTACACTGCCGGAACACCACTGCACTGCCCTAAACCCTGAAACACCACCCCCAGCAAGACCCCCTACACTGCCCGTACACCACTGCACTGCCCTAAACCCTGAAACACCACCCCCAGCATGACCCCCTACACTGCCCGAACACCACTGCACTGCCCTAAACCCTGAAACACCACCCCCAGCACGACCCCTACACTGCCCGAACACCACTGCACTGCCCTAAACCATGAAACACCAGCGCCAGCACGACCCCTACACTGCCCGAACACCACTGCACTGCCCTAAACACTGAAACACCACCCCCAGTACGACCCCCTACACTGCCCGAACACCACTGCACTGCCCTAAACCCTGAAACACCAGCCCCAGCACAACCCCGTACACTGCCCGAACACCACTGCACTGCCCTAAACCCTGAAACACCAGACCCAGCACGACCGCCTACACGGCCCGAAAACCACTGCACTGCCCTAAACCCTGAAACACCAGCCCCAGCACAACCCCCTACACTGCCCGAACAGCACTGCACTACCCTAAACCCTCAAACACCAGCCCCAGCACGACCCCCTACACTGCCCGAACACCACTGCACTGCCCTAAACCCTGAAACACCAGCCCCAGCAAGACCCCCTACACTGCCCGAACACCACGGCACTGCCCTAAACCCTGAAACACCACCCCCAGCAAGACCCCCTACACTGCCCGAACACCACTGCACTAAAGCCTGAAACACCACCCCCAGCAAGACCACCTACACTGGCCGAACACCACTGCACTGCCCTAAACCCTGAAACACCACCCCCTGCACGACCCCCTACACTGCCCAAACACCACTGCACTGCCCTAAACCCTGAAACACCACCCCTGCATGACCCCCTACACTGCCCGAACACCACTGCACTGCCCTAAACCCTGAAACACCACCCCTCAGCACGACACCCTACACTGCCCGAACACCACTGCACTGCCCTAAACCATGAAACACCACCCCCAGCATGACCCCCTACACTGCCCGAACACCACTGCACTGCCCTAAACCCTGAAACACCACCCCCTGCACGACCTCCTACACTGCCGGAACACCACTGCACTGCCCTAAACCCTGAAACACCACCCCCAGCACGACCCCTACACTGCCCGAACACCACTGCACTGCCCTAAACCCTGAAACATCAACCCCAGCAAGACCCCTACACTGCCTGAACACCACTGCCCTAAACCCTGAAACAACACCCCCTACACTGCACGAACACCACTGCACTGCCCTAAACCCTGAAACACCACCTCCAGCAAAACCCCCTACACTGCCTGAACACCATTGCTCTGCCCTAAATCCTGAAACACTAGCCCCAGCATGACCCCCTACACTGCCCAAACACCACTGCACTGCCCTAAACCCTGAAACACCACCCCCAGCACGACCCCCTACACTGCCCGAACACCACTGCACTGCCCTAAACCCTGAAACACCAGCCCCAGCAAGACCCCCTACACTGCCCGAACACCACTGCACTGCCCTAGACTCTGAAACACCAGCACCAGCAAGACCCCCTACACTGCCCGAACACCACTGCACTGCCCTAAACCCTGAAACACCAGCCCCAGCATGACCCCCTACACTGCCCGAACACCACTGCACTGCTCTAAACCCTGAAACACCAGCCCCAGCACGACCACCTACACTGCCCGAACACCACTGCACTGCCCTAAACCCTGAAACACCAGCCCCAGCACAACCCCTACACTGCCCAAACACCACTGCACTGCCCTAAACCCTGAAACACCAGCCCCAGCACGACCCCCTACACTGCCCGAACACCACTGTACTGCCCTAAACCCTGAAACACCAGCCCCAGCACGACCCCCTACACTGCCCGAACACCACTGCACTGCCCTAAACCCTGAAACACCACCCCCTGCATGACCCCCTACATTGCCCGAACACCACTGCACTGCCCTAAACCCTGAAACACCACCCCTGCAGCACCCCCTACACTGCCCGAACACCACTGTACTGCCCTAAACCCTGAAACACCACCCCCTGCACCGCCCCCTACACTGCCCGAACACCACTGCACTGCCCTAAACCCTGAAACACCACCCCCAGCACGACCTCCTTTACTGCTCGAACACCACTGCACTGCCCCAAACCCTGAAACACCACCCCCAGCACGACCCCCTACACTGCCCGAACACCACTGCCCTAAACCCTGAAACACCACCCCTGCACGACCCCTACACTGCCCGAACACCACTGCACTGCCCTAAACCCTGAAACACCACCCCCTACACTGCCCGAACACCACTGCACTGCCCTAAACCCTGAAACACCACCCCCAGCACGACCCCCTACACTGCCCGAACACCACTGCACTGCCCTAAACCCTAAAACACCACCCCCAGCATTACCCCTACACTGCCCAAACACCACTGCACTGCCCTAAACCCTAGAACACTACCCCCAGCACGACCCCTACACTACCCGAACACCACTGCACTACCCTAAACCCTAAAATACTACCCCAGCACAACCCCTACACTACCCGAACACGACTGCACTGCCCTAAACCCTCAAACACTCCCCCAGCACGACCCCTACACTACCCGAACACCACTGCACTGCCCTAAACCCTAAAACACTCCCCCAGCACGACCCCTACACTACCCGAACACCACTGCACTGCCCTAAACCCTAAAACACTCCCCCAGCACGACCCCCTACACTACCCAAACACCACTGCACTGCCCTAAACCCTAAAACACTACCCCCGCATGACCCCCTACACTACCCAAACACCAATGCACTACCCTAATCCCTAAAACACTACCCCCGCATGGCCCCCTACACTACCCTAAACCCTAAAACACTACCCCCGCACAACTCCCTACACTACCCAAAGACCACTGCACTACCCTAAACCCTAAAACACGACCTCCTACACTACACAAACACCACTGCACTACCCTAAACCCTAAAACACTACCCCTACACTACACAAACACCACTGCACTACCCTAAACCCTAAAACACTACCCCCAGCAGTACCCCTACACTACCCAAACACCACTGCACTAACCTAAACCCTAAAACACTACCCCCAGCAGTACCCCTACACTACCCAAACACCACTGCACTACCCTAAATCACTACCCCATCACGACCCCCTACACTACCCAAACACCACTGCACTACCCTAAACCCTAAAACACTACCCCCAGCACGACCCCCTACACTACCCAAACACCACTGCACTACCCTAAACCCTAAAACACTCCCCCAGCACGACTCCCTACACTACCCAAACACCACTGCACTACCCTAAACCCTAAATCTACCCCCAGCATGACCCCCTACACTACACAAATACCACTGCACTACCCTAAACCCTAAAACACTACCCTCAGCACGACCCTCTTCACTACCTAAACACAACTGCACAATTTGTTACAGGCGTTGCAATGCAGGCCTGTGGTGCTTACTGGAAGTACCTAGTGGGCTAGTTGGGCCCCAGGGACCCTCAGGATTCAAGGTGACCTAATCCCCCAACTTAAAACGCACCACGGGGCGCGTTTGCACAGTGGTGAAGGGAGGGGCGGGGCCTCAGGTGACATGTGCGCAAACACGCACTGTGGTGCGTTTTAAGTTGGGGAATTAATTCCCTTTGAATCCTGAGGGACCCTGGGGCCAACTAGCCCACCAGGTACCTTCAGTAAGCACAACAGAGTTGCGTTGCAGAGAGGTGAAAAAGGTGCGTGGCCTCGGAACGCCTCTCTGCAACTCAGCTCTGTGGTCCTAACTGTAGGTACCTGGGGGCTAGTTGGGCCCCAGGGACCCTCAGAATTCAAGGGACTTAATCCCGCAACTTAAAACGCGCCACGGGGTGCGTTTGCACACATGTCACCTCAGGCCCCCTCCCTTCACCACTGTGCAAACGCGCCCTGTAGCGCGTTTTAAGAGGTAGTTTTAATCCCCCTGCCCTATTATGTACTAGGGACTTGCAGAGGAGGTCATGCTAATCACAGGGGTACCCCAACGCATAGTGTTCCCTAGTGTATGTAGGTGTTTTCACTGTATTCTAAGTGTCTTTTAGCATAGCACTGGCTCTGGTTAGTCAGAGTCAGTTACCACCAGTACCCGTCTGAAAAAGTTGTGGGCACAGGATGATTTTGCAACAAGGCCTCTTTCTGCTCCTCTGTTGGTTCTTTCTGCACATCTTTTGCTTCTTTCTGTGCGTTTTTTCTTCTTTCTTCACATGTCCTACCTCTGTAGGCATAGTTAGAAACTAGCATTTAAAAAAACCTTTGAAATTCACTTAAAAAATCATAGGTTTCAGGCACGTTATAGTTAGAAATTAGCATTTAAAAAACCTTTGAAATTCACTGAAAAAACCATAGGTTTCAGACACGTTATAGTTAGAAATTAGCATTTAAAAAACCTTTGAAATTCACTGAAAAAACCATAGGTTTTAGGGACAGTTATAGTTAGTTGGACATTTCACTCGTACAAAACCATAGAAATTCCCCCGTTATAGTTAGTTCAGGTAACTATAACTCGCGCCCCGCAATGCACTGCTGATGACGTCACATATTACATCACTCATGACATGGTCAGTGACATCACTGATGACATCACTGATGACATCTCAAATGATATCACTGATGACATCATCCATGTGATAATTTCATGCATCTTCTCACACCCTAATATAACTTTTGATACACCCACTCTAAATTACAGACTGCCATTCTCAAAACCATAGACACTCCAACACCAAAAATTACAAACCCACTCACTGATTCTTAGGTCTACACACACATCCACTCACTCACCCGTACAGTCACTCATACTTAGTCACTCAGTACAGGACTATCATATGCACTCATACACCTATATAAACACTCACACACCGCCACTCATCCATAGAGGTACTCACACACCTAGTCAGTCATGCAAAAAACTTAATCACACACCCATTTACTCACCTATACAGTTATACACACACCAGCTCACTTACTCATACAAATACTAGCACATTCTTACGCTCTTATACAATCACTGATACAAGTACACACTCATCCATACAGCCACTCTCACAATCACACACTCTCACTTATAGCCATTTATATACTCCAACACACATATATACTGCCTTTCACATATGTAGTTACTCACACATGTACCACTGAGATATACATTCAATCACTAACACACCCATACACACACTCACCCACCCATACAGTCCATCACAGATGCACTCTTGAAACCATGCACCCAGTGAATCACCAACTCACACTTCTATGCACAGAGTCACACACACCCCACCCACACAAACACTCAGGCACCCATACAGATACTCAGACAATCAATCAATAACCCATGTAGACACTCATGTAGCTATTCAGAAAGCCATGCAGCCGCTTACAAACCAACAGACAGACGGATACAGACATTCACACAGTTTAGTCACTAACCCATGCATTCAGTAAGATACATTTAATCACTCACTTATAGAGTCAGTCACTCACGTACTAAATCATCCATTCAGACACTTATACACCCACTCATTCTTCAATACGCCTTTCCCTATATATATTAAACATATTTAAACTTTACAGAAACACACAGTCACTGGATGATGTCATCAGTGATGTCATCAGTGATGTCATTTGAGATGTCATCAGTGATGTCATCAGTGATGTCACTGAACATGTCATGAGTGATGTAATATGTGACGTCATCAGCAGTGCATTGCGGGGGCGCGAGTTATAGTTAGCTGAACTAACTATAACGGGGGAATTTCTATGGTTTTGTACGAGTGAAATGTCCAACTAACTATAACTGTCCCTAAAACCTATGGTTTTTCAGTGAATTTCAAAGGTTTTTAAATGCTAATTTCTAACTATAACGTGTCTGAAACCTATGGTTTTTTCAGTGTTATATATATATATTCTAGAGAGCTCTAAAATACTTTTGACGTTTTCATCTTGTAGTTGCTGCTGTTTTATGTTTATATTTCAAAGGGAGAAATTACTGGATTGTGCTGATTTTCGTTATTTTTTCTTACGTTACTTGGTATGAAAATGCTGGCCAGACCAATGGTCACAGTTTCAATCCTCTTGAAGTAGCTTGGATGGTTACTGTACCTGCACCACAGCACTGCATGTAATGTTAGATCTCAAATTTGTGGTCTAAATAAGATAACTTAGTGGGTAATGATTTTTGTTCTAGAAATTCTTGTATAACTTTGGCCCCCACTTGCTCCCTTTCTTTTGCATCTACTGAAGGTCCCTCACATTGCCCTACAACAACAGTGCACATTAGACACAATTCCTGTCACCATCATATGCATAATATAGATCGAAGCCATACAGTTGTCTAAATGTTTGCCCCCTAAATGTTAGATCCTTTTACGTTGGACTGACAGATTATATCCTAGCACCAATCTACATATCCATTGCGAAAAAGTTAGGTTACACTTACCACATCCACAAACACTTAGAATGGCATCATAGCCCCATAAACAGGAAAGGTAGCTCAACACCTAGCCTAGCAATGGACAATTGTACACCCCAGGAAAATGAAACTAATTGCAATCTCCTTCAGCACACAGATCCACACACATAATCTTCATATCTTTAAATTACTGCTACCATGTATATATTTTCTATTAAAAGGGAGAATGAAAGTGAGATCATAGGTTCCTTGCTGTGTAGAACATCACAGTGTATAAGGGTTTTAATGGCTGGGTATTTTCAAACAGGAGTTTTAGGTTCCTTATGTCATTACATGCTGCTCAGTGTTCTGCAGCATTTTCTTCTATTACACACCTTTCACCTAGCCTGCTCTCCCTGATTCCTCGCTTCTTCCAAGCGTGTTCTGCTGCTAGGCCTGGGCTCAAAGCCCACCCTAAGCCTGGCCTGCTGATGTTAGTTATGGGCTTATGCTAGCTTGCTGTCCTAGGCCTCTCTGTTCCACGTTGCTGTGAGGAGGAACTGTACTAGAATAGATAACATTGTCCAAAATAGCTCACTGAGGCCCCGCACTGACTGGCCTTACTTTTCCAAATGACTGAAAACCAATGCCCCTAATCCTGCCCTTTACCATCGTCCAGCCGCTCCAGCCTGTCCTTCCATTGTTTGTTGTATACCCCACTTTGCATGTTGGAAAATCTCAGATTCGCACACCCCTAACATTATTGACTAAGCTACTTCCTTGAGCCATGGTGCTTGTATACATAACTCAAGTACCAAACACAAAGCAGTTCTACAGAATAATACACCCTCCTAGCCCCCCGTGCCCCCTCTCCCTTATTGCTGTGTAGTGCGTAGGATATTTATCATTGTTCACCATTACCTAAAACCTAAAAATAACTATCCAGTAAAGCAAGCTACTGCAATATGTAATGTGTAAAGACTCATTATTATGGTCTGGCTTGACAGGGCTGCTGTTGCCAGACAATTATTTGGGAATTACTAGAGAGGGGCTTTGGCTCCACCCACATGTTGGAAGCCGGGAGTATATATTTTGATTTGGCAGAAGTTGTGTGCTTGCACATAAAGAGTACTTTCCCTTCACACAGCTGGGATCATTTTATTTATTCAGCTTCCTAAGCTTACACTTTCAGGGGCACACACATGACATTGGAATGCTCTTGAAGTGTCTTGGATAAGTAGGAAATTTATGCTGTTTTTCTCTGGCAGCAGCATAGATAGGAGGAGGGCAGTCACTAACCTACTTGGAGTTTTAGGTCTAGCTTGCAGTGCAACTCAGAGGCTTAACAGACACCCCCTTAGCCCCTGCAGAGCAGGGGAGCCCTCATTCTTCTTTACGTGAAGGTGGTCCCTCAGCATGTCTGTGCAGTGTGTCTCTTTAAAACAGCTGCAGTGTGCACCATACTCTGAGGTGACACAACGCAGACCCAAAATAACTTATTTGTTTCTCTTCAGTCCAAACCTTTCAGGAACTTACATGAGTGTATAGGGGAAGCGGCAGCACAGAAATGACTGGAGCAGAGGTAGGATTGCCACCTTCCCAGAGAAAAATGCCAGCTCTCTCTCTTCATGTTTTAAGATTCTGCAAAAGTCTGCACATGATTCTTAAGTAGAACTTTATATGAAATAATCTGTGCTCATTTTAACATTGCCTTTCTGTCTTTGTTTACTAAAGTTATCAGCCAGGGGTCATTAGGGCAGCTGAAAACACATTTTAAAGTATTTTCTCCTTAAATTAACTTTTAAAGACATGTATTGATAAGGGAAAAAAATACCAGCCAAAACATTAAACGCCAGTCATTGCAAGTGATTTCCCAATGCTTCTGTTAAAGGATCTGGATAGAACCCCAGAGTTCTTGTTTCTCTCAGACATGCTTTGAATAAGGTGTCAGGCAAAAGTTAAAAGCAACATGCAATACATATATGTTGGAACTGGCACTTTCTGGTTGACAAAGACAGTTCCCCAGCCAGGCAGAACCCACAGCTCCCGTCAGGAGCAGGTGATTACACACACTATATAACCTGTGATCACCATTGGGTAGCTTGGCACTGAGCAGTCAGGCTTGCCACAGGGGCAATGTGTAAAGCATTGGTACAGCACTCCTGATAAATACCTTGAGCATCACAAAAAGAATTCACAAGTAATGTATGTAAATAACGTTTGTATTCAACACACAGAAAATTCAACACATCATAAGAATCATGTATTTCTGGGCATAAATCACATTGGGAATTATTACCAGCAGTACTAGGCCCAGCTGTAATCAAATGACATCAGTAGTATGCACACTTGGGAAAGATCCTAATCTACACCCCCCCTGCACCCTTATGCAGTGCAATACATAGTCCACCCCAGGCCCACCCTAGCAACTCTTATATTTCAATACCATACAGTTATAGGGTGAACCCCAGGTCACAACTATGTCAAAAATATGTACATACCACAACCTATAACACCTTTTAGCAGCACTGCGGGCCGAGGCCACGCTGGTAAAACCAATATCAAACGTAATACTATTCTGGCAACAAATCAACGTATCAGGCAAACCGCCGTCCACTGTCGTGAATCATGGGCAATACCCCACTGTCACTCCCACACACACACTCACTTTGCACGGCTACATGGTGCAATGGATATCAGAGAAGGCCGTACGGAAGGGCTTGCATACATACGCACTCAGCATCCTAATGTGGTGCACTGATACCCAGCAGGTCAATTGGTTACACACTGCAGACCCCATGGACCCAAGCCTCCCTCCGCACTTCAACTCACACCGACTATCCTACACCCACAGATTGGAGTCACCCCGTCCTTACCCCGGGCACCAGGCCACATGCAGCTGAAGTCACTCTTAGTCAGAGTCCCAGGAAGCAGGTGGGGGTAGACAGCAAGGTCAATTAGGAGGCAGTAAGCAAAAGGGGTTTGTCAATTACTTGTGAAGCTCACCCACAGAGCAGACACAGTCCAAGGGCAATAGATGGTCACACCAAAGGGGTCCTAGGGCCTTACGGCACAAGCCCATTTCTGCGAAGCACAGGAGGGGTCACGCAGTCACTTGACCCACTTTCAATCATTCTCAGAAGCGTTTCTCCAGCCCAGTCAGTCGCTCTTGCCACCCAGGCCTGAGCCGGGCAATACTGCCTGGCAACACGGTGTCATCGGGAAAGGCTGGGTGGGTAGAGGGCAGATGGTCCACTGCGCTGAGGGCCAAATAAGAGAACAGTAGATGAATGGAGAATAAAGCAGGTGGGACCTCTTGAAAGGAGGAGGCACCCCACCAGCTACACGTTGATCAGAGTCGCACCCAGGCTATCCGGGCACAGCGTTGGGTGCGTGATGATACGGGTCGCACCAGACTGTTCGGATCACACACAACAAAGAGTTGCAAAATCTGTACCTCCTTGGAAATGAGGCACAACGTCCGGTGCACATCGATATTGGTCACACCAGACAGTTCCAGTCACACACACAGGTGCAAGTTCAGCAATGTTTAATGAGGTAGAATGAGGTACTACTACGGTTACGGCCCCACCTCCAAGGGTCGCAACCTGTGAAATGGACAACGCACGCAATGAGCATGCAGTTGGCATGTCGCACAAGAGAGATGAGGCACGATCGACGAAGCGGGTCACGTGGGTCCCGCAATCGGTGAATCCGCTCACCATCAACAAGACGCTTATGCGTGCAAGGTCCCCACGATGAGGGGGCACACGCCTTAGATGCAGGCCGGACTTCGAGCTCCACATAAGGCAATCCAGTCTCCAGGCATAGTTCTTAGTTCCACGCCCGCGATGCGATACAGGTTGGAATCCAGCAGACAGGTTGGCACTTGAGAGGGCACCGTGCCTCAGGTGTCACAGGTAGATGGTGTGGGTCCTTCTTAGAGATCTTGAATGTCCCTGAGACCTTCAAAAGAACGGGGAAAACCCTTGGAGAGCACACTTCAGGGTACCACACAGCAGCAGGCAGTTGGCCCAGGCCAACCACTATTCAGGAAGGGCATGCAGTCTCTTTCAATAGCAGTAATCCTCCTTGTGCACAACAGAGTCCTATTAGTTTCATATAAGTTCAACACATTTTTTTGATTGAACAATAAATGGTGATCACTACTATTAATTGTAGTGGTCATGAAGGGAACTAAGTGTTTGTAAAAAACAAGTCAGTACTGGCAATTTATTGTGGTTTTACACTTTCTAGTAGTGGCATTTCTGCGTAAATTATGAGAAAGCCATCTATACCACTTGCAAGGGGTTGTCGCTGCAAATCCATTGATAGGAAACTTCATGAGGCTGCTCCACTGCAATCCACTATTGCAGTCTGAAGTGATTTCAACCATTTCCCCATGTTAGCCTAATGGAAGAGCAAATCTCATAGGCAGCGAAAACACACATTGGTATTCCTCAATACCTGGGCAGGGGACATACATGTGTACCTACCCTGCCTTTCGCCTTCCACTTGCTTCACCCTTTAAGATCTACCCTCAGGGTACTCGGTGGAAGTGAAAAGTCCACTCATGATTGCTAGTGGCTTAAACAGACCAGTCTGAGTGAAAGCACAATTGTGCGCATCATCCTGCAATGGAAAGCTGGACACGTCTTTAAGAGAACCATCGGTGCAAAGCACACACCAGCCTGCAATGGCAGGTTGGACACGTATTTAGGAGCACCATTGGTGCAAAACTCCTACCAGCCTGCAATGGCAGACTGGACATGTCTTTAAGAGTACCACCGTGGGAGTGCGCACAACAGCCTGCAATGGCAGGCCAGACACATGCTTGCAACCCCAGGTAAGCACCACTTCTTAACGTGTGTAGGAAGAGTGCGCAGACTTTCACACTGCATTTACAGTGGGAAAGTGCCCCAGGCCCTAAGGCCCTAAAAAGAGAATCAGAAAAACCCAGGAGGAGAAAGCAAAAAGTTTGGGGGAACGCTACCTGAAGGGTTCAGGTCTAACAATATAGTTTAAAAATAATTGACATATACCAATAATAGCACTACATTTAAAAATTAAAGTGACAAGCTTTACTTAAATATTTCCAAGCAATTTGTGCATTTTTTAAACCAACATAATCTAAAAAGCAGATTGCCTTAATGTTACATAAAAAGGTTCAGTGAATTTAATATTTAAATAAACATTTTAAGTTGCAGTATTGTAAAGCGGAGATCTCAACTTCTTTCTTGTCAGATGTATCTTTTTTTTTGCAACCTGCTTCTTGATATTTTACTTTTCCCAATATAGACGGGACTACAAGTACCATAATGCAATGCATCAACAATTCACACCGGAAATTGAAAAATGCAAGTCACCGTGTAGGGTATAATGGCTACTTTCTTGTACACAAATTCAGCTTAAAAGCCTTTTCTTCCATTGGTTCCCCAAAGTACGTTTGTGTTTCCATACTGGAATAACAGGAATGCTCAGCAGCACTGCAATTTTAATTTCTGAACTAAACTCTCTTCACTCATGTATAACAAGGGAGTCCATCATATCAAAGCATTGCCTATGGGCCTGCAAGGAAGGGGGCCAAACACATGATTTTATTGGGCAGATGATGATAAAGCCAGGCACCTGTAAGGGAATTATTGCTGAAAGGAGAGTCTTAAAGGCTTTACTGAATTGCAAAATGGGTTGAGTGCATATTAAAAAGCCATTCTGTGGTTGCAAACCCTATGACTTTGTGAATTGCAGCGATTGGGAATTGAACTTGTTTTTGTTTTTAGGTTCTATGTTAGGTGAAGAATTAATTTATATTCATGTGGCATGTTGCGGTTAAAGATGTAATGTGTTTTAAATTGGACTTTTTTATCGTTTTTCAGTAAAATATTTACTTTTTTGTTATGTGTACCAGAAAACAAAATAAACATATAACCAATAGAGGTTAGGTCTGCTTTCTCTATGGGCAATCCCATATCTGGACTATAATTCATCCCACACATACATATATTATATACTCACTGAAAAAACCCAAGGTTACAGAGAAGTTATAGGTAGGGGCAGATTTTACTCGTACAAAACCAGAGAAATTCAGCGGTTATAGTTAGCTGAGCTAGGTTAGGTGAGTAACTGGGTATGTGAAAGGCAGTATAGGTACTCACCTATACTGCCTTTCACATACCGAGTAATGGGTTATGTGAGAGACACTGTATGGGTGAGTGTGTGAATGTGAGAGTGGCTGTATAGTTGAGTGTGTACTTGTGTCAGTAACTGTATAGGTGAGTGAGTATGTGTTAGTATCTGAATGAGTAAGTAAGTGAGTGTGTGTGTAGCTGTATGGGTGAGTAAGTGGCTGTGTGATTGACTGTATGGGTGAGTAGGTGTGTGACTAACTCTATGGGTGACTGACTCAGTGTGAGAGTAGCTGTATGCGTTGATATGTCAGTGGCTGTATTAGTGAATGAGTGGGTGTGTGAGTGCCTGTATGGGTGAGTGAGTGGATGTGTGTGTTGATCTAAGAATCAGTGACTAGCTGTGTAAGTACTGGTATGGTTGTGTGAATGGGTTTGAGAATGGTAGTGTGAAAGTTGGAGTGGGTGTATGAATGGATATATGGGGTGTGAGTGGGTGCGTCACAGATTCTGTGGATGATGTCATCAGTGATATCATCAGTGATGTTATTTGAGTTGTCATCAGTGATGTCACTGACCATGTCATGAGCGATGTAATATGTGTGGTCATAAGCAGTGCATTGCGGAGGCGCGATTTATAGTTTGCTCAGCTGACTATAACTGCTGAATTTCTCAGTTTTTTTGCGTGTGAAATCTGAACCTAACTATAACGTCCCTGTAACCTTTGGTTTTTTCAGTGAACTTCTAAGGTTTTTTTATTTCTATTTCCTAACTATAACAGCCCTGTAACCTTTGTTTTTTTCAGTGAATTTCTAAGTTTTTAAAATGCTAATTCCTAACTATAACGTCCTTGTAACCTTTGAGTTTTTCTGTGAATATCTTTGGTTTTTTAAGTAGCAATGGTGTTTGCAGAGTGATGGGGAAAGGGGGCAGGCCTCTAACCAGCTCTCAGGAATCCCACAGTGTAGGACTTACAAAAGTACCAGGAGGGCTTCTTGGTCCCCAAGGTCCCTTAGCATCCAAGAGAAGTTAATTTCCCAACCAGTAGTGTGCCAGGAGGCGCGGTTGCATAGTGGTGGAGAAAGGGGGTGTGTCCTCCGAAGAACTCTTCGCAAACTCACTGTGTGGGACTTGCTGGAGGTAACAGGAGGGGTAGTTGGCCCCCAACGACCCTCAATAGCCAAGGGACTTCATCCTCCAACTAGTAGTGTCCCAGGAGGCGCGTTTGCAGAGTGGTGGACAAAGGACATCCTTGTTGATTGCACAGGTAGCGCCGTGATTCTAGGAGTACAATTGCCAAGAACTCACTGCGAATACCGGGTGTTTTTGACAAAGTGTAAAACACATATATAGACATATTTTACATAAAGTTTCAGTGTAGCTATTTAGTAAGATACTAATTTAACTTTCCCCTTGTATTCATTTGTCGAAATAACTACATCCAAAATGAATTTTCCTTCTTCACAACACCGGAAGTCGCAATGACGTCAGTAGTCACGAATACAAATGACAAAGTGTAAAACAGATATATGGACATATTTTACACAAAGTTTGAGTCTATCTCTTACCTCAGTGTACTTAGGAACCCAGTGGAACCAGTCGGTCACATGCTACTTCCAAATGAGATACTTTTACCTAGAAGGGTAAACCCAAATGACGTCACTGGGACCTGGGTATAGAACAGTACATGTGAGGAATGGTCCCAGTATACAAATTAATGTGCATTAAAGAACCAATAAATCATATACAGTTAGACACAAAATCGTAGTATTCTTGATGAACAGTGTTGTTTAATCACACTGAACAACCTGTATTTCATACCATTTGTTAACACAATTTTTAAAGCAGTGCCCCAGGAGGGAACGGTGAGGGTATAGTGAATGAATTGAGGATAAGGAAGTGAGTGGAACAGTGTACGATTCACAAAATCAGTTATTCATCAGGGAGGGGCTCATACAAGAGCCAAGTAAATCACATTAGATCCAGACATTTAGGTAGCCATAGTTGTAAACAAAGACACAGTGATGAATCGCTGTTGATCAAACTTGCTAGTGTGGTAGATGTTGACGTTTCGACCCCTGGAGAGTAGTAGGTAGGTATATCCCTTACGTTGGGGTCTTCCTCAGGACAGGAGTGTGGGGAGGTGAGGGTGGGGACGAGTTACCTGGAGATAGATTAAAAAGAGACCTTTGAAAATCAGAAGTTCCCATAAAGGGAGTGGGTTAAAATTGTACAACAAAACCTAAGTCTCAAAGATTTACATCAAATGAAATATCTCTCTTTTTTTTTAAACCTCCATTTTAACTGCTTTTCCTTTGGAAAACTACCTCATTCAGCTCCAGCCTTCTCCTGACTAATGTTGCTCCTTCACTTCAAAATGCTTAGGGTATGGATTGTGGACCACAGCTATATCTATTGGGCTAAAGAGGCTGCACAAATGAGAGGTTTTGACAGGGACTTGGATTTGCCAAATGTGCAGATTATTTGGTTTGGCCAGAGATGGTTAAAGTTTAATCAGTTGCTGGCTTTTGTTAAATCCATTGTGGATTCCCAAGCTCCTCACCTCTTGATTGTGCACTGTTATGTTATTTAGTATTTCTAACGCGCACAGATACTGCAAGAGTGCCACTGTGGTGGAAATGACCTAGGCACATAGACTGGATTAGGGCTGGAATGCCAAATGAAAAAACCTTTGCAAAACTGATGTCACTTTTCCCTCATACTGTCTTAGTGTACCCTAATATATGCCAAAGACAGAAATGGAAGTGGTCAAATCAATTCGGTCCACTGTTTGACAAAGCCAGGAAACATCTTAATAAAACTGTTTCTGCATTCCTTAGAGACCATCGCATGGGCTGTATCTATAACAACAATCTGTGTTTTGCCATGCATGGAATTTATAGAAATGATGAAGTGTATTTTACAGATGAAGGCAACAGGCTGTTTCTAAGTAACATGAAACTCTGCATCCGGTCTTATGTATAGCAGCCATATACACACAGCCAACGCAAGGGCTCTTGTGAGAGCCACCCTAGTACCTGAAATATTGTGAAGTTTTTTCTAAAGGTTTTTTTTCCCTTAGTTTTTGACAATCTTCGAGACTACATTGCGATCCCCACGGAAAGGTCGCGGAAACGGAAAACAAAAGCAGACATTCAATTACCCCATCACATCCAAAAATAATATGCAAAGAAATCCATTCTGAACATGGCACTACACATATTACTATATACATACTTCTTTCAAAGCATGTTTAAACTCCTATTTTTGTACTGAGATTCTTTAAAAAACATCTTTCAGACGTATTTTCCATTTTCACGGTTATTCGGGGCATCGCGATGACGTTGTTAACCGCGACGATCGCGCCTTTTTTCATAAAGTCTAAAACACATATATCCACACATATTACAGTATTTCACACACTAGGTGTTTCTTACAGTATTCTCTAAAGTCATGTTGTTCTAGTGATTTTCTATAAAAACCATCTCTAAAACCTATTTTATGTTTTCGCAGTGACTCTGGAGATCGCGATTACGTCGGTAATCGCGATTCCCCCGGACACGTCACGAAAATGTATAGCAAAAGTAGAAATTCAATAGCCACCACCATATTCAACAATTATAACTATCTAATTAATTCTAACCATCAAAGTAGATAACTCACCATATAAATAACTCTATAAAAAATATATCAGAATCTCAATATCTCTATAAAAATCCGTATTAATGATTCACTGATATATTTTTTATATTCCCACCAATACTCGCAACGATGTCGGTAGTCGTGACGTCCACGCAACGGTACACGGGGGGGGTGCGCTGGCGATCGCGTCTTCGACACGAATATTGCACGCGATTTAAAAAAATACATTTGGACACATAACTTGTGTCACTAACACCCCCATTTCTCAAACATGGGGTCAGAGTACCTCTACTCTGACTCTTTATGTTAGCTTCTTCAGAAATTTTCAGCTTCAGGAACCAATCCAGATCAATAAAATGGCAGCTGCAACTTTCTGTTCAGGTTCCGTCCATCCAATCAGAGCATTTCCCGTTGGCGTGTGCATTGCAAAACCTCCACGAAATATCCGCGGATGGAGATATCACTAGAATTTTCGGCTTACATTTTTCTCAAAAACTACTGAACAGCTTTACACCAAATAGGCAAAAGGCACGTGCTTGAACCAACATCTACCTCCCTGCCAAATTTGGTGTAAGCAATTCAGGCTGTAGGTGTGGCTAAACGTTCCCATGGTAATTAACATTACAAATTATTTCGCACCCCGAACTTTCGGTCCCCACTGGACGGATCACCCCCAAACTTTCCATGACAACCAGAACCTACCTGGACACTTTTTTGGGAACATTTCATGACGATTTGTCAAAAAATGCCAAAGTTTTAGGCAAGTCAAAAAATGCTTTCCTCATGGAAACTAGGTCCTAACTATAACTACCAACTGGCGATCGCCAGTAGGTAAAATACATATATTTACTGGATTTATTGGAGGGGAGACGTGGTGGGGGCTCCATCAGCATATCTTGCGAGGGGGGGGATCAAGTTTCGTTACACCACTGGTGCAACTGTCACCTGACCCTTAAACCTACACCAATATTATTCTACAGTTATTTGGGTCCATACAAATACATATTCATTCCCATATTATTTACTTGTAATGCTTCAAATTACTATAAAACATTCTTTTAAAGCCAGACCTATTGGCACTGCCAGCTTCTTTTAATGCTTTGGTAAGACTGTCAGTGTGTGATGCTTAGAGCTTACCTGCAGATGATGCTATAATGCTGTATTGCCGGAGCTGAATGGAATGACTGCTGCCTGCAATCTTTTTCTGAAGAGGGAAGAAAAGATCGTGATTTGAGATATATTGTAAGCCTGATAGTCCTTGATACGAAGAAATGAGATGAGAGCTTCAGACCTGGGTGAGGCCAGAGCACTGCATCTCTCTGGCCTGTGGCACAGAAATAGGTTTTCAACAGAATAAATTGCAATGTATTATTTGATATTTTATCAGCGGGTGCTCTGCATGACAGGCACTTTTATGCTCCATATTGCAAGCCATAAATCTCTATCTCAAAAGCAACTTTGGGATCCTTTCCAAGAAATAATATCTACCTAAGAGAACAGAGGCACAAGCATGGAATTCATAACAAGAGGTTCTGAGAACATCATTAGTGAATCCCTGCTTTGAAAACCTGGGGGTGAGGCTCAGTTTCCAGCTATTTATTTCAGAGTAGAGAACAGTGGCCCTGTCATGAACAGTTGAACAACCTCAGAGCAGAGCTGGGAGCATGTTTTTATGTGTTTTTTGTGTTTATTATCCATGCCTGTGACTCCGAATTTATCTGAATTAATGAAAGCATGCAAACAGCAGAAGTAGAAAGCAGTGATCAATGATTGCCTCTATACCTCTGATTCTGTGCTGTCTGCAGTTCATGCATTGACTCTGAGAAATTATGAGTCATATATATATCAAAAGAAAGGATTTGCCAAACCCGGTTTCGAAGCAGTTCAAGCCATTTAATTCCAATCTGCCACTCGAGTCTTTATAAAGCCTTGATCACAGGTAGGTAACATTTAACATGATTTGCAAGTGCTCTAATTAACAGGTCATATGACTTTCATGATAGCACTACAGGTTCCAAAATGCACCAGTGTTGATTGTACAAACATAGGCAATATGATGTTTTGCTTCATAGCGTTCTTAGCCGTCGTTGCACTGTTTAAAAATTGCATCATGTAATAAAATATCTGAGTGCAAGAAAATGTATCCCAGAGTAGCAGCAAAATAACTTCGAAATGGCGAGTTGCGACAATGGATGATGTCATTTGAGATGTCATCAGTGATGTCATCAGTGATGTCACTGACCATGTCATGAGTGATGTAATATGTGATGTCATCAGCAGTGCATTGCGGGGGCGAGAGTTATACTTAGCTCAACTAACTATAACGGCCGAATTTCTCTGGTTTTGTACGACTGAAATGTCCAACTAACTATAACGTCCCTGAAACCTGTGGTTTTTTCATTGAATTTCTATGGTTTTTTAAATGCTAATTTCTAACTATAACGTCCCTGAAAGCTGTGGTTTTTTCAGTGAATTTCTATGGTTTTTTTAAATGCTAATTTCTAACTATAACGTCCCTAGATCCAATGGTTTTTTCAGTGAATTTCAAAGGTTTTTTAAATGCTAATTTCAACTATAACGTCCCTGAAACCTATGGTTTTGTCAGTGAATTTCAAAGGTTTTTTAAATGCTAATTTCTAATTATAATGTTAAGATAATACTTTATCTAAAAATATAAACTTTTATAAAAATAATGTGATATTTCTGCTTTCAAAAATATGTTTTTTTCTTTTTTTCTTTTTAAAGAAAAGTGGATTTGCGTACCGATCGTGTACCAGTCACGGTGGTTGCGCGAAACCAAGAATTTTACCGCCATATTGGTTAAGTCGTGTATGATGCGCGTTCGGTAAGCGATGGGTGCGCGGTTCTCGGCCCCGCGGAACGTCACATACGTATTTCCGGGGGTCGCACCGGGTGCGCGAATCCATTGCAAATCTTTAAGTTTTAAAAGTATATGGGGGATATTACCAAGGAATAGCGATAATTATCGCAAAGCGCGCTTAGCGCTGTTTTTTTTATCGCCGGCTATCGCTGGATTTCATCGCGGAGATAACGCGTTACTATCAACGCTTATCTCCAAGGCGATAAAAAATCCAGCGATAGTGGCGAAACCCAGCAATAGCGCGAGGAATCCAGCGATAAATTTCCTGCGCTAATGAAAAGCTTGCTAATAGGCAGGTGAGGACTTAACCTTACAATCCACCTCCCATTGACAAGAATGGTTAAGTCAAGTTTTTAGCAGGTGTTAAAATCCAGCGATAATCGCGGTTAGCGCAACTTTTTTTATCGCTTCGCGGGCATTGCTAATAGGGGGAAGTTGTGTTTGCGACTGTTTCCAGTCGCTTTTAGTTGGGAACGCCTACTTTGCATGTCATTAGCAATAATTATCGCTGACATGCAAAGCGGCACCAAAACGGTCGCTTTTGCCATAAAGCTGTCGCTAACAGCTGTTAGCGACAGCTTGCTGATAGGGCGATAGAAATATCGCCGCTTTAGCGGCAAAAAGTGCTGCTAAAGCGGCGATACCGCCCTTGCTAATATGCCCCTATGGGGGATATTACCAAGTAATAGCGATAATTTTCGCAAAGCGCGCTTAGCGCTGTTTTTTTATCGCCGGCTATCGCTGGATTTCATCGCGGAGATAACGCGTTATTATCAACGCTTATCTCCAAAGCGAGAAAAAATCCAGCGATAGCGGCGAAACCCAGCAATAGCGCAAGGAATCCAGCGATAAATTCCCTGCGCTAATGAAAAGCTTGCTAATAGGCAGGTGAGGACTTAACCTTACAATCCACCTCCCATTGACAAGAATGGTTAAGTCAAGTTTTTAGCAGGTGTTAAAATCCAGCGATAATCACGGTTAGCGCAACTTTTTTTATCGCTTCGCGGGCATTGCTAATAGGGGAAGTTGTGTTTGCGATTGTTTCCAGTCGCTTTTAGTTGGGAACGCATACTTTGCATGTCATTAGCGATAATTATCGCTGACATGCAAAGCGGCACCAGAACGGTCACTTTCGCCATAAAGCTGTCGCTAACAGCTGTTAGCGACAGCTTGCTAATAGGGCGATAGAAATATCGCCGCTTTAGCGGCAAAAAGTGCAGCTAAAGCGGCGATACCGCCCTTGCTAATATGCCCCTATGTATCTAACTTTATTATATATATTATACCAAGAGATTAGTTAATATAACTGTAAATATCATATATTTGTAATTGTAATAAAGATATATTACTGTTTAATATATTTTTCAGAATTCGCGGCGGGTGCGCGCCCGTTGCGCGCCTGGTGCGCGAATCCCATGTGATTTTAAAAGAAACAATTTCATTGGTTTAAAAGTTTTCTATTCTAGAACTTGAAGGACCCCACCCATTTTTTTCATTCTTCCAGGAGCATCTTTTGAAGAAACACCTCTTGTGTTTTCTGTCCCTCTTTGTTTGATTTTTTGGGTGTTTTTTTCCAAGAAAGGAAATGGCATCTCAAAATGCACCAGTGGATATTCCTGCAGATGAAGAGGAGCTGGAAGAACCAATAAAGAAAAGGAAGGAGAGTATTGTATGGGCTTTCTTCTCTATCCCAGAAGGTGAGAAGAAAGTAAATGCTCGAAAAGTGACCTGCACGGTGTGCCACAAAATATTATCTCGTGAATCAGAAAAGAAGTATTTGTGTGGGACATCGTCTATGCTCAAACACCTTCATACCATCACCCAAACCGTCTTGCACGGGAACAACATCGGCGCCAAATGCAAGAGTCCCAACAAGATGATGAGGTTGCAGGACCTAGTACTTCTGCAGGATCCACTGCATCCACAGAAATTATTCCAGAGTTTGCAGGACTGGAACAGCACTGCATAAAGTGTAAGGAACTGCTTTGTGCAGGTGAACAATCTGTTGCAGCTGTTGTTGTTGCTGCAAAGAGTCATCATTGTTAATTTTTTTTTTCAATGAGTTTCTAATTGCAAAACGTTTTGAAAAGTTTTTTAGTTCATTTCCTTGTTTTTTAAATCTTTTTTTTAAAAAAACACTCAAAAATTAATAAAAGAGTTAAAAAAAAAAAAATTAAAAACAAAAAAGAAGAAAAAAATGGTTCTTTTTAGAACCGCCTAATTGGTTAAAAATAGACAAGCTTGTATGTATTGTATGAATGAGTGCAAGGGTAATGTCTGAGTCATTGTATCAGTGAATAAGTAGTGGGTCTATGCTAGCCACACTCACGGTGCTATGGGGAGACCTAGCTACTGACCAGCCCACACACCTTACTATACAATACTTGCACGTAATGGGACAAGGCAGACATCTGACACGGTGGTTCGCAGCTTCGCTGCGCCAACACGCTGCGATCAATTCAGACCCCCTCAGACATAAATGGGAGCGAGACCTAGGCAGGCAATTTTCGGACAAAGAATGGGGGCAAGTGCTGGCCAGCCCGGTTCAGATCCCCAGGAACATGAGGTTCAGGCAGATCCAATATTACATTACACATAGAGCGTACTACACGCCAGCCAAAATCAACAGATATTCTCATCGTACCGATTCTGCTTGTCCTAGATGTTCTGTTTTAGACGCAGACTTGATACACATGTTGTGGAGCTGCACCAGTCTTAGTACCTATTGGAGAGAAGTAGCGGAAGCACTGCATAGCTGCACCGAAAGAGAGATACCCTTTGAATGGCCGGCGTACTTGCTGGACAGATTCTGCAGGACACGTAACACCAAGGTCACATCCAGATTCTTGGACCCGGGCATAATAGCTGCCAAACGGCTAATCACGAAACGATGGAAGGCGCCTGACCCCCCGCACTTCTAGGCTTGGAGGCATTCCACACTCGCATGGGCTAGAGCAGAAGACATAGCAATTCGCCATGAAGAGACCATAGGCCTTAGGAAAATACCAATAGCTACACATTGGGAAGCGATCCTCTTAACACTACAACAACATGCAAGCCCGCCAATCCAGCTCGCATCGACACCTGGCCCGGATGGGTAGCATTGCGCACGTGAATAGAATTCCTGGGACACCCAAAGACACCAATTCCACAGCTGACACTGGTGCACCGATGCCCCGATGCATACATTTAGGGGAGACATATGGTTAAAGTAATGGACACAGGTGCAGCAGGCAACATACCCATACATACACACAGACAGGTGGAGGCACTCCAACTCAGCTCCAAGTTCTACGTCCTTCCCCCCTGGTTGTTAAATGCGCAGTTTATCATGGTCCTCCATACAGTTCCAGACTCTCAATGTTACTTTATGAAAGCAATGTCTGTAGACATCCTAACAGGATTGGACTCTAAATGATGATACCGACCTAGTACAATTTAATTGGAACTGTCACACCTGCATGTCCCTCAAACAAATAACTACAATGTTCTTATCGTCAAAACGAGCTACTGTAAGAGATCTAAGGACGCTATATGTAAACCATGTAATGCTGTTTGTTACTGTTACTGTCGTAATAAAACGAAAATAATAAAAGATATTAAAAAAAAAAATAATCAGTGAATAAGTAGTGTCTGAGTGAATGAATGAGTGTAGCAGTATTACCTGAGTCATTGGATGAGTGCACGGATAGTGTTTGAGGGAATTAATGAGTGCATGGGTAGTGCCTGGCTTATTGCATGAGTGCATGGGTAATGCCTGGGTGAATGGAGGAGTGCATGGGAACTGCCTGAGTGATTGCAGGACTGCATAGGTAATGTCTGGGTAATTGCGTAAGTGCAGGGGTAATGTCTAGGTGATTGGAGGAGTGCATGGGCACTGCCTGAATGATTGAAGGAATGCATGGGTAATGCTTGGGTGATTGCATGAATGCAAGGGTAATGCCTGGGTGATTGGAGGAGTGCAGGGATAGTGCCTGCGTGATTAGATGAGTGGATAAGTAGTGCCTGGATAATTTTTATAAGTGCATGGGTAGTGGCTGAGTGATTGGAGGAGTGCATGGGTACTGCCTGGTGACTGAAGGAGTGCAAGGGTAGTGCCTGTGTGATTGCATGTGTGCAATGGTAATGTTTGGGTGATTGAAGGAGTACATGGGTAACGCCTGGGTGCATGGAGGAGTGCATAGTTAATGTTAGGGTGATTGTATGAGTGCAGGGGTAATATCTGGGTGATTGGAGGACTGCATGGGTAATGACTGGGTGCATGGAAGAGTGCATGGATGGTGCCTGGGTGCATGTAGGAGTGCATGAGTAGTGCTTGGGTGATTGTATAAGAGTTGCAGATGTGGCTGAGTGCATGTATGAGTGCATGGGTAATGCCTGGGTGATTGCATAAGTGCACGAGTAATGTCTGGCTGATTGGAGGAGTGCATGTGCACTACGTGAGTGATTGAAGGAGTGCATGGGTAATGCCTAGGTGATTTCATGAATGCAGTGGTAATGTCTTGGTGAATGGAGGAGTGCATGGGAACTGCCTAATTGATTGAAGGAGTGCATACGTAATGTCTGGGTAATTGCATAAGTTCAGGGGTAATGTCTGGATGATTGGAGGAGTGCCTGGGCACTGCCTGACTGATTGAAGGAGTGCATGGGTAGTGCCTGGGTGATTGCATGAATGCAAGGGTAATGCCTGGGTGAATGGAGGAGTGCATGGGCAGTGCCTGAGTGAATAGATGAGTGTATAGGTAATGTCCTGATGATTTTATAAGTGCATGGGTAGTGGCTGGGTAATTGGAGGAGTATATGGATAGTGCCTGGATGAGTGAAGGAGTGCAAGGGTAGTGCCTGGGTTATTGAATGAGTGTATAAGTAGTGCCTGGGTGAGTGAAGGAGTGCAGGGGTAATGTCTGGGTGATTGAAGGAGTGCATGGGTAATGCCTGGGTGATTGGAGGAGTGCATGGGTAGTGCTTGGGTTATTGCATGAGTGCTAGGTAGTGCCTGGGTGATTGCATGAGTGCATAGGTAGTGCCTGGATGATTGGAAGACTGCATGGGCACTGCCTGAGAGATTGAAGGAGTGCCTGGGTAATGCATGGGTGATTTGCTTGATGGAGGGGTAATGTCTGGGTGAATGGACGAGTGCAGGGGTAGTGTCTGAGTGATTAGACGAGTGCATAGGTAGTGCTTTGGTGATTTTATAAGTGTATGGGTAGTGGCTGGCCGATTGGAGGAGTGCATGGATAGAGCCTGGATGACTAAAGGAGTGTAAGGGTAGTGCCTGGGTGATTACATGAGCGCATAGGTAGTGCCTGGATGATTGGAAGACTGCATGGGCACTGCCTGAGAGATTGAAGGAGTGCATGGGTAATGCATGGGTGATTGCATGAATGGAGGGGTAATGTCTGGGTGAATGGAGGAGTGCATGGGTAGTGTCTGAGTGATTAGACGAGTGCATAGGTAGTGCTTCAGTGATTTTATAAGTGCATGGGTAGTGGCTGGCTGATTGGAGGAGTGCATGGATAGTGTCTGTGTGATTGCATGAGTGCAGGGGTAATGTCCGGGTCATTGAAAGAGTCGAGAGGTAATGCCTAAGTTATTGTATGAGTGCATGGGTAATGTGTAGTTAATTGAAGGAGTGCATGAGAAATGTATGACTGATTGCAAGAGTGAAAAAGTAATGTCTGTGTTGTTGCATGACTGAACTCGTAATGTGTGGGTGATTGCAAAGTGTATAAGTAGTGTCTGGGTGATTTTTTAAGTGCATGAGTACTTGCTGAATAATTGGAGGAGTGCATGGGTAATGCCTGTATGATTGCTTGAGTGCCTAGGTACTGCCTGGATGATTTTATAAATGCACAGGTACTGCCTGGGTGATTGAAGGAGTGCATGGGTAACGCCTGGGTGATTGTATGAGTGCAGGGGTAATATCAGGGTTATTGGAAAAGTGCATGTGTAATGCCTAAGTGATTGCATGGGTGCAGAGGAATGTCTGTGTCATTGCAGGAGTGCATGGCTTATACATAAGTGATTGCATGAGTGCAAGCGTAATTTCTGGGGGATTAGAGAAATGCATAGTTAATACCTTGGTAATTGCATGAGTTTAGGGTTAATGTCTTGCTGATTGCAAGAGTGTAGAGGTAGGGCCTGGGTGATTGGAGGAGTACATAGGTAGTGCCTGAGTGATTTTAAAACTTGAAGCGTTCTGGTTGGGTGATTGGAGGAGTACAAGAGTAGTACCTGGGTGATTGGAGGACTGTATAAATAGAGCTTGGGTGATTTTAAAAGTGTATCTGTACTGCCTGAATGAAGAGAGCATTGTATAGATACTGCCTGGATGATTGAAAGAGTGCAAGGTTAGTGTCTAGGTGATTGCATCAGTGCAGGGATAATGTTTAGGGGATTGGAGTAGTGTATAGGTACTACCTGGGTGATTGGAAGAGTGTACAGATAATGTGTAGCTGATTGCATGAGTATACAGATAGTACCTGGGTGATTTGAAAAGTACATAGGTAGTGTCCGGGTGATCTTATAACTGTATGAATACAGGCTAGGTGATTGGAGAAATACATGGATAGTGCATGGGTGATGGCAGGGTAGTGTTTGAAAAAATGGATGACTGCAGTAAAAGTGACTGTAAACATTACTTCATATTATTATGCTTATTACATTATTTCATCTTACCTTCTTTATTAAAGTAGATACCAAACTCATTCAAACTATTTTACAGTAGTTTTATTGTAAATTGAATTTAAAATCTTTTCAAGCTTTAGTATAACTTTCTGTAAAAAAAGAAGAAAAACTGTTATTGCTTATAATATTATAGTTTTAAGAACACAACATCATTTTAGAATTACATAACATATTCAGTTTCCCTTTTTTGCTGTTCTCAGATTCTATTGAATTTCACCACTCACAGTGATTTCAATGTAGATCATCATATAACAGCGGGGAAAAAATACAATCAATGAGATTGTAAAAAAAAACAAATCTGCATTGAAAATATTTTCAACAAGTTCAACTATCTGTTCACCTATCGACAGTTTCTAAATTATATTTTTCCACTACAATAAATCATTTATTTCTCTGAAGTACATTTCTGAAATATACATTTTCATTTACATCACATATAATATAAAGATCAAATATATAAACTATTTCTTTCAAACACAGTTTTGCAAATGCAATAACAATTAGCAAAAAATAATAATCCAAACAGTAATTTTTCACATTTTCCCAATAGGCAGAATGATGTTTCCAAATCAATTTCCATTGAAAATATCCAAAATAAACTCATTTATTTGTGTTTACATCTTCCCAATAGGCCGAATGATGTTTTCAAAACTTTGACATCAAAAATATCAGTTATGAATCTGGTAATTCGAAAGGCAACCTACATTTAAATTGCAAATGGGCATCATTGCAATGTGTCCATCCTTTATTGCACTTTAAATACACAGTATAGTGTCCAGATGTTGTAGTAGTTCCATCATGGAATATAATAGCCACTGCTTTAAAAGTTCTTCCTGAAATTGACACTTGACTTGTCACAAAATGTTTAATTTTTGTTTCCAATTTTCTTCCATTTTCTCTACAATGTTGAAGCATTAAGATGACATATTTTCCAAATCTTTCTATATATAACGTTGACAACATTTCTGATTTACAATGAGAGCATTTCATATTTTGATTAGCTGTTTTTACTAATTTGTTAAAAGATACTGATTTGCAATCTGGTATCGTCAAGTATATGAATCGTTCAGTGTCTATTCCAGTGGTGGAAGAAAATGAACACTCTTCACATTTATGATCCCATCTGTAACTTAGTCCAAATAAATTTTCAGTTTCGATTCCTTCATCTTCCAATACACCAAGCACAAACATAAGGAATTCTTGTGCATCTTGTTGTATATTGAGTGTAAATTGTGAAGAACCAGTACATATATCCAAAAGATGCCGAATGCCAGAAGCAGTATGGATTTTACTTCTATCAGTTACCAACTTTTGAAAAACATTATGTAGTAAAGAACAGAATCTTTTTCTCGATTTTCCATAATTTGAAGATGAAGATCTTCCAGATAAAACACAACTTTCACAATTACATTAGCATAGCAGTTGATACCTGAACTATTTTCTAACTGGTATCCTACAATATCATCAACAGTGTCCACTATCATTTTCTTTGTAGCTTCATCATTCTCTTCAATTGTTTTCTTTTTTTCAACCTCATTAGAATGTTTGTCATATTTTCATTTTGCACACACTACACGCTTTTCATATATGGGATATTCACCTAAGTTAGGATCATACAGTCTTCTTAACCGATTATACTCTCTTACACAATTTGCATCAGCACTAACCTTTTTCTCATCAAAATCAATTAAATACAAACCAGATAATGTTCTTACTCAAGACAATGCAATGTATGCCATGCATTCTTTAAACACTGTACTTCCAATATTTACCAAGGCACTGTCTACACTTAAACCTTCAGATTTATGAATGGTTACTGCATATGCTAAAGAAAGAGGAAACTGTTTTCTACGAACATACAAGTCTTTTACAAGCAAAAAACGAACAGCACAACGTCCAATCTGTTTTACCTCTTCAATCTGATCAAATTTAATCTTCAAAAATTCAATTCCATCTCTGTTCTGATAATTAACAAAATCAATAACTTTTCCCATTGCTCCATTTACTAAACCTTTTTCTACATCCAAATTACATCGTAAAATTACCTGACAGTTTTTACATACATATAAAGTCTTTTCTAAACCAGCAGTCTTAGACACTGACTTTTCCAAAGAATCCAATTTTGTCTGTAATTTCTCTGAGAGAAGAATAGTAACTCCTTCATGTTCCATTTTATCAATGGCTTCCATTTTCACTATCGGTTGTTTTTCCAGTTTCAAAAGTTCATGATTGAATGTAGAACACTCTTGCAGTGTTGGCATTAGACAAACTATAGACTTTTTACTCCAATTTTTTGTACATTATTTCAGGTGCAATGTTTTCATTTGGAAACAAATTCGTTAGTAGCCGACTTTGTAAAACTTCTTTTCCATGTTGTGCCAAAACTCCAATTCTTATATCTTGAACAATGTTTACATAGTGTTCATCACTTGCTTGTCGCATATTCTTAATAAGTTCTTTATATTCAAAATGAGACCAAATGTTTACATTTCCAATACTTCCCAAAGATTTCCTAGTATCTTCATGGACAAGAGTTTTAAAAACTGGTTGTCCTTTCACAGGAGTCAGTTGTAGTATATCGCCAAATACAATTACATGTTTTCCTCCAAATAAAACATCATAATCTGTTTTTAAAATCTGTTGCATTCTTAAATGTACAAAGCCAAGCATTAAGTTTGAGACCATGCTCACCTCATCAATGATTAGAAGTTTCATTTTCTTTAGTACACTTGAGACTTCATAACAAGCTTCTCCAGATAGTTTATGATATTCCAACTTATTTTCATGTTCTACTGGTAGCATGAGTAAACGATGTAATGTAATCCCTTTAATGTTGTGTGCTGCTAACCCAGTTGTAGCTGTACCTACACAAGATAAATGTGATTCAGTGGTTTTCTGTAGATAACTGGTCAAAACTTTAATTAAGAAACTTTTCCCTGTTCCAGCTTGACCACTGATATACATTTGAATAGGTTTAAATTATGTGCAGTTGCTCATGAAGTAAACCATGCTGTATCCAGGGCCGGACTGGCCGTAGCGGGCACCGGGCATTCCCCCGGTGGGCCGCCAGGGTTGGGGGCCGGTTTTGAGCCCCTGGGGGCCGATTTTGTTACAGGGCCGTTTTTGCAGCATAGCTGCAATATTGGCCGCTGTAACGAAATCAGCCGAAACCGGCCATGGCAAACAGCTCGGCCGCACCCCCAACCCCCCGGGGGGGCCGGCCGAGCACTTTGCCAGGGCCGGTTTTGGTTCCCAGTCCGGCCCTGGCTGTATCTGTTGTGTCACTTGCTGATGTATTTCTTTTTGTTCAAAATTTAGTTGGTCTTCCAAGTTTCCCAACTCAATTATTTCCTGTTGTGCTTGTTGCATTGCCATTTCTACTTCATTCATGGCTATTGCTGCTTCATTTTCAAGAATTGATTGTCCTAATGGTTCTTGACTTAGTGGAGCAGAACTTTGACTATCTTGAGAACTGTCTCTAGCTATTTCAGCTGCAATAGTAGTTTCTTGTTCAATCTCTTCATTTAACATTTGTAGATAATTTGGAAAAATTGTGCATTGAATACTATCTTTACATGCATTAAAAGAATCTTCATAGCAGTCAAAATCTCCAAGTAATTCCATTTCAGTACGCCAAGGCTTGAAGAGTTGCAGAAGTGCTAAATAGAAAAATTCCATTTTATCTGGAGTTTCGCAACTGAGTTTTCTGTGATTAATAAGATTTCCTTTGGCATGTTTTACCAAACATCAATCACATCCAATTACTGCATATTTTTCTTCATTTATATTTTCTGTAACATTTCTCTTAAAACTATAATGTTGTAGTACTTCATAGGGACATATGTTTTCCAGATGTGCACTTCTTTTGTGATAGTACGTATCCAACATATTTGTTTTAACAATATCTGTACTCTCTGGTTCATTCAATGCTAAGTATTCAATTTCTTGTACAGATTTCAAAACTCAATTTCGTGTTGCAGCAAGACCTAGACTTACCCAAATGATTCCTCTTGACTTTGAATATAAACTTGCAGAGGTCAACCGATCCGAACATTCGTAGGATCCAATCTCTCGATGGGAAAGCATCTTCAAACTAAAGCTGTACAATTTGTTACTAAGAGTCTTCTCTTGTGAAATTTCTTCCCACATTTCTTTCAACTCCGTCTTTTCAGATTTGGTTATATATGATGTAACATAATGAGCAACAGCAATCGAATTATCCGTAACATATTGGAAATCCATGTTTGCATTCCACATTGACAAAATCACTGGATTGTAGTCTTTAATATACTTTGAATCTTCACTTCTTTTTATGTTGTAAGTATTCCTTGGAGATTTTCATGTTATAGTATGTCTTACTGCTGACATGAAACTGTTGACTCTTCCTTTTGAAATTACTGGACGTGGCAATCCAAAACGACATTTTGTATAAAAAAATTTCTTTGACGTGTATTTTCGTCGACAATATTTTCCACATCGATTACCTTGAAACCGTAAAACTTGTTGTCTTAAGCTGTTTTCTCCTCCTTTTTTGGAATGGCACAGGTAACATAGTCTTCAATGAAAGACAAAACAGTTTCATCAGAATCGGTTCCAAATTTAGGTGCATCCTTGATCCATAATAGCATGTGTATATGAGGAGCACCTCTGGTTTGGTACTCCTTTCTCCAAAAGAAATCAATAACTTCTCCAAGAGGTGGATTATTATTTTTTGCAGATAAAAGAAATCATAGCTTGAAACCTATGATTAAAATATCTGCACACATTTACAGGATCCAAAGAACAGAGTTCTCCAGCTGTCTTCAATTCAATGTTTTTTACATTTGAATTTGCTTCTCGTAGAAATTCAAGTAAATCGTACCATGCGTATTCAGCACAGCTAAGCGTAACAAACCACGTAGGGGTTCCTAAGTTCCTTAACATACATTTAAGTTCTCCGTGACGACGATACCAACACTCATTAGTACCACGTTGACACGCCATCAAATTAATTAACTGAGATTCTAAATGATCGTCTCTTTGTTGAACTTTGTCCAAAAATTCCTTTGCAGAAAGATGTGTAAGATGAACTCCTGTTTTTAATATGTGGTTCACTGCATATGAAAGTCCAGACAAGTCACTTTCAAACAGAAGATGAAATAAATATGGAATACACTGTTGAAATCTTGGATCTTCTGAGTATAATCTTGTTGTACGATATTCTGAAGCTGGAATCTGTACTGGTCGTTCATCATATCGTCCACCTTTTCCAGTGGGAAAGAGCTGTGGAAAACAACGAGCTTCTAAACTTTTTCCCCATACACTCATGGGAGTTCCCTTCGCTTTCTTCATTTGGAATAATTCAATAGGGTTTCCTATCACTTCTTTTGAATGTAGAGGATGTATACTATAATGTTCATAAATTTCTTCTCTCCTCGAGTTGTCCACTTTTTCTATTTGGCCAGTAGAAATTTCTCTTTCATCTTCTATAAATAATTCTTCTTCTTCCACATATACATTTTTATAATAAATATTATTTTGTACAAGATATAAAGTAGCCTTTTGAAGTTTGGTGACATCTACTAACTCTTGCCATATTTTCCGACTCTTTGTTGGTACACCATTAACTAGAATAACTACAGGTTCAGTTTCCTCTCTCTCTATACCAACTGTTTCAATATTTTTCCTAAAATCTAAAGGTAAATACACAACTCTCCCTTTTAAACCTCTTTGTAAATCTGTTGGAGGCAGCTTACCTGTTTTAGGCTACATACGAACTATAGCCTGAAATGGATGCACAGATTGCACAAGAATGGACTCATAAGTATTTAAATCTACCAGTTCCGGAGGAATAGCTACCAACTCTAGGTTGTTATGTACAGCTCTAGCTGGCATTTTATTCTCTTCTAATTTGTTGTAACAATATTTACAAATACGTAGATCACTACCCAACTCAAAACGACCTTCCACCAACAAATAAGCACCAAATTGCTCCCACGTATCATTGTTTTCCTTTTCACTTTTAAAATACACATCAACATTCCTAGTTTGACTTCTATAGTGAGTACGTCGACAACAAATACAAACATAGTTTGGTTTCTCACAAGAAACTACCTTAAACTTTGTAATCTCTTCTGCAAACTTCTCAGTAGTACTATCTTCCACCTCTTCTTCAACACCAACACTTATCAAACTCTCACTTTTTCTACACTCCTCTTGAGGACCAAAGAAACGAAACTCTATATCATCTGAAACTTTTTTTACATCCAATACTGAACCATGCAAAAGAGCAGTGTTTATTTCACTTAAAGATAATGGAGGACTTTTTACATAGTACAATCTTCTCACTAACTTCCGCATTTCTGAGTGATGTACTGCTAACATTCTTAAATGATGAAAAGTACTTCTACACACAATTCTAGAAAGACAAGCCAGAGAATGACCCTATACTATATTTTCTCACTTTACAAGGATCTTGTCCTTGCAACATCTTACTCTTTTGTTTAACACTTTTTTTTACCATAATCTCGTAAGAAATTTCGTAATATATCAATAGATTCCTGTCGTATACGACAAATACTACTACAATCCCACCTATACACTGGAGCTTGTGTACGTCTCTCTTGAACTTCTTCAGCTATTACTTGTTCCACATTTCTAGGAACCATCTTTTCTTTTTCAATCGGACAACCGTTTTTAACCTCATAACAACGACCCCTGGTATCAACTGCATGAACTAATGTAATTTATTGAAAATAGCTTTCTTCATTAAAAAAAGGTTCAGTACTAGAAGTGTGCTTCCATTAACCCGAAAAACTTTGCAGAAGTTAGTTTTATTAACCAGTCTTTTTCTTTTACTTTTCTCCTTCATAAACTGCATTGTTTTATTCAATATCTTCATTCTCTTTAATACTAATATAAACAATCTTCTTTTCAATTCAAAAGCCTTTTCGACTACACTTTCAATCTGTTGTTTTTTCTTGTAAAATGCTGATCTTTTATATTTTTTGCAATCTTTCAATAAATTTTGTAGTACTCTGCTTTTACACATTCTCTTCCTAATGTCTTTATATTCTTTCATCCTTCTTTCAATATAGATTGTTTTCCCATAACCTGATTTTCCATTAATTTGTCCTTTTTTCATTTCCTTCTGATTGGTTGTACAACTTTTCTTTCTCATTTCCCCATATTGAAAATGTATTACATTCTTAAAAACTCTTTCAACAAATTCTTTAGTTCTCTTACCAGACGTTTTTTTCTTCAATGTCACATGTTGTACTTCATCTAATTTCTGCTTTTCTCTCTCCTTTAAATAGTACTGTTTTTTTGTTGTCTTTTCTTTTACACTTTTCTTGTCATACTGAATTTTTCTTAATAATTATAGAGAATATCTAAAAAAAGAAAAGTTTAAATAGTTTTGTTAAATAATTTACTAATATTAAAATAATTATATACAAATATTCTTATGTATAAATGAAGAAATATTTTTTATTGCACTCCAAACCTAAATCAGGCACTGCATAATTCCTACAATTAGAACAAATCACAAGCTATACAACAAAATCACAGAGAACAACTAAAGAATTTCTCTACTGCTACCCAAATCAAATCTAAAGTGCAGTCTGTCAACTTTTAAGGCCTGCATAATGTTGTGATTGGGGTATGTCTCTACTTGCACATGTATTCTCATATGTGTTATACATTTGAAGATGCTTTACATATAAAACAGAAGTATACATATATTTGTATGCTTATTTATATATAGTACACTAGCAAAAAGCACAGACTCATACATGCATGGTTTCAAAAAGATAATAAAATTTACAGCACAAACATGTAAAGGGTTGCTGCTTTGTTTTTACCTATACTCAATACCTAACTATTACTCCTTTCTATATCCTTCTTCTTTCTTTCTACACCTCTCTTCTCTCTTTCTTCACCTCTGTTCTCTCTTTCTGCACTTTTCTTCACTGTTTCTACACCCCTCTTGAATGTTTCTGCACTACTTAAATCTGTTTCTACAACTCTCTTCCTCTTTGTGCACCCCTTGTGCCTCTTTGTGCACCTCTATTGCTTATTTGTGCACCTCTCTTGCTTCTTTCTGCATCCCTGTTGCCTCTTTCTGTACTCCTGTGACCTCTTTCTGCACCCTTCTTCCATCTTTCAGCATCTCTGTTGCCTCTTTCTGCACCAGTGTTTCCTCTTTGTGTATCTCTGTTGCTTCCTTCTCAACTTTTCTTGCTTCGTTCTGCAACTCTATTGCTTTTTTCTGTACCCTTGTTACCTCTTTCTGAATCCTTCTTCCCTCTTTGTGCACCTCTGTTGCCTCTTTCTGCACCCCTCTCCCCTCTTTCTGTACCTCTCTTATCTCTTTCTACACCTCTCTTGCTTCTTTCTGCACTTCTCTTGCTCTTTCTCTATCCCACTTCCCTTTTTCTACATCTCTGTTAGTTTTTTTTCCACTACTCTTGCTTCTTTCTGCACTTCTATTACCCTTTCTGCACCCCTCTTACCTCTTCCTACATCCTTCTTCCCTCTTACTGCACTTATCTTGCCTTTTTATGCACCCCTGTTCCCTTTTTCTGCACCTCTCTTGCCTATTTCTGCAACTGTCTTGCCTCTTTCTGCAGTTGTCTTGTCTTCTTTTGTACCTCTGTTGCTTCTTTCTACACCTCTCTTGCAAATTTTTACACCTCTCTTGGTTCCTTCTGCACCCCTCTTGCCTCCTTCTACACCTCTGTTGGTTCCTTCTGCACTGCTCTTTGATCTTTCTCCATTTCTTTTGCCTGTTTGTGCACTTCTCTTGCCTCCTTCTGCACCTCTGTTGCTTCTGTCGGCACTTCTCTTGCTTCTTACTTATTTATTTTGACTATGTTCAATACTTAACTACTAGTAAAATGGTAAAGCAGCAGCAGCAGAAAAGCAATGTTTAACATATGTTACGTGACAAATTAGTGATTATAATACTTTGTAAGACTCTCTGGAAAACTTCACTTGAAGTGCACTAAATAAATCTAAGTATCTCTTTGAAATATGAAGTGCACTCTCTCAACTTTTAACGTCTTCATGGTCTTCTGTTTAAGATATGTCTGATCTTGTACATATATTGTGATATGTCATTCATCTGAACATAATACACATATAAAACACAACTAAACATCTATTTGTATGTTTCTTTAATATATGATACTACTAACAGATAGTACACACATATGCGTGCATGTTTTTAAGAACATTGTGACATTTACACCAGAGACATATGAAAGGTTGCTGCTATATCATTTACTAGGCCCAACACCCTATGTAGTCATAGTGCCTGAGTGATTACATTAGTGTAGGTGTAGTGTCTATGAAATTAGAGGACTGCATGAGTACTACCTGAGTGATTAAAGTACTGCATAGGTAATGCTTACGTGATTCCATAACTGCATGGGTAGTGCCTGGGTGGTTGGAGGAGTGCATAGGTACTGTCTGAGTGATTAAAGAACTGCATAGGTAATACTTGGGTGATTATATGAGTGCAAAGACAATGCCAGCATGATTAGACTAATACACAGATGCTGCCTTGGTACATCGAAGAATACATGGATAGTGCCTGACTGATTGGAACAATGCATTGATAGTACTTCAGTGATTGCATAGTGCAAGAGTTCTGCCTGGGTCATTACATAAGTGCATGTGTAGTGGCTGGATGATTGAAACACTGCTTACATAATGCCTGTCTGATTGCATGAGTGCAGGGATAATGCCTAGGTGATTGCATGAGTGTAGGGATAATACCTGGGAAATTACATGTGTGCAGAGGTAGTATCTAAGTGAATGCATGACTGCAGATATAGTGCCTGTGTGATTCTATGAGAACGAGAGTAGTGCCTTGGTGAATACAGGTGTAGTAAGGTAGTCCATGGGTGATTGCATAAGTGCATAGGTAGTGCTTAATTAATTTTATAAGTATATAGGTACTGGCTGAGTGATTGAAGGTGTGCATAGATACTGACAGGGTGATTGGAGGAGTGCAAGGGTAGTGCCTGAGTGATATAATCAGTATATAACTAATACATTGGTGATCGCATGAGTTCAGGGGTAATATCTGATGGACTACATGAGTACATAGAAAGTGCCTAGGTGATTTCATAAGTTCATTGATACTGTCTACCTCAGTGATTGGAGGACTGTAAAGGTACTGCCTGGGTGATTTTATAAGTGCATGGGTACTGGCTAAATGTTTGAACAAGTGCATAGATTCTGAGAGGCTGATTACAGGAGTGTAAGGGTAGTGCCTGGGTGATTGAACCACTGTATAGCTAATGCACTGGTGATTGCATGAGTGCAGAGGTAATGTCTAAGGGATTGCAGGAGTACATATGTAATCTCTGGGTGATTCATGAGTTAAGGGATAATATCTGGGACATTATAAGAGTACATAGGAAGCACCTGGGTGATTTTATAAGTCCATCGATACTGCCTAGGTGATTAGAGTACTATTGTGGTAGTGCCTCAGTGATTGGAGGACTGTAAAAGTAGTGCCTGGGTGATTTTATAAGTGCATGGGCACTGCCTAAGTGATAGGCCGAGTGCATAGATTGTGAAAAGGTAATTGGAGGAGTGCAAGGGTATTGCCTGGGTGATTGAACCAATATGTAGCTAATGCATTGGTGATTGCTTGAGTTCAGAGGTAATATCTGGGGACTACAGGAGTACATAGAAAGTGCCTGGGTGATTTTATAAGTGTATTGGTACTGCCTGGGTGATAGGAGTAATACTGTGGTAGTGCCTCGGTTATTGGAAGAGTGTTGAGGTAGTGCCTGGGTGATTTTATAAGTGCATTGGCACTAGCTAAGTGATTGGAGGAGTGCATAGATCGTGAAAAGGTAATTGGAGGAGTGCAGGGGTATTGCCTGGGTGATTAAACCAAAGTATAGCTAACACACTGGTGATTGCATCATTGCAGGAGTTAAGTCTGGGGGATTAGAGGAGTACATAGGTAATGCCTGGTGATTCTATAATTGCAAGGGTAATATCTGAGAGATTACAGGAGTACATAGGAAGTGCCTGGGTGATTTTATAAGTGCATGTGTACTGCCTGGGTGATTGGAGGAGTGCAGAGATAGTGCCTGACTGATTGCATAATTGGCGGAGTAGTGCCTGACTGATTGAAGAACTGTACATATAGTGGCTTAGTGCGTGGATTAGTGCATGGGTAGTGCCTGGGTCATTGCAGACTTACAGCTGACACATCTCTTCATGTTGCTGCTTTATATTTGACTACACCCAACATCCCAAGTAGTCGAAGAATACTGAAATAGCAACACAAAAGTGTGGTTTATAACATGGTGTACACTTTTCTAGTACAGGTTCACCATTCTCTAACTGCTCAGGGTATTGGGCCTACCCAAATAGAAAACATCAAACCAACGCATATCTCTCTTATAAATCTTACCATATTCACAAAGGCATGTATGCATGTGTCTCTACCTTTTACTAGTACTATCATTTTTAATAGAAACATACATAAAAAAATATATCTCTCTTTTATACATGTAGCACCTTGAGATGCATAATACATATGAGAATACATATGCAACTAGGAAATTCATCAATCACACGACCATGCAGACCATAAAAGTTGACTCACTACTCTTAACATTTGTAAGAGACACCTAGATTTATCTGGCATACATCAAATAAAGTTTTACATAGACTCTTTTAAACCACCATAATCAGTAATTCCTCACCCAACATATATTAAACATCACTTTACTGCTCCTGCTACATAACCATCCTACTACTACTACTCAGATGTACAGCCTACCAAAATACAAAGCAACATCCCTTCACATATCTCTATTGTAAGTCAACCCATATTTAAAAAAGCATGGATGCATGAGTCTCTACCTTTCCCTAGTACCATCATATATAAAAGAAACATAGAAATAGATATATACCTGTATATTATACATCAACCATCTTTACATACATAACACATATAAAAATACATCTGCAAATACAAACATACCTCAGTCACAAGATAATGCACACCTTAACACTTAAAAAGCTGCACTTTTGATTTCAAATAGAGATCTAAAAACATATGGTATATTTCAAGCACTTCAGTGCACAGGTAGTGCCTGGGTGATTGGAAGAGTGCAAGGGTAGTGTCTAGGAGATTTTATATGTGCATGGGTAGTGGCTGGGTGATTTTATAAGTGCATGAGTACTGGTTGAGTGATTACATAAGTACAACAGTAGTGCGACCGTGATTGAAGGACTAGAAGGATATTGCCAGGGTGATTAAAGCACTGTATAGCTAATGCATTGGTGATTATATGAGTACAGGGGTAACGTCTCAGGGATTAAAGGAGTACACAGGTAACGCCTGGGTGATTGCATGACTACAGCGGTAATATCAGGGGATTTTCATGACTACATAGGAAGTGACTGGGTGATTTTATAAGTGCATGGGTACTTCTTGGGTGATTACAGGACTACTAAAGTAGTGCCTGAGTGAATAGATAAGGTCACAGGTAGTGCCTGGGTGATTTCATAACAGCATGACTACTGGCTGAGTGATTACATAAGTACAAGGGTAGTGCGTCCGTGATAGAAGGACTGCAACAGTAGTGTCTGGCTGATCATATAAGTGCATGAGTAGTGACTACATGATTCACAGAGTGCATGGGTAATACCTTAGTGATTGCATGAGTGCAGCAGTAATGTTTAAGTTATTACAGCAGTGCATATGTAGTGCCTGGATCATTTGAAGACTGCATGAGTAGTACTTAGGTTTTTTCATAACTGCATGAGTGTTGCGCCTAGCCAAATATAAAGCAGCAGACTATTACATGACTCAACCATAAATCTCTCCATATTGTTAAAAGCAATCATACATATGTCTCTACCTTTTCAAATCATCATCATATCCAAAAGAAATATATAAACAATATTTCTGGAATATAGTGAAACCTACAACTGAAACATGTAATAGATCTGCCTCAGTGATTGCACAACTCCATGGGTAGTGCTTTGGTTATTGTATGAGTGCAAGGGTAGTCACTGGGTAATTGCAGGAGAAGATGGATAGTGACTGGCTAATTGTATAAGTGCACACATACAGGTTGAGTGCATGGATAAGTGTTTAAATAGCACCTGAAAGCATAGCTAAGTCATGGAGTAGTGCCTAGGTGAATACATAAATGCAACAGTACAGCCTGGGTGATTGTACGACTGCAAAGCTAGTGCCTGGGTTATTACATAAGTGCATAGGTAGACTCTGCATGCTTCTATGACTGCAGGGGTAGTACATAACTAGTGCCTGGGTGAGTCTATGACTACAGGGGTAATATCTACAGGATTACTGGAGTACATACTGAGTGAGTAGTTGATTTTATAAGTGCATGAGTACTGCTTGGGTGATAGCAGGAGTACTGAGGGAATGCCTGAGTGATTGGAGGAGTGAAAAGATAGTGCTTGAGTGATTTTATAAGTGCATGGGTACTGGCTAAATGTTTGGACGAGTGCATAGATTCTGAGAGGCTGATTGCAGGAGTGTAAGGGTAGTGCCAGGGTGATTGAACCAATATGTAGCTAATGCATTGGTGATTGCTTGAGTTCAGAGGTAATATCTGGGGACTACAGGAGTACATAGAAAGTGCCTGGGTTATTTTATAAGTGCATTGGTACTGCCTGGGTGATAGGAGTAATACTGTGGTAGTGCTTCAATGATTGTAAGAGTGTAGAGGTAGTGCCTGGGTGATTTTATAAGTGCATTGGCACTGGCTAAGTGATTGGAGGAGTGCATAGATAGTGAAAAGGTAATTGCAGGAGTGCAAGGGTATTGCCTGGGTGATTGAACCAGTGTATAGCTAATACATTGGTGATTGCATCATTGCAGGAGTTATGTTTGGGGGATTAGAGGAGTACATAGGTAATACCTGGTGATTCCATGAATGCAGGGGTAATATCTGGGAGATTACAGGAGTACATAGGAAGTGCCTAGGAAATTTTATGTGTATGTGTAGTGCCTGGGTGATTGAAGTAGTACTGCAGTAGTGCCTGAGTGATTGGAAGAGTGCAAGGGTAGTGCCTGGGTGATTGAATCATTGTATAGCTAATGCATTGGTGATTACACAAGTGCAAACATAATGTCTCGGGGATTAAGCAGTACATACATAATGCCTGTGTGTTTGCATAAATTGAGGGATAATATCTGGGCGATTACAAGAGTACACAGAAACTGCCTGGGTGATTTTATAAGTGCATGGGTACTGCCTGAGACATTGGAGTAGTACTGTGATAGTGCCTGAATGAGTGAAAAAGTGCAACATCCTGAAAGCATGCATGGATATGTCTCTACCACAACACTATGCACAGCTCAAAAATTCACAGAACAAACTTCAAATTTAAAGCAAACACCAAACATTATGTGGCATATTTCAACTTTAACTCTCTAGAGACTTATAAAAAGTAGCGTAGTCACTAATACCTGATCTCAACATTTTTTAAACCACACTATTATGCTGCATCTTCACCATTCTACTACTACTCGCAGTGTTCAGCCTACCACATAAAAAGCAACATCACCTCTTTGTTATACATCATGCACCTTAAAATATATATATTGTGAAAAGATAATTGGAGGAGTGCAAGGGTATTGCCTGGGTGATTAAACCAGTGTATAGCTAATGCATTGGTGATTGCATGATTGCAAAAGTTATGTCTGGTGGATTAAAGGAGTACATAGGTACTACCTGGTGATTCCATGATTGCAGGGGTAATATCTGGGAGACTACAGGATTACATAGGAAGTGCCCAGGTAATTTTATAAGTGTATGTGTAGTGCCTGTGTGATTGAAGTAGTACTGCAGTAGTGCCTGAGTGATTGGAGGAGTGCAAGAGTAGTGCCTGGGTGATTGAATCATTGTATAGCTAATGCATTGGTGATTACATGAGTGCAAAGATAATGTCTCGGGAATTAAGCAGTACATACATAATGCCTGGGTGTTTGCATAAATTGAGGAATAATATCTGGGGGATTACATGAGTACACAGAAACTGCCTGGGTGATTTTATAAGTGCATGGGTACTGCCTGAGACATTGGAGTAGTACTGTGATAGTGCCTGAATGAGTGAAAAAAGTGCAACATCCTGAAAGCATGCATGCATATGTCTCTACCAAACACTATGCACACCTCAAAAATTCACAGAACAAACTTCAAATTTAAAGCAAACACCAAAAATTATGTGGCATATTTCAACTGTACCTCTCTAGAGACTTATAAAAAGTAGCGTAGTCACTAATACCTGATCTCAACATCTTTTAAACCACACTATTATACTGCATCTTCACCATTGTACTACTACTCACAGTGTTCAGCCTACCACATAAAAAGCAACAACACCTCTTTGTTATACATCATGCACCTTAAAATGTATAAGACATGAAAATACATATACAAGTAGAAACATACTTGTGACAGAAGTCCATGTACACCTTTAAACTTAACAGACTCCACTTCAAATTTCAAACAAACACCTAAAATTATGCGGTATACTACAAATGTACATATCCACACACTAAAACAAACTACCATAATCACTAATCCATCTTCCAATATACACTTATTACTATACAAAATCTATTTCTTACAACATTTAACTACAATAAAACAAACTACAATACACATCTCTACATTTAATAATATATTTCAAACATCACAGTTCTTGAATAATTTTTAAAGTTTAAAAATAAAGCTAATACATAATACGCCTCAGAAATATATAACTCACCTTCCAAATTGATTTGTAGAATATGAAATATCAGAAAGTCATAAAGATTTTCTTATGCACACAATCAATGTAATGCACCTCTCTCAATAAGGTAAAACCAGTAATGGCAAACTTTCCCTCTCTTTCTCCACACAAATAAATGTAAGTAACAAATCACATTGCTTCCTACATAATTTCAAATTGTAAAACATATTTCTATTGGTTAGACATATTAACCCTTACCAACTGACTTCTAAAAGTGCCCAAACTGATTCTGGAATTTTTTTGGAGTCGCGATTCCACCGTGCACCAACGCGGTGGAACCGCAAATCCATACGGGAGTTCAAAAATATATTACAAATAAAAATACCACTATTTTTTAATAACACACCACTTCTAAAGATAGTACTGACTTTGGAAATCTTACTTTAATAACATTAAACTTATATATAAATTACAATTCAACATTTTAAAACCTCAGATAACATTCAACCCTTCCCCCCCTTCTGCCTAATGCCAGTTTCAATAGCAACAGTTCATGGAACATTGAAGTGAACTGTCAGGTCACAAGTTCACCATATCTTCAAGTTCAGCACACAAGCTTACAAATGCAAACAGCAGGTGTGGTTGACACTTGCAAAATATGACCTTATCTTATCTACTGTACCTTTCAAATATTTTTTACTAACCAATATGAAACATGCTTTTTAAAGAAAGTAACATGCACCCTATTTTTCAGTGTACAATGTTCTTAAACAGCCAGTCAATTCTCTACTTTTTTTTAAAAAAAAGCATGTTCTCCACCATTTTAGATACCTTTCATTCTACCAACTGACTACCTCAGCTACAGACATCTTTTCATTCCTTCCAGACATCCCTTCAAGATGCTTACAGTGTGGATTGTTGGACACCGCTATGTTTTCTGGTGCAAAAGATATGCTGAACGCAGAGTTATTGACAAAGACCTAGCTTTGCAAAATGTGGATATTAAATGGATTGTACAGAGAGGATTAAAGTGGCACCAATTGATGCCTTTGGTTAAAACCTTTTTGCATGTCCAACCCCCTGACCTCATGATTGTGCACTGTGGTGGCAATGACCTAGGCACATTGACTGGGGTAGGTCTGGAAATGCTCATGAAGGACACCTTTGCACAACTGATGTTGCTTTTACTTCAAACTGTCTTTGTTTACTCTAATATATGCCAAAGACAGAAATGGAAGTGGTCAAATCAATTCTGTCCACAGATTGAAAAAGCTAGGAAAAATGTCAATAAAGCTGTTTCTGCATACCTAAGAGATCATAGAATGGGATCCATCTACAATAACATTCTACGTTTTGATATGGATGACATCTACAGAAGTGATGGAGTACACTTCACAGATCAAGGAAACAGAGTCTTTCTCAACAACCTAAAGCTCTGCATCTGCACTTACATGTAGCTACAACAAACTCATAATGAACACAAGGGCTCTTTTTAGAGCCACCCTATAACATAGTAGTGAATATAATTTTTTTTCACATACATTTTTTAAAATATTTTTTTGTGGATTCGCGCAACCGACGCGAATCTGCAAAAGCATGAATTCAATGTACTACAACACAATAAACTTTTAAAGTTTAACTATTATTTTTTAATTTTTATCAAATCTATCAATTGTAATCTTGTCATTAACTTCAATCACAGTACCTCTTTAAAGCAACTTCACAAATACAACACTACCTTCTAAATTATATACTACTAAATTATGTATTTAAGGTGAATTCGCAAATCCAACGTGACGTTACACGGGGGGCCACGCTGAGAGCCGCGTTGGGGTCGCGACTCCAAACTCGAAAGAAAAAAAAAACGCTCCACTACCATTATTCGGTGTTCGCCCCGGGGACCCCATCCCCCGGGGTCTGCCACCATTTTTTTTTTTTTTTTTAATTATAAGGGGGACCGCGTGATCCCCCTCCTAAGGCCAATAATGGCCCCGGGGACCCCATTCCCTAGTGCCCGGCCTTATTTATTTATTACAAAAATTACAAAAGGGAGGAGGGCGTGTGGCCCCCCTTCCCTTGGCCACTTCTGGCCCCGGGGACCCCATCCCCCGGGGCCTGGCCTCATGTTGGGGACCGTGGGGGAGCCCCAATGCCCCCAAGGTCCCTGCCGGCTCCCTGCCTCCTGCGGAAGCCGGCATTGCTTTTGGGCAAGGGGAGCTGCTAACATGCTGCTCCCCTTGCCCAAAAGCAATTCAGCTTTGCTTTGTTGAAGCGAGAGCATCCTCTCGCTTCAATGAAGCAAAGCAGTGTTTGCTATGGCAGGGCGGGAGCCGTGCTCCCGCCCTGCCATAGCAAACTGCAATGTCCCGGGGGTGGGCACCCCAGGACATTGCAGGAGCTGGCCCTGGGGGGTGGCGGTCCCCATGACAACTGTTATGCTGCTTATCACTAAATTACACAAACAGCGCCACCATGTGACACCTGTCATTAGTGCCAGTGTTGACAATTAAGTGCCGGTGCTGAGCAACGGGAACCCTCAGCTCAAATTAAGCACTGCATAAAACTCAACTTAAATTTGTTATATAAAAGAAATCGATGAAACTGAAGGCTATAACACAGAGACCACAACAACCGGTTAGGATAGCTGAGCAGGATAATGTATACACTCTGTGGATCTGTATATAATATCATGGCCATGGGTTCAAATCCTTATTGAACCACTCAGACTTTTATCCTTCGGATGTTGACAAAATGAGTATCATTGACTTGCAAAACAATTAACATATGTCCTTTGTCAGTAGTACCAACAGAAGTACTCAGGGTGAACATGCACTACTCAAATATGCCTGACATTCCTATGTTAACACATAACAAAAAGTGTCTCACTTACAGATAAGCTTCCTCCACAAATTGTCCCTTTGCAAAATATTTCCTTGGTGATTTAAGTTAGTCTCTAATGGGTGGACACTATATAACTATACAGTTGGTCTTTTTTTTAAGCAAAAGTTGATATTTTACTGCCCTCACTATGGTGTCTATTCTCACCCTCTCCACTACACCCTATGCTTATGCCCAGCAACACTTGCCACACCGTGCTTTCATCATATGGTTCTAAAGTCACACACCTCACTCACGATGTCCACTAGGGTCCAAGCTTGAAAAAACATTTGACACTAAAACAACCTAAAATGTTGGTGCAAAAGCAAGCATTACTGAGAGCATGGGAAATGGCCAGTACCTCCATTATTTAAACAGGAAAGGTTTGATTGATTTCTGAAAGACCAGATCATTTTTGATTTATCTGAAGGAGAACTGAGGCTCATTCAAATCTTAGGGTCCTCAAAGCGGAATGAACACCCCCACTGCAAGGTTTATTTATCCGGGAATCAGAAGAAGAGGATGATGAAGATGGGATTTCATTGTAGCAGATTTTATGAGTAAGGCGGAGGGTCTTAAACCTGATTTTTTGGTCCAAGGACAGTCAGTGAAGCCTACACTGTCAAACCATCACATGATCATTTTCCATTAGTTTGCAGACCAGTCTTAACTCATAATTGGATATTCTGGGGCCTAGCAGTTTGGGCTGCTAGGAGGCCTTAATTCAGGGAATAAAAGTAGCCAACCTCCCTCTAAAGCATGAGCATAACCGTAGTGCAAGAATCATTTGCAAGGAATGGCAGAATTTTCCTATGTTCCTTCAGTAACCCAAAGCAGGGGTTGGCAACAGAGGAAATATAAAGTGCAAAGGACAGATTTTCATGAAGAATGACACTAATTGATTTTACCTTTGTCACAGGGATTGGTGGGTCACCCATGTTAGAAGGCAGAAAAATTTGCTCTGGCGAAGTTTCTCTACTCAGAACTAAGAGCTCTGGATTGTCAGTGTTAAGGTTTAGGAAGTTGTGATCCATCATTGCTGAACAGCGTCCAAACAATCATTCAAGTTGGGTCTAAGATCTGGTGCTTTTTGGTTCAGCTGAACCATGATCTATTAGTCATCTATACATGAAAATGCTTGGCATCCAAATGAGTAGCTAAGGTGTAGCAGAGGTTGAATGCTTAGATTAAATTACATCAATAAAAAGGAGGCGCATCATGGAAAAGGAGAAGCGTTGCAGCACACCACAGTTAGTCATGTCACATGGCAACCAAAAGGTAGCCAATCTCAACAATTGAGATAGCCCCATTAGTAAAGATCGAAACCAATTGCAGATCATAATTTCAAGCATGATTTCAAATATTTCCCAACACCTCCTGCTGCCTCAAATAACATCACCCCCTCACAAGACCTTTGCAGTAAGCTCTTGGATTTCATCAGTAACAAAATCACCTTCATATACAGCAACTCTAATCCTCAACCAGAACACAGCACTGTCAAATCTCAACTTCCTATCACAGTTGATGAATGAACCCTGACCCCGTGGCCTGCCATCACAACCATCAAAATTGCTGGTACCATGAAGACCATTCATTTGAGGCCTTCTTCTGACCCTTGCCCCCACCATGCCTTCACCAAAGGATTCCTACTGATCAGTGAAGCACAAATACACATCCTCAATGCCTCTATCGACTCAGCCACACTCCTGGACACCTGGAAACATGCCACCATCATGCCCCTGCTCAATAAACCATCTACTGACCCAGACATGCTTTCCCACTACAACCCATTTTCCATCCTACCATACATGACAAATGTCTTAGAGAAACTAATCAACTGAAACCTCACTGATCACCTCAGCAACCACCATGTTCTAGTTATCCAACAGGTTGCCTTCTTCCAGAACCACACACAGTTGTTTATCTCCCACCTTTTCTAAAAAAAAGACTAAGCCTGGTAGAAGTGGTATCGGGAGAGAATTTGTTTACATCAGATGCATCCAAACTGGATTTTTGTCAGTAGTGTGGTGAATGCATCGTGCTTGTATGAGGCCTGAACCATACCAGAAAGATGTAAAGTAAGAGTTTTAACAGTACAGAGATCTTTCCTGCCAGTGCAGGAGCAAGGGCTTGGAGCACAGCAGGGGTAAGTGGAGTCATCAGGGGAACCGAACTCTGCAGACGATAAGAGTGGGGCACTTTTCTCTCTGCTCGCAACTTAAAGGTGGACCAATCTAAATGAGGGTCCTCCTGTATCGCAGGGTATAGATTTTCTACTACTCATGATCCTTTCACCTTGAAGAAAAATCCTATTCAAATACACTCATAGATCCACCAGTAAAATGTGCAAATCTTTCAATGAGTTAAGTTGTAGATGAGTTATTGTTCATGCACCGTCAGGGGAGGCTCCTCCGTTGGAGTGGAGGAGCGTCGTCCCACTTAAAATTGCCCACCGAAAGCCCCAGAGATAAAAAATAAAATGGCAGTTCATTATTATTTTATTTTTCATTCCCCGTCCCGAACAGAGGTTCAGGATGGGAGCGGGCCGCTGAGTGACAGCAGCATGTCACTCAGCAGGGAGGAGGGTGGGCTGGCTAATGCACAGTTTAAAGTGTGCATGTCTTTTTGGCTGGCCGTCTTGCTATGGCCAGCCACACATGCACATTTTATACCTCTCAATCCAGCTGTCTTAAGACAGCTGGGTTTGGAGTCAGTACAGGCCTCCAGGGCGCTGTGGAGTGCCGAGTGAGGCCGCTCCCACCAATCCTGGTGCTGCTCACATGCTGCATGTGAACAGTGCCAGGATTAGGCAATTGAGTTCCGGCATCCGGTTCCAGCTCCGTGTCGAGAAGAGGTCCGGAGTGAGAACATAGTTTTATTTACTTTTTTATAATATTTTCCGTGCGCGCCCCCCGCTCCCCCTCCCCGTAGACACCAGCTGCCACTGTGCAATGTAACCAATATTTTCGCAGCTACTACTATTAGTTTATGTTTTGCATCTGCCACTATTCATGGGTATTCTGAAAGTTTGAGTATCTATTTATTGCTCTGAGGGAACCATATATACTCTACCCTTGAACTCGGTTTTTGTACTCTGTGTTGTTTTACAGCCAACAACTTTACAAACAGGGATTGCATTTAAAGTTTTTGGAGGTCCTAAGCATATCAAAATCAAGAATATTTGATGATAGCTGGAACTTCAGGTTGCCATGTAGTACCATTATGTACTCTTTCTGCATTTCATGGGTTTGAGAGCCTGGTCATGAGGCACCTTGTTCCCGACCGCAAGACAATTATCTTTTGTACTAAGATCTCATTCTACGAATTCTGTAAATTCTTTAAACTCTCTCCAATTCTCCCTGGCATTTCCTGTGAAGTTCTAGTTTAGTCTTCACTGTTTATGGAAATTAATGGAAATGATAGCTCCTCACCTCCTCTCCTTATCGACTAACCAAGGTCCATACGACCAATAGAGGGAGTTGTTTGATTATTATACTCGGCATTTGAGATACAAGAATCCCTGCTCCAGCAATGTTGTAGAACTATGAGAGATTTTAAAAATGCAATTTGCTTGCAGTTGATTCACTTCACTTAGCTCTGGTTGGTTTAATTTGAGGGAATAATGTAGAACTGTAGTAAATGTATGAAATCCTTCGTCCAGAACCCTATAAAAGTGTGCTCTTTTTAGATGTGTGGGGAGGCTTTTCTCATTGACCCTTAGAGGCAAATCCATGCTGGATTGCTCTCCCATTTTATATTTTGTATTTTGCTGACCTGCACTTTGCTCAGTTCTTTGATTGAAATTGAATGCTAACTCACCTTTGCACTCACCCTTGCACTTTGCATTCCTGTATGACAAAATCAGAAAGTAAAACCTCTAAAGTTTAATACTCCTCTGTCTGCCATTTTTGTAGGACCAAATGGGTTCTATGCACTCAACTGAAATTGCCATGTGGAATGCTTTAATGAGACACATGTTCAGGAAGGAGCACCAAAATCCGTAAAGTGATACATTTCCTGCACTCCCTTCTCTACCATTAATCCTGAAGTACTTTTTGCTGTTCTTGATAGTTGTCTTTCTTCATTCTTTTACCTTAGGACTATCACAGACTCTGACAAGATCCTTGTGTACCTCTTCCATTCTTCTCTGAATCAGCGGCCCTTATCCTGGAGGGGGTCCGTCATTGTATGCCTTTTATCCAATATTCCTGGCAATTTGTTTTGAATATTTGATAACACTGCATGAATAGAGCCTGAGTGTTTCATCAGTGCACGTGTGTGCCTCAGTATTTCAATAACTGCATGAGTTGTAAGTGGGTGTTTAGATGGCTGCATAGGTTCTGTGCAAATGTTAAAATGATTGCATAGTTACAGTCTTTTAAATTTGGTGAGAAATTAAAAAAAAGTGTACAAGAAGGAGAGAAGCAGTGAAACTGAAAGAACGAGTTGAGAGAGTAGCTGATAAGGCTTTTGCTTTGAAGAGGAAGCTTTACATTTTGATTCTAAATAGAATGAAGACGCTTGACAAATTAGTGTTGTGCATGAGGAGACAAAACCAGAAGAAAATATTAGTGAATAGAAGTAACTGTTGTACAGTTATTAGTGGAGAATGGATACATACTTCTAGCACAGAGCCTTTCTTTAATGACGAAAGCTATCCCCAGGATAACAGATTAGTTCATGGTATTGATTAAAGAGGACAATGTTATGAAATGAAGAATGGTAGTCCTATAGCAAAAGAGGTGATGGTTCCCTAGAAATGTAGAAAAAAGTTATTGCAGAAGAGGTATAAGGAAGGTATAGTCAGGGTACTGTATACAAATGGAATTGTAGTAGTGTTTCTAGTATTAGACAGCAATCCATTGATATATTAAGAAATTTCCTACGTATCTTTCCAAGGCGAAGTTTGAAACTCAAAATGAGTCATACCACTCAACAATGCGAATTTTAGGTACGAGGCTGTGTTATGTGCATACTCCTGCTTTATGTTTAGGAGAAATGAATAGAGCACTTTTGCATAGTAGCGTGTAAGACATAAAAAAGGTTTGTGATGATGTGCAGTTTCGTTTCTTTGGAACTCAGCAGGATTCTGGGGAAAATGAAGAGTTAAGAGGAGGAGTTGCAGATCAAGGCGCATATTACAGTTGATAGTTTTAAAGAAGAGATTACAAAAGTTAACACAATGTTGTCTAAAAACCAGAGTATGTTTGTAAATGTTGTCGATGCACTTACCAAAAGATTTAAAAACAAACTGTTGACTTATATTTATAAAGTGAAAAAGTAAATAATGATAACTGGCAAAAGCTACCTGTGTATTTATTTGTAGAGGGATGGTTTAACTTCTCTATACGGCAAGCTATATGTAAGTAGTGTTACAATAAATTAGAAGATAATAAAATGAACAACACATAGATATTAGATGCCCATTTTGTAAGATAATAAAATGCCTGCTAATGTAGAAAAACTATGAAGGTCCAAAAATAAAAAAAACATAAACATTTATTATTCTTCGCAGCATTGCGAAGGGCCGTTATGGACTGCTCTCCAGCACGCATTACAACTCCAAAATCCATGCAGTATGATGCCGTCGGGAAAAACTGTGGAGCCAAATCTTGAAGTTGAGATTGGACTTATGAATGGACTTTCTACTTTGGTGTTGTTTTGCTTCTATTGAAGTCGAGGGTCCTTCAGTTTTGCGTTGCATTGTTGCTGCTCAATATGAACTCGTCTTATGAAATGTGCAAAAAATATAAAAGGGGGTAAAAAATCACCATGTATGAATTTTGCCAGCATTGAGAATAGCTGTAACACACTGCTCACCAGCTGTTACAACATCACTACAGTCCATGCAATACGTGGCTATTCTTGAAAACTGTGGAGCCATATCTGGTGTAATAGTCTATACCTCTAAAGGGCCTTTCTGGCTGGGAATTGTTGCTGCTGCCACTGATGTAGATAGCTCTCCAGCTTCCTTCTGCTTGATCAGCAGTTGGAGACGTTTTGTATGATAAGTTTTAAGATGATATAACATGACCTTCATCCCACATGAGTAAAAAAAGTCTCCAGTCAAAATCTACCACCTGCTCACAATACACTTCTGCAAAAGAAGATTCAAGAAGGAGGAGTGGGTGTATACTTCCTATTGATTTTACTAAACAGTATAATAACCAATGATATTCCTTACTTTTACAGTCATGTAATGTTTTGAGATTGTGCACAGCACTAGTTTGGCAACAGTTTTTAATTCCCTATGAGTTTGGGTGACAATGGGTAGTTTGATGGGGTTTGGTAGTTATGTTCTATTTGTGAGTTTAGATGTTGAGTTATTTTTTGAAACTGTTCTTTTTTATAGATGTGTTGTTAAAATAAAGTTAAACCAATATGTTACTAAACAGCTAGACTCAGACTTTCTATAAAATATGTCTATATATCTGTTTTTCACTTTTTCATTTGTATTCGCGACTAATGATGTCATTGCAACCACTGGTGTTGCTGTGAAGAAGGAAAATGCATTTTTGATTTAGTTATTTCGACAAATGAATACAAAGGGAAAAGTTAAATTAGTATCTTACTAAATAGCTACACTGAAACCTTATGTAAAATATGTCTACATATGTGTTTTACACTTTGTTAAAAACACCCGGTATTTGCAGTCTGTCCTTGGCAATGGCACTCATAGAATAATACAGGCACTACCTATGCAATCATCAAGGATGTCCTCGACCATCACTCTGCAAACACACCCCCTCTGCATAGTACTAGTTGGAGGATGAAGTCTCCTTGGCTTTTGAGGGTATTTGGGGGCCAAGTATCCCTCTTGTTACCTCCAGCAAGTCCCACACAGTCAGTTTGCTAAGAGGTCTTCGGAGGCCACACCCCCTTTCTGCACCACTCTGCAAACACGTCTCCTGGCATAATACTGTTTGGGAAATAAAGTTGTCTTAGATGTGACCTGGATGTCTTGGGGACCAAGAAGCCCTCCTGGTACTTTCTATAAGTTCAGCGGGATTTCTGAGAGTTGGTCAGAGGCCCCGTCCCCTTTCCACACCATTCTGCAAAGACCAATGCTACTTAAAAAACATGGAAATTCACTGAAAAAATCAAAGGTTACAGGTTAGTTATAGTTGGGAATTAGCATTTAAAAAAACCTTAGAAATTCACTGAAAAAACCAAAAGTTACAGGGATGTTATAGTTTGGGTGATATTTCACTCGTACAAAACCAGAGATATTCAACAGTTATTGTTAGCTGAGCTAACTATAACTCGCGCCCCTGCACTGCACTGCTTATGACCTCACATATTACATCACTCATGACATGGTCAGTGACATCACCGATGACATCACTGATGACATCTCAAATGGCATCACTGATGACATCATCCACAGAATCTTTGACGCACCCACTCATACCCCAATATAACCTTTCATACACCCACTCTAACTTCTACACTAGCATTCTCAAAACCATTATCTATTTGAAAGGTTTTATATAGCGCTGGCTAGACCCGGGGGTATCAAAGCGCTTTACAGGAGCAGAGGAAGTACAATAAATAAAACAATTGCATTGGGTAAAGCATAAACAGTCAATTACAACACCACAATAGCATTAGAAATAAAAGGGATGGGGAAAAGCAATTTACATGAGGGGAGGAAATGAGGGTAAAAAACATAAACAGTCAATTACAACACCACAATTGGATTAGAAATAAAAAGGGAAGGGGAAGAGCAATTTTCATGAGAGGAGGGAATAAAGTGGAGTAATTATACAAAGGTAGTAAAAGCACGCAGGTAGAGCTCAACAATTGAGTAAAGAGAGGGGCCAAAAATCTAGGCAGATGAACGTGATATGAACAACTATATAATATAAGTGGCAGAGCACAGTTGTAAAGGAATAGAAGAGAGAAACGACGGACAAAAGATGAAGGTAGTGATGTGGGTGATATGGATGGAGGACATGGGAAGGGGGCAGAATGGGGGAACAGGTCGCAGTAAGGAGGGTGGATGTGTAACGTGGGGAGCGAAGAGAGAGCAAGGGAGAAAACAAAGGATCATCAATAAGGGGAGGTAGAGAGTAGGGTCAGAGGAGAGAATTATGGACCAAAGTATTTGTTGAGGAGGTGAGATTTAAGGTCTTTTTTAAAGCTGAAGTAGGAGGGGTTGCAGCGCATGTCCTTAGAGAGTGAGTTCCATATGTAAGGGGCGTTCCCGGAGAAGGAGCGAGATTGGGTGGATTTCGTTTTAAACAAAGGGGGGACGAGGAGGAGAGCATTGGTGCTCCTCATCGGCCCGGAGCACCCCGCTTTGTAGAGTTTGTTTGTGAGGTATAACGGGGTTTGTTGGTGAAGAGCTTTGTGCGTAATGCATGCAGTCTTGTAGAGGCGTCTTCCTTCAATGGGTAGCCAATTGAGGGCTTTGAGGGTCAGAGAGATGTGGTCAAATCGTTTACAGTTAGTGATGAGCCTGGCCACCAAGTGTAGCACAGATCTAAGGGGGGCTAGGTGTACTTTAGGGGTACCGGTGAGGATAGCGTTGCCAAATTCAAGTTTGGAGAGAACTAGAGATTGGACAACCCATTTGAAGTCATCTAATGGAATGAAGGGTTTGATTTGCTTGAGGTGTCGGAGGGTGAAAAGAGCTCCTTTAGCCGAGTTTTTTATGTGGTCATTAAGAGTAAGGTTTTTGTCAATAGTGAAGCCAAGTGATTTTGCCGAGTTGGATATGGAGAGCGAGCAATTGAGGGCATTGAGGTCAGAGATCCAGCTTTGGATGGGGAGACGGTTGTTTTTTGGAGAGAAGAGAATAATTTCTGTTTTTTTAGGGTTCAATTTGAGATGGTTAGAGAAGAACCAGGCTTGGATCTTACTCAGGGTGTTGTTGAGATGAAGAATGTCTGAGTGAGATCTAATCTTATAGTAGAGTTGGGTATCATCAGCATAAAGGTGATAATTGATTCCAGCTTGTTTCAAAATGAGGGTAAGAGGTTAAAGAGGGAGGGGGAGAGAATAGAGCCCTGGGGGACACCCAGGGAGACAGGTGTGGGTTTGGAGAGGCAGTCTTTGATTTTGATTTGTTGTGTTCTATGTTGAAGGAAAGAGGCGAACCATTTAAGGACCAGATCATTAAGGCCGAAGCGAGCTTTAAATGAGTTCAGTAAGGAAGAATGGTTAACAGTATCAAAGGCTGCAGAGAGGTCAAGGAGTATAAGAAGGCAGGCCTCACCATTATCAAGGGAACATTGAATGTCATCAACTATGTTTAGCATAGCGGATTCTGTACTGCAGCCTTTTCTGAAGCTGGATTGAAGGGAGTCAAGTAAATTGAAATTACCTATGTGTTTGTCCAATTGGAGCAAAGCACATTTTTCTAGGGCTTTAGAAAGAAGTGGGAGGTTAGAGATAGGGCGGAGATTGTTAAGATCGTTGGGGTCAGCTGAGAAGTTTTTCAGGATGGGAGTGATTTGACTGAGTTGAAGGGAGTCGGGGACGCAACCAGTGGCAAGGGAGGAGTTGATGATATTAGTCCAAAACGGGGCAATGATGTGGTTAAGTTCTTGAACAAGGTTAGCAGGGGGAGGATCTTTAGTGTGTGAGGTTGGCTTTAGTTTAGAAATGATATTGAACACTTCGAGCTCAGTCATAGGATGGAAGTTATGCCAGGAGGCATTGTTTTTCAGAAGTAAGTTGGGAGGGTTGTCATCGGGAGAATTAGTGGTGGGTAGGTAAGTGGGAGGATTAAGTGGTTGAGGTGGTGTTAGTAAGGGGGGCGTATCATTGGTAACGTTAGGGGCATATGAGGGGCAGGTCAGAACCAGAGGAATAAGGAAGGATTGGTCAATTTTGGTGATTTTGCCCGAGAGGAAGTTAGCAATTTCCTCACATCTCTCAGTAGAGGCCATCAACTCAGGAGGGGCAGATGACGTTTGTTTTCTGTTCTCTGGGTCTGTTTTTAGTACGTTCAAGTTGAGCTCGAAAAAAGGTTGCCTTTTCAGTGAAAATGTGTTTCTTATAAGTTGATCTAGCCGATCTGAGGAGGGCAAGATGAGAGGGAGAGGGGTGTTGTCTCCATGTTCTTTCTGCCAGTCTAAGTTGTCGTCTTTCGTGATTGAGTTCCGGATTGAACCAAGATTTAGAATGAATTTTTCTTTGATGCTTCAGTTTAAGTGGGGCAATTTGGTCCAGGACGTCGGTAATGGTCGTATTAAAGTGTTCAGTGAGATCGTTAGCATTTTGGGAGAGAGGGGGAGGATGAAGTTGTGCTTGGAGTTTAGATTCAAGTAAACCGGGGGGGGGGTTTGTTTAAGGTTTCTGGTCCACTTCAAGTGTTTGGTATTTAAAGTGGGGGGTAGTGGGGCATTGGTAGAAATCTTAAACAGGATGAGGTGATGATCAGACCAGTCAGTGGGGATGATATTGGAAAGGGAGGCCAAGTCTGTGTTGGAAATGATGGCATCAAGTGTGGCCCCTTTGATGTGGGTAGGTTTGTGACATAGTTGCTTCAGGTCATTAATCTCTAGAAGGTTGGTGAGGCGCATGACAGTGGGATCCTCAATTATTATAGTGGATGTTGAAGTCTCCTAGGAAAAGATTTTTCGAGTCAGAAAGGGAGGAGTGTGAAAGAAGGTCGGATAATTCATCAGCAAAGAGAAGAGGTTCACCAGGAGGCTGGTAGATGTTGTGTAGTCTAATCGGAGGAGAGCCCTGAATGGAGAGTTCAGCGCCAAGGTATCCAAAAGTTGAATGATCAGAGTTTTTTTAAAGTGGTGAGTTGAAGTTCATTTTTGTAGATTATAGCTAGTCCACCCCCTTTTTTGTCGGGTCTGTCTTTCCTGATGATGGAGTAGCCGGGGGGGGGGGGTGAGTAAGTTAAGGATAGCCATCGAGTGTTCATTAAGCCAGGTTTCTGTAAGGAAGGCGATGTCAATAGCCTCACTGAGGATGGTTTCTGATATTTCCGTCGCATGTCGGACTGCCGATCGGCAATAAACAAGAATGCAAGAAAGGGGCTTGGGGTTGACTTTGACAGGTTTGCAAGAGTGGATGGAGGTAAGTTGGGCTGGGGGTCGAGGAGAGATGGGAGAGGAAGGGGTTCTGTTAATGCCCATAATCACTGGGACATTGACAGGTTTGCATGGGTGGATGGAGGTAAGTTGAGCTGGAGGTCGAGGAGAGATGGGAGAGGAAGGAATTCTGTTAATGCCCAGAATCACTGGGATGGTGGAGTAGGGCAGAGGGTGATCAGTTATTAAAGGCTTAGGTAGGTAGGAGTTGACTAGGTTCGTTAGGTCAGAAGTGGAGAGGTAGCTAACAGCATGGAATGGCTTGTGAGTTCGACTGCAGAGGGGGATGGTGCGCCATTCGATGTGATGGGAAATGTTATGGGAGCAAGGGTGAAAAGAATCAGTCCGATTGGGGTAGGTCCTGGAGTTGAGGGCGTAGTAGTCCTCTCTGAGATGTGAAAGTTCAATCGTCATAGCTGAGAGTTTGCAGTCTATGTTGGTTAGTGTCTGTGCTGTAAGATAAAGTGGGGAATCAGTGAAGAAGGAGCGGGGGATGTGGAGGGGTTTGTGTTGACAGAGGAAGGTAGTCTAGTGAGCGGAGAGGGGGAGAGGCAGGAGGCGGGAGTAGGGACAGTATTCTGGTAATTGAACAAGGGGTTTAGAGTAGAGAAGGGCGGTTCAGAACTAGAATCAGGTGATGTGATGGGAGAGGAAAGGAGAGAGTGAAGGATGCAGGGATCAACCACTTCGGGTTGAGTGGGGAGGATGTTATTGAGCAAAGTATTGTGTGTGTAGAAGGGCGGTACAGTATTAGAGGGGGGAATGACGATATCGATGAAAGGAGTAGGAGGAGGAGAAGAAGGATTGGACAAAGGGGAGAGGACCAGAGGGGACTTGGGAAGGTGCCCGAGAGTAGGGGAGGAGTTGGGGGAAGAGTCAGGGAAGAGGGTAGGGGCAGAGTGGAAGAGATCGATGTTTTGAGTAGGGGAGAGAGCCAACGTTATAGGGGGAGTGTGGGGGTGATCCAACGTGAAGCGTTGGGGTCTCTTCGGAGACGGTGGGAGTGGTTGAGATGTGTAGAGGAGGGAGGGGCAGGACCGGGGAGGTGGGAGATGATAGATGGGAGTCGGGCAATTGGGTAGGGGAGGGGTTAAGAACTGGTTGGGATATTTGGTAGGCTAGGGAACTAAAGTAGTTGTCGAAAATGTTGAGGTGGTATTCAGAGGCTTGAATAAGAATGTTACCAGTTTTGAAAATGGAGATGTCAATTTCACCAAGAAAGGCAGGGGATGGAGTAGTAGATCATTTGAATCCGTAAGGGATTTTGATTGATTTAGAGAATGTAAGGTGGTGAAGGAAAGTGTTTTTCCATTTAGAAGGGCGTTTAGAGTAGAAAATAAAGTTAGTTTTCATAGGAGAGCCTATAGTAGGTATCAACTATAAGAGTTTCAGGGTGACGCATCAAAAGTTTATGTTTAAAGTTTTTCTGGCACTTTTGGAGAGATTAGATGGGTATAAGATGTACCAAGAGTTGGGGCCATGTCTGGATGGAGCAAGATCAGGGTGAGAGGGGAGGGGAGTGGGGGGTATATGTTCGGTCGCAAGATAGGACTGTGGGGAAAGGAAGAAGGTTAAACAGTAGAGCTTACAAGGTCAGGGTGAGTGGCATTTGTGAACTATGCAGCGAATCCAATTCTACCAGGTGGCGGTCTACTATGGGGTCTCAGAGGGCAGTAGCCAGATTTATGTTAGACCAAATTAGCAAGTACAACAGCACAAAGAGAATTAAGCAGTGGTGTCTACAAAGGTCAGGGTGATCAGCATTTGTGATCTTTGGAGTGCATCCTGTTCATTCCATGTATTGGGCAGCAATGGGGCTTTAGAGGGGAACAGCCAGACTATGCATCAGAAAACGAGGTCTCATCCGATTGTTTCAGCTCCAATCAGGTCAAGAGGCCGAACGGACCAGTGGATAAAGCATTCAACCTCCCAGGAAGTGAGGCGAAGAGAGGGAATAACACAGTCATGGACATAGACATTGGCAGTGTTGTCGTGTCTGTCAGCTGGAGGTTAAGCGAGGACTACGACCAGCATGAGAACAGCCTCCAAGAGCCAATGCGGGGGTACAGGACAGGGCGGTCTATGGCGTTAGCGTCGAACACCAGGATCATGGGTGAAGGTCGGCGGCAGGATCAGGCAAAGCACGGCCAGAGAGCCATTACAAAAATAAGCAGCCGGAAGATCTTGCAGCGGGAAGTGTGTCTGGAGGGCAGGCAGAAGTCAAGGGCAATGTCGGCAAGACAGGAACACGGCAGTCAGTCGGGGGCTCGGTCACAAAGAGCACAGGTTAAAAGGTACAGAACAGAGGCTGCGGGAAGTGCGTGCAGGGCCTCATCAGTTTCAAGGCGCACTCCGAGGACTAGAACGTTGGGTAAAAATAAGCTGAAGGAAGATCAAGCAGCTGGGAGTGTGTCAGGAGGACACGCAGAGTCCAGGGCAATGACAGTAAAAAAGAATCCATGCTGACATCCGGAGGCTTGCACACACAGAGAACAGATAGAACGCCCAACGAGCTGAGGCTACAGGGAGATTCACCTAGGGCCTCGTCACTTGAAAGGCTTTCTCAGTGGGACGATTCCTCCACGGGGCGTTGGCGCAGCCAGTGAGCTCAGCAAAAGGCAGTGGGCTAGGCGAAGATAAGGAGCAGACCCAGCTCAGCGATCCAGCGGGGCGTTGGCGCAGCCAGTGAGCTCAGCAGTAGGCTGTGGGCTAGGCGATGATAAGGAGCAGACCCAGTTCAGAGATCCAGTGGGGCGAAAGCGGAGCCAGGAGCTCAGCAATAGGCTGTGGGCTAGGCGAAGATACGGGGCAGACCCAGGTCAGAGATCCAGCAGCAGAGAAACGAAAAGAGGGGGGCCCAATACAGCCAGATAAGGGGTAGGTATTCGCCTTACCTCAGGGCTGAGTCATTTTGAGATGCGATTCAGTGGGAAGGATCGTCAGCAGGTCACAGTGGAGGTCAAAGTACCAGAATTAGGATGATAGGCTGCGTTGAGGCAAGGTGCAATTTACCAGTTCCAAGATCGTGCGGCCGCTAACACAGCGAGAGCCCCAGACAGACGGGCACACGGTAGTATGAGGCATATCTGGAGAAATCCGAGCACCGCCATTTTGTGGAGCACTGAGAGGAAGATAGTCGGAAGCGGCAGAGAGGCAAACACTGGACCTGGAAAAGGCAGTGGGCTGTGCGGTGGCAGGGTGCAGACCCAGAAATCAGTGATTAGGCTGCAGCTAAGAACGGTGGGGGGGCCCAAAAAGCAGCCAAACCATGACTGAAATGAATTGCCTAACACAGGGGAGCAAGGGATTCGTCATAATCTGCCCACTCAGCACCAGATTTGGCTGCAGGCTGCATTGAGGCGAAGGAGCAGATCGCCAGAGTCACGAAGGTCGGGCAGCTGCTCGAAAACAGCGGGAGCCCAAACGGCCAGGCACTAGGTCATTAGGAGCATTTCAAGGGGCAAGGGGCAATCCGGGCATCGCCATTTTGTGGAGTACACAGTGGAGGATTGCAGGCAGCGGCAACGAGGCGATCAGAGGGACCAAAGTAAGAGGCGGTCCGTGCGGACACAGAGGCGCAGACCCTGACAACAGCGATCCTGCAGCAACTCCGGAATGAGGGGGGGGGGCGAACGGCCAGACCAAGTCCGTCAACAACCCAGCAGGGAGCAAGTGGTTTGTCAGTCTTAGGTCCACTCATAGACCTATTGCGGCAGAGGATGAAGCGAAGCACGCTTACCCCAGGGAGGCTCAGACAAGCAGGAGAACAGCGCAGGTTGGAGGCGCAAACCGCACCGATTCCTCTGATGAGGTGCTGCACGCTCCGGTGACTCGAAAAGCTCAATCCTGGAGGCGATCAGCGTGGTAGATGTCGAGAGGCTCGTCGGACTCCCGGCAAACGTTCCAGCAGGCGGACCACAGCACCGATTAGATAGAGGCGGATTGGATGCAGAACGTCCTGCAAACTTCGAGAGCTCGATCCCGGAGGGGAGCGGCGAGGAGGGGAGGCGAAGGCACGTCAGGGATCAAAGAGATCATCCTAGCTGGTGAGCAAAGGTAGAACCAGGTGATCCAGTATCTTAGAGTAAAAGAAGTCGGTAGAGGAGAGGCGGATGGCGGGGTTAACAAGGGGATATTAACCGATACGGTAATCCCCTACCCGGGAGCTCCAGCAAAGAGCTGCTACTTGGCGGCCATCTTGATTCATCACCGATGACATCACTGATGACATCTCAAATGACATCACTGATGACATCATCCACAGAATCTTTGACGCACCCACTCATACCCCAATATAACCTTTCATACACCCACTCCAACTTCTACACTAGCATTCTCAAAACCATTGACGCACCCATACCAGTACTTTGACACCCACTCACTGATTCATAGGTCTACACACACAACCACTCAATTACCCATACAGCCACTCATGCACCAACTTACTCACTAATACAGCCACTGATATATCCAGTCATCCACTCATACACCCATACAGCAACTCACACACAGTCAGTGACTCATAGAGCTATCACACACACACTCACTCACCTATAAAAACAATCACACAGGCATTTACTCAACTATACAGTTATACACACACCCACTCATTTATTCATACAGATTCGAACACATTCTCACTCACCTATATTATCACTGACACAAGCACACACTCACCCATATGGCCACTATCGCAATCACTCACTCATATACTCCAACACTCACCGATACTGCCTTTCATATATGCAGTTACTTACCCAATTCTCACTGACACATCCATTCACTCACCGTCACAGCCATACACACACTCACTCACCCATACAACCCCTTACACCCAACACACACACACTCACTAACCCATAGAGCCATTGACTCACCCACTCACTCATCCATACAGGCAGTTACACACACCCTCACCCATCCACACAGACATTGAGACACCCATACACGTACTCAGACAACCAATCACTCACCAATACAGAAACTCATGTACCCACTCACATACCTCAAAACACCTCGCCTCCGTTTCCTTTCCGTTGGAAAAAACGAGCGTAGACCCAGATAAGTGCAGCAATTTTTATTTTGTTTCACCATCACCAGTGTCTGCCATGACGCGTTTCTGCCGTCAACGCGGCCTTGATCACATACCTATACAACCACTTAGACACCAACTGACAGACCGATACAGGCATACACACAAGAAGTCACTCACCCATACATTCTCTGAGACACCTAATCACTCACTTATACAGTCAGTCATGCATCCACTGAATCATCCATACAGGCACTCATACACACACTGATTCACCAATACACCCTGGTATGTATATTTAACACTCATAAACTTTTTAAAAACACTCAATGTCACTGGATGATGTCATCCGTGATGTCATCAGTGATGTCATCAGCGATGTCACTGACCATGTCATGAGTGATGTAATATGTGAGGTCATAAGCAGTGCATTGCAGGGGCGCGAGTTATAGTTAGCTCAGCTAACTATAACTGCTGAAATCTCTGGTTTTGTACGAGTGAAATATCACCCAAACTATAACATCCCTGTAACCTTTGCTTTTAACAGTGAAAAAAAATAATATAAATATATCTTATATATGTATGTCTTAATTTCTAAAATTACCCTTACCACCTTCAATCAATCAATCAATCATGTCACTTATAAAGCGCACTACATACCCGCGAGGGTCTCAAGGCGCTGGGGGAAGAGGGGGGTGGTGCTGCTACTGATCGAAGAGCCAGGTCTTGAGGAGTCTTCTGAAGGCCAGTAGGTCTTGGGTCTGTCGGAGGTTGGTGTGGAGGGTGTTCCAGGTCTTGGCGGCGAGGTGGGAGAAGGATCTGCCGCCGGCGGTCGTTTTCCGGATGCGGGGGACTGTGGCGAGGGCGAGGCTGGTCGAGCGGAGCTGGCGGGTGGGGGTGTAGAAGCTGAGTCGTCTGTTGAGGTAGGCTGGTCCGGAGTTGTGGAGTGCTTTGTGTGCGTGGGTGAGGAGCTTGAAGGTTATCCTCTTGTTGACAGGGAGCCAGTGCAGGTCTCTCAGGTGGGGTGTGATGTGGCTGCGTCGGGGGATGTCAAGGATAAGACGTGCAGAGGCGTTCTGGATGCGTTGCAGCCGTCTCAGGAGCTTAGCCGTCGTTCCTGCGTAGAGAGCGTTTCCGTAGTCCAGCCTGCTGGTGACGAGGGCCTGGGTGACTGTTTTTCTTGTTTCGGTGGGGATCCACTTGAAGATCCTGCGGAGCATTCAGAGGATGTTGAAGCAGGATGAGGAAACGGCGTTGACCTGCTTAGTCATGGAGAGGGTGGGGTCGAGGATGACCCCTAGGTTGCGTACGTGGTCGGTGGGTGGCGGGGCTGTTCCCAGTGATGTTGGCCACCAGGAGTCGTCCCAGGCTGAAGGGTTGGAACCAAGGATGAGGACCTCCGTCTTGTCCGAGTTCAGCTTCAGGCGGCTGGTCCTCATCCATTCGGCGACGGCCTTCATTCCTTCGTGGAGGTGGGCTTTGGCGGTGTGAGGGTCTTTGGTGAGGGAGAGGATCAGCTGGGTGTCATCGGCGTAGGAGATGATGTTGAGGTTGTGCTGTCGGGCGACGTGGGCGAGGGGTGCCATGTAGATGTTGAACAGCGTTGGGCTGAGGGAGGAGCCTTGGGGTACGCCGCAGATGATCTTGGTGGCCTTGGATCGGAAGGGGGCGAGGCGGACGCTTTGTGTTCTGCCGGAAAGGAAGGATGTGGTCCAGTCCAGGGCCTTCTCTTGGATCCCGGCGTCGTGAAGGCGTGTTCGTAGTGTGTGGTGGCAGACCGTGTCGAAGGCGGCTGATAGGTCCAGGAGGATGAGGGCTGCTGTTTCTCCGTTGTCTAGCAGGGTCCTGATGTCATCGGTGGCGGCGATGAGGGCGGTTTCGGTGCTGTGGTTGCTGCGGAAGCCGGACTGGGAAGGGTCCAGGATGTTGTTCTCCTCGAGGTAGCGGGTCAGTTGTTTGTTGACGATTTTCTCGGTGACCTTCGCGGGGAACGGGAGCAGAGAGATGGGTCGGAAGTTCTTGAGGTCCTTGGGGTCTGCCTTGGGTTTCTTGAGTAAGGCGGTGATCTCGGCGTGCTTCCAGCTTTCCGGGAAGGTTGCTGTCTCGAAGGAGATGTTGATTATTTTCCGGAGATGGGGCGCGATGGCTGTACTGGCTTTGTTGAAGATGTGGTGAGGGCACGGGTCTAGCGGTGAACTGGAGTGGATGGTGTTCATGATCTCGCTGGTGTCCTCGTCGTTGATGTTGGTCCAGGAGAGCAGGCGGTTGGTGGTTGTGGGGGCAGTGGTCTCGGTGGTTGCCGGGGCGGTCGTGGTGTTGAAGCTGTCGTGGATGTCGGCGATTTTGCGGTGGAAGAAGGTGGCCAGTGAGTCGCACAGGTCTCGCGACGGCTGGATGTCGTTGGTGTTGGAGCTGGGGTTGGAGAGTTCCTTCACGATGTTGAAGAGCTCTTTGCTGTTGTGTGCGTTGTTGTCTAGGCGGTCTTTGAGTGAGGCCCTTTTGGCGGATCTGATGAGGTGATGGTGACTGCGGGTGGCGCTCTTGTGGGCGGCGTAGCTGTCCGCTGTCCGTTCGTGGAGCCAGATCTTCTCCAGTTTTCGGCATGTTCGTTTGGAGGCCTGGAGGTCTTCGGTGAACCAGGTGGCTTTCTTGCTGGTGTGGCTGTTGGGCGGATTCTTGAGCGGGGCGAGGGTGTTGGCGCAGTCGTCGATCCACTGTCTGAGGTTGCGGGCGGCGGTGTCGGGGTCGGAGGGTTCGGCGGGTGGGTTCAGGGCGAGGGTTGTGGTTAGCTGGTCTTCCGTTACTCTGCTCCAGCAGCGGCGAGGCATTTGTTCGGTGCGGTGGTGCGTGGTGGGCTTCCTGTAGGTGAAGTGGATGCAGTGGTGGTCAGTCCAGTGGGGTTCGGAGGTGTGGTTGAAGGAGACGTGTGGGCTTGCGGAAAAGATGGAGTCTAGCGTGTGGCCGGCGGCGTGGGTGGGTGTAGTCACGAGCTGTCTGAGTCCGAGGGTGGCGAGGTTGTCGATCAGGGTGGTGGAGTTGGTGTCCTTGTTGTTCTCGAGGTGGAAGTTCAGGTCCCCGAGGAGGATGTAGTCCGTGGAGGCGATGGCGTGTGTGCTGATGAAGTCAGCGATGGAATCGCTGAACTGTGGTCGGGGTCCGGGGGTCTGTAGATGAGGGTTCCTCTGAGGGTGGTGTTGGGATCGGTGTGGATCTGGAAGTGCATGTGTTCGGCGGTGCTGAGGGTGTCGTCGGTGTTGGTTGAGACTCTGAGGGTGTTCCTGTGGACGATGGCGATGCCTCCTCCGACTCCGTTGGTGCGGTCCCTGCGGGTGATCTTGTATCCGTCCGGGATGGCAATGGCGATGTCGGGGGCTGAAGCGGGATTCAGCCAGGTCTCCGTCAGGAATGCGACGTCTGGGGAGGTTGAGTCGAGAAGGTCCCAGAGTTCGATGGTGTGTTTGCGGGCGGAGCGGGTGTTGAGGAGGATGCATCTGAGGTAGTTGGGTTCTTTCCTGGGCGTTGGTTTGGCGGGGCAGGTGCTGGCGAAGCTGCAGTTCCGGCAGGTGAAGGGCCCTTGGGTGCGCTTCGGGGTGGCCTGGTAGCAGGCGTGATCTTTTCCGGGGTTGAGTGCGTGGAGGGTGCTGGCGTCGTATCGGCGTCTGTTGATGTGGCGGGCGCGGGGGATGCCCGGACCAGGGGGTCTGGCGCTGGGCGCGGTCACGGCGCGGACGGGCGCAGACGGGCTTGCCTTCGGCGCGCCAGCGGCGGCCGCACAGCGGCCGCCATAAATGGGGAGGTGGGAGGGAGGAGCAGGGAATGGGGCAGAGAATGGGCAGTGAGGGGGCGGGGCCGCAGGCGCAGCGGCGGGAAACAGGCACAGAAGGGAAAACGAGCACAATCAGGGCATCAAGGGGGCACAGAAAGGAAAAGAAAACGAGCACAATCAGGGGCAGCAAGGGGGCACAGAAAGGAAAAAACGAGCACAATCAGGGGCAGCAAGGGGGCACAGAAAGTAAAAACGAGCACAATCAGGGGCAGCAAGGGGGCACAGAAAGTAAAAACGAGCACAATCAGGGGCAGCAAGGGGGCACAGAAAGGAAAAACGAGCACAATCAGGGGCAGCAAGGGGGGCACAGAAAGGAAAAACGAGCACAATCAGGGGCAGCAAGGGGGCACAGAAAGGAAAAACGAGCACAATCAGGGGCAGCAAGGGGGCACAGAAAGGAAAAACGAGCACAATCAGGGGCAGCAAGGGGGCACAGAAAGGAAAAACGAGCACAATCAGGGGCAGCAAGGGGGGGCACAGAAAGGTAAAACGAGCACAATCAGGGGCAGCAAGGGGGGCACCGAAAGGAAAAGCGAGCACAATCAGGGGCAGCAAGGGGGGCACAGAAAGGAAAAACGAGCACAATCAGGGGCAGCAAGGGGGCACAGAAAGGAAAAACGAGCACAATCAGGGGCAGCAAGGGGGCACAGAAAGGAAAAACGAGCACAATCAGGGGCAGCAGCAGGGCACACAGACGGAGCTGTGTGGTGGGGGAGCGACCTACCAGTCAAGGTTTTACCACTACCCACCCTAAACATTAAAATGACCCTTACCTCCCTTTACCACTACCCACCATTAAATGCTAAATATATGTGTATATATATACATGTGTGTATATATACATATATATACACACATACTTAGCGTTTAATGGTGGGTGGTGGTAAAGTGTGGTAAGGGTAATTTTACTGTTTAGTGTGGGTAGTGGTAAAGGGTGGTAAGGGAAATGTTGGGGCTTATGGGTGGGTAGTGGTATAGGGTGGTAAGGGTTATTTTAGGGTTTATGGGTGGGTAGTGGTATAGGGTGGTAATGGTATTTTAGCATTTAGGGGTGGGTAGTGGGAAAGAGTAGTAAAGGTACTTTTAGGGGTTGGGGTAGTGGTAAAGAGGTGTAAGGGTAATTTTAGGGTTTACAGGTGGGTAGTAGTAGTATAGGGTAGTAAGGGTAATTTTAGGGTTTAGGAGTGAGCAGTGGTAAAATGTGGTAAGGGTAATTTTAGAGTTTAGGAGTGGGTAGTGGTAGCGGATTATAAGGGTAATTCTAAACAAGCATTGGCATTGCCAGTAGGTCTCGCCTTTGGGACCTTACAGGTGTTTAGCCAAAGCTATTGGCTTGCCTGTGTCTTTAAGCTATGTTGTAGAGCATTGTGTCTGCTGTGCAGCATGTTGAAAAGTTGCAATAAAAAAGTTTATAAGCATTTTTGTTACCTTATATATAACCAAGAAGACATTATGTACAACTGAACGACCCTATTAAAAAAAGAATTAACATAAAAAATGTCCTCTAGTTTTTTTGTCCTTGCAATGCTGGCAACGTCTTCCTGCCTGTTCTAATGCTTTTTTGTTATAAAAAAAACAATGGGAGAGTGAAGGTTGGGAAATAGTACCTGTATTACAACACGAGCAGCGGACGGACACTATCGGAGAATCAACAGATGATAGATTCCGAGGGCAGACTGAGGTGGTGCTGAGTGATGGTGAGGTGGTGCTGAAGTGGAGGTGTGCTGGCACAGAGGTGATGCTCAGGTGATTCTGAATGATACTCAGGTGGTGCAGAGTGATGCCAAGGTGGTGGTATGCTGGTGCGGAGGTGATGCTCAGGTGGTGCTGAGTGATGCTGTGGTGCTGAGCCATGCTGAGGTGGTGGTGCTGCACTGGTGCTCAGGTGGTGCTGACATGGTGCTCGGTGGTGGTGAGTGATGCTGAGTTGGTGCTGTGCTCAGGTGATGCTGCACTGATGCTGAGGTGGTGCTGGGCTGATGCTAAAGTGGTGCTGCATTGGTGCTGAATTGTTACTGAGGTGGGGCTACGCTAGTGCTGAGGTGGGACTGCGCTGGTGCTGAGGTGGGGCTACACTGGTGGTGGTGCACTGATGTGGGGGTTGTGCTGTGCTGATGCTGAGATAGTGCTGTGCTGACGTTGAGGTGGTGCCGTGCTGATGTTGAGGTGGTGCTGTGCCGGCACTGAGGTGGTGCTGCGCTGGTGTTGAGCGCTCCCCCGCCATACTGGACAGGACATGGAACTCCCCTCTCTTGGGTTTTGTAAAATGTTCAATGTAACCTGCTCGCCATTATAGCGATCTGCTCTCTTAAGACCCGTAACTTGGCATCGTAGTGCTTTATAAAAAAAAGTGTGCAATATCACTGACACCTTGCATACAATAAAGAGCTACGTTTCTAAAGTCAGAAACATACTTCTCTTATTTGCTATTCTTAAGGGGAGATCACCTGTCCACTACTTACTTGGCAACCAATCCTACGGCTGAACATATCCCAGGAGCCATCTGGGATCGGCGGATGCTGTTGTAATCGAATTGGAGCATTAGAGCCACGTCTTCCAATCCTAGTGCAACAGCATAGATCTGAAGTGGTGATTGGTCTGTAGAGATGCTATGTTCCTCTATCTAAAGAGTTCGATTTGGCGCTCACCTCCTTAAAAAAGAGACAAGCTTCGGCAAGTTTGTTGACTTATGTTAAGAAATGATTGAACCAATACCTCCTGTACTGCCTAATGGCCTCAAAACAGACTACTAGTCCTGATAAGGAACGTGTATTGTATTACAGTCTGCAATTCTCTACTGCATTAATGTAACATTATCTGCAATGATGAAAAATAATAAAAATGGTAAAAAAAAATGGAGAAAAAAAAAGAAACAAGCTCTCCACCTGTCCACTACTTACACGAACAGTAGGTAAACTCAGCCCAACATCAGCTGTCTGCTATTGGTGGGTTTACGAACTATATTTGCCCACATTTGCCTGTAATTGAGTAACAAGTAATATGGTGGGAGGAGTGAGGCACGGGAGCACAAGGGGGGATGGAAGGGGCTGAAATGCCTCATGCGCTCCACATGGATATATCATCAAAAGAAGTTATCGGCCTGAGAGGATGTGGTGTAACATACAGGGCTGCTGGCTTTGGGACTGGGTATCCTGGTTCGAGTCCCTGTGTCGACTCTCCTGTGCCTACAAAAACATGCCTATCCTAACAAAAAAAAATTAAACAATGGCGTATCCAAACAAAATATGGAACAGAAACAAAATTTCAAATGCCGATCGGTACTACGGCAATGGCTGAACTCACTTTGTGATTGCGTACAGGATCTGATGAACAAACGGTGCGGGACCAATTCAAACAAAAAAAAGAGTGCCTGACCAAGCCATAAATAAATAAAAGAGGAGGGGGACATGTAACAGGGGCAGAAGCCATGAAAGTAAAAAACACACCCAAAGGTGGGACAAATAGTAACGTTTCATCAATGAACATAAAGGAATTTAGAAAGGCACATGAAGGAACCAATAAAACGCGATGGGTGTGATAAAAGCCCAGAGAGTAGACACAGCATGTCTTGAAGAGACAGCGTATGCGCTGCCTAGGCAAGATCTATAAATGGAGGGTTTGTGGGTTATTGTTTTTTTGGCACAGTAGAAGGCGACAGCCGAAACACGTCAGCCATGTTATTGCATTTGTTTCTGATGTAGCTAACAATAAACATTGGTATTAAACATTCCTCTGGAATGTTGCTGTGATTCCTTTTGGTTGGGATTGGTTTATATATATCTCTAATTATATCTATACATGTCTATATCTGTATATATGTGTGAATTATATTTATATATCTATGTCTATATATATATGAACAGGCAAAATGGTGGGAGCACAAGTCTTTATCCCGCTATTTGGAGGTTGGCAGGATTCCAAGAGGCTTGCGGATTACCCTGGCACCTAGTTATGAGAACCCGGATCCTGACATGTTGGCGGAGTGGGCCGCCTGTAATTTGGAGTCCTCCAGTAGACTTGTTCGAATACTAATCAAGTATGCAGAAAGTGATAGAGGCAAACTACAAGCACAAATAGAGGAACTGAACGAAACTATAAGTAAATTGGAAGTTACAGATAACATCGTGAAACTAAGGGAAGAAATGCATGTGCGTCTACAGAAAGATGAGGACATTATTAAAAGACGCAAAGCATTTAAATTTCAACGCGACAAAATGGATTATTTAAATGGCCAGGTGTTTACATTTGCGCGCAGGTTTGATGCTGTAAAAACGAAAGTGGGCACTAGCCAACAAGCAATGAATAATGAGTCAGTCATGGGTGAAGCAGCACTGGTATCGTCATCAGCATCTGACCTCAGTTCTGCCCCAGAGAGTGAGACGGAGGGGGAAATGTCAAGAGCTCAAGGATTGGGGTTTACAAAACTGTCCTTGGCGCAGGAGATCGACTGCTTACACCAGGACAGGAGAGATACACTCAGACCAAGAGCCCAACCTGGCCAGAAAATGAAAACAAAAAGCAAAGAGCCAATCAAAAACGTGGCGCAAGACAAAGGTGTAATCGGCAACGAAAAGCAGACCTTCAAAAAACAAACAAGAGGCAGATGGAACCGCAAACAGAAGTAAGATGCATCGGTAACCCAAACACAGTGGTCAATTTAACAGATATCAATTTAACTATGACGGAGAAACAAATTTTAGCATTGGGACTGTCCTATAGCCCAGAGAGTAGCTTTAACTACACGGAAACAAGGATGGATGTCTTTAGATTCATCAGGAAACTCAAATTACGGAAATTCCATACATTACGGGCAAGTAAAGATTTAGATCCCGCGGAAATAATGAATAACAGCCCATCTCTATTTACAGCAGGAGATGTGAGTCTGTTTCAGGATCTTAAAGACCTCCAGAATGAACAAACTGCTACTATTACATCACTGGGCCTTGAGGAAATCAACATTAGGGGGACGGTCAAAACTCCATTCAAGCCTAAGTCCATTTTTCAACCAATCATGCTACATGACAACTTGGATGTTTATCATGAACAAGTCACGAAGGAACTGAAGTACCTGTACAAATCAATCAACAGCGAGAGGTACAAAACAAGCCAGCATAATCATCGCTATATTCAACTTATGAAAAAGTTACAGAACAATGACAACCTCGTAGTCAGGCAATCTGACAAGGGAGGAAACGTTGTTCTGTGGCCCCGAGAACTATATATGACAGAGGCTCTTTCTCAATTGTGTGACACTGATTGCTACAGAAAAAGTAATATCCATATTGTTAAATCTGCATGGAATGATTATTATCTTAAACTGTTGGCATGGAAAAGTGGGGGGCTTCTCAGTGATGATGAGTACCGTTTCCTCAAGAAAGAACATCCAGTCATCCCGGAGTTTTATCTAATTCCCAAAATACATAAAAATCAAACAGTCCCGCCTGGTAGGCCAATAATCTCGGCCATCAATAGTTTGATGGAGAACACGTCGAGGTACATAGATTATTTCCTACAGGATTGGGTCAAAGGGCTACCTTCTTATTTACAAGACACTTCAGATTTCCTACGGAAGATCAGTGAGGTTGCTTGGAGTTCAGACTCATTGTTGATAACTATGGATGTAACCTCATTATAGACATCCATCCGCCATCAGGATGGCATCAAAGCAATTATGCATTATTTGAATCTCAGGCCTGCATACCTATACATGCATAATAAGATGCCAATTGAGATGGTTACTACTTGTTTGGAACAGAACTTCTTCCTTTTTGACCACCAAATATACCAGCAGACCAGGGGAGTTGCTATGGGGGCCTGCTTTTCTCCCAGTTATGCCTGTTTGCATATGGGACTGTGGGAAGAGCAGGCCCTCAATGGCAAATTCAAGAGCACAATTGAACAGCACAATTGAACAGCATGTACCCCTGTGGCTGCGGTAGATTGATGATTTGTTCTTAATTTGGAGAGGTTCTGAGTCGCATGCCCTCAAATTCATTGAAGAGATTAATAATAATAGCCTTAATCTCCATTTCTCAGCCAACATAAGTAAGATTTTGGTCTATTTTTTAGATGTAGAAGTCTACATTAAAGATGGAAATATAGCTACCAAATTATTCCATAAGCCAACTGCTGGTAATACCTTGCTGCATGTCTCAAGTCAACACCCACGGCATCTAATTAAAAGTATCCCCTACGGGGAGATGCTTCGGGTCAAACGTATTTGCAGCAGCGACGATGATTGTTTGGTAGCACAACAAGCAAGTAAACAACGCTTTTTGGAAAGGGGCTATACATTAAAGACTATAGACAGGGCTATCAACAAAACCAGGTCAATTACCAGAATACAGGCCCTCACACCCAAAACTAAGCAACAAGTTCCAACCATAGACCAGTTAGATCAACCTTGTAGAATCATCTTAACGTACAACAGGCAACATCAATCTCTCAGGAGGATACTAAACAAAAATTGGAACTTGGTACGTAGTGATCCAGTTGTGGGTGATTATCAACCGAAGAAACCACAGATCACATTCAGAAGGGCTAGATCTATGGGCAAGAGCCTTGTGAGGAACAGTCCAGTAATTAGACCCCCTACTAATTGGCTAACCTCTCATAAGGGTTTCACCAAATGCCCTACTTGCAAAGCTTGCAAATTTGCACAGAACATGACAAGTGTTTCAAGCCCTTTTAGACTAGATCCAATAATGATTGGTAAAAGACTAACTTGCAAAACCGAGTATGCGGTCTATGTGCTGGAGTGTCCTTGCAACTTAAGATACATAGGCAGTACTAAATTGCCAGTACATAAAAGGATACTCCAGCACATAAGAGCAATTACCAATAAGGATCAAGCGTACCCGGTGGCCAGACACTTCGAGGAAAGCCACCAGAGTAACCTGGCAGATCTGCGATACTATGTCATTGATTCGATTCCCCCTTTAAGAAGGGGAGGTAATCGTGAAGCCCAATTGCGACTCCTTGAAACAAGGTATATATTAGAACTAGATACTAAGATACCCACTGGGCTGAACGCCAGTGAGGACCTGTTTACCTGTTTATAGGATACCCATCTGGACCACCGCTTCATTCGTTTTGCTTGTTGAACTTCAGTATTAGTGTTTTTCCTCGCCCTGATGCAATAGCACAGATGGCAACAGGTTCCCTTGCAACTTCTTAGAGTCATTTTTTGAATCATTTCGTAAACCCTTTTTTCTGAAAGAACAATGTAAATAATTGCATATTTTATGGCACATAGCACTTTATTGTAACCTTCAGGTCCAAGTGGTGACACGTTTTTTATCGCACATAGTTCACTTTATTTTGACTAGCTTTACATGGAATATATATTCTGCCCACTTGGGCTTCATTGTTTGCACATTGCGTTTTTTTGCACAAAGAGGAAATCTAGAGTCATTATTTTATGAATGATTTTAGCTCAGTCCCTTTGTTTTAAAGTGCTCAATTTTAACATCAAAGGCTTATTGTTTCCCTACCTTCTATTTTAGAAAGTACGATAAGGTTTAACAATTGCTTGTGTAGAGGATTAGGTCTCACACAGAATGAATTACAATGTTAAACAAGATAATGATCTGTTTAAAAACAATATGACGTTTTGTTCCTTAAGGTTTTACTTGAATGTATGTCAAATTAATTGTCTTTTATATTTATTTAAAGCCAAATTTCACATTTAAGTATTCATGTGAACCGAACCATGCCTTTTTGCACATTCAGATGTTAGGTTTGACGCTGTGCGGTGACTCGAATATCTTCAGAGTACCTCTTTCATGTTTACAGAGTGGTCATATGTTTAACACGTCACTAATGCACTGGCACTTTAAATAAGGGTGGTAACATTTGCAATGCGTCATGTGATCAAGGCCTGAAACGCGTCATGGCGGAGATGCAGGGCACAAAGAAATAAACCTTTTTTGGGTCTGCGTTCGTCTGTCCTTGGCAGTGGATACTTCAAAGACGAAGTCAGTGATATATATATATATATATGGGATTCTAACCTATTGCTTGTAACACTAGATGTATGTTCTTTGTATACCTGTATTAGAAACCAGGATGGCCTGAGGGCAGTGGAGTATTTTCTTAACACAAGACCTATGATGTATGCACAACACACACGTATGTTGTTAGATATGCTGCTTTTTAGCTTGGAGAATAATCTATTCCTATTTAATGGCCAGTTTTACCAACAGACTCAGGGTGTAGCCATGGGGGCCAGTTTCTCCCCCAGTTATGCCTGTTTGTTTATGGGCTGGTGGGAGGAACTGGTCCTCATGAGAAAATATGAACAAGTATACACCACTAACATTGTCTCTTGGATGCGTTTTATAGACGATCTTTTTATTGTGTGGCGAGGAAGTGAAGAAAGTGCCCTAAAATTTGTAGATGAGATCAATCAAAATGATTTTAATCTTAAATTCACTTTTACCATTAGCAGGCACTCAGTGACTTTTTGGATGTTCAAATTTTAGTAGAAAATAATGTCTTAATTACCACCCTTTTTAGAAAACCTACGGCAGGGAATACACTTTTACATGCGTCGAGCTCACATCCTGCACATTTAATTAGGAGCATTCCCTATGGGGAGATGCTCCGCATCCGTCGAATCTGTAGTAATCCTGAGGATGCGAGGATGAAGCAAATGGAAAGCCGTGCCAGATTTCTAGCCAGGGGCTACAGCACTGAAATAGTGGACGCCGCTATGAGAAAATCTCAAGCGAGGACTAGGGGGATCTCCTTGTCTATAAGTCTAAAGCATCCCAGGTGACTGTAGATCAGAATATACAACCTGTAAGACTTATCCTAACCTACTCTAAACAGGAACAACAATTGAGGAGCATCATTAGACATAATTGGCACTTTATCCAGGATGATCCTGTGATAGGTGACCTGATGCCCTCGAATCCTTCGATTACATTCAGGAAATCAATGAGTATGGGGAATATGTTAGTCCAAAATTGCCAGGAGAGTAGCCGCAAAGATATGTGGTTGACTATAAGAAATGGTTTTTTTAAATGTCTAACATGCAAGGCCTGCCAATTTGGAATCAATGTTAAGACATACACAACTGCCTTTTCTGAAACAATTAAGGAAATCAAGCAACATCTAACATGCAAGACAGAGTATTGTGTGTATGTCTTGGAGTGTGACTGTCATTTGAAATACATAGGCAGCACCAAATTGGCAGTCCATAAACGCATATTGCAACACATTAGGGCAATAATCAACAAGGACCAGAACTACCCAGTAGCAAGGCATTTTCAAACTGTACACGATAGCAACCCAAAGTATTTGCGTTATTATGCCATTGAAGCCATCCCCATAATGAAAAGAGGGGTGATAGAGAAGCAAAATTGAGACGCTTGGAGACAAGTTATATATTGGAGTTCGACTCCAAGTCTCCGGGCGGGCTCAATATTACAGAAGATCTTTATACTTTTCTATGATTATTATGAATGTACCAATGGCATATAACAATGAACGGGTCAACTTTATGTAAAGTGAATTCAAAGCAATGATATTGTCATCATTATTTTTATAGAAAACTTTACAGAGATATTCTTCAAGGTTTTCTATCTATTGACCCTGATTATGAGACAGCAGTTCAACTATCCGTTGTTTTAGAACTAGCCTTGGTTTTTAAGGAATGGTTTTAGACATGGGTGGTTTTATTGTAGTGTTTCATTTATGGCCATTTTAAACAGGGTTTTAATGATATCTCTCTATTGACACTTTCCTACTGTTATTGTTGGTTGGGCCACTCTTTAGCCAAAATTAAAACATCAAAAATCTGATTTACTATGAGATTCCGTTAGGAACGTAATGGATCCAATGTTGTACTGTGATTGATTGTATATCTTCAAAAATATGAACTTCTAATTTCTCTATAGCTGAATTTTAATAGGCACAAGTCACTTTATTCCGAAGTACTGTTGCACAATGTCACTTTATATATTTATTAAAATAAGGCGATAAGGATCTTGAATGGTCCACTGAAGTGCACAAAAGGCATTAATGCCAGGAAAAATTTGAAGCACAGCAGTGGTATACTTCCAACCAGCAAAGGCCCAATATAAGCCTTACACTTATGAATATTGTATAAACAATATGAGGCATATTGAGCAGAGGAATTCGGGATTTTTGATAAATTTATTCATTATGTATTTTATTCAAGTTAATTTTGTTGACAAGGATTTGTTGCAATTAGTTCATTTCCACGTTTTTAGGGGGCACTTTTAAGTTTGTGTATATATATATTTTTCACATAATATTGCAATTCATGAAATATGACAAGACGGGTCAATATGCATTTAAGCTGTCATTCTGATGTATTATAACATTTGGACTATATAGTCTTCTTAATATTTATATTCCTATAATGATGAATATTTTACATGCTGAGAGCGTAATGGATATTGAAAATGTTATTCTATATGTATTGAAAGCATTCAAGCGAAAATGTGTGGAATGATCCTATCAGTTTGTCTATGTTTATGAATAAATTAGCACGGGCACTTTAAATTTGCGGGGTGACATGCTGGGCGCTGTCATGTGATCAAGGCCGCTTGTACGGCCGAAACGCGTAATGGCAGAAGACTGACAAAATAAAATATACTGCACTACTGGAGGTCTACACTCGTTTTTGTTTCGCTGGCAGCAGATGCATTTCGAGCAACAGTGATATATATATATATATATATATATGTATATATATATATCAGAAGTACTCCACCATCCACTCGTTGTAACGCAAGAACTGGAGCATGGACCACGATTCAGTGCAAGTACGCTGTTTTTATTCCGCTCTACAAAACAGCAGCCATTACGCGTTTCGACCCCAAAGGGGCCTTGATCACATATATATATATTCCTCAGTTGCTGCTCCTTTCGTCTTCCCTCGCCCTGTGCAGAGGATCGCTTACAGCCGGCGGAGCGCGCCGGGCATAGTATTCCTTAACAAAGTCCAATAAAGCGATCCCTCAGAGTATGTTGCTTTTCACCAGAAGTTGGTTTTAATCCAGTAACGCGTTTCGCTTGCACAGCAAGTGTGATCAAGCTTGCTGTGCAAGCGAAACGCGTTACTGGATTAAAACCAACTTCTGGTGAAAAGCAACATACTCTGAGGGATCGCTTTATTGGACTTTGTTAAGAGTATATATATATATATATATATATATATATATATATATTCACTTTTAGAAAACAAGAGTTACAGGGACATTATAGTTAGAAAATAGAACTAAAAAACCTTAGAAATTCACAGAAAAAACCAAAGGTTACAGAGACGTTATTGTTAGGCTGAGATTTCACTCGCACAAAAACTAGTGAAATTCAGCAGTTATAGTTGCCTGAGCTAACTATAACTTACGCCCCGCAATGCACTGCTTATAACCTCACATATTACACCACTCATGACATGGTCAGTGACATCACTGATGACATCTCAAATGACCTCACTGATGACATCACTGATTACATCATCAAGTAAGTGTGTTTTTAAGAGTTTATGGGTGTTAAACATATATACTAACCTACTTCAAAAGTTAAATTAGTATACTAGGTGCACTACTTATGAGAGATACTACTTCTAACATATAGTGGGGCAGATTTACAAGCCCCTTGCGTGACTTTTGCGCTGCAGTTGCGTCACTTTTTTGACGCAACAGCGGTGCAAACAATGCGGCCTATTTACAACGTGACGCATCTAGGGAGATGCGTCACGTTGTAAAGCCCTGCGTCACATTATACCTGCGTCAGGTATAATGTATGCAGGGTGGGCGTTCCCACGCAGGATGGCCTTGTAAAAGTGACTCAGTGAAATCTACAAGATTTCACTGCGCCACTTTTAGGACGCCACTGCGTCAAAACCTTACGCCTGCTTGAAGCAGGCGTAAGTAGTGACGCAGTGTAGTGGGAATAGGCCTCAACATACATTGCTGGAGTTGCGTCGTGCTTGCGACACGACTCCAGCAATGCGTGACTTTTCGCCAACAGATGCGTCAGAATTTCTGACGCATCTGTCAATCCTTGCGCCATAGTGTGCCGTATTGTAAATACGGCGCATCTATGGTGGCGCAAGGGTTTCTAAGGGTGGCGCAGGGAAAGTGACGCATCTGTACAGATGCGTCACTTTCTTGTAAATCTGCCCCATTATGTGAGTGGCTGTGTGACTGTATTCCTGTGTGTATGGGTGTGTAGGTGGCTGTATGGGAGTATTAGTGGGTGTGTGAGTAGCTGTGTGGGTGAGTGAGATGCTGTGTGAGTGACTGTATTGGTGAGTGAGTCGTTGTGTCAGTGGTTGTATGGGTAAGTGGCAGTGTGAGTGGCTCTAGGGGTGGGTAAGTGGGTGTGTAGTGACTGTATGAGTGAGTGGGTGTCTGAATGGCTGTATGAGTGAGTGACTGGGTGTGTGAATGGCTGTATGGGTGAGTGAGTGACTGTTTGAGTGGGTGTTTGGTTAAGTGAGTTGGCATGTGAGTGGCTGTTTGGAGAATAAGTGTCTGTGTGAATGGCTGTATGGGTGAGAGAGCTGATGTGTGAGTGCTTGTATGGATGTGTGTATGGGTATGTAAGTGGTTGTGCGGGTGTGTGAGTGAGTGTGTGAGTGAGTGAGTGTGTGAGTGAGTGTGTGAGTGCTTGAATGGGTGAGTGAGTGGCTGTGTTGAGAGGCTATATGGGTGAGTTAGTATGTTTGTGAGTGACTGTGTAGGTAAATAAGTGGGTGTGTGTGTAGCTGTATGGGTGAGTGTGTGGTTATGTGACTAACTCTACAGGTGAGTGACTGGTAATAGGAGTGGCTGCATGGGTGAGTGAATGGTTGTGTGAGTGCCGGTACGAGTGAGTGAGTGGGTGTGAGTGACTCTATGGAGGAGTGTGTGAGTATTGCTATAGGTCTGTGACTGAGTTTGTAAGTGGTTGTGTGAGTGGGTGAGTGGGTGTACGAGAGGTTGTATGGGGGTGTGAGTGGGTGTGCGAGGGTTTCTGTGGATGAGGTCTTCAGTGATGTCATCAGTGATGACATCTGAGATGCCATCAGTGATGTCAATGACCACGTCATGAGTGATGTAATACATGAGGTCAGAAGCAGTTCATTGCAGGGGCATAAGTTATAGTTGGTAACTATAACTGTTGAATTTCACTGGTTTTGTACAAGTGAAATTTGAGCCTAACTATAACGTCCCTGTAACATATGGTTTTTTCAGTGAAATTCTAAGGTTTTTTAAATTCTATTTCCTAAATATAACATCCCTGTAACCTTTATTTTTTTATTTTTAAGTGAATATATATATGTGTGTATATAAATCGTTTATTTCCTCAGTGATCAATTTCTCCTAAGGTTATTTTACTGCCAAATGATGCATCCTCTTTAGTATCTGTATAGGTTTCTGTTCTCCATGAAAAGATATAAATAAACACCCCTTGATACGGCACACAAACAGTACCAGAGTGAAAATGCAGCACAAGAAAAATCACACAGCAATTTAGAAAAATTGAGTAAATTGTAATAAATTATTTGTCACCAAAACAACAAAAATCCAATCAGTAACACTTAATATATACAATTTCAAAGTCTTAGGTAAAAGTTGTGCCAAGAAGAGCAAAGTTCCATCTGTGGTTATCTGGCTGTACTAAACCGGGAAAAAGTCACAAGTTCGGGTCTACCGCAACGGAGTGTGAGCTGGATACAGGGAACAGGTTAGTCCCAATGAGAATTGTACTTTATGTCTTTGATGTGGAGTGTTGTGTTGTGCTGCATCAGTTCTGAAGAGGACCTGCAAGGGCTGCGATGTGTGGTTCTGTGCCGAGTTGTGTTGTGCTGCGTTGGTTCCGATGAGGAGTTGCGAGGGTTGCGATGCAGTGTCCTGTGTTGAGTTGTGTCACACTGCGTCGGTTCTGAGTAAATCCACAGTTGGGTCAGGATGAGTACACTCTGATGCCTGCCAAGGGTCTAGGACTGGATGGCACCTCTTGGGGATCAGGATTCACTCCAGCAGAGGCGAGCAGTAGGGCAGAGGCAGGTCCAGTTGAGTCTGGGCCGCTGGGTAGATGCAGTGCAGGTCTCTGGAGCTCATAATGCCCCTGTATCTCAGAACAGAGGCTAGTCAGCTAGCCCTTCGAGCCACTCTGGTGGTTCTGGGTTCAAGGAGCAGGCCCAGTCTTCTTTCCTCAGGCAGAAGGATAGTCCTTGCCGCAGGGCAGCAGGGCAGTCCTTCTTGTAGCAGGTGTGTCTGGAATTCCCTGCCTCCCTGCCCTGGTTTCAGTCTGTCTGCAGTCACAATAGGTTAGTTTGAAGTTCTTTGTGAGTGAGCTACAGCAGTGTCTTTGAAGTACAAATGGGGCTGTGCACAGCTCTGCCTCTCCATCCTGCTTTGGATGACCCATCCTGTCAACACCCAGTCTCTCTATTGTGTGGCTGTCTGGTAGGAATACACAAAGGCCAACTGTCAACTACACTTAGTTATACAACCCAAGGAAAGAGGCGGCAGGCACCAAATGGTAAACTTTCTAAAAGTGGCCTTTTCAGAATTGTGACATAAAATCCGACTTTGCCATTAAAGAGGACTTTAAATTACAATTCCCTAAACAATGAACATAACATTTCTACCTGCTCGCAAACAAAAGTTATCACTTATTAAATGTATAACCCAATATTATCCTATGGAAGAGGTAGGCCTCAAAAAACGAATTTATGTGTTTTTCACTACCAGGACATATAATACTTCAAAGCACATGTCCACATTTTTAAGTACACTGCACCCTGCCAAAGGGGCTGTTTAAGGCCTACCTTAGGGATGGCTTATATGTAATAAAAAGGGAGTTTTGGGCTTGGCAAGGGGTTTATTTTGTTAAGTCGAAAAGGCAGTTTAAAACTGCACACAGGCTGCAAAGGCAGACCTGAGACATGTTTTAAGGGGCTTCTTAAGTGGGTGGCACAGTAAGTGCATCAGGCCCACTAGTAGCATTTAATTTACCAGCCCTGAATATATGGTATACCACTTTACTAGGGACTTATAAGTAAATTAAATATGCCAATTAGGTGTAAGCCAATTTGACCATGTTTAGGGGAGTGAGCACAAGCACTCTAGGACTGGTTAGCACATGGTCCTAAGGCCAACATAAACATATTCAGCCAAATAGGAGGGGAGAAGCAAAAGGTTAGAGGGTGACCAACAGCCACCATCCCCATTGTGGCACCTAATTTGATTAAGTCACAATTTGCAACGTACCTCATTAATATTCATGAGGTAGACCGGATTACGGGTCACATGTATCAAAAATCTATTTTGCATTCCCTAAAAAGTGAATTTTAGGTAATCGCCATTTAAGGAATGCAAAATGGTATGTAAAAAAATAGCGATTACCTAATAGCGTTTTCTAAGATTCGCAATCGCAATTAGGTAATCACTGTTAGGTAATACTACTCCATTTGTTCCTAAAAGCCCATAGGTGCGAATGATTTTGCATTACCTAATTTGCGATTATCTAATTTGTAATCGTAAATTAGGTAATGCAAACCCAAGGGTGCCCAGGGGCCTAAGGCCCACCTGAAGCACCCCCCAAAAACATGTGCACATGTAAAGCTACATGGCAATTAGAATAATGCATTTTTTGTGCATTTTCAAAAATTGTACACATTTACCATTGACTTGGAGTTGATGGTAATAGCATTTCCTAAATGCCCAGTTTGCATTTAGGAAATGCTTGGTACATGTGCTTAGGGAATCGCAAGTTGCAATTCTCTATTTGTAGTTGCTATTTTAGGTAATCTAAATTTTTTGCGATTACCTAAAATTGCGACTACAAAGCCATTCATACATCCTGAAAGGCTTTTTTGCATTCACAAACGGTCGAATTTAGAGATTCGCATCGTTTGCAAATACAAAACGGTTTCATACATGTGGCCCTAAATCTTACTGCAAATGGGAATTTTGAGAACCGACTTACTGATACACAGCTCGGTTCATAAAATTCCACACTGCTCGCAAAAATACTGGCCGCTATTTGCACCCAGTATTTTGCAGCCAGTATTTTGTACATCAGGCCCAGTGTTCTTCACACCACGGGGCAGATCTACAAGAAACTAACGCAGCACGGTGCCGCAAGTCATTTTGCTGCGCCGCGCTGCGTCAGTTTCGAAGCACAGGGATGCGACATATTTACAACAATATGTTGCATCTCTGTGCTTCCCCCTGCGCTGGCGCACAAACTGCTGCCATGCGCCGGCGCAGGCACCCTTGCACCATGGTGCAAGGATGCCTGCGTCGTGGGGAGATTGTTTTTGTGCAGGAAGGGCCTCAATTGAGGTGATTTCCTCTTCCAATGTGTGCTGTAGAATGCAGCACGCATTGAAAGAGGTAAAAAACGAGGAGAAATGAAAACATTTCTCCTCGTTGCACCTCGCTACGCCACCCCTAGGTGGCGTAACATTCTGATGCATTTCCAGATTTACGATTTCTCGTAAATCTGGAAATGCATCAGTGGTCATGGGTGTTGCGTGGGAACACCCACAGCAACACCCATGTCACGCCCCTAACACGCAAAGTGTTGCGTGAACAGGGGCGATATTTACAAGCACAGGTTAAGTCACGCAGGGTGACTTTACCTGTTCTTGTAAATATCACTTAGCAGGCTGCGCCACCGGTGCTTCACGCAACGTGATGCACCGGCGGCGCAAGGGGCTTGTAAATCTGCCCCCACTCTTCTTTTATTTTAGAACACTGCAGTTTTTGATGAACTTTCGCTTTTTCTGTGCTAGGTCTTTGATTTCAGTAAGCAAAGCCATTGTTATAAATGCATAATCTCTGCCTTGCTTTTAAATCAAAATGAGATTAATGAGTCTATAACTTTGTACATCTTTGAATGAGCTGATAAAATAGAATATTTAATGGCTCCTCCTGGGCATAATAGAAACTATTTGAGACCATGTAGGAAAGTCATATATTTTGTTTCAGTTACTGCTGTTTTATCAGTTTTAAAGTCCTCAACTCTAGCACTTTAGTATATAGTTTTGGCAACACTGCATTTCCCGGTACTGTAATACTGTTTAACCTTTTTACTGCCTATATGAGTGTCCGCTCCTTTGACTCCCTTTTTCGGGCTATTTTTTAATACTTACACTGAACCCAAACGTGTTGACTGTCAAGGCAAGGTAACACATCTCATTTACGGTTGTTTCTTTATGCCGAATTTTAAAAATAGTGTAGTGTTTTTGAGATGTCCGGGGGCTTTGCAAAGCATCCTAATTCGGACGCCTTTTATGCAAATACATTTCATTTATGTTTATTTTTTGAAATCCCCCAACACATCTGCCCCTCCAACTCCCACCCAGTAGCCCAATTATTATTCTCTAAGGCTTTGAACATCTGATGTTCCTTCAGTCCACTCAATACCAGTCCTCCTCCCATCCAGCTAGCTCACTGCAATCTGGCTGTCCAAATTCCTCTTGACTCATCTCAAATGTTCACACCCCTGCTCACCACAACGACCACTCGCCCCTGCTTATTCTCCTTGACCTCTTCCATGGATTGACATTGATGACTGATCCACCATGCTCTCGAGTTGCACCTGTTTAGTTTTTCAGGCAGGTGGAAGTAGACTTTTATAGGACCTCTATCCACTCTTCCTCGGTCTTCTGATGCTCTTCACTCTCATCACCTTTCTCCTATCACCTGGTTTGCCATAAAGCTCGCTCCTGGGATCCCTCCTGTTATCCCTTAACACCTTTTACCGTAGCAGCATATGTATGCCAATGACACTCATTTTTCTTCTCCTTACCTTTCTTTCCTTCTCTAATCCAAACCCAAACTTCTGTCTGCCCAACAGTCATAAGGCAGAGGATGGTCCTCTGCTCACTTATGTCGAATTCTTCCAAATTGGAAACCCTTTATTTTCCTCTGCCAGCATCTCTCATTTCCCCAGATTTCCATCTCATTCATTCCAAGCACATTAACACACTCTCCCAAATGCAGAAGCCTAGAAGTACAAATCGATTCAACTACCTGGCTAGACTTTATCACATGTGTGTCTATGATGCAGATATTTGCCAATGCACCTCTTCCAAATCGTTGGGTCTATGATATATGTATATGTGATGAGCAGGCTCGAGTACTTTGAGAGGCTATTTTTGGCATTGATATTGAACAAGCTCATCAATTTTGCCACACAAACACTACTCAACCTGGCAGGGATATGCCACCTCAGTTCACCAACATCATGCCCCCAGCAACCAAAGACAACTTCGCCAGATGCATGTCCACTTTGACAACCAGGACGAGTTCCAACTGCCTAAAGCTCATCATGGTCAAGACAGAAGACTTAAGAGGTAATCTTCAGCAAGAAGACATCCTCATGGGACACCACCTGGTGGCGAGCAGACCTTGGCACCACACTTGTCCCCACCACTCATACTAGGAACCTAGGAATAATCCTTGATGACAAACTCAACAAGGCAGCCCAGATAAACACGGTGCCCTCCACCTACATCCTTATCACGAGAAAGCTATGAAAAATCTTCAAGTGGCTACAGAAAAACTCTAGGAAAACAGTAACACAGGCCCTGATCACCAGCAAACTTGATTACAGCAACACACTTCACGCTGGATGCACCAAAAAACTCCTAAAGAGACTCCAAGCGCACTCAATTCAAACTACTCACACACACTTACAAAGTATTACACAACACAGGCCCCGCATACACTTCCACCACCCCACCAGACAACTCTGATTCACAGGATTCTCACTAGCACAGGCACTCCCCATACACAAGAACAGAACTGGTGTGCACGCTTTTTCTCACATAGCCCCCAAAGCCCAGAATGACCTGGCATAGCACATCAGACCCTCCTCTTCAATTCAAGAGTTCTGCAAGAAGCTGAAGACCTGGCTCTTCGAGTATACTCTCTCTGGGGGATCACAGCCTACCGATCTGCAAGCACCTGGATACTCTCTTGGGTGATTAGCGCGTTATGCAAATAGGCGGGAGACAGCCTTTACAACGCAGGCATTACAACGCAATGCCTTAACAACGCAACCATTACAACGCAGATACACTTACATCGCATGATTTTACAACGCATGCCATTACAACGCATGTCCAAGTACAACGCATGCTTTTACAACGCATTGGTAAGTATTGTATGGTAAGTGTTTGTTTAACTTTTTGAGAATGTATGTTTAATAATATAACAAATATTAATCCATAAATAATGTTTTTTATGGAAGTTATTAATATTTAGGTATTAATATTGTTTTTAAATAGTTAATATTTCTGATAATAATCATATTAAATATTTTATGGAATAGGTATTTTTTTGGTAAATTACTACTCAGGTATGAATATTAATACTAACTTGTTATTAATTAGGCAAACATTTATAGAAAATATTAGTTTGATTTTTAGGGAAAAAATGAATACTCAGGTATTAATTTTGTTATTAAATAGTTTATATTTATGATATTAATGATACTAATTATTTCATGGATCAGGTATAATTTTTGGAAAATTAATATTCAGGTATTAATATTAACTGTAAGTAGTTATTTGTTATGTAAAAATGAATAGAAAATATTCTTTTGAGTTAAAAAAAACATGTTTTTATATTCTAAACATGAAAAAATTAGTAATGAAAAAATAGGTATTGTGATGTTTAAATATTATGATGGGTAAATTTTTAATGGGAAAATTAAAAATATAATTTAATGTAAAGTAGATGTAGATTAATATTTATTTATGTTTACAAAATATAATATATATATTTTTAAATGGGTAAATTAAATTTTTTTTTAGCATTTTTAATTTTTGGGGATATAAATAAACATGTATAAATAAATACAACATATGTAATGTATTTAGAACTATTTTTTAATCTTAAATTTACATATTTATAATTAGTGAAATAAATTAAGAAAAAATTATTAAAAAATTGAGTAGACATATACATATACATATTTTATAATTTTGTATTTTATTATGTACAGTAACATTTTATAATACATTTTTGTAAAATTTTCTCACGCTTTTCCATTGTTTTCAATGAGAGAAAATGTCCTTTTTTTATCTTTACAGAAAGCAATGATGTCGACGCGTTAACGTAACTTTCATCATTACGGAGATCGTCGCTGGAGAGAACAGAAGCAAGGGAGAGCTGCGTTAAGGTAAGACAAATTTACATTATTAAAATACTATGGGGCCGATTCCGATTCGGGCCGGAAATCTCACCGACCGAGCCGGACCCGGAGAGATTTCCGACCGAATCGGACCCTATGAGCCCGACCGAACGAGTACGATGCGCACGTATGCCATCGGACTCGATTCGGTCGGACTCCGATTGAAGTCAATGGGAGCCGGTCGTACAACGCGTACGCGGGCTCCCATTGACTCAATGGGTGCGAGGCGAACAAGGGCGCCCCCTACAGCGGGTACGCGGCGAAGCGACTCGCGCCGTACATGCACAGGTAGGGGGGACCCATGGGTCCCCCCTGTGTGCGACTCGCGCGGCTACGCGTACAGGGGGGTCTGACACGGACCCCCAAAGTGCGGCTCCAACTGCTCTTTGGAGCTGGACTGCGCGAGTCGGTCGGACTGCTCGAGGCGCGCATCGTACTTACCCGGCCGGGGAACGTCTCCATTGCGCGGTGCGAGTCGTGTCCGAGCGAGTCAGTCGGAGCGGTCGGGTTCTGCGAACGAGTCGGTCGGCGATTTTGCGAGCGCACGCATCGTACTCGCTCGCCCGGACGCACGTACGAATCGGTCGGGAAATAGGGCTCCGAATCGGATCTGGTTAAGCCGAATCCGATTCGGTGCCCTACCGGCCGAGATCGGAATCGACCCCATAGTGTAGTGGTAATGTTTATTGTAAGGAGAGATGAGGGAGGTAGTTAGATGTAGCAAATGTGTTGTACGTATTTTTGATGTGTGTTTACCAACTAATTTCCGCCATTACATGTTGCAGTAGGAGGCCCACGTCGGGTCTCTTTCTTTTTACAAACTATTTTTGTTTCCTAAAGTGGTTAATGGTATATATATTGAACACTTCATGAAACAAAAGTGTTTTGAAAGGTGTACTTTTTAGTTTAGTGACACGCTTTTTAATAAAAAATATATTTTTATCATCTTCGCTGTTAGATGTATTTACAATGTGATTTAAAGTAATACATTTTGGATGTGTTCATCATTATTTTTTAACAGGATTTTTGGTCCAGATGGATTGAATTCTTGGTATTTGTTGCGTTTTTTGACAAACAAAAAAATATTTTCTGGATTTTTTTATTGGGTCGCTTCATTTTGGATTTCTACAGATATCGAAGTGGTATTGTATTTCGATCAGAATTCGATTGCAACGTTGGAATTTGTTGCGTTTTTTGAACAATATCTTTATTTTTCGGGATTTTTTTATTGGGTGCGTTTTTTAGATATGCACAGTTTTTAGTGTGCATATTAATATATTTTTCATCGGTCTATGGATTTTTCGAATGGATTCTCTGTTATTTACTATGGATTTAAAAAATAAAGGACTCTTGGTGAAGTAATGGATGGAATGTAAGTCCAAGAGTTGAAGAAAGAAAACATCTGAAGGTAAGGAGACCCGATTTTTATTATTAATTTATAAATGTTTGGAAATAATCAATTGAATTAGTGGGAGTTGTTTTAGGGCAAAACAGACAAGTAAAAATATTTTGTGTGTTAGAAATGTAGGATGTGAGCAAGATTATCAAGGTAGTCTGAAGCCACTGTCAACATAAACTGTTGAATTACACCCAATAGTCTTTCAGACATTTCCTTAGTTCTGGTAGAAATACGTGGGTTCAGACTACCTGATAATGATTGTGACATTCTCATTTCTTGGAAACTTTGCTCCTTCTTCAAAATTTCCAAAAGATGATAGAAATTAGGATGAGGTTTGCCAATTGATTTGTTGAAGGATTTGTGCCATCCCTGGCATTGTTTGTTTTTGCTCCTCCCTCTAAGCAGGTCGAGTAACAGTTCCACCACTCCACATGGAAACGTGGTCTCCTCCTGTTACCCGACCTGCTTAGATGGCCAATCCATGTGTCTTCAAAATAATTTAGTATAGGTGCCAATTTTTCTTCATTTGTTGTAAAATATTCAGATTCTGTAATTGAAGTGTAGTACTCGTCTACACTGTCAGGAGGAACAAAGCAAAGGGCAGTTAGTTTTTTAAGTTCAAACTGTAGTTTGCTATCTGATATAATCCTCAATTAAGGATGTTTTTTGTAGTTTTCGCCAATATGCCTGAGAAAAGTGAAAGAAACATCCTTGAATTTGGGTATCTGGGTATGTTTTTGTTATTGTATTAATCATAGTTAATTCAAAGTCAATTATTACCTTTCTCTGACTTTTGTTGGATGTTTTAGATTTTATCACTGACAATAATTCAGTGTATGTTGAGTATTGTTTATCAGGGAGTAAACTGTATACTAAGGGAATTACAGTATTGTTAATGTATGCATGAATAGTGTATATTTGGGTGAATGGATGGGGCTTGCTTTTGAACGTTCCATCCATCATCCAAATATCACTGTTTTCTAATCTTACTAGATTATGGGGTGTGCTAAAGATTATTATTCTCTTTTGAGGGTTTTGGTTGTCATGCAATAGGAAAGGTTCATTAGAATAAGTAATAGAGAGTTCAGGTGGAATTATTATGTCAGAGTACGTTTGGGGTGTTACTCTTTGTGGGTTACTTGTCTGTTTTTGACTTTGAATAATTCTTCGCAAATTAGGTATGGTGGGCATACTACTTGCAACAAGTGGGGGAATGTGTTGGGATACCTCCCTTAAAACTGCACCACAGATTTCATTGGAGGTGGATGCAATATCTTTAATTTCATTAATTCTTTCTCTAATTTCAATCTCCATTGCAGAGGCAGAGTGGTTATGGTCTGTGGTTCTTAAAACAGTGTCACCAAGAGTAACCGCTCTGCCTGTGCAATGGGTTGAGTAATATTGCACACACCTCCAATGACACCTGGGTTCAGATAGTCTCTCCTTACAAAAAAACATAACCACTATGGTTCAGTAGTCTGTTCCCTCTTTTTGATGTCAGGTATTTTGCTTCCTTGGATGGGGTAGACATTATTTTTTCTGAAAAGAGAAAAAAAATTAAAATTAATGTTATTATATTTAATATTTTATTGTGTATACCTGTTTAGAGGAAAAATGACAGTATATTTTATATAATCAATTTAACAGTTTACAATTCATGCATTTTCAAGTTCTGTTTATAGTTTTAACTGTGTTGTTTTTCTATCTTTGTTGGGTTATTATATAAAGATTCATGCTTTATTGGGAGAAAATAAAGTTAATTTGTTGTATCGAAAAAGAGTTCCATTTTTCTTACCTTTGAATTAGATGTTGTTTGATTCTTTTTGTTTGGTAAATTGATTTATTGATTTGGTGTTTCTGAAATGAGAAATATTTAATGGGTTTTATTATGTATATATAATTTATGGAAAAGTTTACTAGGGAGAGAAATATAGTTAATTTTTTGTATTGGTTTTTGTTTCAGAAATCTTACCTTTATAATATTGTTTAGGTTGTTTCTTGCTTTTGTTTGTGAGTTTGAGTTGTGTTGTGGTCTGAAAAAGTAGAAAGAAATTTATTGTTAGTATATTAAAAATATTTGAAATTATTTGTCTGAAATAGAATAGTATATTTTTGGTTAAGGAACAACATGTTCAGGTTTTATAATTGGAGAGAAGTTTTTCATTTTTATTTGAAGAGATACATTTGTGCTTATTTGCCTACATTTCTTTGGTCAAGTTTAAACAATCTATTTACCTGCTATATGTTTTTTTCTGTGGGAGAAAAAAAATCAATTTCTTTATAATAAGAGAAGTACAATTATTAATGTAATAATTTATTGATGTGAAAATTACCTTGTTATGTTTTTCTTCTTTATGGTCGTTGAAAGTTTTGAAAGCTGAAAGAAAAAATATTTGAACATTGTTTATAATTTGTAATGATGATGTTTTTTATTTTTTTTCATTTGTGTTTGTATACTATATCATTTGTTTAATTGTTTTTTGTTTTTTATATTTAAGGAAATTACCTTGCAATATGCTTTTTACAACTTTTTGTGGATAATTAGATATGTATTTCCGTCCAAATGTTCTTGGTCTTTTGTTGTTGGATATAGTAGTAACCTGTTGATATATAAAAAAGAAGTATAAATATGTTTAGTTTCTGATAACATTTATTAGGTAGTTAAAAATACAACAGCATGTTTTACTGAGATAAGTTAATGTTTTAGTAGGATTAGGAATTTAGGGGCCCATTACGATGGCGGGCGGACCACCGTAACGGTAAACGGTACCGACCGCCAGAGGTGCGGCGGTCCTGCTGTGCCCATTAGGATGCGACCGCCACCGTGGCGGTCGCATCCCGCATTGTTTACATTGCAGCGGGCGGTGCTGTCAGCAGCACCCGCCGCAATGTAAAAAATGCATGCAGTGCATTGGCATGCACAACGTGACAGCCACCGCGCGGTGCCTGCCACCTTGTGCATGCCAATGGTACCCCCCAAGTGCAGCCACCCACCCCCCCAACCACAGGGGGCCCGCAACGAGCCCCCAAAGCAATTCCCGCATGCCTTTCCATGGCGGCGATGCCGCCATGGAAAGGCCTTCACCGCCAGGCATCCTAATATGGATGGCGGTGTCTTCCGGACCCCGCCACCATATTAGGCCCGTGTTCCGCCCGGCAGGCAATCGGAACGATTGCCTGCCTGCGGAAATGCGGCGGACGGTCTTTCCGTCCGCCGCTGTCCCCCCGCCATTGTAATATGGCGGGGGGTAAATGGAGGGCGGGCGGGGAAAGATGTTGGGCGGATCGCCACCGCCGGTCGGGCGGTGGCGATCCGCCTGACATCATAATGACCCCCTTAGTTTTTATCAATATACAGTATTTTTACAGAGTTAGGCATGCTTTCGATTAGAAATAATACTTTTATCTTTAACTCTATTTAGTACTATTTTTGAGGTGTGCATGTTTTGGGGTAGGAATAGTAATTTAAACCCCACCACTATCCAGCGTTTTCTCTGAGGCAAGCACCTTTTGGAGTTGGAATAGTAATTTTAACCCTACCACTATCCAGCATTTTACAGGAGGCAAACCCCTGCACTTTTCCTGAAGCAAGCACTTTTTGGAGTTGGAATAGTAATTTAAACCCCATCAGTATCCAGCATTTTCTCAGAGGCAAGCATCCTTTGGAGTAGGAATCCTAATTTTAACATACCACTATCCTGCACCTTTTCTGAAGCAAGCACCTTTTGGAGTTGGAATAGTAATTTTAACCCTACCACTATCCAGAATCTATTCATCTACGATGGGGACCTGTGCAATGCAAAGTTTGTAGAGTTTGGATACAATGTGCACTCCGCTGTCATTCTCAATAAGGAGGGACAGTGGCGCGAATGAATCAGGCTCCAACGGAAAGCCCTTGATCATTGCTCGCAAGGCTGAGGACAGACGTTTCAACACGAATTTATCCATAAACGTGGCCTCTTGGAAGCGAGCTTCCTCAGTGGCCGAAAAGATGTGTCCGCCTGGGTACAAGTCACCAATCTTTAAAATGTCAAACTTAGTCAATGTGCGTTGCACAAGCTTCTCGCCTGTAATGGGGAGCCAGCGGGGATTAGGGAGAGGAAGGGCCGACGCATACAACCCGGAAGGGCCAGTGTAGCGTTGCAACTTGCTCCACGCCCAGCTAGTGGTCGAGACCGTCTGAATGTCGACAGGGTCCCTTGGTTCACCCTTGGGCAAGACAGCAGCAAGTCATTCGGGGAGGACAAAGTCGGACTCAGGGCGCAAAAACGGAATCCTAGCGTCTGGGTGGTACCAAGCGAAGGCGAAACTACCTTGCGCCACTAAATAAAATAAATGGAAATCCGGTACTCCAAATCCGTCCCTATCATACGGCAAAGTGAGTATCTTCCAGCGAACACGTGGCTGCTTGCCACCCCATACCAGCCGGATGAGGTGTGATCGTAATGATACAAAGAAACTGTTCATGAGGGGAATGGGGATATTATTAAAAAGATATAAAAATTTAGGTAGGACCATCATCTTGATTATGGCAACTCTACCTGCCATGGATAGGGAAGTCTCCAACTTTGTAACTGCTTGGCCATAGTTGAGCTGAATAATCTGAGCCGGGTCCAAGTGCACATGGATACCCAGATATTTAATGGAGTCCGAGCACCATTCCAATGGAAATTCGCAGGGCCAAGAAGTCGTGCAGGCGGTTAAGGGAAAAATAATCGATTTGTGCCAGTTGATGCCTAGGCCAGAGTGCTGCCCAAAGCGGATGATCTCCCGGAGCAGCGGGTCCAAGTTCAGGTGCGGCTCCCTAACATATAGAATGGTGTAGTTGGCGTATAAAGATACCAGAAGGGGGCCTGTTTTAAACTGTAGCCCCCTATGTAGATGCCCTTCTTGGAAGTGCCGTATCAGGGGATCCATTGCAAGGATGAACAGTAGGGGCGACAGAGGACATCCCTGGCGTGTGCCACGAGATAGCGAGAAGGAGCCAGAGAGGGTGCCATTCATGCGTAGCCGCGCCGTCAGCCGGCTATACAATAAGCTTGTAGTGGCTATAAAGCCAGCTGGCATGCCCATGCGTCGCATGATGGATAAAAAGAATGCCCACTCTAGTGTGTCAAAGGCTTTTTCTGTATCAAGAAGAATTGCCGCAGCTGGAACCTCAGGACTTATTCTATGGAGCACCGCAAACAAAGTTCGCAAATTTAAGGAGGTCAAACGATGTGGAACAAAACCAGATTGTGCTGGGGAGATAATGAACTCCATTAATTGCGAGAGTCTATTAGCAACAATTTTTGCCAGTATCTTATAATCTACGTTTAGTAAAGAGAGCGGTCTGTATGACCCGCAGAGAGAGGGGTCTTTTCCGGACTTAGGAAGGAGGATGACAACTGCTTCGCTCAATGTGGGAGGCAGGATTTGTTGTTCTAGGGCCTCAGCATACACTTCAATCAATTTCGGGGCCAGAAGGTCCATGAAGGCCTTATAAAACTCCCCGGTAAAGCCGTCGAGACCAGGCACGGAGGAGCCACGAAGCTCCTTAATAGCTCCGCGCACTTCATTCACAGTGATAGGTTCTGCCAGGAAGTCTTGCATGTCTTTCTCTAAATAGACTAGGGCAATTTCGGAAAGATAAGCCTCCTGTGCGGTGGGGTCATGACCCATCTTAGAGGCATATAACATGATATAATACGACCGGAATTCGTTCAGGATATCAGTGGGAGATGTGAGCAGAATCCCGTCTGAGGTACGGATCTTGGTGATGTATGCTTTGCTGTAGGGGGTCTTAGAGTTTGAGCCAGTGTACGACCCGGCCGGTCTCCCTCACCGTAACGACGGGCCGTTTGATATTTGCCCAAGTAGAGGATCTCACGATCCGCCGTCTCTCTGTATTCCAAGAGGAGGGCTAGCCTCCTATTCCGCAGAGAGGCCGCAGAGGCATGGCTAGACTCATTGTCCAGGGCCGCGAGTTCGTTCTCCAGCCTTGTCAATGTTGTGCGTAGAGCTTTGAGCACCCCGGCATGCTTGGAAATGCACACACCACGGATGTAGGCCTTGAACCCCTCCCACAGTACCGACCAAGTGTCCACCGAGCCAGTGTTAATAGTAAAGTAGTCCTCTATAGCCTCTTCAACCTCATGGCGGAAAAGCTCGTCCAGGAGCGCGCGACCAGGGAAGCGCCACTGCCTCTCGAATCCCTCCGGTCGAGGGACACAGAGACAAAGCTGGACCGGAGAGTGGTCCGAGTATGTCCTGGGGAATGTATTCAGCGCCCGATACCAGGAGGATACCCCGGGGGAGAGTAGCCAGAGATCGATTCTGGTCCAAGTGTCATGTTGCCCTGAATAATGTGTGTAATTGGTAAGAGTTGGATTGCGCCTGCGCCATATATCTATCAGGGAAAACTGAGCGCATAATTCAAGCAGCGCGCGTCGCGCTCGGGGCTTTGTATCTGGTGAGGTGGAGGTACTGTCTAGATCAGTGTTTAGAAGGAGATTGAATTCCCCGCCCACCAGAATCAGGCTAGATTCTAGCTTGGAGAGCTGCGTATGCAGGGAATGAAAAAACTCCGGAGAGTCAGTATTAGGGGCGTAGACACACACCAATGTGACCTTGTGACCCATCATGGACCCCGTGACAATGGTATATCGGCCCTCCTTATCATTGACAAGTAACTGGCAGCTAAAGTGGACCCTCTTGTGGATAAGAACCGCCGTCCCTCTCGCATAATTACTAAAATTAGCGAAGTACTTGTGGGCACCCCAGCTTGAAGCAAAGCGTGCAGGGTCCGAAGCCGGCAAGTGCATTTCCTGGAGAAAGGCAATGTCTATATTATGCCTGATCAAGTAATGCACCACCTGCCACCATTTGCGTTTATTATTGAGGCCTCTAACATTCCATGATAGCAGAGACAAATTGGAGGGACCATCAATCAAACCCAGCTGCGCCATCTGTGGACTGTGAGAAATCTAAGTAGATCAGGTAGCATGTTGGAAGCAATGACCCATAACAATGAACTGTAAGTGCGATAATCAATAATGAAGACATGTGAACCATCCCTTACCCCCCTCCCTCCACCCAGCCTCACTACAAGAAATGTAAGGCAAATCCCAACCTGCAAGCAAGAAACGGAGTACCAATTTACTTTACAAGGAAATAGCATTACTTCAAAGAGGTACATCAGAACCATCCAGAACAAACCCATGGTATCAACCCAGGGGGGTGGCAACGCCACGTCAGTCGACCAACTATGAAAAAAAGATTGAACTGGATTATCAAATAATCCCCATGCAGTCTAAGGAGAATAAAGGACAATAGCACATCACTGTCACCCAACACCAGAGCCTGAGAACAGTTCCTGACTTGCAACTGAGCCACCATGTGAAGGAGACGGGCCACCTCTATCGTCGTGCGTCTGGTCATTGTTGCGTTTATAAGTGTGACAAAATGCTTGGACCTCATTAGGATTGTCAAAGATGCGCGCCCGGCCCCTCACCTCGACTCGGAGCCGGGCAGGGTATAGCATGCCGTATTTGAGGCCAAGATTGCGGAAGGTAGCCTTCACTCCAGTAAACTTGCGCCTTGCCTCTTGCACCATAACAGTGAAGTCCGGGTAGAGAGCAACCTTGGAACCCTGCCAGATAGTGTCCCCTCGCTCTCTTGCCAAGCGGAGAGCCGTTTCACGATCCCGAAAGTTCATGATTCGGGCTATTAGAGGACGGGGCAATAGGCCCGGGTTAGGATGCGGCCCCAAGGTGCGTTGGGCCCGCTCCACCACAAATCCAGGTGTGAAAGATTCTCTCCCAAACAAGTCTGAAAATAGGGTTTCTACAAAGAGGTCCAGGCGACCCGTGGCTGTGGACTCCGGGACCCCAAGGATGCGGATATTATTTCGCCGGCTGCGCGCTTCGAGGTCCTCATTCTTTATGGCCACTTCTTTCAGTATGCGCTCTATTCTGTCCAGTCTTTTGGTTGACTGCGCTGCGTCATCTTCGACGTCGGAGATCCGCGCCTCCGCCGCATCAAGCCGCCTATCATGGACCTGGATCTTGGCTCCCATCGATTCAAGAGACTTGTCAAGGGAGTCGAAGCGGCTATCTAGCGACCGGAAGCCAGCTCTCATCTCCTGTAGCCATGCAGCTGGAGGGGCCGCAGTGGCCCCGTCGCGATCAGGACTCTGGCCACGTTCTGCCATATCGGGTCCCTCTTCCGTTGTCTTCTCTGTGGGCTTCTCAAACGAGAGTGTTCTTTGTTTCGGGTCCTTGCGACCCATGCCGTTGGAGAATATATCAAAGTCGGGCAGCTAGCCACAGACGCATTACGACTGCTGCAAGGGGCGCTACTTAAGCTGAGACGAGGATAGCGCTGCGGCAGCTGTATGACACCTTCAGGACACCACAGCAATCAGTGGAGGATCCGCAGCATCCAGGTTTCTCAAAGTGCAGGACCAGGCCTCTGGCGCCACGATGCAGCCCAGCAGTGCGCCCACAGTAGTATTAATGGTGGAAGGTGGCAGCTAGTAATGACACTGTCCGGGAATCGCCAGCTGAAAAAGGCCCCACAAAGGCAGTGCAACCAAGGGTGGCTAGTTGGGTCAGGGGAGCGACGCCGGTAGTTGCAGCTGGGGCCAGTCTTCAGGCCTACGGCAGTCACGCTGGCCGGGCAGTGGAGGCCTCAGTATGCAGGGCCGCAAGACGCAGGAGACCGCACGGGAGAAGCACCAGGCACCGGGGGTAACAGGCAGCCTCAAGCTCTCCCCCTCAATTTAGCGCTTGCGTCGCCGCAACACAGGCCACCTCGGCGATCTAATCTCAAGAGGGGGGGCCGCAGGGCTTGAGCGGAAACGCGGCCACAGCACCCGCCTGGCCCATGCGAGACGATCGCGCCCAGAATCAGAGCGGGGGGAGCAGAGGCACACCAGACCGGCACCCTGGCCACTCACCGGCATAAAAGTCCCTGATCCGGGAGGGAGGCTGTTCCGATGGCACCAGGAGCTCTGGTCAGCCGCCTAGGCTGCCATTTTCCCCACCATACGCTCCGCAGGTGCAGGTCTTCACAGCGCCGCTGCATCGGCTCCGCACCGCTCCAATGTCTCCCCAGGCTATGCAGCACCACTGCGGGGACCCATGGACGCCTGTTTTATCGTCCTAGATGTCCAGGATGTGGGGGAAAGCTCATGTGTCGTCGGTCGGCTGGCGGAGCTTCAACGCCGCGCGGCCATTTCGGTCTGTGGCTTGGCCACGTCCCCAAGGCAAACACCCTTTGGAGTAGGAATAATAATTTTAACATACCACTATCCTGCACCTTTCCTGAAGCAAGAACCTTTTAGAGTTGGAATAGTAATTTTAACACCACCACTATCCAGCATTATCTTTGAGGCAAACACTATTTGGAGTAGGAATAGTAATTTTAACATTTTAATATTTTGCACCTTTCCAGAGGCAAGCATATTTTGGTGTAGGAATAGTAATTTTAACATACCACTATCCTGCACCTTCCCTGAGGCCAGCATATTTTGGAGTTGGAATAGTAATTTTAAACCCACTATTAACTGGCATTTTCTCAGAGGCATGCAACTTTTGGAGTTGGAATAGCAAGTTTAAACCCACCACTATCCAGCATTTTACAGGAGGCAAACAGTCTTTGGAGTAGGAATAGTAATTTTAACATACCACTATCCTGCATCTTTCCTGAAGCAAGCATCTTTTGGAGTTGGAATAGTAATTTAAAGCCCACCACTAACCAGCGTTTTCTCTGAGGCAAGCACCCTTTGCAGTGGGAATAGTCATTTTAACATACCACTATCCTGCACCTTTTCTGAAGCAAGCATCTTTTGGAGTTGGAATAGTAATTTAAACCCCACCTATATCCAGCGTTTTCTTTGAGGTAAGAACTCTTTGGAGTAGGAATAGTAATTTAAAAATATCATTATCATGCACCTTTCCTGAAGCAAGCACCTTTTGGAGTTGGAATAGTAATTTAAACCCCACCTATATCCAGCGTTTTCTTTGAGGTAAGAACTCTTTGGAGTAGGAATAGTAATTTTAAAATATCATTATCATGCACCTTTCCTGAAGCAAGCACCTTTTGGAGTTGGAATAGTAATTTAAACCCCATCACTATGCAGCGTTTTCTCTGAGGTAAGCACTCTTTGGAGTGGGAATAGTAGTTTTAACCCTACCACTATCCAGCATTTTACAGGAGGCAAACACCCTTTGGAGTAGGAATAGTAATTTTAACATACCACTATCCTGCACCTTTCCTGAAGCAAGAACCTTTTAGAGTTGGAATAGTAATTTAAACCACACCACTGTCCAGCGTTTTCCCTGAGGCAAGCACCTTTTGGAGTTGGAATAGTAATTTTAACCCTACCACTATCCAGCATTTTACAGGAGGCAAACACCCTTTGGAGTAGGAATAGTAATTTTAACATACCACTATCCTGCACCTTTCCTGAAGCAAGAACCTTTTAGAGTTGGAATAGTAATTTTAACACCACCACTATCCAGCATTATCTTTGAGGCAAACACTATTTGGAGTAGGAATAGTAATTTTAACATTTTAATATTTTGCACCTTTCCAGAGGCAAGTATCTTTTGGTGTAGGAATAGTAATTTTAACATACCCCTATCCTGCACCTTCCCTGAGGCCAGCATATTTTGGAGTTGGAATAGTAATTTTAAACCCACTATTAACTGGCATTTTCTCAGAGGCAAGCAACTTTTGGAGTTGGAATAGTAATCTTAAACCCACCACTATCCAGCATTTTACAGGAGGCAAACAGTCTTTGAAGTAGGAATAGTAATTTTAACATACCACTATCCTGCACCTTACTTCAGGCAAGAGTCTTTTTTATTTGGAATAGTATACTTTATTTTTGGAATATTTTTTATAAACCCACTATTATACATTTATTTAAAAAGGGTAAAAATATATATAGTTTTAGTCACTTACTTTATATATATTGTCCAAAATAGAGTATTTTGCAATGTTTTGTTGGATTTTGAAAAGTTTTCGAACAAACTGAAAAAAAGTTAATATACTTTATTTTAGTATGTTTGCTTATGTAGAAATTGTTAAGTAGTTAAACATTTCTATAGTTTGTACTTACTTCGTGTTTTAGATGGCTCGCTCCGAGGTTTATCTTTCTCAGTAGAAAAACGCGTGTGCAGTCTCTGGTAATCAGGTAACTACAGTTTTTAAAATGGTGGTCGGCTTCTTTTATACGTTTTGTTGTGTTGAACGTAATTTGAAAGGAAAATATGTTTTGTTTATAATTTTTCTTTGTGTTTTTAATGGTGTGTGGGAATGTAAATAAATATTTTGTTATGTTAGTTTTTGTAACTTTTTATTTTTGTATGTTATAACCTCAGTTTTGGCTATTTCCGGGTCAAAGTAATTTCATTGAAAGAGTTGTAGGACTTTTGTTTTCCGGAATTTAAAAACGGAAGTTTTCTTTTTTGTGTTGATATTAGTTGTGTGTTATAGTGTTTTTGTTATGTGAAACTTTACGATTTATTAATTGTAGTTTAGTTTGTGTAATTAAGTGTATTAATGTTTGTTTATTTGTTTTGTGTTTACATAGTAAATATTTGAAAATGTTGGTTAAATGTATGTTATGTTAAAATATCGTATATAATTTTTTTTATTTATTTAAGTTTGATATTTATTTTATATGTGTTTTATACATTTTGGTAATGTTTAGTAAAATTATATATATAAAAAAAAGTCATTGGTGAAAAAGTAGTTGAGTATTAATTTTATTACGCGAGTATTATTTTTACAATTGGGTAATTTTATTAAATATCGTGTTATAAAATAGTATCTGTTGTGGCAATATTTTTAATAAATGTATATAATGTTTATTTATTAATTTATTAATATTATACGCGAGTATTAATTTTAGCACTCGAGTATTAATTTTAAGAGTTATGTATTAATTTCTAATATCTATGTTTTAATACACTTCCCCACCCAAAACCCCTATTTTCCCTGCACCCCGCTCCAGGTGTTTATTATACAAAAAAATATATATCGCGTTGTAAAAGTGTGCGTTGTTGTAGTATGCGTTGTAATGGATTATTCAATGTATTATACTACATTTGTGTTGTAATGGTATGCGTTGTAAAAACTAGCGATGTAATATCATTTGCGTTGTAAAAGTTGCGCTGTAAAAGCATGCGTTGTATTTGTTTGCGTTGTAACGTCATATATTCGCAAATAGACATATAACATAGCACATAACATACCATTACATAACATAACATGACATGAAGTTTGGTTATCTACCAAAAACAAGAAACAGTACAAGGTGCTCAAGCTCGTTTGGAAGCAATATGTGGCACATCCCCTGCATAACTCTCCCAACTGGTCAGAAGCCACACCAATGATGATCCCTATAATATACAAACTTTCAGCTCTTTGTTGCCTTCAGTGTTCATATTTTTTAAAGGATCACTTTCAATTGCTCAGTAAATCATACTCTCCAAGCCTAGTCAGGAACCACAAGTATGACATGGGCCCGGTCGTTGCTGATCTTCTTGAGAACTCTGGGCAGGAGTGGTATAGGTGGAAAGGCGTACAGGAGGCCTGAGCTCCACACGAGAGGAAAAGTGCTTCCAAGTGAAAGCCGCCTTGGAAACTCCAGCACGCAGAGCTGCCGACATTGCGGGTTCTTGGTGGTGGAGAACAAATCTAACCAAGGTTCTGCCCACTGCTGAAAGAGACCTTGCATCACCTCTGGATGGAGATGCCATTCGTGATCCGCTAGGCATCTTTGGCTGAGTTTGTCCGCTCTGGTGCTCTGAGATCCCGCCAGGTGTCAAACCACCAGCGAAATGCCTTGACATTCCAGCTATATCCAAAGATGCAGGGCCTCTTGACAAAGGGTGCATGAACCCATCCGGCACCCCACCCCACCCTGTTTGTTGCAATACTACAAGGCAATGGTTTGTCCTTGAACACCTGCACTAGCCTTCCCTTGATGGAGGATAGAAAGGCTTTCAATGCCTGTCTGATCGCTCAGAGCTCCAACAGGTTAATGTGGAGTCCGGATTCCACCTCTCGCAGATGGCTGCTCTGTCCAGAAATGACACTTCTGCCACTACTGTTAGATCTAGTTGGGAAAGAAAATGGGTCTGCCACAGACCCAATCGTGGTTCGTTAACCACCACTGCTAATCTTTTGCAGTGTCCTTCGAGGTCTGGCCCATGTCAGAGAGATTCCCCTGATGCTGTGCCCACTGGAACTTCAGGTCGCATGCAGACCCTACATATGCCAGCGGGCATGTGTCAAAGCAGGATGCAGGAGGTAATGAGGCCCAGTAGCCTCAGAGTTAGTCTCACCGAAATCCAGGACAGAAGCTGAAACATCGGTATCATAGCCTCGATATCTTGGACTCGCCATTTGGGATAATAAGCCAAAAACTGCACTGTGTCCATAACAGCTCCAATGAAAGGGAGTGTCTGAGAAGAGGTCAGGTGTAACTTTGGCACGTTGATGGTGAACACCGAGTGCAGGAGGCTCACCATAGTCTGGAGGTGGGAGACGACTGCCTGGGACGAGCCAGCCTTCAACAGCTAGTCATCGAGATAGGGGAAGACTGGCACCCCTAAACTCCACAGATGAGCTGCAACTACAGCCATCACCTTGGTGAACTCCGGAGGGGAGCACGTTGAACTGAAAATGCTCTTGGCTTACCATGAATCGCAGGTAAGGTCACTGGGCAGGCAGGACCGGGATGTGCAAGTATGCATCCTACAAGTCCAATGCTACTATCCAGTCTTCCGGTTCTAGGGTAGACAGGACTTGAGTGAGTGTGAGCCTTTTGAATTTCTCCTTTTATAGGCAGAAATTGAGAGGGCGCGGGTCTAGGATAGGACGAAGCCCTCCATCCTTCTTGGGCACCAGAAAGTAGCGGGAATAACAACCAGGACCTATGTCTGATGCCAGCACCCTCTCCATGACTCCCTTGACCAAGAGAGCCACCACTTCCTGGCAGACTAATGAGATGTGGTCCTCCTTGAGCCTGTCGCAAGTGGGTGTAATTAGTCAAGAGGTAGACACGAAGGGGAGGGAGTAGACCCTTCGGACAATCGAGAGAACCGAGTGGTTGCATTTTATTGACCTCCAGTGGTGCAGGTGATGGCTTATCCTGCCTCCCACTGGATGCCCATGATGGTCAGAGGGCAGACTAAAGATGCTTGGGGGCTGTGGCTGCCAGAGGGGGTGGACTGGCCCACTTCTCTGGCTACCTGGCCTACAGGGTCTGTGGGTACCACGCCCTCGGCCTTGCAGGGGCTGGGAAACGTGTGTCTTGGTGGCTTGAGACGTGGCTGGAGGCCCCTTCTGTCACCACGAAAGGAGCGAAAGGCAGACTGGGGTTGGCGAGGGTCATGGAAAGGCCCAAGGACTTGGCCGTGGCTCTGCTGTCCTTGAAGCGCTGCAGCGCAGAGTCCACCTTGTCTCCAAAGGAATGAGAGCCATCAAAGTGCATGTCCATGAGTGAGGCCTGGACATCTCCCAAACAGCCAGTAGTTCTCAATCAGGGGTCATGCCTAAGGGCCACCGACAATGAAACCATTCTGCCTAGTGAGTTGGTAGTATCCAGCCCACAGCATATGGCGGACTGAACTGCGTCCCTCTCATCAGCAATATCTTGGGAGAGTATGACTCAGGCCTCCTCTGAAACCATAGGCAGCACTGGCGCAACCGAGTACCAGAGCGAGTGGGAGTATCGGTCCAAAAGACATGTGGCATTCACCGACCACAGTGCCATTCTGGCAGAAGAAAACATCTTCATTCCCAAGGTATCCAGCCTCTTGATTCCCTGTCCGGTGGAGTGGTAAGGAATGCACCAGGATTTAGCTTGGATGTGGAGGCTTAGACCACCAAGCTCTCCCAGGTGGGGTGTTGGGTGAGGAAGTTGGCGTCCCCTGGGGCAGGGAGATGGCAGTGGGTAAATGTCCTATTCAAAGGAGTCCCTGTGCAGGGCTTGGGCCAGGCCCCAGGTAGGATGTCTGTGAGGGCTTCATTAAATGCGAGAAGTGGTTAGGAAGGTGTGACTTCTGGCTGAAGCACCTTCGTCAAGACGTTCGTCTTGACAGTCACAGAAGGCAGATGAAGGGCCAGGACCTTCAGCTGCCCTCTTCACCACTGTAGGAGGCTGGCTCAGTATATAGTGTCTACCTATGTTGAGGCACTGTGCACTGAGTCCAGGCAACCCTTAGAGATAGTGTTTAGGTCCTTGAAAACTAGAGCTCTCAAGGGGAGAGCAGCTAAGGCTTATTCAGGAGGGGTGTAAAGCAAATGCATACACCACTGTAGTCAGTCAGTCAGCTTTCCACACAAGAAAGAACTACACCAGATGAGTATAAAAATACTTTGTATTTATTAGCACACACTAGACACTAACTTGGTATATCTTCAACCCGGAGATATCAATTACACACAAGAAATACTTCAGAAATAGGTAAGTAGCATAGAAAAACACATAGGGCCCAACCAGGGGGGCCAAACCATTAACAAAAATAGTGGAATGTGAGGTAAGTGCCAAAATAGGACTAGTACCCAAGGATGGAAGACCCTAGGGGAAACAGCGAACCACCTAAGATAAGTAGCCAGGAACCCCAAGATGTTTGGTTGCAAATTGTTTACACTGGGTCAAACGTCCGCAGGATAACACAGTAAGTAACGCAAGTCGCGGTTGGAATTTTACAGTTCTAGGACCCTTCCCAAAGGACCCCAAAGGAACCACTTGGATCAAGGAAGGTTGGAGAGCCACCCCACCTGTGGATACCCCAGGAATCAGGATACCTACACCAGGGAGCCCAGGTGCATAGGGATGAAGTGGTTTTGGAACCACCTGTAGATGCCAATTGAGGTTCGCTGAAGATCATCAGCAACAGCGTCTCGTGGACCAGGCCAGTGGAACAAGGACATGGAATCCAGACTAGAAGAACCTGAAAGCAGAGGGCACAGAGTCCAAATCACTCGGAGGTGACCGGGAGGTACAGGAGCACAATACCAGCCCTGGTTGGAGGTTCTTACTGTAGGACAGTGAGGTTGTAGCAGCAGCTGTGGAGCCCAGGCTACGATGCAGGAGAACAGGAGCCATCCACAAGCTGTTCGATGCCGGTTAACAAGCACAGGAAGGTCAGTGGCTGACAGGACCACCAACAAGCCTTGGCAAACGCAGACAAAACGCAAACAACGGTTCGCAAGAGAAGATGCTGTGCTGCAGACCAGCAAGGTCTGTGGGACTATCCCAGCAAGGGTAAGTCAGGGCCAGTGCTCAGCATGCAGGAGAGCCATCAGAAATTGATGGAGCCCCCTCACTGACCCTCTGGCAGCAGGCACAGGGAGTCGCAGGGAAGCCTTAACAGCACACAGGAGATGAAGACCCATGATGCAGAGGGTGCAGGCAGGATGTTGTTCTTGGAGCTGTGCAGTGCTGGAGGCTGGGGCTTCTTGGAGCTTAAAGATCTTTTGTGAGGAGAGCCAACAAGCCTTGGTAACAGCAAACAGATGCGGTGCACAGGGAGGTGGTTCACGTTGGCTGGAGAGGGATTACAGTCACCCAAGTTGCAGGGAGGACTGGTCAGGCCTCCGGAGAGCCAATAAAATACCACCTGTGTTGCAGAGCTGGGCGATGTCTGTGGGATCAGCAAACCGGACGTCGACGTAGAAGTGCCTGCGGATGCAGGGAAGTGACTCCTTCACTCCAAGGGAGATTCCTTCTGGCTGGGATTCAGGCTGAGTCCTTAGAGACTAGGAGGATGCACGGCCACGGAGTTGCAGAACTTGAAGAAACATAAGGGATGAAGATGCAGCAGGAATATTCCAGCTGAAAGCAGTCTTGTCTTTGGTCCTGGCTTGAAGAACAGCAGAGTTCCAGTGTCCACCAACAGAAGAGTATTTGGACAGTCTTCGGATGACAGGCAGTGGGATCTTGAAGTTATTGTCGGGACGAATCTAAGGACCCACCCTCAGGGGAGCCCTTAAGTAACCCTAGAAAGGGGAAGTACCTCTTCTCTGGTGACCCACCTATTAGAGGGGGGTCAGGGATGCTACTCAGCTGTCCTAGCCAGTCAGATGCTCCCAGGGGCCAAGATTGAACATGGCAGAATCAAGTGGCCACCTGGTGGAGCTCTGGGCACCTCCCTAGGGAGTAGCTGGACGGGGGTTGGACACTCCCCTGTCCTTTGTGTGGTTTCACGCCAGAGCAGGAGCCAAGGGCTCCTGAAATGGGCAAACCTGGTTTATGCATGGAGGGCACCAAATGTGCCCTTCAATGCAGTCTGGTGGCGCTCGGAAGCTCCCCCACCCTACCTAATTCTAAAGGAGAGGTGGTCACATCTCTCCTTCGCAGGAGATCCTTTGTTCCACTTCCCATGCCCCTAGTGAAGCTCATCAGCAAGGGGGAAGAACACTGTCTAGGGTCAGCAGCAGTGTGGGATGGCAGGCAGACCCTGTAAGGCTACACAGGTAGGTATTGGGGGGTCCACTAAGGAGCCCCCCCAGTACATGGTATCATGCAACTAACACTGGAATTGGTGTAGTTGCATGATTCTTAAATGCTTAATACCAAACATGACCAGGTTCGGGGCAGCTATTTTGTAGTTGTACATCTCGACTTGCCAGTATCCACTACATACCTTATAATGGCTGTCCCGCACTGACAAAGCCCAGAGAATGGAGTCTGCAGTTTGTTGGGGTACCTCTTCTTTTGCAGGGGTACCCACACACTTAGAACCATGCACCCTGCCCTTGGACTGAAGGGCCTACCTAAGGGGTGACTTATAGGTTAAAAGTGCAGAGACCAGGATATAAGGGAAACCTTATAACCAAAGTGAAAGGTGCAAGCACCATTTTATGCAGATTGCAATGGCATCTCTGCAGACAGAGGGGCCGATTCACAGAACTAATCTGGGATAAAATCCTAAACCTACTACTTTTGGTATTCACAGAAGGCATTTAGTAGTAGTAAAGTTAGGACTCCTAACTTTACTACTACTAAACTGAGATAAAATCCTAAACTTACTACTTTTGGTATTCACAGAAGGCATTTAGTAGTAGTAAAGTTAGGACTCCTAACTTTACTACTACTAAATGCCTTTGTGAATACCGAAAGTCGTAAAGTTAGGATTTTGTCTCAGTTTAGTAGTAGTAAAGTTAGGAGTCCTAACTTACTACTACTAAATGCCTTCTGTGAATACCAAAAGTAGTAAGCTTAGGATTTTATCTCAGATTAGTTCTGTCAATCGGCCCCACAGTTTGCATGGGCTCCCATGGGTGGCATAATACATGCTGCAGCCCATAGGAGACTCCTGGTGTACCAATGCCCTGGGTACCTCAGTACCATATACTATGGACTTATAATGGTACCCCAGTACGCCAATTGTGGAATGTACAAAGTACTTACCAGAGAATTTAGAGGAGAGAGCACTGCCACTGGGGTCATGTTTGCAGGATTCCAATGAACTACAGTCAAAACACACAGACACCAGGCAATAAGTGGGGGTATCTATGCCAGAAAGATCCTACTTTCCTACAACCACCATAGCAAATGAGGCTCCCTCCTTCCTAGGAGAGACCAGGCCAGTATGTGGGAAGATGTCCAGACCACTGGCATCCACCAGATCCTCACACCAGCTGTCCTCATAGGGGTCTAGGGGTTGGTATTCATAGGGGTCCAGTGGCTCCTCCCAAACTTTTCCAAGTCCTAGTCTGTAAGAATAGGGCTCTGGCCTGGGTGGAATGGCTCCAGTCAGCACTGGAGTCGAATGACGCCCATCCCGCTCTGTGTCGGAGTTGGGATAAGAAAGGGGGCGGTGACTCCAGTGGACACCAGCAGCACCAGAAATGTCGGCAGTGGGGCTGGCACTGGGGAAGGTCGAGGTGGCTTGACCGGCGTCGGTCCAGATCCTTCCATGGATCCAAGGGGCCCGAATGGGGCCGGGGGAGAACCTGCAGGTGGAAAATCCCTGGGCCCAAGACCACGTCAGTGGGGACAGGCCTCCCAAATATGAGGTGCATGGCCTCAAAAAACTCAAGTAGTGGGTGGGGCAGCTCTGGCTCCAGAAAACTTGAGGAGGCTCAGAGGCGGCCCTGGCTCAACCACAGAGCCAGGCCTTGGATGCTGACGTTTCCTCGTCTCGTTGGATGACTTTGACGGGAGGGGCGAAGTCAAAGACCTCTTCGACTTCTTTTTCTTCTTTTTGTGGGAATTGCCCAGACGACTTCTACTGCAACGAAGATTGATGGCTCAGGGACCTTCCTCTTGACAAGGATCAAGACTGTTACGGTGTCGCACATCAAGCAGCAAGAAGCTTGAGGGACCACTGCCTCAAGGCCTTGGGGTGCATGGCGCAACAAAAGTAGCAGGCCTTGGTGTTGTAGTCGTGCTCGAGACACCAGAGGGAGACAAGGTGTTGATCCATCACAGACATTTGCCTGTGACAGGCGCCACAGGGCTTAAAACCAGCCTTCCTTGTGGACATCTCTGCCACGCCTGGAGACAATCTCTCAAAGTATTTTTGACAAAAGGTCGAAAAAGGTCAGTCCAAAAGTGACTGGGGGTAGCTCTTATCCAGATCTGTGCTGACTGGAGCTGAAAGAAAAGAACTGACATCAGCGCCCTGGGGTGGCATTTATATAGGCACCACGCACATCACTTTTTCGTGTGGATGACGCCTAAGACGCCATGCGGAGACAAACGACGGCACCTGCTGGCACACAGGGGTACTGCTCACGAAAAAAATTCCGGATCCAGTGGGGATAATTCTAAAGTAAGGAATTTGCGGCCAGAAGTCTCTATCAGAAATAGTTATGTTCATGTCTGTGTTTCACTACTCAAAAAAAGCATATCACCAAAGTCTGTATATATCACTAGCTCAACTTCTAATGCTATAGCTTATATGAAGTGCAGCAATCTGTTCTACTAATTCCACAATAGAAAGAAATAAAAAAATACAAACAGAAATATGAAAGGAATATGAATTTGGCAGGTTGATGTTTCCCATCAGTGATAATATAAGGGATAAAGTACCCCCTGCTAAACATTATAAGGATATTGCAAGTCACCAATTAGTTCCATAACCATATAGAGGAACAAGGCTGAAGGCTGAGTTCCTTTATAAGGTTATGGAACTTTGAGACAACTTGTAATGCCCTTATCATGTACACAGGGGGTACTTTACCCCATATAATACATGGTCACACAATCACCTTTCCCACAAACATCTTAAAACCTTGGTGCCTAGCTCTTTCATATGAAAGAGCAAGCATGTTTGCAAACATGAAGAATAAAAAGAAAACCTCTAGTGCAAAATTAAACTCATCAAAAACCTGTTAAATATTTGTTGCAAACAGACATTAAAACAGTCCAATAAAAATCAGTTCAAAAAGTCTCACCGACTGTGTAGAAACATGCAGAAAATTCTAGCTTTTCCCTAAATATCTAATGAGTGCAAAAAATAAACATATTATGTCTGCTTGTCCTTGTAAGCTAAAAAATACAGCAGAAGAAAGAAAGCAACATTCCATTTTCCTTGATTTAAACAGCTGCTTCAATTATGCTCCGTGACCTGACCTGCCTTTCGCCTCAGCTGCAGGCTCTGGCAGAAGGCATTGTGATATCAGAACTTGACTGTAATAACTTATAATAGTCGAGGTCTGACATCTTTTCTTTATAATCGGCGACTCGGTGCGTCACAAGTTACCAATTATAAAGAAACTAGAGACAGGCGTGTATACAGAATTACAGAATATACAGATTACAAAATCCCATGTATTATATGACAATAGGAACAAAAATACAACACACTATAGTATAAGTTCTTCTGTGGGTAAAATTATATTCTACTCTTTATTGGTCTGGCTACAGACAGCTAATTGTCTCATAGAGCTAATATAGTCTGTCCAGGGGTGTGGGGTCAAATGTTCAGGTCCATCAGTTAATGCTTTTTGTCAAATTTACATATAGATAAGCTCATGAGTATCAGCCATTGATTGATTGCAATTGTCATTCATGATTTCTTGAGTCGCCATCACACCAGCATACTGCCGTTTCATTGGTCCAGGTGTCAGCAGAGTGTGAGACGGAAGGCCATCCAAGACAGTGAAGAGTCTAGCCTTCATTGAGAGAAATATTGAGAGAATCAGCAATTCACCTTGCACTCTGGATCTTGCATCTAACTATAATGATTGAATTGGTGCTAACGGTGCATTAGCCGCATAATTTATTTTGAGTGATGGTTCAAATGTGAACCTGCATTGAGTATTACTGACTCTAGACCTGGGCATACAGTCAAAATTTCAGAAAGATGGTACAAGTGTGAGCAGGCACTCAAAGTTCTTACTTCCTGGTACAAAAGCCAGGATGCACTAAGTATTGTACTGACTGGTAATGAGTGATGGTGCAAACCTGAACATGCACTAAGAAGAATGGAGTGATAGTGAAAATTTAGACATGCAGTGAGGATTGATGAGGGATGGTGCAAATCTGGACAGGCACTACGCATTACTGACTGATCAGGCAAATACACAAACAACAACGAAAGCATATAACAACACAGGCTAGCCTATCATTATAGGAATGCCAACATGCATCACTTTGTGCATGTTGTCTCCTCCTTTATATTTAGGTCTCTGTGCACAAAGTAAAAGCCAGACCCACTAGCTTTGACAAAACCTGTTTTATGTGTATATATATCACATTTGCCCTGTTGCTTTCAAACAAGCAGCACTTAATGTTTTGCTGCAATATTCATATCTTGTCTAGATAATTGAATATCAACTAAAATATGTACTGTTAGCATCTTGCAAATGACCCCAAAAGCCCAATTTGCAAAATAATTGACATACTTACATATGGCTCATGCATGGAAAAGTTCAAAGCTTTAGCATTAGTTGTGGTTCGAAAAAGCACAAACATCCCAGATCAATTCCACGTGCAGCAGGCCTCCTTGACTCTGCCATGGTCAATCCTGTTATCTTGCCGTGTCGCCTGTATTGTGCCTGTGCTGATTTAGAGACTGCACTGCCGGTGTCTTTTTCATATAATTAGCCTTAGCTCAACTTGCCTTTTTCTCTCCCATTGTGGCAGTTAGTTTTGCAGTGTGCCATTTAGGAGCAGCTCGCTCCTTCTCACCCGCTCCTTTTTCCTGCTTTCTCTCTCCCGCCACCCAGCGCCCCGCCCCCCTCCCAGAACCTACTTAATAGAGGCCACAGCACACACCCATTAAGCAGATCCCACATCTACTTCTCCCACAGCAGGTCTCTCTGACTCTGCAATGGTCACTCGTCTTGCCTGTTGTCTTGCCGTGTTGCCTGTGTTGTGCATGTGCTGATTTAGAGACTGCACTGCCGGTATCTTTTTCATATAATTAGCCTTAGCTCAACTTGCCTTTTGCTTTCCCATTGTTGCATTTTGTTTTTTCACTGCGCCGTTTAGGAGCCACTTGCTCCTTCCCGCCTGCTCCTTTTCCCGCCTTTCGCAGTCCCGCCACCCAGTGCCCCACCCCCGCCCAGGACCTACTTAATAGAGGCCGCAGCACAACCTCATTAAGCAGATCCCAGATCCGCTTCCCCACAGCAGGTCTTCCTGACTCTGCAATGGTCACTCCTTTTGCCTGTTGTCTTGCTGTGTTGCCTGTGCTGATTTAGAGACTGCACTGCCGGTATCTTTTTCATATAATTAGCCTTAGATCAACGTGTCTTTTGCTCTCCCATTGTTGCACTTCATATTTCACTGTGCCATTTAGGAGCCACTCGCTCCTCCCCGCCTGCTCCTTTTGCCACCTTTTGCTCTCCCACCACCCAGTGCCCTGCCCAGGGCCTACTTCATGGAGGCGGGAGCACAGCTGTACCATCGGCGCACCTAAGGTGCACCAAAGGCAAGCGCGCCTGCGCCTGAATTGCGCCTGGCACCAGGAATCCTGGCTCTTCAGCCACCCATAGATACTCCTCCACAAAACTCCAGGCCCTGGAACCCGGACATCGCAATGACAACTGCTGCCTCGCATCCCCTCGATCAACTGTAGGACTTTGCACCTGCAACCACCGCCTCTTCGCCTGCAACTCAGCACCTCACGCCCTCATGGAATCCTTCACCACAGCCACCTCACTGACTGTGACCGCCACGGAACCACTCCACTGCCTTCTGCTCAACGCCCGATCACTCGGCAAACATGCCACCAAGATCTGGGACACCATCACCACCCTCACCCCCAACATTGTCTTCATTACTAAGACCTGGCTCAACCCCTCTGCCACCCCTGACATCGCTACCACAATGCCAGCAGTTACAAGATGAAACACCGGGACTGCACCAACAAACACAGAGGCAGCATTGCCATCATCCACAGAGAAAACATCTGTTGCACCACTGCAACTTCCAACTCCAAACCGATGGCAGAATGACCATCAGAGACACCCTTGCATAGAGAACCCCAGGCCCATGCCCCGGCTTCAGCAACGCCATTCCAGAATTAATCGTCCCACTCACCATCGGCTCCAAACACTACATCTTCTTCGGTGTCCTCAACTTCCACCTCGACGACCCCAAAGACACTAACACTGCCAACCTGCTGGAAAGCATGAGCAATATCGGCCTCACACAACTGGTCACTGACGCCACACACAGTGCAGAACAGACGGTTGACCCAATCTTCACTGCCAGTGACAGGTCAAGTACAGTCATGCCACCAAACTCACCTGGACCAACCATGCCATTGTCCACTTTACTATCGCAGGAGCACCATACACCATACATCAACAAATTGGAACAAATTGAAGAGACCCAATGGACGGACGCCCTCAACACCCCCATCCCAACCCCGCAACCAATCTCAAACAGGCCGTCGAAAACCTCTCCGCCTGGATCGCCAAATGCACCGACAGAGTCACCCCTATCAAGCCATCTAAGTCCAATAAATCCACTAAACAAGCCAGCTGGTACACATCAGAACTCAGGACCATGAAACACAACTGCAAACCTCCAGAGAGACAATGGCGCACCAGCAAAGATCTCACAGACTGAACCACCTTCAAATCCACCCTCAGCAAATACCATCAACACCTAAAAGACACAAAAAAACATGCCCTAGCAGACCGCAATGAAGCCAGCTCCAACCACAGCAAGGAACTCTTCAACATCTTTAAAGAGTTCTTCTGCCTGTCAGCCACCGAGAACCTGATCACCCCCTCCCAGGAGCTCTGCAACACCCTGGCGAACTACTTCCACAATAAGATATCCATCATCTACTGTAACTTCGAACCCCAACCTACAGACTTCCACAGCCTCCTCACGTCAACAGACTCCACCCACAATCACCCGCTTACTGAATGGAAACATCTCACTACACAGAGCACCACTGCCATCATGAACTCCATTGACTCTGGAGCGCCCATGGTTCCCCGCCCCCACCATTTCCTCAACTTTGGGAGCAAGAAAATCAGCAGTGAACTCACCTCAACACATCCATCACCACGGCCACCTTCCCCAATCAATGGAAACACGCAGAGGTCAGACCTCTCCTAATGAAACCCTCCGCTGACCCCAGCGATCTCACGTACTATCGCCCCAACTCTCTGCTCCCCTTCCCTGCCAAAGTCCTCAAGAAGGCCATCAACCGACAACTCATCGAGCACCTGGACAACAACAACCTGCTGGACACCTTCCAGACCGGCTTCTGCACCAACCACAGCACTGACACCACCCTGATCATGCCATCACCAACATCAGGACCTTCCTCGACCGGGGAGACACAGCGGCCCTGATCCTCCTCGACCTCTCCGCAGCATTTGGCACCGCATCCCATCACACCCTCATCAAGAGACTTCGCCACATCAGGATCCAGGGAGGCGCCCTCAAATGGATCGTGCTCTTCCTCACAGAACAAACCCAAAGAATTTGCCTACCATCCTTCACGTTGGAACCCAAGATCATCATCTGTGGCATCTAACAAGGTTCATCCCTCAGCCTCACCCTGTTCAACACCTACATGATGCCCATGGCCAACATCAGCAGAACCCATGGCCTCAACATAATTTCCTACACAGAAAACACCCAGCTCATCCTCTCGCTCTCAGAAGACCCTTCCACCACCAGGACCAACTTACACAACTGCATGACGAGCATTGCTGAATGGATGAAGACCAACTGCCTGAAGCTCAACACGGACAAGACTGAAGTGCTGATCTTTGGAAACAACACCTCCCCGTGGAACAACACCTGGTGGCCTTCCGAACTCGGACAGACGTGCACACTGACAGACCCATGCCCGCAACCTTGGTATCATCCTGGACAGAAAACTCATCATGAAACGCCAGATCAACGCAATTGCCTCCGCTTGCTTCCACACCATTTGCTTGCTCTGAAAGATCTTTAGATGGCTCCCCGTCGGCCCCAGGAAAACCGTCACCTAAGACCTAGTCACCAGCCGACTCGACCATGGCAATGCTCTCTAGGCTGGAATCACCACCCAACTCTTGAAGAGACTCCAGATTATACAGAACTCAGCTGCCAGACTCAACTTCAACCTCATCAACTGGACCCACATCACCCCCACCTCATGAACCTCCACTGCCTCCCCGTCCAGAAAAGATGGCAATTCAAGATGCTGATCCCTTGCCCTCGATCACACTCCCCGCATCCGTCAAAGCCACAGCGGAGAACGCTCCTACCTCACCGCCAGGGCCTGGAACAGCCTTTCCCTCCACCTTCGAACAGCACCCTCTCTCACAGAATTTAGAAAGGGACTCAAGACCTAGATTTTTGACAATTAACAGCAGGATCCTAGCATCTGGATACCCTCATGGGTGATTAGTTGTGCTCTACATATCCCGATTGATTGATTGATTGATTGATCTGTGTTACGCATGCAGAGGTGTTATCTGTCTATGCTGAATTCATGCAATGCCTGCTTAACTTCTGCCTTTCCAATGCCACATAGATGTGCAAAAGTGGACATTCCTAATATGTGATCAAGGAAATGCAGATCAAGTATAATGAACACACAGGGGCATATTTACAAGCCCTTATCACCACCACCACGTCACTTTTCTCGACATTGTGGTGGCGATAGGGGCTTCACCTTATTCACAAGGTGGTCTTAAGCCACTTAACGTGGCTTAACGCCGCCTTGTGAATAAAGCACCCTTTCAGGCTATGTGCAAGGTGCGGACAATGAGTGTTGTGGTGGGTGTTCCACCGCAATACCCATTGATTTTGATGCTCCCCCATATTTACAAGGGTGGTGTAAATATGGGGCAGCGCCAAAATTAAGACCAGAAAAAACCTGGTCTTACTCTGGCTCTATGAGGAGAAATGTTTAATTTCTCCTTGTTTTTGCTGTTTCCATGTGTGCTGCGTTGTGCAGCACACATAGAAACAGCAAAACGCCATTGATTGTTTATGTGCAGGAAGGTGTCCCTTCCTGCACATAAACAATCATTTAAGAAAGAAAAAAAAAATGACGTTTTGAAACTCTATGTGTGCTGCATTAAGCAGCACACATAGAAGTTTCAAAAAGCCATGTCAGATTTGTTTATGTGCAGGAAGGGGTACCTTCCTGCACATAAACAATCATTCCCCTCAGCACAGGCACCCTTGCACTATGGTGCAAGGGTGCCTGCGTGGGCGCTTGGCAGCTAAATTAGTGCCAGCAAAGGAGGAAACGCAAGGCAGCACCGTATTCTCGTAAATACGGTGCAGTCCTGCATTTTAGAAGTGGCGGAGCGCGGCGTTAAGCCAAGGAGGCTAACGCCGCACTCCGCCACTTCCTTGTAAATATGCCCCTCAATCTGTCGCTACATGGTGTGCATTTAAATACAAGCATTGCAGACACTTACCTCTGCATCTAAATGACCTAATGATCCAGGGGAAGGTAGTTCAGACAGAAATCGGGGACAAGGGGACCATTTTTACTGTGAGTGTGGAGGAAGGAAGACATTTAATAGAACAAATAAAAAGAACAGGAACTGTTTTTTGGAAAAAGCACCAATTTCTAATCTCTAAGGATCCAGCATCCACAAAGTTTTGACAGTCCATCTAAGGAACATTATGAAGCATTTACATACATCTGGAATGTATGCAAATATGCACCCTTTCAAGTGTAACTTTTGTGAATTGTAAGCATTGCTTACGTACCCCTGAAAGCTATTAGGTAGCAGTATTACATTTCAGAAATCCTTAGGCGTAAACAATGCTCTTCAGACTTTACAACTTTGTGAATTAGGTCCGAAATGTAAGCCTCACAGCAGATACTTATTTTCTTTCCCATCCTCTTTGTTCGTCCTTCTCTAGCTCCATACCATTTCAAAAATTGGCACTGCCATCAGTGGCGGCTGGCATATATTCAGGGTGGTGAGGCGGGCAACATACAGGTGGCATTAAGAAAAGAATAGGCACTTACCTTGCAGGCTTGCCACAGGATGTCCCCCTCACTCGAGGTCTTCGCTCATGGAAGTCCTGTTCCAGGAGACTGCACTCTCCAATCCTGGCACCTCTCTCAGCATGAGAGATGCATTAGGAGTGGAGGAAGCGGCCTCTCGCAGCGCTGCTAAGGGCACTGGAGGCGTGCGCTTTCTCTAACCAAGCTGTCTAAGACAGCTAGGTTAGAGAAGTTTAAAATGAGCATGTCTGGCTGGCCATCGCAAGACGGCCGGCCAAAGAGACATGCGCACTTTAAACATAAGTGCTCAGCTCCCTGCTGCGACTCGACAGCACTGGCCCCGCCCCGTCCTGACACTCGGTTCTGCATGGGTTGCTTCAAAGTAAAATGGTAATAAATAAACGTTATTGCCATTTTATTTTTAGCTGCTTTGGGGCATTTTTTAGGGGGGGGGCGATGCTCCTCCGCTCTCACGGAGGAGCCACTCCTGACTGCAATTAGGGGCGACTCATCTGCTAAGGCAGAGGAGCATCGCCCCACTGCTTCAGCTATAAGCTGAATGCAAAAAATAAAAATGATAATAACGTTCGTTATTATCATTTAGTTTTTTGCATTCAGCTTTCAGCTGAAGTTGGGGGGGGAGGGTCTGGGCTCCCCGCGCGTCACAGGGGAAGGAGTGGTGGCTGCACCTAAAGTGCGCATGTCGCTTTGATCTGCCCTCTCGGGCCGGCCAAAGCGTCATGCGCACTTTGCATGTTCTCCACCCAGGCTACATTACAGCGTGGGTGGAAAACATGCACAGCCTGCTAGGCCCTGTCTGCAGGGCCGTTTCTAGGTGTTTTGCCGCCCTAGGCGAGAATTGAAAAATGCCGCCCCCTCCCTTTTACTATCATCACTCTCCCCCAGTCATCCAGGCTAGAAGAATTAATGCATTAGATCAGAAAATGTGCCTCGTTATGCCGCATAATTTGCCTTTTTTTGACGCATAATTTAGCCAACTCTCTGCATAATTTGGTTCCCCCTGCGGCTTAATTTCAAGTGGCCCTGAGTATAAATAACACCAACAATCAAAGAGCACATGGCAAAACAGCTGAGTAGGTTAACCGCTTGCTGCAGAGATCTGCAGTGTTAGCTGGTCACAAATTAAAATATTTGCACAGTCTACTCAGCCTTTTATCTTTCCAAGTTAAAAGGAGTGCCTTTGTGCTGAGTAATATTGACCTATTATCTAAGCCCCGAGGCACAATTTAATTAGTGATGTATGTTTTGTTAGTGGGCGTATAGAGCGCAAACGTAGCCGTAGAACATCACAGCGAGGTACAATAGTTGCCTGGGTACATTTGAGTGGTAAATCATATAGAGCTGCCAAACTGACTCTAGAACCAGGTGGATTGGAGAGTCTCGCTAGATGATTTTATTCACGCAGGTCAGGCATCACACGCTTCATATCTAGCCGCCGCTGATATGTCTCGCCGCATAAATCGTGACAAACAACCCCAAAAGCTAAAGCGCAAGAGGCAGAGCACAATGTGAACTTGTTTTTATTGCAGGTTAGAAAATAAATTATGGCTATTCGTCTTTTTTCACTATTTCCAGACCATAATAAGACCGGAACCTGTATTTTGGGGTGAAAAAACAAAAAACGAATTTCAGATTGACGTGACGGAAAAAATAAGCCTCCTGGCACCATATATTTTTTTATGTGTGGCATGCTATTAGCCACCTGTTAGCACTGCTTAAAAACAAATGAAATTCGTGAAATATAAACCAATTACCTGACACAGTTATTTTATTTCCTAGGCACCAGAGCAGCCGACACAAACAGTCCGTCCCCCACGCGCCGAGAGAGAGGGTGGTGCGACGTGCGAGATGTAGTCACCGTCACTGGCTGCTGCATAAAGCACCGCTCGGGGACTGGCCAAAAATTATGCCCAGGGCCGTCATTGGTAGCGCTTTCCGCGCTACAAGATTGACGGCCCTGGGGACCACACACTGGTACCGCCGGCCCGCTCCACACACCACTATGCTAGGGTGCGCTGCGCAGCATGTGCAAGCAGGTGCACTTGCACTCACATACAGGTGCTGCTGCCAGACCATGAGGCAAAAAATTGCATAGTGCAGTACAACTTTTTATGATGCAGCCCATCTCTGAATGACTTTTTGTGAATCTAGGCCCTGATTCCTTACTGCTCATACAGATTGAGTCTCCCAATAAGTTGCAGTGATCTACGACATGGATTCTGGGAAGAAATTCTGTTTGACACTTTAAGAAAGAGCTTGTTGTGCTGTATGTTGTGCTCCTTTCCGCTTTGTTATCTCTGACGACCCCCTTTATCTCCACTTCTCCACGTTTTTCTTTCTATTTTACTTTCCCATTTGTCACTTGGAGCACTGCAAAGTGTTCCTTGCAAACTTAGTGATGTTATTTAAAATACAATATATTTGTAGCTTTTCTTACTTTTTTTACGTTCACTTACATGTGTACTCTTTTCCATGTGTCTGCACGAGAATGGTGACATAATTTATACTGCTTTTAAAGGTTATGAAATGGGTTCCCTGTGGTTTCTTTACAATACTGAAATTATAAAAATGAAAAGAAGGATAACATACGTAAAGAACTTCACCTGCTACTTCTGTGAAATGAAAGAAGACTGTTCCAGTGGGCATTATATGCATTGCACAAATTAAAAAAAAATTCCCCCTTTTGCCGCCCTAGCCCTTTTGCCGACCTAGGCAGCCGCCTAGTCTTGCCTAATGGTAGAAACGGCCCTGCCTGTCTGAGCGCCGAACCACAGCGCTCAGACCTATCACAACGCTGCTAAGGCAGTGTTGTGATTGGTTAGGGGATTCTGGCAGGCTGGGTGCTTCCTGTCAAGTGGAGAGAAGGACGGAAAATGAAGAGGCGGCAGCTGCACTCGGCAGAGAAAAGGTGAGTGCATCTTTTTTTTATTATAATTTCCCTCCCCTCCCTCATCCTCCGTCCCCGCCCCACCACCCCTGGTCGGTAGCAGTCGCTACTGACTGCAATAAGTTGGGCTGCTTATTCTTAAATAGCCACTAGTTGCGCTGTTGCATTAGAGTCTGCTGTACCTTATCGTTGGTTCCATGACAAGTTTTCCCAACTCTTACCTACGCAGGAAGGACCTCCAGGCCCAGATTTAATATCTCTCACGCAGCAAGGCACTGATTGAAAAATTAGAGTGCTGCGTTATGTAAAAATTCGAAAAATATGCAGTGCCTTATTTAGAAAGAGTCACCCGCCAATAGAGATGCCACCTGGCCGGATTTCTTTTCAAATGCAACCTGTGCATGTAGTAATAAAATAATAAGCAATTGGGAATATAGCGAATTAGAAATACCTAAAATAAAAATAAAATGTGTTAGAGTGAAATGTTTCCAAATGACTCATCTCACACAGGAAATTCAAAATGACCTTTCTTTAATGCACACCGGAAGTGAAAGCCTCCAATAGGCGTTGTGCAAAGGGGTCGATGACAGTAGAATTCAGGATTTCAGGAGCGACTTGAGTCTATGTCCACATTTCAAATCAGCTAACAGTTCACAGACTAAATAAAGACAAATTCATAGTTACAAAAAAACACTATCTCAGTAAGAAGGTGGAGTGACGAGGCACTGCAGTCCAGCGTGGAGAGGAGCGGCCAAGTGGCCTTGCATCAGCATTGTTCTGCTAACACGCTCTCCACCCACTTCTGTGGGGCAACAAAGTGCGTCACAAATACACGTTGAGTGTGGCACTGGCTCCTTCAAGACTCTGGCGTTCTGTTTGTCCTCTGATACTCTTCCAGTTCATTTTTCCTCTTAATGGCGACTTGCAGCTCCTGTTTAATCGCCTGGATCTGTTTTTCTAGCTCTGTAAGTTCTTGCGTCACAGATTCTCTTGCAATATTGATGGAGTCTGCTTTCCCATTTGTGGTCAGCGTAGCTGAAATCTCTCGTCTGAGCTTAAGAGGAGGTAGGTCTTTTTGCCTTCTGATGCTTCGTTTATTTTGTCCCTCTTGACAAGGTATGTATGTTCTCCGGTTGCTGTTAATTTGATTGGCAATATTCCACACGCTCGGGGTACTGTTGGCGGCATTGCATCTAACAGAGAAACAAGAAAATTGCAGGATTGCTCAGCTTGTTTCATCTGTATAGTGCAACACTGTATTTCAAATAAGGCTACAACATTATATATTTGACTTTCAGGTATTTTGTGTTTGCTAAACATTTCTTGGAGAAGGAGAAGTGAACAAATTTATCAACCAGATAACTTTACAGAACATACAAAAATAAAAACTTGTAATTTAAAGACATGCTAAGGTTAAAACTTGAAAATGAAATAACTTTATACTTCAGATCCTCACATGTTAATGTACAGTCCAAACGAGAATCTACAGCCTTGTCTTTATTAAGATACCTGATAGTACTGATGCCGCAGGTATTATAACACCCTCACACAAGCCGCACTGATCCATTTCACATCACTGCAGAGCAGACTCTGGGGCATATGTACAAGCCCCTACCGCCATGAGAACGTCACTTTTTGTGACGTTTCCGTGGCGATTGGGGCTTTGCCTTATTTACAAGGCAGCGTTAAGCCACTTAAAGAGGCTTAACGCTGCCTTGTAAATAAGGCCCCCTTTCACGCTATGTTTAGCGTGAAAGGGGTGGGCAGTGGGTGTTGCGGTGGGCGTTCCACCACAACACCCATTGATTTTGACGCTGCCCCCTATTTACAAGGGCAGCGTAAATAGGAGGCAGCACCAAAATTAAGACCAGGGAAAACCTGGTCTTAACTTGACGAAACGAGGAGAAATACTTTATTTCTCCTCGTTTTTGTTTTTCCATTTGTGCTGCCTTGTGCAGCACACAGGGAAAAAGCAAAATGCCTTGGATTATTTATGTGTAGGAAGGTGACCCTTCCTGCACATAAACAATCCTTTAAAAAAATGACATTTTGTAACTTCCATGTGTGCTGCATTAAGCAGCACACATAGAAGTCACAAAACTGCATTTAAAGATTGTTTATGTGCAGGAAGGGACACATTCCTACATATAAGCAGTCTTCCCCTGCACGCAGACACCCTTGCACTATGATCCAAGGGTGCCTGCGTTGGCACTACACGGCTAAGTGTAGCGCCAGCGCAGGGGGAAACGCAAGGCTGCACCATATCCTTGTAAATATGGTGCAGCCTTGCGTTTCTGAAGTGGCGGAGTGAGGCATTAAGCCATGACGGCTAACGCCTCACTCCGCCACTTCTTTGTAAATATCCCCCCCAATGCGGAAAAGGAAAAGCAGCGGAGACGTGCATGGTCAAAGTTTAGACCAGCGTGGGAGATACAGAGGGACACTGAGGGAGAGAGAGAGGACCCTGCTTAGCCAGGGTGCATGATGCATGCTGGGAGCTGGGAGGGGAGGTACAGAGAGAAAGTGAGGATAAGCACAGGCGCAGATGAGAACTAGATTCATCTTAACTGTCTCACACTCAATCCTGGCTCACCAAGCGCAAATAATTTGTCCAGATAGGACCCAAAAAACATAACACATTGTACACACGTATAAAAAGGATGAAAAAACACAGAAGTGATCTTGATGGTGCCGCCATATGGAGTATTCGTGAATCGGTACCCGGTTTGTTGTCATTGAAGTGGTCAATGAGTTGACTAGAGTAGTGGTGCATTCCACGCAGACTGTTCACAGTAAGGGAGATCACTCCATTGCCCAGAAGAAATGCATATTATTCTGCATTAATTACTCGTCTAATCGATAATATAGTAGCATCAATGTAATTCTTTCTAAACTGTTATGTTGTATTGGCACATAGGTGCAATAGGTGTTTATTGATTTGATATTTTAGTTATTATTATACTCTGCTCTAATAGATATATAATAGGGAAAAGAATAAGGGAGAAAGCTGTGTATCATATGTTAATGAAATGGTTTGATGTAGGGGAAGGGTAGAAATGAGAATCTCCGAGGTGTCTACATATAACGTTATGATCTAAGTGGGGCATCCAGGCTATGGTTTTGTTTATTACTAACCTGGCGGTGGTGTACTAGTACATGTGATAGGGTTTTAGTCTCTCAGTATACTCAAAACCGTGGTAGGGTTGTAGGGAGAGAGGAAGGTTCCATCCATCAAGGAGGGGGTCTGTCGAAGAGCCAGGTTTTGAGGTTTCTTGCGAAGATGGGGAGCGATGTTGTCTGTCTGAGGTGGAGCGGAAGGGCGTTCCATGCTTTGGCCGCGAGGAAGGAGAAGGAGCGGCCTCCCGATCTGGTGTTTCTGGTGCGGGGGACCACGGCGTAGGAGAGCTGGGCTGATCGTAGGGTCCTTTGGGGTGCGTGGAATTTGAGTCGGCTGTTCAGGTATGCAGATCCGGTGCCATGGAGGGCCTTGTGTGCGTGGGTGAGCATCTTGAAGGTGATTCTCGCCTCGACAGGGAGCCAGTGGAGTGTGCGCAGGTGCTGGGAGATGTGGCAGTGTTTTGGCAGGTTGAGGACCAGTCTTGCGGCGGCGTTCTGGATGTTCTGTAGCTTGCGGGTGAGGTTTTTGTTTATTCCGGCGTAGAGTGTGTTGCCGTAGTCGAGTCTGCTGGTGACCAGGGCGGGAGTGACGGTCTTTCGGTGTTCGAGGGGATCCATTTGAAGGTCTTACGAAGGAGGCGGAGGGTGTGGAAGCAGGAAGACGAGACAGAGTTGATCTGGCGGTCCATTTTGAGCTCGGAGTCCAGGATGATTCCCAGGTTGCGTGCGTGGTCCGTGGGGGTTGGCGGGTTTCCGAGGGCGGGGGGCCAACAGGTGTCGCTCCAGGCATCGGGGTTTGGGCCCATGATGAGTACTTCTGTTTTGTTGGTGTTTAGTTGTAGGCAGCTGTTTTTCATCCATTTGGCGACGGCTTCTTCTCGAAAGTTGCGTCTGGCGGTGTTGGGCTCGTTGGATAGGGAGAGGATGAGCTGGGTGTCGTCTGCGTATGACACGATGTTGAGTCCGTAGGTTCTGACGATGGGGGCGAGTGGAGCCATGTAGACGTTGAAGAGCGTCGGGCTGAGGGAGGAGCCCTGGGGGACTCCGCAGGAGGTAGGTGTGGGGTCCGAGAGGAAAGGGGGGTCTGACCCGCTGCGTCCTGCCGGAGAGGAAGGAGCGGATCCAGTCGAGGGCCTTGTCCTGGATTCCTGCATCGTAGAGTCTGCGTAATAGGGTGCGGTGGGAGACTGTGTCGAACGCCGCTGATAGGTCGAGGAGGATGAGGGCTACTGTTTCTCCTTTGTCCAGTAGGGTGCGGATGTCGTCTGTTGCGGCGAGGAGGGCGGTTTCCGTACTGTGGTTTTTTCTGAAGCCGGATTGGGAGGAGTCGAGGATGTTGTGTTCTTCAATGAATGTGGCGAGTTGGCTGTTGATGGCTTTCTCGATGACTTTCGCTGGGAACGGGAGCAGGGAGATGGGTCTGTAGTTTTTGAGGTCGGTGGGGTCCGCTGAGGGTTTCTTTAGGAGGGGGTTGACCTTGGCGTGTTTCCAGTCGTCGGGGAACGAGGCGGTCGCCAGGGAGCGGTTGATGGTGTGGCGGAGCATGGGTGCGATGGTGTCGGCGGCTCTGTTGAAGATGTGGTGGGGGCAGGGGTCCGTGGGGGCCCCTGAGTGGATTGACTTCATTGTCTTCAGTGTGTCTTCGGTGGTGAGGGCTGTCCAGTCGTCAATCGCTGGTTTCCGGGTGTCGGGGGTGGTTGGTGAGGGTTCAGTGTGTTGGTTGTCTTCGTCGAAGTTGTCGTAGATGCTCTTGATTTTGTGGTGGAAAAAGGTGCTGAGTTTGTCGCAGAGGTCTTGTGAGGGAGGGATGTCGGTAGACTCGCTAGTGGGTTGGGCGAACTCCTTGATGATGCTGAAGAGTTCCTTGCTGTTGTGCGCGTGGGTGGAGATTCTGTCTTCAATCGCTTTTTCCTCGTTTCTCTGATGAGTTGATGGTGGGCGTTGGTGGCGGCTCTGAAGTTGTCGTGGGCTTCTGTGGATTTGGTGTTCCTCCAGGCCTTTTCGAGGTGGCGGCATGTGCTTCTGGACTCTCGAAGTTCGGTGGTAAACCATCTGGCTTTCTTGGCGCGGGTATTGTTGTTTTTCTTGAGGGGGCTATGGTGTTGGTGCTGTCCGAGATCCATCTATGCAGGGTTCGGGCTGCGGTGTTGGGGTCGTCGTTTTCCGCGATGGTTGGGGTGGAGTTGTTGAGTGAGGAGGTGAGCTGGTCATCGGTGATTTTGGTCCAGTTTCTTCGTGGAAGCAGGTGCTGGTGTCTGTGGATGGTGGGTGTTCTGAAGGTGAAGTGGACGCAACGATGGTCGGTCCATGGGATTTCGGTGGTGTGGCTGAAGGTGATGGAGTTTCCTGTAGTGAAGAGGGGGTCGAGGGTGTGTCCTGCTGAGTGCGTGGGCTCGGTCACGATCTGGCGCAGTCCAATGTTGTGGAGGTTGTCCAGGAGGGATGTGGTGTTGGGGTCCAGTTGTTTGTCGAGGTGGAAGTTGAGGTCTCCCAGCAGGGTGTAGTTGGTGGATGCGATGGCCTGCGGGGAGATAATGTCCGTGATGGAGTTGGCGAAGGGTCCGCGGGGTCCAGGGGGTCGGTAGATGAGGGTTCCTCGGAGGGTGGCGGTGGGGCTGGCCAGTATCTTGAAGTGAAGGTGTTCCATCAGTTCTGTGGGCTCGTCAGGGAGGACACATAATTTTATGATTCCTATCCTCGACTGTTCCATACATTAGGTATGACTTACCAATATGCATCTGAAAGCTGAAGCCATACAATCCCAACACCTCAGTTCAAAGGACTGGACAGATAGACACTTGGTTGCATGGTTAGGGGAATTCGAGGGGTGTTTTCAGAATTATTTTGACAATCATTATGCACCACTAAAGTATATGCTATGCCAAAGTAAGGGAAGCTATACTGAGTCCAAGGGTACAAACAGTTTTCTGATCATGGACTGTTTCCACCACTTGGAAATTTTTGAAGTGCCCCCTTTCCCTTTGTCTACACCACGGGTACTCATAGTACGGCCCGCGGGCCGCCAGTGGCCAGGCTGGCCTTCATTGGCGGCCCGCGGACCTTATTGCCATATGCCAGTATGCCAGTTCCTTCCTGGAAGTAAACAGAGAAGATGGCCGCAGGAGCATACGTAGTGAATACGTATTCAATACGTATTCACTACGTTTGCTCCTGCGGCCATCTTCTCTGTTTACTGCTTGCCTCTGATTGGCCCGCCTCTGTGACGTCACACACGGCACCCGGCGGGAAGCACAGGCCCTTTAAAAGTCAGCTGTAACTAGCGCTTTTACAGCTGACTTTTAAAGGACTTTTTGGGGAGCTTCCTGTGTCCGTGGTGACGACGTCCTCGCAGCCCGCAGACCCGGAGAATCTTCACTGCAGCCTGTAATCACCCGGAGAATCTTCAGTGTCACTTTACCTGCAGGTATGTTTAACAATGCCAAGTTTTAAGGGCCTCATTAAACACCTTTGTACGTCACCATTTTATTTAAGCAAAATGCTTCGTGCTGAGGCAGGAAGAGATAGAAATACGGCTTTGATCAACAGAAACGGGAACCTGCCTGTCCAGGACCTCCATTTGTTTAAGCTCCCCGGTTGTCAATGCCCTAGTATTTGATGCACACGCACTGACATTAATGTATTTTTAATATCCCCGCTTGCCGAAAATAAGCAATGTTCACAAGCATACACTTTCCCGAAGTATGTAAGGCCTGGAGTTAGAATAGTAAATAATTCTCGCCTCGAATATTTGGGGCCATTTCTAAGCCTCTCCTCCCAGCTTTAGGAGAAGCATAGGAATACAGGCACTTCCGGGAGGCACAGACAGACGGGATATCTCGGATGGTTAAAACACCGGCATAACTGCACACAGAAGAAGCTTACCGAAGAAAGTGGAAAAGGTTAAAGTTAGCTTCAGTTTTCCGAACGAGGATTCATTTCCACGTCTCTTCCTTTTGAATATGTTTTATGATAACACTGCAGTTCTCCACATAGATAAATCATGGCGCATTTTCCTTAAAACATATTTAATGAAGAAATGCCTTTGACGACAGAAGGATGCGAGTGGATGCATTGGGGCCCCCTGCTGGCAGTGCAGCCTGTCCTGCAGCATTTGAAGGCCTATCTGGTGCATACAGTGCCTTTCCAGGTAGGCTGGGGTCCGAGTAGGTAGGGTTTCGCTTTCGGTCTGCCTAATAAGACGTCTCAGGGAAGTGTTTTATGTTTACGTTCACCAGGTGTTTGTTCAAATCCGGCGTCTGTTCTCTGTCATAGAGGAAAAGAGCATTGACAAAAGCCAGTAGGTCAGGCTGTGTGATCTTGCGGTGAATACAGCCATCCTGCTCACCCAATACTACACCCCCCTTCATCAATACATAAAACTATGCGCCATTCAGATGTCGACTAACAAACCCTTGCCGCAGAACCCTGACCAGGATGTCTGATGCCTTTGTAGAACCAAAACTGTGGCATTTTCGTGCTGAAACTCCGAACATAAAATATTTTAGTAAAGAACCCTAAATTGCCCATATTTTCACACAAGTATTATGAAATGCAGTCCAAGAACTGATAACTGTTTGGGCTTTACATGCTTAAAACGGATTAAAATAAGCATATGCAGTGTAAAACACTGCAAGCGAACCAAAAATTTCAAATGAGAACCAAAGGGGGCACCTTCAGACAAAAATCCAAAATCTATGTTGTGTATTGCTGAAATATTAGATGTTTATTGTTCCCCAACTCAATGGTGGTCGTCTTATTGACTTCGGAAGGATGAAAGGCTGAGTGGGCCTACTGAGATTGGAACCTGTGACCGTGAGGTCAAAAACACATCCCTGCATTGGACCCATTACTCCACTGAGTCACCAGACTCAGTTCTCTCACTACCACCTCTTGGTCTACCCATCTCTCCCTGTCTCCGGGTACTTCTTCTCCCGCCCTACTTTCTACACCACTGGAAAGCTTAACCTATCTCACTACCTTTCTTTCTCAACCTACTTTTCCCTCTTTCTGCTGCTCTATATACTTTTTTGGGCTACCGCACATTTCCCCCTTTTCCTTACGTATCACCCTACTATTATCATGCTCACTCGCACTGAAGGAATGTTTTGACCCGAACAAGTGTTTACATTTGACCTTTCAGATAAAATTGCACATCACCACAATTTTTTAATCAATTAACAATATTGTAAAATGGTTGTTAATTCATTATTGTTTTGGATTGCTTGATATTTAACTGTTAATAGCTTTTATTACCCATATTTATTTATTTATTTATGTCATTTATGAGCGCATGAATCACCCCAACCGGGGTATCTCCGCGCTATGACGGCCCTAGACAAGAATACCCGGCGATCAGAACAGTACGGTTTTTAACTGCTTTCTGAAGGATGTATAGTTGGTGGAGAGACGGAGGTGGATAGGCAGCTGGTTCCAGAGAAATGGGGCTACATAAGAGAAGGATGTTCCCCCCAACCGAGTTTGTTTTATGCGAGGCATAAGAAGAAGCTCTTTGGACCCGGAGCGGAGGGTCCTGGAAAGGTTGTATCAGATAAGTTTATCTGTGATGTACCTAGGTCCCAAGTTGTTAAGGGCTTTATAGACCATACAGCAGATCTTGAATTTAATCCTTTTTCGAATGGGGAGCCAGTGCAGGTTACGAGTAGGGGAAGTGAAGCTGTTCTGGGAGGGGCATTGGTCACCAATCGAGCTGCCGTGTTCTGGACCACTTGCAGTCTGTTTAGGGAAGATTCCTTAGCGGAAATCAACAGAGCATTGCAGTAGTCCAGACGACTTGTGACCAATGCTTGTATCAAAGTTCTCCGTGTGGATAACGGAAGTAAGGGGAAGACTCTGCGAACATGGAAACAGGCCTTGGCGGTTGAGGTGGCATGCTCCTCCAAGTTTAGCTTCTGATCAATTTGGACCCCTAGGTTCTTTACCACTAGTTTGGGGGACGGAGCTGGACCCAGTTCTCCTGGCCACCAGTTGGGAGCCCACCTTGTTACTGCTTCTCTGAATAGCATGATTTCTGTTTTCTCAGCATTCAACTGAAGGAAGTTGTTGCTCATCCAGTCAGTGATGGTTCTCATGCCCTCCGAGAAGGTGGCCTGAATGCTGGTGTTGTTCTTATCAAATGAGAGTAGCAGTTGTGTGTCGTCGGCATAGGAGATTGGTATGAACCCTAAGTTTCTTATTAGGTTTGCAAGTGGTGTAACATAAATGTTGAATAGGGTAGGGCTCAGACATGAGCCCTGGGGTACCCCCTTAGTAACCTTGGTGGTCTGTGATCTAAACGGGCCAAGGTTGATGGTTTGCGTTCTCTCTGCTAGGAAGTTCGTCATCCATGTTAATGCAATCCCCTCAATACCTATATCTCTGAGCCTTTCCAGCAAGATCTGGTGGGAGATGGTATTGAATGCAGCAGACAGGTCAAGCAGTATGAGAAGTACAGCCTGACCTCTGTCTGCTAGCATTCGGATGTTGTCTGTAACTGTCACCAGTGCCGTTTCTGTGCTGTGTCTAGGTCGGAATCCTGATTGTGAGGGATCGAGGCTATTGGAGGATTCTATGAAGCTGGTCAGGTGTTCATTTATATGTTTCTCTAGTAGTTTGCTTTGTAACGGGAGTAATGAAATGGGAAGGTAGTTAGTGACATCATCTGGGGGGAGTTTGGCATTTTTCCTGATGGGCAAGATCTGAGCTGCTTTCCATTCCCTAAGGAGCCTGCCTTCCTTTAAGGAGCTATTTAAGATGGAGCAAATAGGGGCAGCGAGCTGACTTGCGAGCAAGGCGGAGATCTTGGCTGGGATCAGGTCTGAAGGAGAGCCATTTAGTCGTTTTTAGTAGGGTTCTGGTTTCTTCAAGGGAGAGCGGAGGAAATTCCTCTAATTTGTGCATGTTGGGCATGGGCATATAATAAAAATTGATTTGATTAGTTATGTTGGGGGACTCTGCAAGTGTTGCCATATTATAAACCAGGTGTGCTTTGCCAATGCTTGCTCTGGCTGGTTAGCGATTCTATCCAAAGGTTCTGAAGTTAGGGCAGTGCAGTGGTGTTCGGGCAGTGTAGGGGGTCTTGCTGGGGGTGGTGTTTCAGGGTTTAGGGCAGTGGTGTTCGGGCAGTGTAGGGGTCTTGCTGGGGGTGATGTTTCAGGGTTTAGGGCAGTGCAGTGGTGTTCGGGCAGTGTAGGGGGTCTTGCTGGGGTAGTGTTTCAGGGTTTAGGGCAGTGCATTGGTGTTCGTGCAGTGTAGGGGGTCGTGCTGGGAATGGTGTTTCAGGGTTTAGGGCAGTGCAGTATTGTTTGGGCAGTGTAGGGGTCGTGCAGGGGGTGGTGTTTCAGGGTTTAGGGCAGTGCAGTGGTGTTCGGGCAGTGTAGGGGGTCGTGCTGGGGGTGGCGTTTCAGGGTTTAGGGCAGTGCAGTGGTGTTCGGGCAGTGTAGGGGGTCGTGCTGGGGGTGGTGTAGGGCAGTGGTGTTTGGGCAGTGTAGGGGGTCTTGCTGGGGGTGATGTTTCAGGGTTTAGGGCAGTGCAGTGGTGTTCGGGCAGTGTAGGAGGTCTTGCTGGGGGTAGTGTTTCAGGGTTTAGGGCAGTGCAGTGGTGTTCGGGCAGTGTAGGGGCGTGCTGGGGGTGGTGTTTCAGGGTTTAGGGCAGTGCAGTGGTGTTCGGGCAGTGTAGGGGGTCGTGCTAGGGTTGATGTTTCAGGGTTTAAGGCAGTGCAGTGGTGTTCGGGCAGTGTAGAAGGTCGTGCAGGGGCTGGTGTTTCAGGGTTTAGGGCAGTGCAGTGGTGTTCGGGCAGTGTAGCGGGTCGTGCTGGGGTAGTGTTTTAGGGTTTAGGGTAGTGCAGTGGTGCTTGTGTAGTGTAGGGGGTCGTGCTGGGGGTAGTGTTTTAGGGTTTAGGGTAGTGCAGTGGTGTTTGTGTAGTGTAGGGGGTTATGTTTTAGGGTAGTGCAGTGGTGTTTGGGTAGTGTAGGGGGTCGTGCTGGGGGTAGTGTTTTAGGATTTAGGTTAGTGCAGTGGTGTTTGGGTAGTGTAGGGGGTCGTGCTGGGGTAGTGTTTTAGGGTTTAAGGTAGTGCAGTGGTGTTTGTGTAGTGTAGGGGGTCGTGCTGGGGGTAGTGTTTTAGGGTAGTGCAGTGGTGCTTGTGTAGTGTAGGGGGTCGTGCTGGGGGTAGTGTTTTTGGGTTTAGGGTAGTGCAGTGGTGTTTGTGTAGTGTAGGGGTCATGTTTTAGGGTAGTGCAGTGGTGTTTGGGTAGTGTAGGGGTCATGCTGGGGGTAGTGTTTTAGGATTTAGGTTAGTGCAGTGGTGTTGGGGTAGTGTTTTAGGGTTTAGGGTAGTGCAGTGGTGTTTGTGTAGTGTAGGGGGTCATGCTGGGGGTAGTGTTTTAGGGTTTAGGATAGTGCAGTGGTGCTTGTGTAGTGTAGGGGGTCGTGCCTGGGGTAGTGTTTTAGGGTTTAGGGTAGTGCAGTGGTGTTTTTGTAGTGTAGGGGGTCATGTTTTAAGATGCAACGCTCCAATACCTGACCAGTCTGCACTACATAAAACTGCAAAAAAACTAAAAATAAAAAGTGTTTTGCACACTTTTGTCATTGGGCTATATATGGGCAACATCTGGGTAATATTTGTGCTACATTTGGGCTCTTTTTTCACTGGTGGCCATCTTGGAAGACTTCTTTGTTATGAAGTTTCCTAATTTCCTCATTTACTGCAGTCTCCTCAGTAGGAAATGCTTTCAGTTTTTTACTTTGATTCCATCAAGAAGGCATTCAGATGTGTCACACATTTGCCATAAATTCAGAATGTTAGCACTCTAGTTGTTCATTAGATCACTGTAGTAAAGCTACTGCTCACCAAGGAGTTAACTGGAAGTCTACTGCTGGTATTGAAAGTGATTGTTTCAGTCTGCATGTCAGAATTTTCTAATGAAATAGAAGAGGATTTGAGATCTCACTTAAAACATGCAATAAATTTTCTTTTGCAGCACTAACCATAATTTCTATGGCAAAATGAACCCCCTCATTTTGTTCCTTTTTAAATTAAATGTTTTCAGTGTTACCAGTTTATTCCAATCAAGATGGCTTCAGGTGTGCCATACTTTTGTCATAAGTAAGGCTGTTAGCACTCTAGTTGTTCTTTAGAACACTCTGGGAAGCTGCAGTAGAACACAAAGGCATCAACTGACAGTCTCTGCCCTTGTTGGATGTACATGTTTTACTGAGAATGTCAGACTTCATTCTCACATGACAAATTTTGTGTAATTCCGTTCAGCAGTTCGGGCTGTAGCCGTGGCTAAAGTTTCCTATGGGAAAATGAATGGGGAAAACACGTTTTGGGACCCCCCTTTTTTCTCGGCCCCCGCCTGACGAATCACCCCGAAACTTTCAGGGTAGGAGCGGACCGGAGCGGGCCATAAAGTTTGAAAATTTCGCAAAGATTCGTCAACCGACGCAAGAGTTATTTCAAATAGAATGTTGCGGATTTCCTATGGAAAATAGGTCCTGACTATAACTATCTACTGGCGACCGCCAGTAGATAATATATACATATATACATATTCACTGAAAAAACCATAGGTTTTAGGGACAGTTATAGTTACTTGGACATTGCACTCGTACAAAACCCGTGAAATTCCCCCGTTATAGTTAGTTCAGCTAACTATAACTCGCGCCCCGCAATGCACTGCTGATGACGTCACATATTACATCACTCATGACATGGTCAGTGACATCACTGATGACATCACTGATGACATCTCAAATGACATCACTGATGACATCATCCAGTGACTGTGTGTTTCTGTAAAGTTTAAATATTTTTAATATATATAGGAAAAGACGTATTGAAGAATGAGTGGGTGTGTAAGTGTCTGTATGGATGATTTAGTAGGTGCGTGACTGACTCTATAAGTGAGTGATTTAACGTATCTTTCTGAATGCATGGGTTAGTGACTAATCTGGGTGAATGTCTGTATCCGTCTGTCTGTTGCTGTGTAAGTGGCTGCATGTGTTTGTGAATAGCTAAATGAGTGTCTATATGAGTTATTGAATGCTTGTCTGAGTATCTGTATGGGTGCCTGAGTGTTTGTGTGGGAGGGGTGTGTGCAACTCTGTGCATAGATGTGTGAGTGGGTGATTCACTGGGTGGATGGTTTCAAGAGTGCATCTGTGATAGACTGTATGGGTGGGTAAGTGTGTGTAAGAGTGTGTTAGTGAGTGAATGTATGTCCCAGTGGTACATGTGTGAGTAACTACATATGTGAAAGGCAGTATATATGTGTGTTGGAGTATATAAATAGCTATAAGCAAGAGTGAGTGATTGTGATAGTGGCTGTATGGATGAGTGTGTGCTTGTATCAGTGATTGTATAAGAGCGTAACAATGTGCTACTATTTGTATGAGTAAGTGAGCTGGTGTGTGTATAACTGTATAGGTGAGTAAATGGCAGTGTGTTTAATTATTTGCATGACTGACTAGGTGTCTGAGTATCTCTATGGATGAGTGGCGTTGTTTGAGTGTCTATATAGGAGTAAGAGTGCATATGATAGTCCTGTACTGAGTGACCGTAAGTATGAGTGACTGTACGGGTGAGTGAGTGGATGTGTGTGTGTAGACCTAAGAATCAGTGAGTGGGTATGTAGTTATTGGTGTTGGTGTGTCTATGGTTTTGCGAATGGCAGTCTGTAATTTAGAGTGGGTGTATCAAAGATTATATTAGGGTGTGAGGAGGTGCATCAGATTATCACGTGGATGATGTCATCAGTGATGTCATTTGAGATGTCATCAGTGATGTCATCAGTGATGTCACTGACCATGTCATGAGTGATGTAATATGTGACGTCATCAGCAGTGCATTGCGGGCGCGAGTTATAGTTAGCTGAACTAACTATAACGGGGGAATTTCACGGGTTTTGTACGAGTGCAATGTCCAAGTAACTATAACTGTCCCTAAAACCTATGGTTTTTTCAGTGAATTTCAAAGGTTTTTTAAATGCTAATTTGTAACTATAACGTGTCTGAAACCTATGGTTTTTTCAGTGAATTTCAAAGGTTTTTAAATGCTAATTTGTAACTATAACGTGTCTGAAACCTATGGTTTTTTCAGTGAATTTCAAAGGTTTTTTAAATGCTAATTTCTAACTATAACGTGCCTGATACCTACGGTTTTTCAGTGAATTTCAAAGGTTTTGTAAATGACAATTTTTAAATGTATTAATTGTTATATTAATTTTTTTCATACTGATTTACTACATTTTTAGAAACAATTTTTTTTACATATTTTATTTTTTAAATTACATTGTAATTACATTATACATTACATTACAAAAATACTTTCTCAGAATGAATTACTTTAGTTTAAATACTTTGCACATAGGCAATAGACTTTTAAGTACAGTAGTTACAGTTGTTGCAATGGGCAACACATTTTCAAACACAATGCAACATTCAGCTCAATGTGAATTTCTAGTTAAATGCAATTAGTTACTTTATGGATTACTTTTCTAACCACAGGACTGGATCCTAGATTCAGTCCTGGTACATCTCCTGTAAACAGTTGAGTAAAAGCGTTTTGGTTACAGTCGTGATTTTTAAGGAATATTATTGTATTTTAAAAGTTGACACTTAGAAACTTTTTCTCATAGAATCACCAATGTTATCCTAAGGAAGGAAATTCACTTAGCAGGTAAAAACTGTTATCGTTACTTTTTCTTACTCAGTGTTGGATCCTGGATCCAGCACTGGTGCATCTCCTGTAAACAGTTGAAAGAATGCGTTTAAGTCATACAGGTGATTTTTAAGGAATATTTGTAGTTTGTAAAAATCAACACTTTGAAACTTTTTGCTGAAAACCAGACAATGGATTCCTATGGAAGAAAATATAAGTTACTGGTAAGTACGGTTAAAATTACTTTTCAGGGTCAGTGCTGGGCTAAAAGATGCAGCACTGGGTTCTCTCCTGATAACAGGTGAGTAAATTGGTATTCGTACTTTGGTTGATTTTAGAGGAATATTATAAAGTTCAAAAACTCCACACTTAGAAGAATTTCCAAGTGAAACCAGTCAATGTTAGCCTATGACGGTAATTCAAGTTACCGGTAAGTACGGTTAAAATTACTTTTCAGGACCAGTACTGGGCTGAAAGATGCAGCACTGAGGTCTCTCCTGATAACAGGTGAGTAAATCAGAATTCGTATTTCGGCTGATTTTAGAGGAATATTTGTATGTTTCAAAAATCAACACTTAGAAACTTTTTCAGCAAAAAGCAGGCAATGATATCCTATGGAAGGAAATTCAAGTTACTGGTAAGTACGGTTAAAATTACTTTTGAGGATCAGTACTGGGCTGAAAGATGCAGCACTGAGGTCTCTCCTGATAACAGGTGAGTAAATCGGAATTCGTATTTCGGCTGATTTTAGAGGAATATTTTAAAGTTCCAAAACTCCACACTTAGAAGAATTTCCAAGTGAAACCAGTCAATGTTAGCCTATGGAAGGAAATTCAAGTTACTGGTAAGTACGGTTAAAATTACTTTTCAGGACCAGTACTGGGCTGAAAGATACAGCACTGAGGTCTCTCCTGATAACAGGTGAGTAAATCGGAATTCGTATTTCGGCTGATTTTAGAGGAATATTTGTATGTTTCAAAAATCAACACTTAGAAGAATTTCCAAGTGAAACCAGTCAATGTTAGCCTATGAAGCAAATTCAAGTTACTGGTAAGTACGGTTAAAATTACTTTTCAGGATTAGTACTGGGCTGAAAGATGCAGCACTGAGGTCTCTCCTGATAACAGGTGAGTAAATCGGAATTCGTATTTCGGCTGATTTTAGAGGAATATTTTAAAGTTCCAAAACTCCACACTTAGAAGAATTTCCAAGTGAAACCAGTCAATGTTAGCCTATGGAAGGAAGTTCAAGTTACTGGTAAGTACGGTTAAAATTACTTTTCAGGACCAGTACTGGGCTGAAAGATACAGCACTGAGGTCTCTCCTTATAACAGGTGAGTAAATCGGAATTCGTATTTCGGCTGATTTTAGAGGAATATTTGTATGTTTCAAAAATCAACACTTAGAAACTTTTTCAGCAAATTTCCAAGTATTTCGTATTGGAAACGAATAACAGGTGAGTAAATCGGAATTCGTATTTCGGCTGATTTTAGAGGAATATTTTAAAGTTCCAAAACTCCACACTTAAAAGAATTTCCAAGTGAAACCAGTCAATGTTAGCCTATGGAAGGAAATTCAAGTTACTGGTAAGTACGGTTAAAATTACTTTTCAGGACCAGTACTGGGCTGAAAGATACAGCACTGAGGTCTCTCCTGATAACAGGTGAGTAAATCGGAATTCGTATTTCGGATGATTTTAGAAGAATATTTGCACAATGGTGAAGGGAGGGGGCGGGGCCTGAGGTGACATCTGTGCAAACGCGCCCCGTGGCGCGTTTTAAGTTGGGGGATTAAGTCCCCTTGAATCCTGAGGGTCCCTAGGGGCCAACTAGCCCACCAGGAACCTCCAATATGCGCCAGGGGCTGCGTTGCAGAGACGTGTAGAGAGGCCACACCCCTTTTTACACCTCTCTGCAACGCAGCTCTGTGGCGCTTTCTGGATGTACCTGTTGGGCTAGTTGGCCCCAGGGACCCTCAGGATTGAAGGGGATTTAATTCCCCATCTTAAAACGCGCCACGGGGCCTGTTTGCACACATGTCACCTGAAGCCCCGCCCCCTCCCTTCACCACTGTGCAAACGCGCCCCGTGGCGCGTTTTAAGTTGGGGGATTAAGTCCCCTTGAATCCTGAGGGTCCCCGGAGTCCAACTAGCCCACCATATACCTCCAAAAGCGCCACAGAGCTGCGTTGCAGAGAGGTGTAAAAGGGGTGTGGCCTCTCTACACGTCTCTGCAACGCAGCCCCTGGCGCATATTGGAGGTTCCTGGTGGGCTAGTTGGCCCCAGGGACCCCCAGTATTCAAGGGGAATTCGTTCCCCCTCTGCAAACGCGCCAGGGGCGCGTTTGCAGAGTGGTGAAGGAAGGGGCGGGGCCTGCGGGCCCAATCGTTTTTTTATTTTTTTATTTTTTGTCCCCTGAAGGGGGGCTGTGTGGCCCCCTTCCTTTTTCCTGTTTTTGGGCCCTGGGGACCCCATCCCCCAGGGCCTTACCCCTTTTTTAAATTTAATTTTATAAAAAAAACGGGAAGGGGGCCGCGTGGCCCCCTTTCCTGGGCCTGTATTGGCCCCGGGGACCCCATCCCCGGGGCATGGCCTTTTTTATTTTCTTGGGAGGGGGCTGCGTGGCCCCCTCCTCAGGCCATTTAAGGCCCCGGGGACCCCATCCCCGGGGCCGGCCTTTCCATTTTTTTTTTTTCTTTTTTGGGGAGGTGGGCCGCGTGGCCCCCTCCTGGGCCACTACTTGCCCCGGGGACCCCATCCCCCGGGGCTGGCCCTCTCCGTTGGGGACTGTGGGGGTCCCCAATCCCCCACAGTCCCGCCGGCTCCCCACGTCCCTTGGGAGCCGGCATTGCTGTTCCACATGGGGAGCAGCTGACATGCTGCTCCCCATGTGGAAAAGCAATCGGCTTTGGATATTGGAAGAGAGAGCAGGTTTCCCTGCTCTCTCTTCCAATATCCAAAGCAGTTTGCTATGGCAGGACGTGAGGCTCCCGTCCTGCCATAGCAAACTACAGTGTCCCGGGGGTAGGCACCCCGGGACACTGCAGGAGCCGGCCCTGGGGGTGGCGGTCCCCAGGGCCATCAAGGGCTCCAGGAGGGGCCGCGCGGCCCCCTCCCTACATCAGCACAGCCCGGGGAGGTGGTGGTCCCCGGGGCTTCGGGGGTCCAAAACGGACCCCCATTTTAATTTGTTAGTGCCCCGGGAGGTGGCGGTCCCGGGCGTGTGGGGGCTGGAGCCCCCACACAGGTTGTTTAATTTTTTAAAAAAAAGCCCCGGGAGGTGGTGGTCCCGGGGCTGCGGGAGGGCTCAGAGCCCTCCCGCACCATTTTTAAAAGAAAGCCCCGGGGGTGGCGGTCCCCGGGGTTTGGGAGGCCCTTGAGGCCCCCACACATAAAATTGAACCCCCACCATGCCCCCGGGACTTGGGCCACCTGGGGGCAAAATACAATCCGAGCGCGGGAGACCGCGCTTCGATTTTTCCGGCAGAATTCGCGCACCCTGAGCGCATCCTGCCGATTTTTTTAAAAAAATGTTTTTTTGCCCAGGGGGTCCTTGTGGGACCCCCTGAGCAAACCTAGGGGTCAGGGTGTTTCTACCCTGCCCCCTTTGTGCGCTTTGTGCACTTGTTTCTGTCCCTCGGTTCTACCGAGGGACAAAATGGCTGCCAACATTTCCTGAATCGGAATGTTGACAGCCAGCTGACAGCCAATTAACATGCAGCTCGTGATCGGGACCGTGCGCACAGGGTGCGCTCAGGGTGCGCGAATCCTCCGTGCCCATAGATATATATGTACTTTTACTTTTGATTTTCTCAGCAACTACTGAACGGATTTACACCATTTAACAAAAGGGTTCTTTCTGAACCAAGAACTACCTCTTTGCCAAATTTGGTGTAATTCCGTTCAGCAGTTCGGGCTGTAGCCGTGTCTAAAGTTTCCTATGGAAAATTGCATGGGGAAAACACGTTTTGGGACCCCCTTTTTCTCGGCCCCGCTTGAGGAATCCCCGAGACTTTCAGGGTAGGAGCGGACCGGAGCGCCCCACAAAGTTTGAAAATTTTGCGAAGATACGTCAACCGGCAAGAGAGTTATTTCAAATAGAATGTCGTGGATTTCCTATGGATAATAGGTTGTAACTATAACTATCTACTGGCGACCGCCAGTAGATAATATACACATATATACATATATATATATATTGCACAGTGGCGGTCAACACTGTGTAGTTATAGTTAGGTCAGAACTTCCATAGGAAGAGCGCTTTTATGTTTCGTCAAAAACTTTGGTGCCAATTGATGGATCTTCAAAAAACTTTCCCAAAATAATGTTCATCCACTTCAGCTCCTTTCTGCAAAGTTTTGGGGTTATTCGTTAAGTGGGGCCCAAGCAAAATGGGGTGGGGGGCCCAAAACATGAATAACCCAATGCAATCTCCCAGAGGAATTTTAGACAGTGTTTTAAAAAAAACTGAACAGAAGCACACCAAATTTGGCAGAAAGCTAGATCTGTACTCAGAAAGCGTGCTTTTTGTGATGTGGTGTAAATCCGTTCAGTGTTTTTTGAGAAAATATTTGTGATATCTTGACAATTGGTGTCCTGATATGCTCTGATTGGCCTCTTTAAAGGGGACAAGTCAATCCTGATTGGTTGGTCACAACCTGAATAATGTATTGTGGCAACCTTTGTAGGACTCAGATATATGTCCTGTGCGTCCTGAAAAATAATTAATAATATATATATATAACACGGCTGGTTGAGCACACTCTGACCCCAAAGAGCAAACCCCCTTGATTGGCTGGCCACAACATGGACAATATTTTGTGGTAACCATTACAGGACTCTGGGTCATGGTCCCCATTAAAATGCACTATAGTGATAGCCTGTTTTTGAGGGTTACAGAAAGAAGCACAGAAGCTAAAATGAGAGCACATTTTCTGTAAATTCACACTATTATCATCAGCCATGTGAGAATAAAGTTTGGAATACTGATTACAGCCTGCCAGTTGATTCCCCTGTGTTTTACTGCAGCCTCTATCGGTTTTCTAACTACAGAAGCCACCTAGATGGAATCAAAGCTATATTACTAAAGCATTACCTTTAGAAATGAACAAAATGAGGGGTTTCATTTTGCCATAGAAATTATGGTTAGTGCTGTAGAAAGCAAAATTGGGACACATTTCGCATGAGTTTTCTAATGTCTTCCTCACCCATTTCAGTAAAACATTCTGACATGTACACTGAAACATGTCCTTTCAACAACACCAGCAGCAGACTGGCAGTTAGCTGCCTGGTGATCAACTGCAGCTTTACAGACTGTTCTAATAAGCAACTAGAGTGCTACCATTCTGTATTTGTGAAAAAGTCAATGCACATTGAATGCCATCTTGAAGGAACCAAAACTGTAAAACTGAAAGCATTTCCTACTGAGGATATTCATATTGCAATAAATGAAGAAATGAAGGAGCTTGATCACAAAAAAGTATCCCAAGATGGCTGCCAAAGGAAAAAAGAAGCCAAATCTTGCTGAAAATTCCACCCAAATGTGGCCCAAATAATGTCCAGCAATAGAAGTGTGTAAACTACTTAGTAACTCATGCAATAAATAATCAAGTTATCAATTGGATAAAGAACATAAAAATAGCAACTAGCTTGAAAAAAACCTTTGTCTCTATTTGATCACTCATCTTTCTAGAGCACTGACCATAATTGCTATAAGAAAAAGAACCCCCTTTTTTTGTTTATTTTTAAAGGAAAGGCTTTAGGTTTTACAGCCTGGATTCAATCAAGACGACTTCAGGTGTGCCACATTTTTGTCATAAATACAGAATGTTAATACTTTATTTGTTCATTAGGACACTGCGGGTAAGAGGGGGACATGGGCACAGATTCGGACAATGGAGGTCAAGGAGGAGCAAGCTGGATGTCCACTCCAGGCAACCAGAAGGGGAATTGGCAGAATAATGGATCACGCAGGTGGGGGGGGCAAAAAACCCTAATAAGCAAGAGAGGGGCGGCAAGGGCACTAAGCTAACCATGCAGGACAGGCAAGAGAGGCTATGGCAGCCTAATGAGCCATGGAGGGCAGGAGCGAGGGGCAGTGGTAGCACAGCGGACCATGGAGGACAAGAGGGATGGGGTAGGGTCACTGACTTGGTCAATGGAGGACAGGAGGGGGTGGCAGGAGTAGTAAGTTGACCACGTAGGGCAGGCTACAGAAGTAGTGGCAGCACAATAGACAACATAGGGCAGGAGGGAAGGCAGTGGCAACACAACAGACCACGGAGGGCAAGAGGGAGGGGGCTGGGCATGTACACTGGCAACAATGGTCAGGGTTTGGTGTCAGGGGCAGCAAGCTGACCGCACATGGGAGGGGCAGTGGTAACACAACGGACCATGGAGAGAAGGAGGTAGGGGCATGCACAAGACCACGGAGAGCAGGGGAGAGGAAGACAAGTGCAGCAAGCTGACCATGCACAGTTCACAGGAGGGGCAGTAGCAGCACAACAGACCGTGGGGAGGTGGGACAGGGGCATGCCAGTGGACGATTGAGCATGGGAGGGGACAGGATAGGGGCATGGACTCGGACAATGGAGGACAAGGGGGTAGAGGCAACAAGCAGATCACACAGGGCATCCCAGGAGGGGCAATGGCAGCACAAAGGACCATGCAGGGCAAGCAGAAGAGGGTAGGAGGGAGTGGCAGCACAGTGGAGCATATACGGCAGGAGGGAGGAGCAGTGACAACATATTGGACTATAGAGAGCAGGAGAGAGAGAGAGTAGGGGCACAGACTTAGACAATGGAGGGCAGGGGGGCATGCCAGAAAGTTGACCACCCAAGACAGGTGGGAGGGCAGTGGCAACACAACAAACTACACAGGGCAGGCAAGAGGGGCAGTGACAGGCCAATGGACCATGGAGGGCAGGAGAGACGTATAGGGGCATGCAAACTGACAACTGAGGGAAGCGGGAGGGCGTATGGGGCCGGTGCAGCAAGCTCATTAACAGGGCTGGTAGGAGGAGTGGTGGCAGGACAACAGACCACATATGGCAGGCGGGAGTGTTAGTGGAAGCACAATGGACCATGGTGGGCAAGAGGTAGGGGTAGGGGATGGACTCAGACAACAATGGGCAGGCGGGCAGGGGAGCAAGGTGACTATGCAGAGAGGGCAGAAGGGGCAGAGGCAGCACAACGGAGCAGGCAAGCCTGGCAGGAGGGGCAGTGGCAACACAGTGAACCATGTAGGGCAGGACGGAGGGGATAGGGGCATGGACTCAGACATTAGAAAGCAGGGAGATGTGGCAGGGACAGGGGCAGTGGAAAGGTCCATGCAGGGCAGACCGGAGGGACAGTGGCAGCTCAACTGACCATGAAGGGTAGGAGGGAGGGGACAGGGAAACGCACATTGACAAATCAGAGCAGGGGCAAGAAGCTAACCATGGAGGGTAAGCAGGAGGGTTAGTGCCAGCACATTGGACCATGCGGAGCAGGGGGGGGGTCAGGAGTGGCATGGAGTCCGACAACAGAGGGCAGGGAGGAGGGGGTTAGAACTGCCAAGCTAAACACAGACGGAAAGTGGGAGGGGCAGTGGCAAATGGCAGGCGGGAGGAGGCACGTCATAGGCTCAGAAAACAGAGGGCAAGGAGAAGGGGGGGCAGGGGCAGCAAACTGACCACAGAGGAAGGCCTGCAGGGACATCACAATAGATAATAAAGGGCAGGAGGGAGGGGTCAGGGGTACACAGTCAGAGAACGAAGGGCAGGAAGGAGGGGACAGGAGCAGGGACAGCAAACTGACCATGTAGGGCAGACTCCTAGGAGCAGGTGCAATAAGCTGTCAACAGAAGACTGATGGGATGGGGCAGGGACTCCCAAATGGTGAATGGAGGACAGGTAAAAGGAGAAAGGTGCAGCAATCCGACCACAGAGAGTAGGCCTGCATGGGCAGCACAATGGACCATGGAGAGAAGGCAAAAGGGGGCAGGAGCAACTACACAGAGCAAGCTGACCATGAAGGGCAGGAGGGAGGTACAAAGGCATGCAGATGGAGAACAGAGGGCAGGAAGGAGAGAAGCAGAGGCAGCAAGCTGACCAGGAGGTGGGGGCAGGGGCACACAGAGAACAAAGGGCAAGCAGAAGGAAGGGAGCAGAGGCAGTAGCAGCAAGCTAACTACGGACTGCAGGCTGTGTTGTGTTGGCCATCAGCAGGAGTTGGGCCTGGACCAAACCCTGTTGAGAATGGCTTAAGACTGTTCACAGTGGAGGTGTTGGCTGAATATGTTCAATACACTCTAGTAATTCACTGAAATAAACAATGGTTAACTAGATGCTATAGTAATTCATGGTAATATGATCTTTCCTAACATTAAAAAAAATCAACTTGAAATTCACAGAAAAAAGCAATGGTTAATGTGACATTATAATTAGGTATGGTAATAAGATCTTAGCGTATGTAAAAAAAAACCTATAAATTCACTTGTGAGTGATGTAATAAGTGAGGTCTTAAGCAGTGCATGGCGAAGGCATCAGTTATCGTTAGCTCACTAAACTGTAACTGGCGAATTTAAGTGGGTTTGTTTTGGTTTTTAAGCATTATTTTTTAGCTCACTGCAACACCTAACTGTAACGTTACTTTAACCTTTGTTTATTTCAGTAAACAAAAAAACAAAAAAACAACAACAAAAAAATATATATATAGCAGGGGTGCCGGCGCGAACATCAGCAATCCTTTTAAAGACATTTTTGAATGTGAGTGCCGGCGGCGACCCACTTGGGTTTTACTGAACCACCAGTCCCAGGAAGCATTGCTTCAGGTGGTTCACCTGAGCATAATTATTACGGGGATTTACTGGTGGTTGCCGCACGCCGGCACGTCACATGGTCTGCCACTGAAGAGGGCGTTGGCCCGAAACGCGTCTGGCGCAAGTTATAGCTAGCTCAGTCAACTTTTACTGGTGAATTTAAGTAGTTTTTTTTGTTCTTAAACATTAGTTTTGATATTATTTCAGCACCTAATTATAAAGTCACTTTAACCTTTGGTTTTTTTTCAGTACATTTCTAGGGTTTTGAGCAATCTAAAATCTTATTAGCATTCCTCACAGTAATGCCACTTTAACTTTTGTTGTTTTCAGTGAATTTGTTTTTTTAACCCTTTCCGTGCGTCCGTCGGCCAACGGCCGTCGCAAGCACTACCTCCGTTGGCCGACGCGGCCCCGCCCACTCAATAAAACCGCCGCACCGCGGCGGAATTCACCGCCGCACCGCAGCGGAATTGCCGCCGCGGTTAAGTGGTTAATGTAAGGTATGAAGATCTTAATACCATACTCACTATTACCATCACTTCAACCTTTTTCAGTGAATATATATATATATATATATATATATATATAAAAATATATCCTGTGCTGTTTGGTTAAACACATCTCCATCTTAGATCGCAAATCGAGACTTAATTAAATCAGTACTTCACCAAGCAATAAGGCCATGAGTGCAGTTATATTCACTTGCGTAAGGATTCCAAAAGCAGCGCGAAAAAGGACAGTGTGAGAACATAAGACTCCTCTTAAAATGCAAATCTTCAGTAACATCTTTAACGGGTGAGCTACAAGCATCTTCTCTGAAAAATGTGCAGTGCGAAATGGAAACACTGGGTGGCACTGTGAGAACACGGTATAAGGCGTGCGTCTCCTGAGAATGCAAACTAGAGACAGTCTCTTCGGGAACAGGCATAATGTAATCTGAAAATCAGTGGGTTACAAAATGACATTAGCGCTGCCTGTCACTGCTCAAGTTTCGACACCGTCTCGTTTTCATTTAAAATCCACTTAAGATGTCTTTATCAATACACGCGGTCTTAGTTGAGATTGCAACACTGCTGAATCCATAAAAAGGTCAACTGATGCTCTGGGAATGACATACATAAAATGACTGAGTTGCAGGATCCGGTGAGGCCAGCAGGGCTCAAAAATAATCCTCTATTATTTTAGTCATAAACAACCAGAGAGACAGATGTATCATCGCGGTCATTGGCCGCCCAACACTCAATGCACGACTCTGCACGTGAGCAATAAGTTTGTTTAATGTCTTAGTTGGACGAATGCAGCGAGATGGGGGAGGGGGGGAGGGGGGCTGTTAACTCCTAGGGTAGTGCATCACTGCAAACAGGATCAACCGACGAATTTTGACCCTGTTGCTATGTGGTGCTGGCATCGTAGCTGTGGGCTTGGGGTAATGGGGTTGCACATGATTGGGGCCCTGCACGGGAACCCAGGTTTCAATCATGGGCTTCGCCCCAGCAGGAATCTTAAATTGAAAAGAAATTCCAGAGAGTGCAAGTCCATAGACCAAATGCAAATTGGAAAGATGAGGGTGTTTTTACCAGTCCAGGAAGGAGTATCTTCTTGACCCGCCTGCAGTGGTCTTGAGCAAACAAAATCATTGACAGGAGTGACATCTTTCGCCTCTTGAACTCCAGATGAGTTCAGAAGAACTGGCATCACAACACTTTTGTACCTCATTTAAGTGCTAGTGATTGTTTAAGACGACTTTGTGTTGAATATTGAGCCAGCTCAATGTCAATATTGATGAATAAAACAGATAGACTAACTGACCAAGTACCAGATCAGGTAGTCACATTAACATAATTTACAGGGTTGGCAAAGAAGATGACACCACCTTTCAGAAAGACCCCGCACGGCCTATGGGCTTTTTAACTCTGTCAGATGCTCCAAAATCATGGGTGCCTCACCCCATTTTGCAGAGTGGTCCCCCATGGTGCATTATGCCTCTCACTACAAGAAGCCATATTGTAGAATTAATATTAACCCCTGGCTACCCAAATATTCACTGACAAAGTCAATAAGTCTTGCTTTTTATAAGGTGAAGTGTTTGGACATAATTGGGTGACTCAGTTGTTGTTGCCTCTGTTAGACATGGCATCCTTGGCATGGTTTTCCCCTAACTTTTTGCCTTCAGGCCTCCTGTTTTTACTAATTGGATATTGGAGTAAAGCTAGAATAAAGTCAAAGAGGAAAGGAGAACTACAGAAGAAAAGGCAAACAGCCTGATGCTCACTGACTTGCCACGTTGAAGTCATGGCAACGAGGGAGGGTGAGGAGTTGCAAAGGACAGCTGTGAAGTGGATCTAAGGGAGTGCACATCAAATATGTGAAGACCACGGACCACGTTGTGGTCCCACTGCAGCATGAGAGATGGAGTGGGAGGGAACAACTGCTGCAGGCCTTTCAAAAAGTTAATCATAACCAGGCTTTAAAAAATGAGGGCCTGATTCCAAATGCAAACTTACACTTTCATGTAAGTTTACAATTGCTATTCACAAAGGGATTTATGAGTAGTATTTTTTTGAGTGTGGAGTCTCCGCATATAAAAAGATATGTCTTTTCATGTGTGGAGACTCTGCACTCGTAAAGATACTACTTGTAAATCCCTTTGTGAATAGCAAACAATCGTAAACTTACATGAAAGTGTAAGTTTACATTTGTGAATCAGACCCTCAGTATGATCCGGCAACTGTATAAAGTCTAAAAGAGCTGAAAGTAACCCTTTAATTGTGCCCAAAGTAAAGCCTTACTGGGCTAGAGACAAATCAAACAACAGAACTTCAGATAAATTGGCCTGGAGGGGGGGTCAATCTGGCATGCCCCACACCAAACCACAAATCTGTCGCAATGTCAGGCGTATACAGTTTTGTCAAGGGACACTTGGCTGCCAGGATGACATCAACCACCTCCAGAGGAAGGTCGCCTCTCAATCTCCATGCATGGAGGTGGGGATTGTGAAGGACTGCCTTGTTGCTGTAATAGCCAGTCATCCCAGAGGGGAAGCCTGATTGGAGGACAGATTCTCAAGACCAGGAGTTCTTGAAACCATTCCCTATATGCCCAATCTGAGGCCACTAGGATGACATGTACCTGGTTGGTCCAGATCTATTTCCAAATTTGGGGCACAAGAGGTACGGGTAGGAAGGTACATGAAGTCCCGAGTTCCAATCTAGGCGGAAGGAGTCTCTTAGATAGAGAGACACTTTGCAAACTCCAGCGCACAGAACTGCTGACATTGCACTTTCTTGGCTGAGGCATACAGATTGAGCCAAGGATCTCCCTATTCACGAGACAGACCTTGCACCACATCCAGGTGTAACTGTCACTAATGATCAGCAAGGTGCCGCCAGCTGAGTTTGTCCGCTAGGTAGTTCACCACCAAGAACATCCCTTGATGGTCCAGGCATTTCCAGAGACATAGTGCCCCATGATATAGAGCCCAGGACCCCACACTTACTTGTTTGTTGCAGTACCATATGGTGGTGGTGTTGTCCATGAGCAACTGCACTAGCATCTCTTTGATGGATGGAAGGCTTTCAATGCCAAGCGGATGGCCCAGAGCTCCAGGCGGTTGATATGAAGAGTGGCCTCTGCCAGATACAAGAGACCTCGAACCTCCACCTCTCTCAGGGGGCTGCCCCAAATCAGAAGTGTCGCATTGGTCCCTATTGTCAGCTCTGGATGGGGTAGGTTGAGGGACCTGCTGCTGATCTAATCGTGGACCAATAACCACTACTGCAGATCTTTTGCAGTCCCCTCAAAAACCTGGACATGGTCAGAGAGGTCCCCTTGAGATTGGGCCCACTGAGACTTCAGATTCTACTGCAAAGCTTGCAAATGCCACCTGGCATGCTTGACCAGCAGGATGCAGGAAGTCATGAGTCCTAACAGCCTCAGAATCGACCACCCTGAGATCAAGGACAGGGTTCATAGCCTAAATGACCTGGACTCCCCTTTCCAGGGGAAAGGTATGAAATGAAACCATGTCCAGAATGGCGCTGATGAAGGAGAGCATCTGAGAAAGAGTCAGGTGTGGCTTTGAAAGTGAATTCCAAAGATGACAGGAGGCTCACCGTAGCCTGGAGGTAGTTGACTAATGCCTGGGGTGAGCTTGCCTTCAACAGCCAGGTGTGGTGGCGAATGGCGGCGCTGGTGCCAATGGCTCACCCGATGGAATTGGTGGGGCCAAGCCACAAAAATTGTGAACTTGGGCCCATCACCACCGTCCTGCATGGCTCGGATTTGGACAGGTTAGAGATCTCCAGGGACACCCGAAAGGACTTAAGCCACTGAATCCCAAAGAGCATGGGAATAGCGGCCCAGCAAGCAAATGGTATTCAAGATCTTGAGGGCAAAACTGATGGAAAAAAATACCCTCTTCTCAAGATTTCTACGTGTTTTGACTCCCTATTGGGAGAGTAATGTGAATGGTATTTAGGTGTGTCCAACTGGTAGATGCCCGCACTACCATGGTTTCAGAGGAGAGGTGCTGAGACAGAAATGCATGGTTGCCCATGGGTGGGCAGTGGCATCTCGCAATTTGGCATTTGACTGGGGGGTAAGAGCAAGGTTTGGCCCAGACCCTTAAGTGAGTATTTATAAGTGCCTCATTGAAGGGGAGGAGAGGCTCAGTAAAAGCTTGTTCTGGTTGGAGCACTTCTGTCAAAACAATGATTTTGAACTCTAAGGTGGGGAGCTGGAGGTGAGGAATCTGGCGGTCAAGAAATCGGCTGCCCTACGCATGACCATAATGTAAGATGTACTCTCCTCAACGGCAGGGCCTGGGGTGAGAGGACACCTGACTCGGAGGATGTGTCAAGCCCACTGGCTTCTTGAAGGTCATCATACCAATCGTCTTTATAATTCGTTGCCCATCCCATCACCTGCATTATAATCTTTGTCTGAATCCATACCAAATATGGAATGCAACATATGTGTTCTTTCTTGTGAAAGAGTGAAATCAAGAGCGGGTGGTGGTGCTTCGATGGAAAGCGTGCCCGGCCTTGTTCAAGGTTGTAGTGGTGTTGACTCGTAGTCAGAGAGCATAATGGGCACCTCATTCTCCAGCATTGATGGAGTCTGCAACAGTGTTGAGACTCAGAGAACAGGAGTGGAGCGCAGGAGGCGTGGCGGTATAGTACCAGGGGAGGCCTGGTAGTGGATTTGCAGGGTCCAACTGGTGCAAAGAGTAAACCCACTGGTGGAATTCCAGGTGGATGGCCTTTTGGCTCCTTGGGACCTTTGGTGAGCCAGAGGGAGTTGGTAAGGATCCAAAGAGTCAGAGCACAGCCTCCCTGAACTCTTTGACCTGCCTTGGTGCTGCAGATAGCCCCAGAAATTCAGGTTGTGCTGACACACATTGTGGAATGGGCCTGGAGAGCGACTGACTTCAGGAGTGAGAACAAAAGGAATGGTGACGGATTGCTCCTTCTCAGTTGAATGTGAGAGGTGGGAAGGGGCTGAGTCCCACTTTGATTTTTTATGTTTTTATTTGACCCAAAGCCTTGGAGCGAGACCACGACCAACCTCAAGAATGACTCCTGCGACTTCTGGACCGGGAATGGGACTGGAACAGACCCTTCGATTTAGACCAGTTTCATTGCAAGACTCCTGGTGCTTGGTGACATAGAGTTTTACCGTGCGGTCTCGGATGGCATTCGGGTTAATCAACGTGCAGTCACTGCAGGCCTTACAAGTCGTGGCTTGACTCCAGATACCTCAGGCAAACCTGATGAGGAGCTATCATAGAAATTTGTTTGCGACAGTCCTTGCTCTTTTGAGAGGTGATATTTTCCTTGCACACAAAAAGCATTTTGTGAGGTATAGTGACACAAAGAGATGATAGGCAGCTCTGAATTAGCATCTGGTGGCACGGATCAATCAATCAATCAGGATTTGTAAAGCTTGGCAAATCACCCGACAGGATATCCAGGCGCTTGCAGATCCCAGAGGCTCATTCGAGCAGACAAATCTTGGGGGCCCTTCGGAATTCCAGAAGTGAGGTGATGGTCTGGGGTTGCGTGGGGAGGCTGTTCCAGGTCTTTGCTGTGATGTGGGGGAAGGAGCGTCCTCCACTTCTGCTTCAGTAGGTGCGGGGAGTGTGGATAAGTGAAAGGGAGGCAGAGAAAGGTTTTCTCTCCGGTTGGATGGATAAAAAGGAACTGACATCGGCACGTGGGAGTGGCACCTTTATAGGCTCCACATATAATTTCCAGAGTAGAACGGCATCAGTGGGGAGTTGCACGGTGCCACCTACCGATGCGCAGAGGTACTGCTGAAAAACATTTCCGAATTCAGTCTGACACCTGGTGAATATTCAAAAGGTGAGGAATCTGCAAATAGAAGACTTTATCAGAAGTTGCATTTCCATGAAAATGCTGGTCCAGTTTGAGAGAGAGAGAGAGACAGACAAAGAGACAGAGAGAGAGAGAGAGAGAGAGAGAGAGAGGAGGGAGAGAGAGAGAAGAGAGAAAGAAAGTCAAAGATTAAGGGAGGAGAAATAAGAATTGGCAAATGGATTGAAAGAAGGCCGTAAGATACAAGGGCAGCTGGGTGAAGAGTAGCTGCCCATACAGGGTAGCAGGGCTCTCAGTTTGGTTATGGCTCTGGCCTCTCGATGCATGTTTCGCAGACTGGGCCCTCTCGCAAACGAGTCCAGGAGGCGACTGCTCCCAGACACTGTGAGCCCAGTGCGCACCTTCCTTGACAGAGGAACCTATGCAGGGCTGAGTGTAATATTTTAAAAAAACTTCAAGGCAAGAATCAGAAGATTAAAGTTGCCTTTACTTCAACTGTGCTGAATAAATTATAATTATGGGACATGTGAATGTCATTCCCCACACTGTTTTCCAGTCACAGTTTAGTGGCTAAATAAAGTTGATTTATGATGTCAGTGCTGCCCTCTACTCCCAGCGAGTGTTATTGACAGTGACATCGTATTGCTAGGGTAGCCGGTGTAAGGTGTCCGTGGGACTCACAATGGTATTTCATATGCTCCTTTGTGTGGATTTAGCACTTACAGAAAATACATATGGGCATACAAACCACATGAAAGGTCAAGGTATGCCATCATTTCCTAACTTCAGTCACTAAAATCAGGTATGTACGAGCTGATGTTGCATTATTTCTGGGCATTGCGCTATAGTTTTTGTACTTGTGAAAGTTGGGATATAGAGTAGTTGTAGATAGACCTAAATGTTATACTTGGAGTTATTGCAGTTATAGTGAAAGAATTAACAAATTAAAAACGTACAGCACACTGCAGAGAAAGCCATGTCTAGAGGCTAATCAACAATTGCCTTTCTAGCGGAGAAGTTGAGCCTTTAAAATAATACGCTTTGGCTAAACAAATAGCTCTGGACTTACGCCTAGATTTATTGAGGAATTGCGTTGTACTTGTATAAAGCAAGTTGTTGTAAGGCAATGCAGGTCCTTAAATGGGACCAACAAAGCCACACAAGGGGCTATTTGCTCTTCTTTGCGTGATTTTGTTAAGAAATGTGACTCAATGCAGCTGCTTATGTTGGGTTGCATAACATTTTGTTGTGGTGGCCGTTTGACGGGTAAAGAATGGGCGTTCCCATAAGTCTACCCAGGGAATTTAATGCAAACCCAGATTTACTAAAAATAGTAAACCTGAGTTTGCTACCACAGAGAGGTGTTAGGAGGAGAAGTATGTTTGTTTCTCTGCGTTATTTCCTCTTTATATGTGTGATGCATTTTGCATCACGCATAGAATGAGTCAATTGCCTGCCTGTGACACAGACATCCTTACTAAGATAGGGTACACTCCTGCTCTCTCCTAGTGCTGGTGCAGTGTACTGCCTAGCACCAACGCAGGCACTTTTGCTGCAAGAGTGCCTGATTGGACCTCATACGGGAGGTAGGGAAGCACAATGCTGGGACCTCAGCAAAATTTCCCAATTGCATTCTGGTAAAGGCGGTTCATGATAATTTCTGGGCGATTTCCCTTCTGCCTCAGGAGGTAGCAAGTCTCTTTAAAGGTACTTGAAATGCTACTTATAATTCATCGGATTAGAGCACTGCTGGCATCTCAATAAAAGTTCCCCAGATCTGACATTTGATACATTTTCCACAATTTTCCTTCTTCCCTCCTACTACATTTTTGTTCCAGCATTTTAAGGGGCATATTTATGAGAGAGTTGCGTCATGTTTGCACCACGCACAGTGGTACATGTCTCTAAATCAGATATATGAAGGAACGTAAAGTCACATTGTGTATCTTTGTATGGCTTCATAAATCTGGAGTAAGGCAACGTAGCGCAAACGTTGCGTCGCCTTACTTTGCATAAGGGAGGCGTTCCATGGGTGTTGCAGTGGGTGTTCTAATGCAACTCCCATGGGTTTTCAGGGATTCCCAGATTTACAAGTACTTGTAGACATGGGAATGCATCAAAATCTTATGCCTCCACAGGGCAGGTGTTTTTCCTCTTTTAATGTGTGCTGCATTCTGCGGAAAATGTATATATGGAATGTTTTTGTGCAGCAAGGTGCCCCTTCCTGCACAAACACAATGTTGCCTACAACACAGGCACCCTTGCAACATGGTGCAAGGGTGCCTGCCTTGGGCCTAGGTTGCCAAAATGGTGCCAGCGCAGGGGAAAGGACAGGAATGCACCATATTGGATAAATACAGTGAATTCCTGCTCTTTCCCTGTGGCACACAGCAGAGCAGCAAGGTAACTTGCTGCGCTGCCCTGCGCCACCATTCCCGTAAATATGCCCCTAAGTTCCTTGGTATACTAAGGCGTGAACTAGTGGTGTGTTAAATTGAATCATTTTTTTCAAAGATAAATTGTGATATTTTTTGAAAATTACACATACATTTTCTGGAACGCAGTTTGGGTATTACATGTGAAAATTGTACAAAGAAGATTACTTCTCTCTCACAAACCGCTTTAGGAGTAGGCGAGGTGACTGACTTGAGGAGAAAATGTCTCCTGTGATAAATTTTCTGCTTCCAACTGTTACCCGTGGCTAAGCAGTGTGCAAATGTTTGCTCCCGCAACATTTCTGGAAATGGTCTTTTGTATTAGATGAACCTCTCCAATTCTGAGAAATACACAAGTATAATACATATTTTGAACAACCTTAAATAAACATGGGCTCATTTCAGGTTGGTTAAGATATTAAACGCCATGTTGCAAAACTCTTCCACCTGCACACACCGGGGGTTTGTATCATAGATAATGCTGGACTGACAGTGCCGGTAGATCCTTAGGGGCACATTTATGAGAGCCTCGTGTCACTTTTGCACCACGCAAACTGGTACATGCGATGTGGCTTTGCATGGCTTCATAAACCTGACTCAGAGCCTTGCGTCACGCATGTACCCCTTTGCAAACGTGACTCAAGGCTCTCATAAATATGCCCTTTAGTATCCAACAGATCAGTTCATAGGTATCAGTAGCTTGCAGGCTACATTAGAGTAGCTCACTGCCTGTCAGTCATGGTTGGGAGTATACATCTAATGGCCTGGCAGTTTGTCATCTTAAAACATGTGTACCGGGTTCTGTAACCCAGGAAACCTGACAGTTCACGAGCAGCATGTCTCCTATCCTCTTGTTAAATAAACAATTTTGTGCTGGTGCCTGGTCAGAAGCCTAACAACAAATAACTGTCTTGTATAGCATTCTGAGGATGAGTCTCCGTCAGTTTTATTTAATTAGCATCAATGGAAGTGAAGTATTTGAAAGTGTAAATGCACATTTAAATGTATTTTATTCTTTTCTTCTTTCTTTTTTTTGTTTCTGGCTTAATGTCATTCTTTCCTTCCTTCTATCCTTTCCCTTCTCATAGCAGTCTTGTCAATTTGCTCTTCTTTTTTTTTTTTCTCTCCTCCTTTCTGGCTTCTTTTTACTGTTCCTTATTTGTTTAGTTTTTCATTTGTTTGTTCCTTTTCTCCTATGTTTCTCCTCTTCTTTGTTCCGTTCCTGCTTTTTTAACTTAGTTTCTCACTTTTTCTTTTTTCCTCCTTTCCTTCTTTCATTCTCTCCTTCTTTCCTTTATTTCTCTCCTTCATTCCTTCTTTCCATTTTCGTCAATCCTTCTTTCCATTGTCTGTATCTCAGCTATGTTCCTTTTTTCCTTCTCTTTTCTCCCATGATTCGTTATTGCCTTTCCTTATCTTGTTTCTTCTTTGTATTCTTTCATTTCTTTTACTCCTAACTTGATCTAATTCCTCCCTTTTCCCTCCTACTTCTATCCTTCCCTCCTTGCATCCTTTCTCGCTCTCCTGCTATCCTTCCTTCCTCTCCTTTCTTGCCCCCTTCCTGTTCTCTATCTTTCTCTCCTCTCCTCCTTTCCTTTTGTCCTCCCCCTCTTTCTTCCACCCCATTCCCTTTATCCTCTCTTGTCTTTGTTCCTTCTGTGCTTTGTCACTTCTTTCTTTTTTCTTTCTGTGCTGTCTGAAATACTCTTTTCCTTGTTTTTGTTTACCTTTTCTTCATTCCTTTCTTTCTTTCATTAGTTCAAGTCCATCTTTCTGCCCTTCTTTTCTTCAAGGATGCTTAACTTCCTAAAGAAATCTCTTCAATCATCAATCTGGGTTTCATCTTCTGTTCTTCAGAGGTATGGGGATGGCTTCAGAGGGGTGGGTGTGTGTGTGCGTGCTTGTGTGTGTACCACTAGTTCAATTGTTGTTAATGCTTGTTGTAGCGTTAATGCCACCAGGAAATGTTATTCACAATTCTGAATCATTAATTCAAAGACAGTTTTTGGACATCAACCAGTGGACTCTAGGACTGCTAGCCAGATAATGAAACTCTTTCGGGCCCTCACTTCCATAATGAGAACAATGTCACCCCAAGTATTATATGAGAAACAGACGACAAACCTGCTGCAGACACTTGTCTCTCATAAGTTGGAATGAAGGGACTAAATTGATCCCTGGGGACCTCAAAGGTAACTCTTTCGTGATATATCTCTTGTACCACTATGCTGTGTGTTCGCTGCACTGGGGGTGGGCGCTGTTGGGGAAGCGTTTTAGTTGCTTGGCTTTTATGTAGCTTTATTTAAGCCGTTTACTGTTTTTCATTGATCAGAAGCAGCTCTCACTGTTGAAAGGTGGGAGAGCCCTGCTGTATATGTATGCTGGCTACTAATTAATACAGAATGTCTCTATAGATGTGGATCACTGTTTAACGCTGACCAGACAACACACTAATTCCTTGATAGCTCCATCAGTTAAGCATTCAGGGCCTGATTCACAGAACTAACTTACGACAAAATCCTAAACTTACAACAATTTTGGTATTCACAGAATGAACTTACACATTTGGGTATTCACAGAATGAACTTACACATTTGGGTATTCACAGAATGAACTTACAACAATTTTGGTATTCACAGAATGAACTTACACATTTGGGTATTCACAGAATGAACTTACAACAATTTTGGTATTCACAGAATGAACTTACACATTTGGGTATTCACAGAATGAACTTACAACAATTTTGGTATTCACAGAATTAACTTACTCATTTTGGTATTCACAGAAGGCACTTACTCATCAATGAGTAAGTGCCTTCTGTGAATACCAAAATGTGTAAGTTACACAAAATGAGTAAGTTACACAAAATGAGTAAGTTACACAAAATGTGTAAGTTACACAAAATGTGTAAATTACACAAAATGTGTAAGTGTCTTCTGTGAATACCAAAATGAGTAAGTTTATTCTGTGAATACCAAAATGAGTAAGTTCATTCTGTGAATACCAAAATGGTAGTAAGTTTAGGATTTTGTCGTAAGTTAGTTCTGTGAATCGGGCCCTCACTGCTGAAATCTGTTCACAACTCACGGGGTCACAAATATGAATCCAGGCAGAATCAGCCTTTTAATCCTCCCAAGGTCGATGTAGAGTACCATTACATTGTGTGTTGGCACCCTCTCCTATCTGAAATGCGATGAAGTATAGAGACACTGTCGTACCAAGTGTAACAAGCATTGGTAAATGCATTAGGTTTCGCCTATTTGATTAATATTAGGTTGTTTTTTGTTGTAAGCTGTAGTTTGGAGAATAGTTGTACAATATAAGTTATTAAAACTGTGTTAAAGTGTTAAGACTTGTTTTTTAAGAAAGGCAATATGTTGTGTTTTTACTTGTTTTATAATAAACAAAACAAGGGGAGAGGTTGTAGCCTTACGGGTAGAGCGGTCGACCTCGAAGCTGGGGAACTGGGTTCGAGTCTCGGCAACGATGCTGAACATCCTGTGATTTTGGGCAAATCACTTAATCTCCCTGTGCCCAACAAAAAAAATGAATGTGTCCATCTGTAACAAAACTTGTGCTCATGTAAAGCACTCTGATACCCGATGTCTCTGGTCTAGTTCGTGCTATATAAAACTAAAAAAAAACAAAAAAACAGCAAATTAACAAAACCAAAAGTCTGGAATAAAAGAAGACAATGAAATCCTTTTAAGCTTGCTTTTCTTTAGAAAACAAACAGCTCTGCTGGTAACTGTGGGATTTTTTGGGGGGCTGTTCCTTGCGCACTGACTATTGCTGCTGAGTCACCTGGCTCCTTACAGTGTAAACGCACTGTATAATTATTAATTTCAATGGGGGCAGGGAAATGGGTCTGCAAGCTTGTCCTTGTGAAGAGTTAGTGGTTGATTGGTGAACACACTGTTAAATTATAAGGCCCTGTTAAACCGCAGGTTAGCCCAAAAAGCCCTTTTAATTATGGACTTCACCTGCAACAAACACGCATAAAATTTGTGCTGCTGTGACAACAATATTTAACAAATTGCATGGTGCCAAAAACGAGAAAATTTTTTGGAAAGCGTGTGAGGCAAGAATGTAATAAATTAAAGAAAAGGCAAAAGACAAAAGACAAAGCAAAGACATGCAGACAGCAAATACGCATAAAATGCGTGCTTCTGGCTAAACAATATTTGACAGAATGCGTGGTACAAAAAACTGAGGGGCTTATTTATGAGCCCCTGCTTCACTTTTGTGCCGCTGTTGTGTCACTTTTTGTGATGCAGCGGCGGCATAAAAAATGCGCCACATTGCACCCTATTTACAAAGTGACGAATCTAAGCAGATGCGTCACTTTGTAAAGCTCGGCGCTACATTATACCTGCGTCAGGTATAATGTATGCAGGGTGGGCGTTCCCCCGCAAAAATCCTCGTAGAAGTGGCGCAGTGAAATCTCTGAGATTTCACTGCGCCACATCTAGGACGCTACTGCGTCAATATCTTACGCCTGCCTCACAGCAGGCGTAGGACTGACGCAGGCCCTTTCACATGGGGCTTGCCCCATGTGAAAGGACACATTGCTGGAGTTGCGTCTGTTTTCAGACACACCCCAGCAATGCTTCACTTTTGCGCTGACAGATACATCAGTAATACTGACCTATCTGTCATTCCTTGCGACATGATGCGTCATACAATAAATATGACGCATCAATCATGCCGCAAGCAGGGCACACTGAGAAGTGTTGCATCGCGGTTTTCACGTAGCGATGCATCACTTCTCATAAATAAGGCCCTAAATAATTAGTCTAAAGGCCTCTGTGTGAAAAATATGAAAAAAACCATAATATGCAGACAGACAACACTTTTAAAATGTGTGCTACTGCCCCAAAAATATTTCACAGAATGCGTGGTACAGAACGAGAAAAGTTATTTTAAAGGCATTGGAGGAAAATATTTGGAAAAAAACAAGAACATGCAGGCAACAAACACATAAAATGCGTGCTCCTGTCATAACAATATTTCAAACAAGCATTTGCAATGCAATAGATCTCGCATTTACGCGAGTTTACGCTATTGGAATTGTAAATGACAATGCCTTTTATTTATGTTTTAAAAACGAAAACAAAAATAAAAGGCATTGTTATTTGCAATGTCAATAGCTCAAACTCGCGTAAATGCGAGACCTATTGCATTGCAAATGCTTGTTTATATGTACAAGTCTTCATACATTGCTTTTATCGGATGGATTTGTGAGAACTTCACTATTAAACAGATTTTGGATCACGCCGTGGACTCTATTTGTACTATCTGGACTATACTGTTCTGAGTGCTGCGTTAAAATTATTGCACGTCTGTTACCGCCAAGTGAACCAACTCTGAGCTTAAAGTTATGTTAATGCTGAAAGTCCTATCACACTTCCGCTAGTGATGACATGTGCAGAGCACGTGTGATTCGCATATGTGGTAAACATGCGCTAATGGTGTCACCCAGGGGTGTTCAAGCCAGGTCTGAAAGGACTCGGACAAATTTTCAGTAAGACCCCAGGTGCCTAGGAAAAGTGTTCTGTCTAGATGAAAAGTTTGTACATATATTTTATGCACATATCTTGAAAATTTGTCATGAATCCTGTCCTCCTGGACTATGGTTGGACACCCCTGATGTACTACTGTACATGACAAAAGTCATGAGTTTTCAACATGATGTCGGCAGGGTACAGATGACTGCATCGTGCACTGTTGAGATGAAATCTAACTCAGATGTTCTGGGCAGAGGCGGTGTAGAAGAGCAGTACTGAGCACTCATTCGCGCACACGGGCGCACGCGCGCCCACGTGCGCTCTCGGTTCGGCCTCTTACAAGGAGGTGGAGTCCGAACTGGTCCGTGGGAGTGTTTCATGGATGCACCGGGCACCTTAAGCTCGTAAGAACATGAAACTATGATCTGTTTTCCTGGATCAATGTTCTGCATCGACGGAATGTAACCACGCTACCAAATGACCTGATACGAAGCGCTGTCACAAACCTGGGCAGCTGAGTGAAAATACGATTTTACGCGGAGAACTTTACTTTGTGTGTGTACTTCCTTTACTTTTAATTCGTCGGATAATAAAATGCAGGCTATTATATGTGGAAGTTTTGTCTAATTGTATCTACGTTTATATTACACACATCACAATATGAGGTGTCTACATGAGCTTAAGTTGAAGCCGTTAACCATCTCTACACAGCTGAGTTTATCAACATTTGAAGGATAAAAGTCTGAGTCTGCCTCGCTTGGAAGTACACCTCTGACCCACCGGTTACATAGAGATCACCCCGGCTGGTGCATTGACACACTGCGCTGTCTAGCAGTCCTTCTCGCTCCCTGCCTGGAAGGCCTCTCGCCCCAGACGTGCTGCTGAGCAGAGCCAGACGCCCCCACGAGAAGGGATGTCAGTAATTTGAGCTGAAGTCCTCAGTATTCATTGTGCCTGGAACAACTTTGTGAGTCCCTTGAGCGCTCTCCGGGGTGAGAGGTCACCGGGGGTGCTAATAGCTCAGTGAAGGGCACGATTGTCACAGTTACTGAAACGCTACATCCAGCAGCTCAGCCAACCCCATTAAATGTGGATGGACAAGCTAGTCCAGACACTTTGCGTGTGACTAATTCGAAATACAATCATTTCACAAAGAACATCTCAAATTTAAAGTTCCATTATGGTATGCTTAAAAGAAATCTGACTGGTGAGCTGAAATAGCCCACACATACAAATCTTTGCTTCTCTTTTGACAGTATTGTATTGTAATTGCATTTATATAGCGCTTACTAGCCCTGACGAGGAGTCGAAGCGCTTTTTTGGCGAGTAGCATGCTACTCCGGAACCCAAGAAGTAGATTGAAAGAAGAACGTGTCCCTCACTTGCTTTCATTGATAATACAGTCTATCTGTTGTGTTTGCTAATGGGTACGGTTGCAGTTATTCACCCTTTCACAGCGGCCATAGCGCGGTTACAACGGCTCTGTCGCATGAGTGTGAAGAATTACGAAAGACGATTATTTTAGCACAAGCCCTCTTTTCACAGATAATTGGGTTATAAAAGTAGTATTTCAGAATTGGAAGGTTTGTTAAAATGCAATTCTATTTTGCGGTTAAAGACCGAAGTGACGACTCCTCACCTCTGAATCTCCCATCAATCATTAGTTTCAACTTCTCCCGAATGTCTGACCCGGCTCGCGGGCTGCAGCTTAATTAGCCCCATTTTGTGACCACCCGTGTTCGACGGCAGGAGATTGCCATCAGACTTAATGGAAGACGCGGGGCAGAGGCAGGCGAAGGGGGGGCATGCGGGGGTGTTTCTTAGGTCAGTACTAAAGGGAGCCCGTGCAGAAATCACTGGCGCACCGAGCACATGGAATCTAAACTCAGATTACACCTACAAGAAGCCATGACTATTGGCTTTGTCAATGGTTGTTGCCTGCACAAAATAAGTAACAAACAACTATTGCTTCGTTGTACAAATATTAAAAATGGTTTAGTTCTTGGGGGCAAAGTTGTAGCATAAAACAAAAGTTGCCGACTTTGGAGCTTGCGGGAAGCAAGTTCGAGGCACAGCGCTAGCTCACCATTCTGTGATTGTGGACAAGCTTGTGATCCCCGTCCCTACGGAAAAAAACATAAACGTTGTCTTCCTGTAATGTAACTAGTGCCTATGTAAAACGCTTCAATACATTAGGGCTCAGTTTGCGCTATATACAATTGCCCAAAAAGAAAATGACACTTAGAACCCTGAACTGCTGCTGAGTTAAGATATTTTTTTTCCCCGAGGGTGACGGCAAAACGGAGACACCGATCGGCATAATAAGCGAATAAGCCACAAGGACAGCGGATGGAAGAGGAGGAACCTGATGGGCAGGAGGGTAGAAGAATGGTTACAAAGGCTAAAACAGACGCAGGGGGTAATCTCCTAAATAAATAAACAAACGCGGCGAGAGAAACAGATGGCACACTGCACGCAATTAAAACAAGTGCGAGCGGAGCGGACGAAAACTGTAGTTAGGCACCGCTGCTTCGGGACTACACGGAAGTTACCATACAATCAACAGCCAACAGAAAGCAAGATAACAACAGCAATGCCACAGGTAAACCAATCGCAAGCGGGAAAACAAATTACACGAAGTTTAAGCCAACATACAGATTACTTTATGTCTCGCTGAGACAGCGCATGCAGCGCATGCGCTGCCAAGGCGAGACCTAAAAATGAATGTTCCCTAAAACGAAATAATTAGTTGAAAGGCGGAAGAGGAACGAATGAAATAAATTAAAGAACGGTCCAAAGTTAAAGCAAAAACCATGCAGGCAGCAAACAGGCAGAAAATGTGTGCTGCTGCCACGAAACTATTTCACAGAATGCGTGGTTCAAAGAACGAGCTAATTAATCCAAAGGCATCAGAGGGCAACATTTTAAAATAAACTAAAATCTACAGTCAGCAAACACGCATAAAATGTGTGATGCTGCTACAACAATATTTCACCGACTGCGTGGTAGAAAACACGAAATAAGTAGTTCAAAGGCGTAAATGGATGGTCCAAAAAATGACATAATTAGTTGCAAGATGTCAGAAGCCAAGATAGCAACAGGCTGATTCGAAATGTGTGCAGACAGGACGAGAGAAACAACAAAAAACATGCACGCTCTAAATGCATGCAGCCAGGGAAAAATAACAAAATGTAAACAGTAAAAGCTGTGTAGTCTTAACAAAAAGAAAAAAAAAGTTCCAGCCTCCAAAGCGGATAGGAATGAGTACGTGGCCCTCGTGAAATACAGAAGGGAGAAAAGGATACAACCAATAACAAGCATTTGCAATGCAAACGGTCTCGCCTTTGGGACCTTATATGTATTTAGCTATGCAGCACCTTAGCCTGGGTGCTGAAACATCTACTGTTCTTCAACATGTATACAGCATGCTTCTCTCATGACAGATGAGTTGCAGCTCAGGTAGCAGCCGTGCAAGCTTCTCCGACATACACAAAGCAGGTACAATACATTGAGTAGCATGCTTCGTTACGACACAGTGGGCTCAGGCAGCTTTGTGTATGTCGGAGAAGCTTGCATGGCTGCTACCTGAGCTGCAACTGATCTGTCATGAGAGAAGCTTGCAGTCAGCTCTCTTGTGAACACAGTACCATAACACATCAACAGGTGCTGAAGTTTACAAGGAATAAACATTCCACGCCCATTCAAATATGAGCATCTTTGCTGAGACTTCAAACAGCTATCAGTATTGCACTAGTAAAAGTACACCACCTCTGCTTAGAAGTTCTGATACTGCCAAATTAAATAAATTACAGACCAGATGCACTAGAAGGGCTGAGACATTCAAAATGTAATCGCTAATCCACCGCTTGAAGACAATAATTTGTTTTGATATAGTGCTTTATATGACAATTTTGGCTCCTTTGTGCACTGTAAATAAGAAGATGTTACTCGTACCCAATATACTGACCTCAGTAGGACGGAGGGTGTGGTTTACGCTTCCGGATTTGAAATCATTGGAAGACAGATCAGGAATGAATGGTGGATGGATGTTTGGGTGAAAAGATGGATGAATGGAAGGATGGATGGATGCGTGAAAAGACGGAGGGGATAAAGTATGTCTAGGTGGAAGAGTGAATACATGGATGAATAGATAAATGCTTAGAAAGCGGCAGGGACTCACTGGTCTTGCTCAGCGCCAAATAGATGTTTGAGTAAACTTGTTCTTTTCGGCTTCTCTCTTAAATGCCATCTGTGCCCATAAGTGCTTGTGCACTAAGTGCACCACAATACGCAGGCCGGCCTCTCTGGCCCATTTCCTCTTGGCTATTTTAAAATAAAGTTTGCCTCGTTGTTTTCCTGTTTAGCATGCACTGTTCATCTGGAGTTTGGCGCTGGTCGCCTTGATAACCTCACAGCGCAAACACTCTTTACTGGCACGACGTATTTTCTTTCTGAATTTCCACATGTAAAGCGTTTTTTGGGCATCGCTCGTGTAAGTATGTTTGTCTGCAATTAGATGCTGCTGGCACACGACGCGGGGATCTGAAAAGGGAGATACCCAGTGGAAACAAACACAGTCCCCTTAAAATAAACAGGCCCGCCCTGGGAACAGCCACGTCGAATGGAGAACAAAGCTGCGTTAACATAAACTTCTTGCAGAGACCAGATCGGTGCAACGGAGAGAAAATAGGAACATAACAACTGAGCTACTGTCACGGCTCTGCCACAGACTCCCTGTGTGAGCCTGAGCAAGGTCAACAGGGCGCCTGGTAATGGGGCGCAGGAAACAGGGCTCTTAACGTGGGCCCTGCTTCGCGATCATAAACAAACACTGCTGCCTCCTCCACGCCACTGACAGCCAAGAACTGTTGCCCCCCCGCCCCTTTGACTATGAACTCTCTCTGCTTTGCTCCCTAGCACCAGTTCCCTGCCACTTACCACCAGTGACTGCTCTGTCAAACCGCGCCTGCCCCCTGCCCTGCCTCTCTGACCACTCATGACTAAATCACAGTTGTCTCACCCCTGTCGGACGTCTTCCCCAGTTTTCTGCCGCTCCGACCACGAGCGACTGCTCCCCCCCCCCTGACCCCCAAGGTGCCTACATTCTGCTTCTTAGGTCCGTACTTAGCGCCCTGCCTGCGCGTCCACACTTGCCTACTCCAGGCATCTTTTCCTGCTCAGTGCTTCATCAGGACACAACCGGTGCCCACTGCCCGCTACCGTCACCTCCCCTTTTCCCTTAAGTTCTGCAGAGGCATTTATTCCCAGTGTCCCGGGGTGGCACCCTGCACCCGCGTGTGCCACAGCGGGGACGCCGGGTCCCATAGAGGGCAGTAGTTCCCGCACACACCAGCCTTACCTTACAAGTTGATCACATTTTTTCAGCCATGATGGTGACAAGCAAGAACTCCTCTAAGAGGTCCTGGGCTAGCAATCCTTGTGGAAATCCCAGAAATGCCCCATCCTCAAGCAAATATTATTCAAGAATTAAGAAAGCTTACTACGACGAAGAGCAACGAGAAGAAAAAGCAACAAGGAAAACAGCCTCTGGCTGGCTCACCGAGGGCAAAGCCAATTGGGGAAGGGGCTCAAACAGGACCGGGAAAACAGGATGCAAGGCACCACTTACTCCTGGGTCGACCCACGCTCACATAACAGAGCCCGGTGTGTCCTAAACTGCCCAGGACACCTTTCATCCCGCACATCTATGCCTCAAATGAAAGCCCGACTTACAGGAACAGCCCAGTCAGTGGCGTGAAACAGACACCAGCCTTACCTCGCTCTGGGATCACGGCAGCCTGGCGGCCGGGGGAAAAGGCACCATGTGCTGGTCCGAACCGTCCGTGAGGCTAGAGAGGGGCTCCCAAGACGAGAGCCGAGGGCGAGAGGGGAGGAGACAAGCGTTTTGTCGCGCATGCGTACGATGTAAGGCATCGCGCGCATGCGACACAAAGAGTGCGATTGACCCACCAATCACAACACAAACAAGCATTGAAAATAGGACTCGGATTTACCCGAGACCTATTGCATTTTAAATGGAAGTGCCGGCATGAAAGAAGGCACGAACGGGAGGGGGTGGGGGGGGGGTAGTTGTGGTACAAGAAGTTACAGACTGCGGGAGGGAACGGGGAGAGACAGGGAAACAAAACGATTTTACAAGTAAAGGGGCTGATAGCCTCAGAAGAGCAAAAATGACGCCATGGCAGTCAGGAGGCGGAACTTAGAAGCCAAAAACCAATCAAAATGCAGAATTTTTCATTAAAGCCAATCAAATTTATGGCCGGAAAGTGGGCGGAGCTTCCCCCGCTATACTGTATACAGCATCTCTCGACGAGACAGCGCATGCGCTGCCTAGGCGAGACCTAAAAAGGAGGAAAAGTAAAGTGGCAAGCACCAAACCAATAAGAAGAGAAGTCCCTTTTAAGATATATTGAATGCAATAGATTTCACAACCACAGCGCAAGTGCTGTGCAGGCGAAACCTAACTTGACCAGTGCAAGCGCTGTGCAGGTGAAACCTAATCACAAGCACAGTGCAAGTGCTGTGCAGACGAAACCTAAAAATGCTAATAGAGTTGTGATGCCTATTTTCACAGCAAGCAGTGATAGGACCAAGTCCTGTCAAAGCTTTGAGGGATGGGATGAACACAATAACACACTGTGCTTTATTTTAAGAAGCCATCAGACAGCATGGCTTCAGTTAATAGACACTGGTCCTTATTTTACATGTAAGGTGCCAGACAAGGAGAAAACAGGCTCTGTGAACTAATGCTACCTTTTACTTCATTAATTCAAGTGATATGCAGATTTTACAGCTATTCACGACCCTTCGAGATGTTGCAACAGACCTCATCAGATGAAAATACAATTAATTTCCTGAACGGGAAAAGGGTGGAGTCAGGAGCGCCATTACACAGGCATCTGGTGCAGGCAAACAGTTGTCTTGTTCGTGTGCTCCGGTGACAGGACGCCAGTCTGCTCGCACGTATGGCTGCTAATTAGTCCTCGAGAGCAGTGCTGGGACGGCTGTGGAATGCTGCCGGCTTCAAATGTACTTTTTGTCGGTCTTTGAGCGGAGGTAACTGTGTGCCGTGGAGTTTGGGCAAGAATATCATAGGAAGCTTTCACTTCTAAGACAGAAATAATACCACCAAAAGATTTGATCAGCCAGGGTCCATTGTGCCTACTTTGATACAAACTTGCCTTAAATATCCCAGCACACCAGGGAAGATGTTGTCTATTGCACAAGCTTTTTATTTCTATTTCAAACAGCAAGATGACTAAAATAAAAAAAAAAAATCGAATACTGCACGGAGAATAACATCTCAAAGACTTGGAAAAAAAATCCGAACTGGAAGTTCTACAAAAATGTTAGCAGAACTACCTCAACCTGAGCTGAGGGCCCGTTAGGAGTCCACAGCAGTGCTATCCCTGGTGGACACCGCCCCACCGATAGCAAGTGTGACCAGGCGTGGTAATGCACCTGGTAAAACCCAACGCGTTTCTGTTCACATTACTGCCAGATTCTGGGCAAGAAACTCATAGTGGCTGCAACCTGCATCTCCAGTCTCGGTATCCCCACCTCCAAGGACTGGCCAACTTATAATGGGGCCTACCACTAAACTCACAGTAGCGAGATCTGCTTACCTCACAGAAAAAAACAAGAAAACACGTCATCACCAAAACTGACAAAACAAGAGACTCCAGCGTATCAACATTTTCAAAGAGAAACAAACTACCCCAATTCCAGCACCACAGATCTTCCCCACCCTTGAAAGAATCAAAGAAAGGCATGCGCACAACATTATAAACAGCTTCACATTAGCATCAACTACGTCACTGGAGATGCTGCCAGCTACTTTCACCTCCAATAGTCATAGGTGAACTGAATCAAGTCAAACTCTATACCTATGTAATTTGTTAGATTCGAGAAACCCTACAACTTTTTAGCTATTTGGAAACCCAGATCTTGTTAAAAGTAGGTCATGAAAGGGTCTGGCATCTGTCGCTTAGCATCAGCCTGGAGAAATGATTCAGGCAGTGAGTGGCGCGGTGGATAGTCTGCTGGCTTGCAGAGCATGCTTTTATGGGAAACAGTCTTTCTCGAGGCCGGTGGAGGCAAGGAGACTTGAGCACAGGGACTTTGGTCCATTTATTGTACAGCCCATTTATGGTATTTTATGCCTACCCTATGCTCAACCCAACAAAGACAGCCTTCCTCTTGTTTGACAGCAGGTGCAAACAGCCACAAGCAAGCTTGGATCTACGACATGAAACTATATGGCTTCACTCCGAAGTTCGCAGACATCATGAAATCACTTGCAATCACCCTCGACACAACCCTCACCGTCAAAGAAAACATTACCTGGAAAGCCAAGAAAGCATGTTCCCAGCTCTAAAAAATAAAACATGCGAAACTCTTTCTTTCAGAAACTGATTTTAGAACAACAGTGGAAGCCCTCGTCCTCTTAGACCGGGCAGATACAACACACTGCTCAACCGCCTTTCCAACATCACTCTGGAATCCTGGAAGTGGGTAGTGTTTCCATCGAAGAAATTTGTAGGGCCACTACCTGGTCCTCTTTTGATACTTTTGTAAAGCATTATCATTTGGATGATGACGATTCTATGTCTAGTAATTTTGGTCATGGAGTTTTGACCACTGCTCTGCAGTCATGTGTTTCTGTTATAAATAAAGTTGTGTCAGTGCAAACCTCCTTTGGTCTCTGGCTTGTGATTTCCTGATGATGTTATGAGTGGCACGAGGAGGAACGTATGAGAGAGTAATTCATTCTTTTACTTACCGGTAATCTTCATTACCCCGATAAGGTCCTCCTCGTCCCAGTCAATGACACTCCCTTCCCTCCCTTGTGGTTTGCTTTTTCTCTTGTGATCTTCCAGGAGGAGGGAGGGGAGGGTGGAGCTTTTGTCCATTCATGGACATAAAGAAAGGACTAGCGTGGTTGGTACATGTTGATGGCGGGACCACCCTCCTCATGACGTTATGACTGAGATGAGGAGGACCTAATTGGCGTAGGAAGATTACCGGTAAGTATAAGAAATCAGTGCCTTCACAATCAGTTCCTTTGCACTGAACCGCCAACCACCATCCACTCTAAGCTAGTACGTTTTTTGGAAGATTTTCTAGAAAGACCTTTTGAATTGATTTAAGGTGTGATACATTTATTTCATCTAACACAGCACTGATTTCCGTCTTTAAAACTTAAGCACTGAGCAGCGCCCTTGGGTTAAAGGAGGATACATCTATTTAGTTTGCAAAAGCTTGTTTAGCAATGCAAGACAGGAACCCCCATGCCCCTAATGCAATAAATTATGCCAAACCAAATATTGCCACCAGGTCTTGCGGTGAGTCAGGCAAGAACCAAGACAGATGAAAAACGATAAGACTAGTTAATATTCTCTTATGAAGAAGATGACCAACTCCTGTGGGGCGTTTCGTGACCTTTTACACGGCTGCATCTGGTCCTATTTCCTTAAAATGACGTGATCTCTGCATCGTGCTTGGGATGTTGTGCACCATGCTTGGGATGTTGTGCACCATGCTTGGGATGCTGTGCTCCATGCTTGGAATGTTGTGCTCCATGCTTGGGATGCTGTGCACCGTGCTTGGGATGTTGTGCACCATGCTTGGGATGCTGTGCTCCATGCTTGGGATGTTGTGCACCATGCTTTGGATGCTGTGCACCATGCTTGGGATGTTGTGCTCCATGCTTTGGATGCTGTGCACCATGCTTGGGATGTTGTGCTCCATGCTCATGGCCTCCACCCACCCCTCCTGTAGGAGTAGGACATTTAAATATATCATATTCGAACTGGTGTAGCAGTGTTAGTTGTAAAATATAAGCAGCATATAAATAAATGGCTACAAATGAACCGAAGCCCTTTTACCTTAGGTGTATTATTTACCTGTTTTCTAGTCGTTTCAGTTTCTGCTGGAAGTTTTCCTCGTTAAACGATGTATTTAAGGCTCGATGTAATCTCTGCAAGAAAGAAAACACACGTTTTGTACGGGAAAGAGATACCTAACAAACAGTACAAATATGTTTTTGTTGTTGAAATCTACACTAAATTATGACAAGGTTAACATTTTGGTAATGCAAATAATATATTGCCACATTCCGGTTATGTCAGTCAAAAGTAGTAGGCCATTACTTCCTGCTCTGATGGGTGGCCATGGTATTTTTGTTTGCAACAATCTTAGTTAATAACAGCGTCTACAGACAACAAATGCACACATGCCAATGGACCCGATTCAGGTGGAAGAGTTCTGATTTTTCAAGCCAAGAATGGCTTTCTTCCACCAAACATTGCCTCTGCTTCAATATAAGTAAGTGGGGGGAATCCATTCTTCTGATTTTGGCTTGTATGCAAGGGCACTCTCTCACTTTCTCTTGCTCTCTCTCTCACTCCACCTTACTTTGTTCCCCAGGATGATGCGGGTGATCGTCATTAACTAGGCAGAGGTGCAGATCACTTCTATTTACCCCACTAGTTGAATGTGCAACTCACTTCAGCAGTTCTCATCCCAGGTGTTCACTGAGGCAAATAGTCTAAAGCAGGGGTCTCCAACCTTTTCTGTGTTAGGAGCTACTTATGTTGAATGAAAATCATCCTGAGCTACTGATATATGTAGTGTTATAATGGTGACCACATCTGACACAATTGCGTTTGTGGCCACCATATGCAAGATTACCAGCAGTGATCGCCTCAGTTCATCAAACTTGGTTGCCAGGAGAGATGTGAAAAAAGCTTTATCAATGTGGCATGGTTGTACCAGGATAATACAAAGCAAACATAGTTGCAGTGCCCCTGGCACCAAGGTCATACTATCAATAATAACTCTCCCCAACACCATTTGATTCATCACTGAGATACCACCTTTAAATATATTTAAATAGAAATTCAACCATTATCTCCAAACATCAGCTTATAAGTTCTGACAATGCATGCATTTTCATCTCAAATATATGCTTTTCTATTTTGGTAAACATATTTATTAATTGAACCAAACAAAAGCTTCTAAATCCGTAGGCTGGGCTGCACACAGGAGAGCTACTCACAGGTAGCTGGAGAGCTACCAGTAGCTCACGAGCTGCTCGTTGGAGATGCCTGATCTAACGTCTTGCACCAGATTCCCTGCTCGCTTCTAGTCCCTTGTTTGCACGCTTAAAAAGCTCTCCATGACCTAGGACCTGCCTATCTCAGCCATCAACTGAACTTCCACCACCCGTTTGACACCTGTGCTCCTCATCACTCGCCCTCACACTCACACTCCCCGTATCCATCGCAGCTGCGGTGGTGGCCGCTCCTTCTCCTACATCGCTGCCATGACCTGGATCAAACCTCCCCTCCACCTCTGTACAGCCCCCTCGATGGCAGACTTCAGAAAGAAAGTCAAGACCTGGCTCTTCGACGGAGACACAGCGCCCAGATACCCCTAGGGGTGACAGTGTTGCGCTTTACAAATGCTGTTTGATTGACTGATTGATTGTTCCATTAGCAGACAAGCCCTACTTTACCAGCTTGATAGTTGTTGTAGATCTAGTGGTGTATCCTCGTGTACCTATTTTTTGTGGTGGCAGTTTCTCACTGCAAGAACCTCAGCAGCATCCACCCTTTGGATTGGGAATCAGTGGATAGAGTCAGCGTAGCAGGTACTGAGCAGCGGCACAGTATATTTGGTAGTTGCAGCCCTCCAGGGTGAGTGTAGAAGGGTAACTAGGCATGGCAATTTCATCCTATGTGCCGGTGGTGTTGTCTCGTACATGATTGAAGGCTGTTTTTTCTTCTGACAAGTTACCACGTGTGTGTGTTATTTTAATGCTTCCAAGTCTCTTGTAACCAGTTCATGATAGGTGTCTATCTGATTACCTGGTGAAAGAGTGGGGCAATATCGTGTAGATAGATTTATCGCCCCATTCACAAGCGGGTGCAGACTGCAGACATAACAGCTGCAAAATTTATCTCCACAGGTGACACCACCAACTAACCCTAATGAGATGCAGAGTAGGCGTTCCCGTGCAAAAACACACGAAAACACCACTTCGCCACATTCACAACGAACTGCCAGATCCGCGATGCGAGTCAAAACTACGCGATAAGCCGCGGTAGCAGCAGGTATTTAACACCTGCCCATTGCTGGTGTTAAGCAGGACGACTACCTGCAGTAGGTAATGGAGCCCCGCCCACAGCCACACCCGAAGAACAACCGACGCCATGGAGCTACTCATCATGCAGCTTGGAGCCCCAACAGGGCCACAACACCCACTGCCACCACCCCCAGGACCCGGACCGGCACCCCCCCCGACTACCACAGAGGCAGCGCAGAGTAAGACAGCGGACCTACCGAAAATGCACTAGTCTCACAGACCTAACGCCGGAGGAAGTCATTGCCCACTACAGGCTCAAAAGGACAACCATCCTCCGCATCATGACCCACATCGGCCACAGGCTGACGGTCCCAACACAGCGGACAGCCAACATCCCTCCGCAGACAAAGCTGCTGGCTGTGCTGCACATGTTGGCCTCTGGTACCTTCCAACCAACAATGGCCAGAGTCGGAGGAGTCTCACAGCCAGCCCTATCAAAGTCCATCACACCTGTCCTGGATGCCATCATCAGCTTCATACCCCAGTACCTTCACTTCCCTCACACTGCGCAGGAACAGCTGGAGACCAAGCAAGGCTTCTACGCCATTGCTGGATTCCCTCACATGTTGGGGGCTATTGACCGCACACATGTCCTACTTGTGCCCCCTGCCGACACTGCACACATCTACCGCAACAGAAAGCACACGCATTCCATCAATGTGCAGGCAATAGTGGACCACCGGGGAATGTTCACCAATGTTGTCGCAAACTACCCAGGCAGTGTGCACGATTCCTACATCTTCCGACAGTCCATCATCAACCAGTGCTTCCAGGATGGCACCTATGGAAATGCACTGCTCGTTGGTAAGTACCAAATCAACACACCACACACCTCAAATCCACGATCACACTATGCACAACTGTGGGAATGCACACGTGACAAAACCACATACAACATGTCACTCAACATGCCCACCTACCAGACACGACAACACAACTCCATTGGGATCCTGGGCTTCCCATGTACACAAGCCAGCTACATCATGGCACCACAGCCACACAACAGCTGAACATGTGGAGAGGCGGAAAACAGGCATGTGCGAAGGAGGCAAGTGACCCATGAATGAGAAAGTACACAACGACAAGTGTGGCGTGAATGTGCTGGACAGACCTGGGTATGCAAACCACAGATATGTCCATGCAGACATTAACTGCTGGTGTCTGGAGAGTAGTGGACAGTGGACGCAACCATGTCACCTCAGGCTGTGGGGTAGATAGCAGAAATGTCGCTTGCTGCGTCGCCCCCTGTGTGCGTGTGCGTAGTGGGTTGTCCCGGCTTACGCCAGGCCTGCGCAGGGGTGTGGATAAAAACACCGTGGCGCTGAGCGTGGTGCTCTCCCGGAATGGCCAACGTGACTGCCAGGGCGGCGCCTCTCAGCCCGTCATGAGGCAGACGCCGTGAGCAGTGGGGCCTGCGAGCCTGTGCGCCTGCTGCAACCCAGGCCGCTGATACCCGGACCCGGCTTGCCAGCCCCAGCGCACCCAGGCCGCACTGCTCACCTGCCGACACAGGCGTGTGTCAAAAAGGGCCCACCACGTGCTGGTGCAAGCTCCAAGTCCCATGCCCGCGACCTTGGCAGCCTCCTCAGACCATCGCTGTCCTCCGTGACACAGGCCCCCAGGAGACCTTATTCGTTGACATACTCCACCGCTGCAGCCGGCCTACACTGCAGTCCAGTAGGTCCCACATCTAGAACTGAGTCTTGATTAATCAATGGCAGAGTTCATGCCAGTGAACGCAGGGAGAGGAGTGAGAAGAAGACGCGGTTCAGTCCGGTGGAAACACGGATCACCGTTACGGAGGAGGTCGACCACTAGCAAGGACTGACCTGGTGCCACTAACCCTGTGCGCCGTGAGTCACCGTCAGCCTCCGGCAGAACATTGTTGGTGTCTGAGCCTGTGGCCTGGGGGTTGTCATCAGCAACTGGCAGGTACGGATTTGGTGTTTGGCATGAGTCTGTGGCATTCATTTCCGCCATGTTGCCGGACACAGCTGGTATGTGCCCTCTGCATCATTCCCTGGGGGTACACCTTCCACTCTCCCCCGAGACACTGCGTGAAAACCACCTTTGATACCTACGAGACCCTGCTCTGCTCTCATGACCCTACCCCAGTGCCCCACAAGTCAGCGTCCCGTGTCGGCCGCTGTGCATCCGGAGCCACTAACTTTGTGCAACTCAAGTCATGGTCCCTTGCTGGTCGAACATTGCATTTCTGAGTGCCTGATGACTGTTGTAGTTGTTGCCAGCACCAGCCACTCCGAGGGCTGGCTTACACTCACCCCACACACAGTCAGCACAGGCGTCACTGGACTAGTGGGCCTGCCAACACATCATGCCGAACCAAGTATTGACTCTTTTCTCTCTGCACTGTCACAGGTGATCAAGGATATGCACTCTGCCCTTGGATGATGACACCCCTCCGAGACCCGAACACACCAGCCCAGAGGCAGTACAATGCGGCCCACATACGCACCAGGGGCATTGTGGAATGCACATTTGGCGTGTTGAAGTCACGTTTCAGGTGCCTGGACGTCACAGGTGGAAGGCTCCTGCACAGGCCAGACATCGTGTGCAAGATGATCGTTGCATGTTGTGTGTTGCACAACATCTGTGTACGCACCAATGCCCCATGGATCCAAGTGCCAGAAGCACCGGACGATGATGAGGACGATGGGGCAGGTGGCCCACATCCCACTGCAGCTGCGGCAGGAATAGCCCGAAGGAACACCCTCATTGCCAATTTCTTCACATGAGCACGTCACATAGTGACCGTCCCTGGCAATCATGGGAAAGTACAAAATGTTCACAGGCACAGCATGTGTGAATAAAAGATAATTGCAGGTTACAGGTTGTACTCGTACATTGTCATGTCACAGTTTCCTGCTGTGCCAGATGTGATTGGCCTTGTTGTGCACATGTGCAGCACCAGTTGTGTCCTGTGTTCTGTTGTGGAGGTGTTGCTGTTTGTACCACGATGTTGTCAATGTTGAGGTGCCCTTATTCTTATGTGCGTATGCTGCACGGGGGGTGAGTCGCTCCTGCAGCTCTGATTTGGCTGCCACTTATCCCTTTCATGCGGTGTGCCTTTCAGTTCTGTGCTTCTACAGTGCTGAGATGTTGCAGACTTGGGTAACTTGTGCTCTTTGTCGAGTTGTGACTCTTGGGCATGGTTTGTCCGCAGATGTGTTGTTGGCGTCAGGGGTTGTTTGTGCAGGTGGATGTGTCCGAGTGTGACCTGCTCCTTTCCGGTTGTGGTCCGCACTCAGCCACCTCAGTGTCGTGGCGTGCACATTGTCATGATGATTGGACTGCAGCCATGCTACTCATCATGTGGTGTCTCTTGCATTGTCAGTGTGGCTGACGTATATGCATGTTTGCTGTGTTTCGCACGTGTGTATGTGTTGGTTGTGTGATTGGTGATGTGTTGGGTGGGGGCCCCTTTGGCCACATGGTGGACGTGGGACTACTTGGTGTTTGTGTGTGTGCTGAAGTGTTCCCGTGGGATCAGGGACATGATCCAGAGTCATTGTGGGTGTGCAGTGTGCTCTGCTTAATTGTGCATGTGTGCCATTGTGCCCAACACCCCCCGTCCCACCACTCCCTGGTCGGTACGCACCCTGTTGATGTAGTGTCAGGTCATGTTGAGCAGTGTCCGGATCCCCAACTCCTGTCACCGTCACCTGACTGATGACTGTGGCCACCATTTTCTCCATGTCATTCGGCTCCTGGGGTTCTGCTGGCCCCCCTCCTCCGAAGTGCGTTGCTGCTTTCATGTTGACAGCGAGTTTCTGCTTGGTTTTGCCATTCACATCAATCCAGCGCCTCTTGTCCTCTTCCATTGTCCTCCTCGGCGCTGCGATGGCATTCACATGGTCCAAGATGGTGTGCCATCTTTGCCTCTTTGTTGCCAATGACACGTTGGAGGTGACGTCCAGTTAGTGGTGGTGTTCTATCTCATCCGTGACGATTATCGGGTTTTCATGCAGACTGTACCCCGTCTTCCTCTTCCTCTTCTCATTGCCCTTCCACGACCCCTGGATTCCTGGCTGTTCCTCCGTGGGGCTTGTGGGGTTCATGTTGTCCTCTGCAGTTGGTCAGGGTGCATCCGTGGTACTCCGCAGTTCATTTCCTTTTTAGTGGCATTTTCCGTATGCTGTTCTTGTGCTTTTTCACGCATTACGCATGGGTATTGCTGGCCTCTCGCTGGTTATCACTGTTTTCTTATCGCTTTTGGGCCCATCGCAACTTTTTACGCGTTGGGGTTTGTGCTTTTATTTCTGTCGCGGTGGTTGTATCGCGGACATTGGCCGCGGTTTCGGGAGACTATCGCATGGTACCGCCGTGTTGTGAATTCCACGTTAACACAGGGTTATTTTCCCGCGATAGGCTGCGATGTGTAAAGTTGCGTTAACCTTTTTTGGTGATGTTTAGCGCACGTTCTTGTGAATATACCCCTTAGTCCTGCACCCAAAAGTGTTATCTTTAACACCAAGAATAGAGGTATTTGCCTGTTTTTCTCCTCCAACTGGGGGTCCTCATCCAAGCTTTTTGATATTGAAAGGTGGGTATTTTTTCAATTGGTATGTTGGACATGGGTGCCGGAATGGGTTTTGTTATGATTTTGTTTTTGTTATGATTTCACTCAATTTGTCATATTTTGCTACAAACCCTTTTGCCAGTTTTATGTTCCTACTGAATTTATTAAGTCAATTCTTGTGTCAACGTGGTTATAGTGTGTCACTGGGCAAAAACTCAATCCTTTCTCAATCGCCATTTCTGTATTGTTAAAATGATGTTTCAATAGATTTGAAATGGTAATTTCAGCTATTGTGGGTTGTCCTCCTTCTCGATTGTACGTGTTTTCATGCCCTTTGCCTGCCCTTCTCATTTCTCTTTGACCGCTCCTTGTTTTTTCGTCCTGGAACATCCCCTTCAGCTGCCACGGTTGCTTCCTGTTTCCACTGCTGTTATTGGTGTATCAGGCAAATCTCGTCTAAAAAACAGATGATTTAGCAGAATATATATATCTTTTGCATTCTTCTTTGTGTTGCAAAGGGATCGGCACTAAGGAAAGCTTTCATATATTATTTTTTATTAAACGTATAGCATCATCTTGGCATGTAATGATAAATATTATATGAATGCTTTCTGGAGTGCCGGTCTCTTGGCAACAGAAAAGTGCAGATGGAAGTTATCAAAGGTGCATATCTGTGTGTGTATATATATATATTGTCCCAGTTTGGTTCATCCTTTCGCCAGACCCGATAACGCTCAGTATGGGTGCGAGCTCCCGCGGCTGAACCACGCCGCTTAACACATCTACCAAATCCTCTTTCCAGAAGAAAAACGGTCCGCACTCTTGCAGGTTTTGCGATTTTTTATTTTTCTATCTCCTTCGTTAGATGTTCATATATGCAAACAGGAATACAGGTGAAACAAAAGATCTACGCGTTTCGGTATTACAAATACCTTGCTCACGCGTAGATCTTTTGTTTCACCTGTATTCCTGTTTGCATATATGAACATCTAACGAAGGAGATAGAAAAATAAAAAATCGCAAAACCTGCAAGAGTGCGGACCGTTTTTCTTCTGGAAAGAGGATTTGGTAGATATATATATATATATATATAAATATGCGCCAATTTCCTCCACACCACACTGGCTTGTTTCCTTCGCCGAGATAGAAGCACGGACACCAACTTTCGTGCAAAATTTGTGCTTTATTGTTTCCCTTCAGCAGTTGCCGGCCACAACGCGTTTCAGCCCCGAAGGGCCTTGATCACATGACGCGCCCACAGTAGTGCTACCATATTTTTATGTCTTTTTTCCATTGCATCCTTAAAGTGCCAAGTGCATATATTTCTCAGTCATGGATAACGAAAACAGACTTTTTACACATATGGGATCCACTTGTTTTTTTTAATTTGCTATTTAAATTTTTCATATTGTGTTATAAATGTAGGCAAAAGGAATCCCTTAATTCATTTTCCACATTCAGCTTTGTCATGATTAAGTTAAAATTCATGTATAAATACTTTTTGCTAAAACTTAAATAACAAAATATAATATTATAAAAGCCTTAAAACAACAATATGGTCGGGATTCATAAATTTTTCGATTGATCCTCCCTTCTCATGACCCTATGTGTATTAGTACCGTACATAATGTGAAAATTCGCTATTCCTGTCTGTAAACATTTACTATGTAAACATATTGACTGTTCAGAAAGTGCAAAAGTGCTTAAATGTTAAAATTGTGTATCCCTATGCCTAAAATCGTGAATGAATAAAAATTAGTGTTAAAATTAGTGACTAATGATACCTTAAAACTGTGATAAAATTTATTTTGGAAGGGGTATACGGCATAATTTCTGTTTAATGAAAATTTACCCTGTGTTCCCGGTCTCAATACCCGCTGGCAATCGATGATTCACACCATTGTATGAGATAATTATAAACAGGTGTATAAATCCTCCGTCACGTTGAGACCCCCCTGTTGTTTTGAATCGAGGTCTAGGATATACCTTGTTTCCAGCTTTCGTAGCTGCTTTTCCCTGTCCCCACCCCTCTTGCTGAGTAGTATGGAGTCTATTAAAAAATATTTCAATTTAGATGGGTCAGATTCGTGAAGTTCTTCAAAATGTCGTGCGACCGGGTATGTATATAAATATATAGAGGATCGGCAGCGTGATGCGGCAAAGCGAAGGGTGAACTGAAGAACGGTAAAGACTCCAGGTGAGCGGAACAGTACGGGTGCGGGGGCAGAGGAGGATAACTGCCGTAGCAACTGAAGATACGGCAGTCCCACAATATTATTTGAAAGACAATATCAGCAACAGCCGTACGTGAAAGGGAGGAGGAAGCTTCACACATGTTCAGTGACGAAGGCTTACAGGGAGCAAGGAGGGAAACCCAGAGCACTGCGAGTTCCCCCCAACAAACGGACATACAGCAGAGACTGAAAACCGTGGAGAAATTAAACAGAAAGGAAATAACAAAGTGGTGGGAAGTGAAATCATTATCCAAATATCTAGATGTGGGCAGGATCCCACGTGGATTTCGGACCCTCATAGCGCCAAGCTTTGAAAATCCAGGCCCTGAGATGCTGGAGCAGTGGGCCACAAGTAATTTGGAGGCGTCAGCGAGACTGGTCAGGATTTTAGTCAAATACTCTGACAAGGACAGATCCAAAATTCTACAAGAAATAGAAAATTTAGAACTGGAATTAAATGGCAGATCGGAGAAGGAGGCAATTGCCAAATTGAAAACTGAAATGCAAACAAGACTGAAGAAGCATGAGGATATAATTAAACAGAGAAAGGTTAATAAATTCCTGAGAGACCGGATTGACTATGAAAATGGTCAGATATTTACGTGTGCACGAAGATTTGATCGCCTCAGAAAACAACGACAGCAGCAAGACGGGGGAACGAATGGAAGGAAGAAAACCACAGTCACGGACTCTGAAACCGAACTAAGCTCGGAAGTGGGGACAAGCAATGAGGACCTGAGCAGGGGCCAGGGGCAAGATGACTCCACATCCTCAAGGAGGAAAATGACCATGTCTGATGAGTTGGATTTTTTAAGACTGGACCGAAGAGCGACTTTGAGACCAAGGAACCCAAAAGCTGACAGGAGGAGGTGCAGAAGGAGGAAGCAACGACAAAGAGACAGGAAGACAAAATAGAAATACCAAAAAGACATGGAACAAGTAGTAAAAAATAAAGAAATAGACAATGGGAAGTCCATTATAAATCTATCGGACTTAACCCTAACAATAACAGAGGAGGAAATCTTAAAACTCGGACTGTCATTTTGCCCAAAGAATACTTTCAACTACCCACAAGCCAGGATTGATACTTTCAAATTTATTAGGAAATTAAAATTGCTAAAAATTCACACCACTATGAAGAGATTTCCTAGTACAAGGACTGAACAAACCCAACCAACAATAGTGACAGGAAGCACCACCATTGTGGACCTATCCATTCTAAGAACCTGAGGCAGTTAGAATCGGGGAACGAAGATCCGGATACAGAATTTACAATTGAGGATGTGATTAGGGAAGATAATATCAATATTGGGGAAGCAGCAGTTACACCCTTTAGACCACGTTCAAGAACGACCCCGACCACAGTCAAGGATAACATAGACATATTCCACAAATTAGTAGTTGAAGGCCTAAAAAAAAATCCATGGAAGGGCCAATGAAAGTGGAGAGAAGAAAAGTGCCAATGAGTGGAAGTATTTTGATTTGGTGTCTAAACTAAGAAGAAACAAACATGTGGTAGTTCGAAATTCAGATAAAGGGGGCAACGTTGTTTTGTGGCCAATCAATATGTACTTGCAAGAAGCACGTTCCCACTTGGGGCAAAGGGATTGCTATAAACGGTGCAAGCCAGAAGTAATGATAATGGCACAGGCGGAGTTTGTACAAGACCTAGAATGGAGGGACTACTCTTGGATGATGAACTGAAATTTCTCAAAAATGACAAAGGTAGGACACCGGTCTTTTATCTAATACCAAAAGGACATAAAACTGCCAACTGCCCCCCTGGACGCCTGATCATATCAGCCATTGGGAGCATGATGGAAAATACCTCTAGATATATCGACTTCTTCCTGAAACCGTTTATTATCGAACTTACCATCATTCGTGAGGGACAGTGGTGACTTCCTCAAAATGATTTACGATACACCAATGGAACCTGATTACGTGTTAATAGCACTTGACATAATATCTTTGTATACCAGCACAGCCAATACTGATTGGTTGAGAGCTATTGACCATTTCCTACAGGAGAGACCGGCTGGTCTATTCAAGCACACCCAGATGTTATTGTCCATGGCAAAGAGATGTCTGGAGGACAATTTCTTTTTGTTTGGGGGTGAGCTATATCATCAGCAGTGGGGGACTCCGATGGGCACCTGTTTCGCCCCCAGTTACGCATGTTTACATGTGGGCTGGTGCGAGGAACAGGTGCTCCCAAAGAAACACGCACAAGTGTGGGACGAACACGTGGTCATGTGGACAAGATTCATTGATGACTTGTTTGTAATTTGGAGGGGCACCACTGAATCTGCACAACAATTTGACAACCTCTTGAATGACAATGACTTAAATTTAAAATTCACTCATACCATCAGCAAGAGTGGCATAATATTTTTGGACACAGAAGTTTTTGTGCAAGGGGGAAGTTAGAAACTAGACTCCACAGAAAGCCAACGGCAGGCAACACAACACTGCATGCCACTAGTTTTCACCCCAACCACACCAAAATGAGTATACCGTACAGAGAAATGCTGCGAGCAAACAGGAACTGCAGTACTGAAATAGAACTAATGAAATGTCAGGAGGATATGAGTCATAGATTTTTCCAGAGAGGTTACAGTAGGAGGGTGGTGGAGGAGGCACGCAGGACAGCCAACAAAAAGAAACGGGAAAAAACCCTATTCTCTAAGAGAGAAGTAAGGGAGGGGGAAATCAAACCCCAGGTAAGGTTTTTAACCACCTACAACACTCTACATAGGGAATTGAGAGACTTGTGCAACAGGAATTGGCACCTGTTAAAAGCTGACCCTGTAGTTGGCAAGATACTTCCTAGACACCCTCTGATCACCTACTGAAGAGCGTCATCTCTAAGGGACGCAATTGTAAAAACGAGCCCAGAAAATGAATGGGGAGAAAGCTGGTTAAAACCACCCCGGGTTTTAGAAAGTGCAGCCCATGCAGAGCATGTAGCATAGGCCAGGACACTGTCACCTTCTCGACTCCATTTGGAGGAAAGAGTAAGAAGATTATGGGATCCTACAATTGCAAGACAGAGTTCGCAGTATACGTGCTGACTTGCATGTGTGGACTACAGTACGTGGGTAGCACCACGCTACAAGTTCACAAAAAAATCCTGCAGCACATGAGGGCCATAGCAAATGGTGACAGAACTTACCCAGTGTCCAGGCATTGTGAGGTGGTGCATGGGAAAGTCCCAACACAAGTCAGGTATTTTGTAATTGACTCAGTGCCAGAGGATAAAAGAGGGATGATCGCACTAGAAAGCTGCGTGAACTTGAAACTAGGTACATCCTGGCATTAGACAGCAAGGCTCCGAACGGCCTGAATTTTTACGAAGAATTTCATTCTTGTCTCTAGCTGGGGAGAGGGAACACGAATATTAGCGCAGTACAGCGTTCAGGAGCACTAAGTGCATGGAAAATAATTATGAAACAAACCCTGTAGGTCAGAAATCACACAAACTAATTGACAACATCACAGTGAGTTACTAAATGTGGGGGTAGAGATGAATTGATCAGATTGGGGCACTAGCCCAATTATGTGAACAAATGCGGAATTGAAACCATGATACAAATACTAGTAAAAGCAAAAAAGGAAGGTAATGGCAACTAATTAAGAAACTGTGGTAATGGGTACGGTGGGCACTTGCCCGTGACTCTGGTTGAGATTGCCAAGTTTATAATTACCCGTGAGTATTTTAAACAAACACATTGTGAGTTAAATACTACTTTGAAAAACAATAAGTTTGCACTACTTCCATGTACTCGCAGAGTAAATTTCATAGTTGATTAGGTAACATTTGACATTAATCACCCCGAAGCATGATGTATAGTAACCAAGTTACAATATACTGTGGAAAGATACTAAGGGGCCGATTCCGATCTCGGCCGGTAGGGCTCCGAATCGGATTCGGCTTAACCGGATCCGATTCGGAGCCCTATTTCCCGACTGATTCGTACGCGCGTCCGGGCGAGCGAGTACGATGCGAAATCGCCGACCGACTCGTCCGGGTGTCCCGACCGCTCCGACCGACTCGTTCCCGGGTTGAACCGCACCGACCGACTCGCTCGGACTCGATTTGCACCGCGCAATGGAGACGTTCCCCGGCCGGGTGAGTACGATGCACGCCGCGAGCAGTCCGACCGAGCCGCGCACTCCGGCTCCAAAGAGCAGTCGGAGACGTACTTTGGGGGTCCGTGTCGGACCCCCCTGTACGCGTAGCCGCGCGAGTCGCACACAGGGGGGACCCATGGGTCCCCCCTACCTGTGCGTGTACGGTGCGAGTCGCTTCGACGCGTACCCGCTGTAGGGGGCGCCCTTGACCGCCTCGCACCCATTGAGTCAATGGGAGCCCGCGTACGCGTTGTACGACCGGCTCCCATTGACTTCAATGGGAGTCCGACCGACTCGAGTCCGATGGCATACGTGCGCATCGTACTCGTTCGGTCGGGCTGCCAGAGTCCGATTCGGTCGGAAATCTCTCCGAGTCCGGCTCGGTCGGAGAGATTTCCGGCCCGAATCAGAATCGGCCCCTAAGTATCAAAGTATTGTGAAGATGTTGTCAAGAGTCTGTCTTCAGTGCAAGTCATTCTCAGGAGATTGAAAAGTCAGTCCGGGATACGTCCCTCTGTCATAGCATGTGACCAAGGTCACTGAGATGACCGAAACACGTTATGCAAGGCTGACCGTGAAAAATAAAGGAAAAGTTTACCGCATTCGAAGTCTGCTCTGGTTTTGTTGTGGCAAAGAACAGAACTTGTGGAAATATATATATTCTGGTGGAGGTGGAAATAAAAGAGAGCCTTGTCTGTTCACTCATATCCAGCAAGCCTATGAGTAAGATGGAAACACTGAAACGCGTCAGGCAACTTCACTACTTGTCACGATGTTAAGAAGTCAGAAAATGGAAATCCGAATGGATGGCCCCCCGCCGAGTGCATCGCCAATGCTTTCGGGCCATTGTTGTTATAAAATCAATTTCCACATGGCTGCCCTGCCACGGGCGTTGCACCACCTCTACAAGGAGGGGCTGAGGCAGGAACTGCTCCTTAAGACCGTGCAGTGCGGGCGGCCGAAAATAATTAAAAGGCTTCAAAAACATCGTGAATCCCACTAAGGGAAAATAATTAAGCTTCACGAGCGGATTGGGTACAGAAACCTACAAAGGAATTACTAGTAGGCTCCAACAGGGACTACATGTCCCATAATGCCTTGAAATGGAGGACACTTCAATCCAAGCCCACTGAGGGTATGAACGAATCAAATATGGAAATGAAGGTGGAAATAAAAGAGAGCCTTGTCTGTTCACTCATATCCAGCAAGCCCATGAGTAAGATGGAAACATTGAAACGTGTCAGGCAACTTCACTACTTGTCACGATGTTAAGAAGTCAGAAAATGGAAATCCGAATGGATGGCCCCCGCCGAGTGCATCGCCAATGCTTTCGGGCCATTGTTGTTATAAAATCAATTTCCACATGGCTGCCCTGCCACGGGCGTTGCACCACCTCTACAAGGAGGGGCTGAGGCAGGAACTGCTCCTTAAGACCGTGCAGTGCGGGCGGCCGAAAATAATTAAAAGGCTTCAAAAACATCGTGAATCCCACTAAGGGAAAATAATTAAGCTTCACGAGCGGATTGGGTACAGAAACCTACAAAGGAATTACTAGTAGGCTCCAACAGGGACTACATGTCCCATAATGCCTTGAAATGGAGGACACTTCAATCCAAGCCCACTGAGGGTATGAACGAATCAAATATGGAAATGAAGGTGGAAATAAAAGAGAGCCTTGTCTGTTCACTCATATCCAGCAAGCCCATGAGTAAGATGGAAACATTGAAACGTGTCAGGCAACTTCACTACTTGTCACGATGTTAAGAAGTCAGAAAATGGAAATCCGAATGGATGGCCCCCGCCGAGTGCATCGCCAATGCTTTCGGGCCATTGTTGTTATAAAATATATCTATATATATATATATATATATATATATATAATCTAACAAATGATTTAATACACAGCACTCTCCTTGGCTTGAATTCGATTCTTTATTTAGACCATTCCTCTCCTCCTCCTACGCGTTTCGAAACGCGTAGGAGGAGGAGAGGAATGGTCTAAATAAAGAATCGAATTCAAGCCAAGGAGAGTGCCGTGTATTTAATCATTTGTTGGATTATATTTTGTGAGAATTGGCCTGTTCTCGCCACGAGCACCAGCTGGATCGTGCTCCCCCCGTAAAGGACCGTGTTGTTGATTTATATATATATATATCTATATATATATATATATATATATACACCTCCAATCCTGCTTTGTTAAAAACGGGTCTGACACATGCTTGGGTTGCCCAACACAGGTTTAATGCCACCAAGATGCACCATAGAATCAACGCGATGTCCACACCATCAGCCCCTGGCAGACGCGTTTCGGCGGATGCCTTTCTCAATGCCGGGTATTCGCTGAGTGTCCCAAACTGTAGGTTTTCGCGGGGCTTTGTTAAAAATCATGCCGAGGAATCCCATTGGCTGAAGAATGTAATAACAGAAAGAGGACTGGGAAAGTTCCTCAAGTAAGTACTTGCCTCTTTCTTGCCAAGGTTCCTCGTGCGCTGTGCAAAGGTCCCGCATAGGGAACAGGACAGTCCAAAGTCCCGAGCCAGGTACAGTGACCCGCCCTTGCATACAATAATGCATTTGATCAGCCTGCTCCTTTTGATTTGCGGGATCGTCATGGCGGATTCCATCGTTGCTGGGCAACCCACTCAGCAGTCAATCTGCTCCCTCTCCCCTTTGCCTATACCACAGTCCGGGCCGGGGGGGCGCCGTGTTGTGCAGTCCATGCACAAAAACAAGCCTATGAGTAAGATGGAAACATTGAAACGCGTCAGGCAACTTCACTACTTGTCACGATGTTAAGAAGTCAGAAAATGGAAATCCGAATGGATGGCCCCCACCGAGTGCATAACACAGTGTGGCGCACACTCGAGTGGGATATATGAAGGTTACTTTATTGTAGTCCCGTAGCTGAACAAACGCGTTTCGGCCATGACGGCCTTCGTCAATGATATATATATATATATCAAGAAAAGCTGTCTACTGTTTTTCCAAGGTAAACTGAAATATTTTACCTTGGAAAGACAGTAGGCATCTTTACTTGATGCCTTAGGTGCCCCAACGCTTTTACCCTGATCCCACTAGCCATGGCTTGGTCCAAGAGGAATATGGGTGACTACTAAAATAGGACAATGGGCAGAAGACCCCCCCTCACATTTCTCACCCAAGGGATGACCCTGAAGCATCAGTCTATCATTTGGGAGGTAGTTAGGGGCTACTCATACTGTGGCCACAAATGAAATAAAAAACCAAGTGGTGGAACTCTGTGGACAAAAGCAAACAATATCGTGGACACCTGCTGCAAATGATGATGGGGAACCTTTTATGCTTACAGCATGCATTACCAAACACTGTGCCCACTCATCTCTTACTAAATAAAAGCATCAAAGGACAAACTCACTACTTTTGGCATGAATTGATGTGCCACATACAAATACCTACAATTGGCAGCACAGGAATACAGGAACAATACAAATGCAGTTTTAAAAATGATACAGCCACAGTGTCTGTGAAATATTACAACGTGCAGTCTCTGCACACTTACTGTCATGATGGCAAGCACACCTGCTTACAGGGGAATCACACTGAATGGCAACTCATGTCACACCAGCAAAACAAATGTTAATATGTAATAGTGCATCACAACTATTGTGGAAGTTGGAAAAATATTAATGTCGTGTGATTCCTTGTATTTTTAGATCTTTCCACTTTCAGGTGGATTTTTAGCATGGTTTTCACCAACAGATTATGACCATGCTCTACCAGCCAATACTCACACCAGCACTGCACCTGCCAGGTGAAACCCTTGCAAACACCTCCCTACAGCTGCAGAAGGACAGCAGGACACACTGCCTGGTACACTAGCAAGTGCCATTTCATCAGAGTCAGCCCAACTGCACATGCAACAGTAGACTCACCAAACTCAAGAATCATCCACCTGTAAGCACAAAGCACCCCAAGCTATAGTGAAGGAGCATCTGCGGGCAGCTCAAGCTGTTGAGCCATTTCTAAAGCAGGCTCTCTACCAGCACCACATCATCGCCCGCACACTGTACAAGCAGGTATTGTGAACCCTTCCATAACAGATCTCCAAAGATCTCCAGTGATCATCACATCATCGCCCGCACGCAGTACAAGCATGTATCATGAACCCTTCCATAAGTGATCTCCAAAGATCTCCAGTGATCACCACATCATCGCCCTCAGGCTGTACAAGCAGGTATCACGAACCCTTCCATAACAGATCTCCAAAGATCTCCAGTGATCATCACATCATCGCCCGCACGCAGTACAAGCATGTATCATGAACCCTTCCATAAGTGATCTCTAAAGATCTCCAGTGATCACCACATCATCGCCCACAGGCTGTGCAAGCAGGTACCATGAACCCTTCAAACATAGCTCTCCAAAGACAGGAATGCATTCCCCAAGGAGTATAAATGCAACAGTGCTATTGATAAGACTGGATAAATGCAGAAAGTTATAACCCTAACACTGCCAGGTTCTCTAAGGGACTCCATGAGCCAGCAGCAGCAAGAAATGATTGATGACCATAACCTCAAAAGAGTTCCTCAGGGATATCTAATGACAGTGGCAACAAAGCCCCACCCCCATCACACAACGTACAGAAAGCCTAAGGCAACACCATTGAGACCACTTCTACCAATGATGATCAGTGAGTGGTTGCGCCACCCAACGTAGGTTAATAAGGTTCTCCACGTTGTCAAAAAAGAAACTGGAATCCTGACCCAGAAGAAGATGCCACAGGTGAAGGTGCTCTACTATCCTGGAAAGGAAACAGACTGGCGTCCAGAAAGGAAGGCACGTGGATTGAAACCTGCAACCGACTGTGCGCGGTTTTAAATCAACTTTTATTGTCATGAAAATAGCTTGATGGCAACCCTACTTTAAGTACAGATTGTATTAGCAGAATGATAAGTCATGACTACTCAGCCTATGGTCGAGACATGTCCAAAAAAGCATGCCAGTGGGCCCCACCTGCAACCACCGGCTCAAATTAAGCACAGATTATAACCTAGCTCTTGCAATAGGGCAATCAGGATATAGTTCACGTTTTTACCGCGCATCCTGTCCGCCACATTGTAAATAAGTACCTACGTCCTCTTCACTAAATGAAATACCTACAAATATCCATTTCCTGGGATTTCCCATTTATTTTTTTTAGTTGTTAGTAATTATCAATATGCCATCTTTTGAGCTGGGTTTGTGTAAAAGGCCATTTCTACTTAAAGAAAGTTTAATTCACTAGTTTCAAAACTGAAGGGATGTCGGAGGTAGAGAGAGAGGTGTACTTATAGTTTTGACAGGTGCTTCAGGTAGAATAGAAATTAAGTACTCCATTTAATTAGCAGAATTACAGGACTTTCCGGAATCAATTTTGCTCTCCGAGTTGCTGTAATTACAGTGACACGGTTAAGAGCATGAGGCAGCCTTTGAGGAAGAGGCAAGCAATCTTGCATAACTCCTGCTGAACTCTGCCCGACCGGTGGCAGGGGCCCTGCATTATTAATGATATCCAATCTGCACGTGCCAGATTGACAAACAGCTTTCTGGGATATGCAATTACTCAGTGAGCAGCTACAAGTGTTTCTAATTTCTTCTACGGAAGCACCACCCCAAAAACAATTTCATGCAAATCAGACCATGCCAACATCATCCTAGATGCATAAGGATTTACTTTACTCTTGGTGCTGATGTGGTTACATTAAAACAAAAACAAACAAGCATTTGCAATGCAATAGGTCTCGCATTTACGAGAGTTTGAGCTATTGGCACTGCAAATGACAATAGCTTAAATTCTCGCAATAGTGAGACCTATTGCATTGCACATATTTTTTTGTTTACAAGCGCCCCATGCCACGCTTTCACATTAATAGAGGCCACGCCTCTTTCTTTAGTCGAGCCGTGTCTAGAGAAAGGTCTGTGGCCGCTATCAAAGTGAAATTGCGGTATACCATAATAACAATTTGTCAAGTTGACAAAGTTTTTTTCGCATTAGAGACCACCCAGCAGCACACTATGTTGCACCAATGACAGCACTCGCTCTGAAGCAACCGAAAGGTGACGCGTAGCGCTATACAGAAATCCTTGATGGATACAAAAGTAATGTGCAGTAATAATGTCCTTTTCATCTGGACTTAGTCCTTGTGCCTCACGCTTCAACAAGCAAATATATATAATATTGTGCTGTCCTCAGAGGGTGAGGATATGGCTCAGCGGCCAGAGCTACTGACTCAGGAGCTGGGAACAAGTGTTCGAGCCTCGGCTCAACATTAAATCACTTAATCTATCTACTAATGATTTTTTTTTTTTTTAAAACAGCATGGTCAAGTGGGGTTGGGGGAGTGGGAAAAAAATACACCTGCAGCACACTTAGAAAGAGGAAACAACGAGGAGAAATAAAGATATTTCTCTTTGCCATGCCTCTCCTGGGGAGGCGTAGCATTTTGAAGCATTCCCAGGTTTACCAGTGTTGGTAAATCTGGAATGAGCCAAAATCCATTAGTGGAGCATGGGAGTTCCCCTTCTTAAGGCACAGTAGCGCATGGCAGCGACTTGCACTGCCTTGCGTTACTCCAGATTTACCAAGCAACGCAGGGCCACGCAAGGTAGCCTTGCTTTGCATGGTAAATCTCACTTAGGTATTACATTGCCCATGCAACACCATGTGTGACGCAAGGGCAACACAATACCTTGATAAATTTGACCCTAGATATCAAAAAGAACCTTTCTCGTTCAGTTGCGGCTGGTAGGTAACGTGGGTGGGGTGGCGGGGTGGGGTTATATAAAAACAAAAAACACTTACCTTTTCCGACAGCCCCATCTCTCCTCTGCTTCTCTGCTCCGGAAGAAGCTGCAGGGAGCACCCAGCACACAGGCTCCCCTGAGCCAATCACAACGCTGCAATGCAGCATTGTGATTGGTCTGAGCACCGTAGATCAGGACTCAGATCGGGACAGGGAGTCTGTGCATATTCCCCACCAGGCTGTCCATTACAGCCTGGTGGGGAATATGCAAAGTGGCATGACTGCTTGGCCGGCCGAAAATGGCCGGCCAAGCAGTCATGTGCACTTACTGTGCACAGTCCTCTCCTCCTCCTCCCACCCTGAGCTCCCAGCCCCGCCCCAACCCAGCCCGCAGCAACCAAAAATAAAATGATAACCTTGCTATTATCGTTTTATTTTTTCCTTTTTCACTGCTCTATGAGCAGTGGGGCAACGCTCCTCCGCCTTAGCGGAGGAGCCGCCACTGTTCTCCTTACAGCATCACAGTAAATCTGTTATGAAAGCGGGCATTACCCAATAATATCTATAAACAACCACTGAACCTACCTGACTTGTGTGAAGCCAGTACTTTAGCTTGGATTTCTTTTTGATTCTTGGCAGGACCAGCCTGTAGATGATATGCTCCCCGATTGTTGTGAGAATCGATGCTCCAAATCCAATGCAGAGCATAACAAAGAGTCCAGAGAAATGTTTGATGCCCATTTGCAATGTCTGTGTGGAAAGAGAAAAAATCCGAGCATCAATCTCTGAACAGGAAACAAATATACGGGAATGCATAACATGAGGTGGAAAAGGCACTTCCCCACCCAGGCTGGCAATTACCCTGCCCATGACCTACAGCAAATAGTTCTGATGATTTTACAGGTGTCCCATTTTTTGCAGAGGTAAAGATCAGATGTCTCCACCTCTCTCTCCTTCCAACCATGCCAGCTCAGGACCACAACTATACACAAAGTCTCAGATTGAACAACTAAACAGACCATATCATATGAAATACCATAAAAGGATCTGCAGAGAGCTGTTCAAAGCTGTGAGTATACTGAAAACCAAAAAACTGCGTATATGGCTCTCACACTTCTTCATCCAACAGACTGTTATGCGCTGCGCCCCATAACATGATAATTGCACCTCTTGGTCATCATACACAATATGGAAACACTTCCCACATATGATCAAAACAAAAACAACATCCTTTCGATCATGCACTGCGCACAGTGTAGGGTGCTACTCATTTAAGCAAGCACTTCAGTGCCCAACATAATGAGTAGTAAGTGCTATAAAAATACAGCAATACAATGCAATCCCATGTGCCTTTACACTTCATTGCTGTTTTCCTCCAATTAAGTCTTAAGCACATATATTTGTATGATTAATACACTAGACACTGAGTGAATGCTCTGCAGCTTAATCAAACCTTTCTCCATGTAGCCCCCCGCTGTGCACACATAATTGATAACATCGCTTTGCTACCCATTCCAGTCTACACAAAGTCGTGCCAACACAAGTCTTACTCCAGGAAATTCATGAGTAAGTCACACTTAAACCTGTAGTAAAATATGCCTACTCATAGACAATGCAGTGTGAATCAGGCATTGGTATTCAAGTGCATGTCACAGCCAAGCCTATAGTAAGGCCCACCTACTCATAAACATGTTTTGTGAATTGGGCCCCAAAGTTTGGGCTACCTGCAACTTATGGACTGCAGAAGGGCCAAGGAGGTTAAGGTTGCCCACAGCTGTTCTTAGTGGCTGACCAGACCACAGAGATTACTGTCCACACACCCCTCAAAGGGCAGTTCAAGTGTCGGTGCCAGAGCCATGCTGACTGATGAGGTGGCAATGCTTGAGTATGCTAAATTTAGACTCAAAACCGACTGATGAACATTCTTGTCCCACATTTTTAGCCCCACTACTGACATTGTGGACTGAGTTGAAATTCAGAGGCCATGATGAACATTGGATGGAGGAAATGCAAGTATGGACCACGACGGAATATGTTTTCCAATTTGATGAAGTTAAGCACTCTCTCCCCCTTGTTTCCACAGTCGGACAGCACATTGGAAATTTCGGTGTACATCACTGCAGCAGTTAGCAGCAACTTGAGTCAGTAATCAGTTGCTTTCGAGGCTTCAGTAAGCCGTGGGTGCAGGGTTCCATATTGTTTGAGAGCTTCTTACAACCACTCACATCTTAGATGCACAAGTGAACACTCTTCTTTGTCTGATTGTTCCAAAGGATTACATATAAAGTTCCAACCTGACACTCCCATTACAAACCGGTAATTGGAGTGATATCTACCTCGCCAGATAAAATCAAATTCCGTGAAGTGGGAATTTATCAGGTGCAATAAATACCAGCCAATTATAAGTTTTGGGGGAATAACAAGCAGGTTTTGGTGCATTGCGTGTTCTAGTACATACCGGACATTTTCCCCTGATAAATAGCATTAGGTTTAACCTGCTGATATTTATCACAAAACCTATAACTGTGATATGTGTGGTAACAGCAGTAATGAAGTCATAACTGCAGACAGTCATATATGGTACCAGAACATCAGACCTGCAAACGCATACTATTCCACAGCGTGTCACTCAATTTTGGTTCCTGGTCAGGAGAGAAAACCACTCGGTGGCAGAAAAGAAGGGCGGGAAACCACTGCACAAAGTGGCTTTTCTACTTGTCTTTGGAGAAAGTAAGCAGCTGATGTCCATTAAGCAGTGTGAAAACACCCTAAGGCATTGTCCACAGCCTCAGCAACAATTTGTTTTTTTTGGGGGGGGGGAGGGATGCGCTTGGTGGAGGTCAGAGTGCCTCCTAGGTAGGTTTCAGCACGAGGCCCGACCCCTCCAAGGCCCCACGCCCTTCTCCAGGGCCGGACTGGGAACCCAAAGCAGCCCTGGCAATTTTCTCGGCCCAGCCTCTGCGGCTGACCGAGGCCCCCGCAGGGGGCCACTAAAGAGGGCAGCCCTCTAGTATCATCGGGGCGCCCCACACCCCCCCCTTAGGGGCAGGGACTCTGGGAGGAGTCCCCCCAGCCTCGTCGTGGCATGCTAGGGAGCGTCACTTCCTGGGCGCTAGGACTGGGGGAGGAGTATATAGGCTTCCCCCACCATCTTGGCGCCCTCTTTCGCGCGCCTGACACGCCGTCTGGTGGGTCGTGCTGCTGGACATGCTGTCCTGAGGTCGGTCGCGTCCGGTAGTGAGGTGAGTGTGGTTACCAACCCACCCGTCCCACCACGTAAGGCCATGGCCGGTGTGGGACCCCTCCTAGCTGCAAATCCTTTGCCCGGCCCCCGCAGGAGGTCCGCTGGTGTCGGTACCTGCGGGTGGGGTGAGGGCGAGGGATTGGGACGGGGGCAGGGTAAGGGGGGTACAAACCTCCCGGCCTCATGCCGCGCAGGTGACCAAACAGCCGTAAACTAAGGAGCTTTACTAGCTCCTCTCACCATTCCTTAGCACGGCCCCCTCTTCCAGGACCAGCGCAATGGAAGCTCCAGAGGCGATGCAGCAAGGGGCAAGCTAGCAGCGCAGTGGGTTAGAGGTGGATGAAGGCCCAGAACACCTCTTAGCTCGGCGCGTGCCGGGACCCTGCCCAGCATGGGCTCAGTGGGTTTAACTGCTAGTTTACCCTTAGGGGGAGAGTTCAGACGTGGGCCCGTTCCGTTGGGGGGGGGGTCGCCGCGACGCTCCTCCCTCCCTGTTGACCGAATCGGTCGTCCGTCCTTTATAGAACATTTCTATATCGTTATATAGGCCCCCCCCTTGTGAGGGCCGGTCACAGGGCCTCTGCCCGCAGGGGCTGGCGGTTGTGGGGGGGGCATCGAGCGCCCTGTTTGGCTGCTCTATCTGGGGGGTCGGTAGCAAGGCCACGGCCCGCGTGGGCCCGTTGTGTTTGGGGGTCCACCTCCACTGCCCGCTGTGGCGGCTTTGGAAAGTGCGGGGGAACTATGTTTAGGGCCCTGTGCAGCGAGCCAGCATTTGCGGGGAGAGGGCCCTCCCCGGCACCACAGTCAGGCTACTTCCGTCCCAGCTTCAGGGCGCTGGGGCGGCTTTGGAAGTGCGGGGTGCCCGGTTCGGTGAACCGCAGCAACCCCGGTTGATCAGTAACGGCATTGCGGATGGCAAGGTCGAGGTAGCCGGGTGATATCAATCACCACTGAGCCTACGGCGACGGGCATGCCACGAGTGGGACCCCAACAAGGCCCATTCAGACTCTCATCTTTAGGAGGGCTGGAGGGAGAGACAGTATTCGGGTAACCGTTACCTACATTATTTGGTTGGTGTCGTGTTGCGACGAGCCCGAGGGTGGCTCAGATGTGTCGGGAAATTCGGTGGGTCTGTGCCGGTTCCAGGGCTTCGGACCGCGGGAATTTGTGGCTGCCTGGTGGGGGTGCGGGGGCAGCGAGCGCCAGGTTGCTTCCTCCTGGCTGGTAACCTGGCTTGGTCTACCCGATGGTAGAGGAGGCCGCGGGCCCACCTCGATCGGGCACCACTGGGTGTTTACGGGCCCTCAGATCTTGCCCCCCCTCCTGAGGTGCCATGACAGGGGGTGCCCGCCGCAGCTCCCCGCATGTGGCGTCCAGCAGTGTTTGTATTGTACCGGGCGGCCGTTTGTCGCAGGACCGCCGGTATGTTCAAAGGGCACGACGGGGGGCGGCGCATGTTGGCTCGGCCAGGATGGGACTCTAAGGAGGCGGGCGGCCCGGCTGGCACGCCGCTGCGGTATACATTACCAAAGCCCGCGGCTCGTGTCATCGAGAGCGAGACAGTGCTCTGCAGCCAGCCGGGTAGAGGGTGTTATACCCTGCTTTTCAGCGGCAACGTGCAATCAGCTGCTTGCAGTGCCGGTCGCGATTATCGTCCCGGTGCATAGTTGTGTGATATTTTGAATGTTCTGTTCAGCCTAGCTGCCGGCCATGCCGATGTGAGACTACTGTGCCTCAGCCGGAGGCTTAATGTCCAAATGGTGCCTGTCTGCGTGCGAGTCAGCTGACGGTTTGACTTTATATCAGGCAGCTGAAGTGTTCCATGTAACTGGTTCACGTGGGGGGCTCACTCCTTTCCTGTTGGGCGAGGTCCCACATGGACAGAGCCCGGGACCTCGAGTCTACACTGATGCGCTGCATCCTGATTGAGGGTCGGTGGGGCGTTCCAGCTGGGCGATCACATGGGTCCGGCCTCACCAGCAGCACCGGGGGTAGGTCATGCCCACTCATCCTCAAGGGGCACGCGCGCCGGTAGTTTTCATGCACAGTCAGTGAGCAAATTTTACATGAGTTGAGGCAAGTTTAGCAACGTGGCAGAGGGCACATCACCATTGAGGGATATTTGCACGCGTCTCCAGGCCTCCCTTGCCATGCCGCCAGTGCGGTCCAAACGGCGGTGGAGGGGGGCCAGGTGATACTTTGCAGTGGTGAGCCTGGACCTTTGGCAACCGTGACACATGCCTCTGGTCACACTGCCCCTCGGACACGTCGCATTCTTGCAACTGCAGGCCTCGCTGAAGCTAGGGGAAGTGGCTGGGTGAATCCGCTAACTTGACTGCAGGACTGCCCCCTTCTTAGTGCACTGAACTTCAAGGTGCAGTTTAAGCATACGAGGGAGGGAGTCCATTTTGTTAATTACATAATAGGGAGGAAGCAGTTTCCTTCGGGTTATTAGTGTTTCTAAAGCTAGCAGTGCGTACTGGTTAAGGTCTCTGACTCCTACTCCGAATGTCATGTGTTCAAACCCTGGTGCTTCAATGGTTGTTGTTCTGAAGTATAATTATCAATGAAGTGATCAAATGTCTGGCACAGCGCGAACCCTGAAGCGCCCACAACAGGCGGGCCTCTTATGGGCAGACCCCAACCGGGGGCAGGTGGCGGCTGCGTGTACCAATGTCTAGCTTTTCGTGATGAGAAGCAAACCTCCCGATGGTTTTGAACTTAAGGGCACGCTTGAGAAGGCAAGGGGCCCTTGTGGTATGGCTACTAGGTGTTTTCGATTCACTTTTGATATTATGCTAAAACGCTTTGGCGCGTAAGTGCGGTAATAACGAGATTATTTACTCAGAGCTGTGCTGCCCACTTTTCGCCATCGGAGGGATAAAGCTCTAAGTTTGCCTCGCTGGCATTGTCGCAGCGTTTAATTTGGGCCGGCGGCAAAAGAGAGCGGCGCTTACCACGGTTGCTACATGGGCACGCTGTTGCGTAATTTGTTGTGAATTTACTTTTGGATGTAGTCCAGTGTCAAGCGCCTACGCGCGGATGCACGGTGCTGCTCGCTGTGGCCATCGGATAGATGGGGGGTCTGCGTTTGCCTCGCCGGTATTTTCGCAGAGCTTGGTTTGAGCCGGTGGTTTCTGGAGCTTGGCATCGGACGCCGGCCCTTGTGGTCGTTGCTACATGGTGGCGATGTTTGTGTGTTTTGTTGTGTGGTTAAAGATGAGCACAGCAGTTGTTTGTTGTTCAATGTGCATTGGAGACAACTAGTGCCCGCTCCAAAATCGTTCTTCGCGTCTGGCGGTAGGCTCAAGCATCCTGTGAAGCGGGGCAAATCACTTTTGGTACCTCGAGCAGTCTGAGTTGTCGCACTCATAGGAGTGGCGAGGTTAGTAGTTGTGTGGGCGAGGTTAGTAGTTGTGTGGGCAACTAATAAGCATTGACTAAGCCAATGGATGGGCTTGTTGTAGGTGTAGTGCTAGAAAATGTCAGGCATAGTCTTGATGTTACTCACAGATGCACTGGAATTATGCAAACGTCATACATAGCAACCTGCAACAATGGCAGCTATGGATGGGGCCGAATGAGCATGCACGTTCAGAATCCTCAAACTAGGCCTTTTCCAAGATAGGCAACCAGATTACTGAGCCTGGCCAGTGCACTATTTTGCTGTCTGCATGCGGTGACTCAGTCCAAAGGGTGATTTGTCGGTGCTCCATGAAATGGACCCGGTTCTCCTTACGGACAAAGAGTAGGTATGAGCATATAAAGATAATCAATATTTCGGGTCATTTAGCTATTAGCTGCCCAGTTGTGTGAGCATATAACCTGCAGGTAATTTTGGAGAGTGAGGCTGCTGAGTTGCTCAAGCATTGTCTGCCTCGTTTCAGGGCCAGTGTTTGTTACTTTTCAAGGTTGAGGCTCAATTTCTTAGTTACGTTTGGTGGTGCTTGAATAGGTTGCCAATATTCATATAGCACGGCGATAAAGTAGTAGTTTTGTGGAATGTTGGAATGGGAGGTAACTTACAAGAAACGCATTATAGACCTGGGCGTCTTCGCTACAGGCTAGCAGTGCAGGCACGGTGCTCTGGTTGTGTGCCTGGTTTTACCAGTTTTGGGCTTGGGAGCACCAGGGTTGTTGACTTCTGCATCGTGGGGCACGCAGTTCACGGGTACCGAGCTGCGTGGTGCCGGTGAGAATTGCTAGGTTAAGGATAGATGCAGCTTCCTCCATGACTTTCCAGTTCACTGGAAGAGGGCAGTTCGCTGAAAGAACCATAGTTAAATAAAATAGCTAGCCCAGTGTGGGGCGGATGCCGGCACGAGCCAATTTTATCTCCTATGGGAGGATGGTGCACCGCCATTCCATTTTCAAAACGGCTGCCGCTTTCTGGTTTCGGCACCTGGCATGCGTGCGGGTGACCTGTCTGGCTGTTGCGGAAGTACGGAGGGCGTGGAGGGACTGCGGTGGTCTCTACGATTCCCCGATAAAGTGCTTCTAGAGGTTTCGTTTGGCTACGGCTGGGTTTTACACACATTTAGCTGCTTCATGGGGCGGTACAGGATCTCAGTTGATTCGTGATGTGATGTTGCTTAGGGGTAATGATCCCATTTGCGGTTCAACTTGCTTTCGAGTGAATTGAGACATTTTATTCAATGGTCAACACATTAAGATTGACAGACCCACCATTAAAGAATGAAGCATTCTCAATACGCTATGCAACGAAGCTTATATTAGGGCTTAATTTACCTTATACAACTAAACAAGCAGTGTCTAAGCCAATGGTAGTGACGTATTGCAGGTATAGTGTGGTTGTGCAGTATATAGCTGTAGGCAATGACAGAAGCCGCGAAATGCCTGCCGGCGGCACACTAAGCTTATACAAAATGCCAGCGTATGGGTCACCCACACACATATGCATTGACCAGGCATCCAGGAGGTGCCGACACAGCATCCGTCAGTGCAGATGACAGATGGGTTTGCAGGCTATAAGGACAGGGTGATCCACCCTTGCCTTGGTTTAGGCGAAGTGGCACACCGAGCGGCCTTGTAGGGCATGAGATAGTGTACATTCACGCCATGTCTACGTGTTTATTGGCTGGCGCAGCACTTGGTCATCAGTCTGTACCCTTGTACTGGGGATCATCCAGGTAAGGGGGTACATTAGGGCTTAGTCACCCCAGAATGATATGCACAAAGGCGCTGCGAAAGGCTGAGACTGCATTGGGCAATTGGCTACGAGGGCCTTTATGAGGAACATCTGCTGGCACCATATAGAAACAGGTACCATGTACATTGGGTGGGCATTCCTCTGCAACCAAGGGCAGGTTTCAGGTCGCTTCAGTTAAGACCTATTCACCCGCGCTTTAGCCAGGGCAGCAGGTGGGTGGTGGTAGTTGCCATCTAACAAGTGTGCTGCGGCGAAAAAACAGTTTGGTAAACACTGCGTTAGAGCCGAATGGCGACAGGGTACTATAGACCATTTGGCAGTCCCAATATTCAGGAAAGTGCAGGTATTTGCACAGTGTTCCCCTCTGGTTCCCACAGACTTGTCTGCCCCATGGGTTATCCTTATATGGGCTAGCACCTGAGACTGGAAGGGGCGTCTTCTGCTAACGGTGGCCAAATAAGTTGATAGTCAACGCTGGGGTAGATGTACCATGCAGGGCATGATTACTCCTTTGGTTGTCCCAAAAATGTGGGGGTCTAACTGGGTGGAGTATTAAGTTCACAGTCCTTAGGAATCATCCAGCATCCCTTCAACCCAAACAAGGGCAGTTAGCGTTGCACAGTATCAGGGAGTGGGTAACATACACCGGTTATTCAGCGACAGCATGCCCCGGGGGCACGCACGCTTCACAAAACACAGAGCTGCAACCAGAAAGGTGCCAAGTGGCAGAAACCAGTAAATAAGTTTAATGTGTGTCTCTGCCCTTACAGCGGGGTGGAGCCAATCTCCTTTAGAGGTACACACAGGTGAGAATTGGGTGCTTCTTAGGGTTCGCATGACCAATGCGGTTTGTGGTATCTCCCAGCGGATCCACTGAAGGTGTACTGCAGCTGAGCAGAGAACGGGGAATCTGGGAGTCCGACACTTTAGCGAGTTTAAGCAGCCAGGGTCAGAGATGGGTAGCAGATACTGGCATCTGTGATCCGACGGCAGTTAAGCAAGCGGGGTGTGCTGCTTAAGTTGTCACTACACGAAAAGGTGAGGTATCGCCAATAGTGGGAATACATATATGGTTCAGACCAGATTTGACACCAATAAGGTGTTGACCGGGGTTTAGCAATCAGAAGGGTCTGTGCAATTGTCTGGTCAACAAGGCGAAGTAAATGCATTCCAGAACCAAGGGTAGGTAACCTGTTGCTGCAGTTAAGGTCAAAAGCCCCGCACGGTCAACTATATTAGCCACGCTGGGTGTGGACGCTGTCAACCAACATAGCGTGCTGCTGTTTCAATAAATGGGGAAACGGTGCCGAGCACAAAAGGCTACTATGCGGTAAGAACATTTGGCACATCCAGTGTTCAACAAAAATGTAAATTTAACGGAGCAGGTAATTTTCCACCGCAGGGGCAGCTCAGGGGGGGCGGTGTGAACCCCCCCTCCCACCATCTATCTGGGAGTTGCTAGGATGGGGGTAAAGTAGGACTTAGCAATCGTTAGTGTCAGGCACCACATTGCAGACAGTGCGCACTGTACTAAATCAGACAGATTCTCTAAGCTGGTATGCCTAGGGGTTCCACCACTGAGGGAGCTGAGCGGGCGAAACTCCCATAAGGTATAGGGGATGCATGGCAAGGGCGGGATGGCACCCTTGCTTATTGTCACATACTTCTAGTTGTGGACATTCCGGTGCGTCAGGATTTCGAAAGCTAAGGGGCTGTTCAAATGTTAAGGACAACCCTTCCCGCCCTAATAGCCAAGGTGGGCAGGCGGGTTGTGGGAGTGGTCACCCAACAAGTGGGCTGCAGTCCCATAGTTGTGGGACACAGGTGTTCAGGTACACACCATGCTAGAAGGACGGCAGCTAGGTAAGAGCAGCAAATAGAAGGGGCATTGTGAGCCAGGGTGTCTGAAACCGTCCCGCCCACTGTTGGCGCGGGGCTGAGTCATGTGTCACAGTGGAACTTTCCCGCATGGGGTGAATAGTTCTTGGCACAACTTTACAGGCCAAAAGGGCCTTTTGTTTCATCAGACACTAGCTGAACCGGGCTAACGTCAAGGGCTATTGGGATATAGATGGGGTCATTTATAACCAGTAGGGATGGTTCACTTTCATCTTGAGTTGCAGGAGGCTCTAGACAGGAGAGGTTGCGGGGAAGACTATAGCTGTTTTGGTGGGGGGCTCTGGCGGCGACGGTGGCCGCCTCCAGAGCTGTGGCGGAGTTACAGGGCGATCTGGAAGCAGAGGGGTACAGAAGGGTACCTCTGCGCGGCACCATAGGGGGTGCCAGAGCCAAATCCTAGGAGCCTCATGGGAGGTTCCTGGAAAACCGTGTCGGCGCCCCGTTAGTCCTTCGGGTTGTGGGCCTGAACAACCGGGGGTTTGCTATGCTACGCTCCGCCCTGAAAGGGGCGTGAGTAATAAGGGACCATGTGTCACGTGATCCGGGAAGAGGATCACCAGAAGGGGCAGCACAGATGGGGTTCGCCCCAGTGCTGCTTGGCTCATCAGGTGGGCAGGCGGCCCAGTTGGTTGCCTGCCCTTGGATCGCCCGTAAGATAACCCACCATATTACATAACGGTGTATGTAATAAACCTGCAGCAACTTTACCCAAACAAGAAATGTGTTGTGTGTTTATTTATTAGCATGCATGTTACGTTGGAGGGGTGGGGAAGGCTGCCAATGGTGATACTATGATGAAGCACTGCCTGGCCCTGGGAGGCTGGAAACGCTTGCTTGCTGCTTTTGTTACTGGGGGCCGATTTTCCCCCAGTAGCAAAACCGGCCGCCCCCGCTGCAAAACCGGCCCTCACTCTTCCAGTCTCCTGGTGAAACGCCCAATGCCTGGTCCGGCCAGTTCGGCCCTGACCTCCTCACACGGTGAAATTCATTTACAAGTTGGCAAGTTTGGAACACAAAACCTTGAAGCCAAAATTGCAAAACATGGGCATCCCGATTCAAAGCTCAGAATTAAAATGCTTTTGTTTACATCTTATTATTTGAATTATTTGACATGAGCAGTCGTCTGACAATACGAACGAGAAATGCTGTCTTTAAGTAGGGCAGATATAGTACATAGCATCATCTGTAGTTTTGATAGGGAACAACAATCGGAAAAGCAGAATGAACCATTTGTATATAGATGTTGATTTGCGAGAGAGATGGTCAGCAAAAGAAAACATCGACCAGACGAGTTTCTTGGTAAATCCGTAAGATGGACTAGTTACGTTGTAGATGTGATTTGCATCGTATATATTGTCCCTCCAGTTTCACGAGATGGCGCCTAGACTGGTTTAAGTGTGGAACATGCGCAGATGTCAGGAGGCAGAATATTCTAATGATGGGGTCCATGAAGTGACCAGAATCTAGAGGCCGCACACAAGGGTTTCCGTGTGACCCTAAATTCTTGTGTGAGAAGCTTTTTTCCAGGCGCTCAAAACATGGATTTTTTCCCCTGCAAAATTGGGGAGCTTTAAAAGGCACTCACGACACCGTTGTGCAGTAGTTCAGTCTAGACAACATTTCGTACCCTTGGTTCTTTTTCAGTATGATGAAGGGACGTTTCCCACAACAGGTGGTATTGTCACACCTTGATGGCCCTCAATTCAGTGGCTTCAGAGCAATTAAATAGCGAGTCAAACATGTTAAAATTCAAACTTGTGACGCGCACACACAGCACTAAGTTGAACTAACTGTGTTACCTTTCAGGCTTCTCACACTCTCACTTCGCTCGCATAACAATTTGCATTTGGATATTTTTTTAAAACATCATCAACATTAATAGAACGGGTGTACGACAGGGTGTCCATATCAGGCGCAGGAAGGCTGCATCCATTCCAGATTTCCAGACATCCTCTTGAGGTAAATTTACATGCAATTAATTTAGATAGAAAGTGGCTATTACAAAATTCTATTGTGGATGCAGCCCCCCCCTGGACCTACATTGACATCCATGGTAAACTGGTCAATGCCAATTTAATTATTTTATGATACTTATGTGGCACTTCTGTCAAAGCTGTGCGCAGATGTTAACCAAAGCATGATCTCACAGTTAAAACTGTTGCGGATAACAGCCATATTACACTGAAGTTAGCAAATACCTCCTATTACAAGATGTCAACTTGGAAATGAGGCAAGCATGCAGAACGATGTTAGCTCAGTGGGTTCCTCATCAGTTGTCCTTTTTTCTGGCCCTTCCCCTGTTAAATGTAGCAAGGGTGTGATAATGATCTCAGATCTCTTCTTCTGTTTGCACGAGGATCGGAAAATTGACCTGAACTTGTGATCAAGGGCTTAGTGCTGTCAGCCAGGGACATCTTAAGGATTTTGGTGGCCCTGGGCCAAACGTATTTTGGGGGCCCCTTTTGAGAACAGTTTTGAATTCCTGATTAATGGCAGCTCTTTCAGGCAGTCTTTGGCCAGGTCACTAAGAGGCACACTCGTCCAAATTCTAAATGTGTGTACATCAAATATTCAGGGATAGTGATGTGTGTTTTCAATATTTTAACGCAGCAGCAGCTCACTAATATTGCTGCTAATAATCTCTGTGACACCTTCCGATTTCTTATATGGGGGTCCTGTTTTGATCTAAAAGAAAGTTTTTTTGTATGGATGTTGCATGAAATATAAACACATTTCTCTGCAAAATGTCTGTTATAGACTCTCACATATCGCCCACAAAAAAAGTATAATATTTAAAGGAAAAATGGTATTTAAAATAATCTGTTTAAGAATTATTCAAGGTCATCAGGGCAAGAGTCTGTGCAGAACAGAGCTGACTCTATTAGGGGGCCCCCTGAAAGACTGGGGCCCTGGGCCACAGCCCAATTTGCCTATGCCTTAAAACGGTCAGCACAGGAGCAGAACCTAAAAACAGTTTTACATGTTATTCTCAAAAATGTCTGCAACATATTGGAGGATAGGGTATAAACATTTTAAGACCTAATATGTTGCCTGGGAAACTCTAGAATAACTTGTGGACTGGTAGGCCAGTGTGGTCGTTTTGGTCAGTACTGACCACTGAAACTGACTCAGTTTCTTTGGTATTTGCAATGCGGGTACTTGTCTAAAGATCCTTAACCATTTACATTTTTCTAGCTGTAAGTCTATGTTTCCTAGAGTTGTAAGTATGTTTCCTAGAGTTTGTCATTACAGGTAGAAAGGTTTGCATAGGAATTGGATTTGTAGTTTGTGTGATGATTACACTCTGCTGTTTTCCCCTGATATATTTAAACAGGTCAAACCTGCTGAAATTTAGCAGCCGGAAACACCCTGAAAAAAATGCAAAATGTGGAATTTGGTGTGTTAAATACAGATTCTTCATGTTATGCCTTGTTTTCAAGTTGAAAATTCAGATTAGGGAGTTTTACCAGAAGTGGTTTGTACCCCAACCCCAGGTAATGGGGATATATCAGTGTGGTAAACACCTCACCCTGTTTTGCATAACTTTGAACAACTTAAATAAATATATTGGGCTGCATCTCGTCTGGGTTCACATAGGCACCACAAAATTAAGAAACAGGCATCACCATCCAAGAGGTAGTAGGCTCATGAGACTCTGAAGGATATCTCCATTTTGACTAGGGTTGTGGGGAGATGTATGAGGGTCTCCATTTGCACAAGGGGTGCTCATGAGGCCACCAATATGCGGTGTGGGGGATCCCTAGTGATTAAGCATCCCCTCAAACTGTCACCAAAACCAAATAGGAGGGAAAAAAACAGAAATACGTGCATGCAAGCTTACATTTCTATTGTGATCCTATTACCGGTGTAGGAATGTTCCATAGGAGGCCAGCGCAATTTTCACATAATTTCCTTTGCGGAAATTACAAGAAAGGTCATAACAATATGTAAAATTATGTGTTATTACGGGAAATGCTGGTCTGGCATTTTACATTATTGCTGAGTGTGAAATGCATCCTTGCGTCCTTTTTAGATGTGAGGATGAATTTCATTCTAAAACAGTGGTGCAAAGTCGTGCGTGATGCAAGCAACTGCCACTCACATTCTGTAGCATTGCGCCTGTGTTCCCAAAATAGAATTTTTACTCGAGAAAAATACCAATTACGCGAAATGGCATAATGCCGTAAGCTCAGACATTTCACATAACAAGCGTAACATAAATGCTGGGGAGTTCGAGATATCACGCTGACATAAATTACATTTTGTCTGGACCTACAACCTTAGCCAAGCCATGTTTTGCGTTAATTCACTGATACAAGCTGCCACTATAGCCTTAGAGCCCAACATAGCAGGCTCTACCGGCCATTAAAGGCCTGCTCCCTTGTTTAAGGCCTGAGCCAAACATTCCGGCTCTAGAGGGCAGAATGTTCTAATTTGAAAAAATAAAGGCCTCTCGAAGCCATGAGGGGATTTAAATCCTCTCAGGCTCCTATAGGCCTTTGTTCACAGCAACAGCTGTGAAATGAAAAAAATATTGGAATATTGGTCTCTGGGCTTCTACCAGCCATTAGAAGCCCGGAGCACTCCAATGTCTTCAATGGAGCGCTCAACATTCCAATGTACTAATTCATGGTAAAACCAGTACGTGCATAGCCACAGAGTACAGGCAAAGGTAGAATTAGTAACAACGCTTCCTTAAGGCACCTTTGTGCGTCACCTAATGTTGGGGCCAAATTACTGAAAAAAGACCCATATATTGCCTATCACATTTTTATTTTGCCTGCAGCGCACAAAATCAAGCAAACCTCAGTTAGCTTGGCCGTCTCTTCCACAGCACTTAGACATGAAAACTGCACAGCAGATGGAAAGAGTTTGATCAGTTCAAAGTCTAATAAAGTAGGTTTCGAGATTGCAAGTCCAGGAAGCCATTATGGTTGTAGAAATGCAGTTAAAAAGACTACACATGATTTCGCCTTACAGGAAATAGGATTTTCTGCAGAAAGGCAAAGCAAGAGTAATGGATGTGAAGGAAAATACTGAAAGAAATTGTCAAACACATCTCTCACTACAGTGCAAAACCCACTTGTTTATTCAATTTAGTTACAAATGACAAAGTACTGTAGAGAAAATGATATTTCCGCAGTTAAAATGCATTATTCATCAGTGAGTAACACTGTAATATCAGTTTAAAACGCTACAGCAAAAAATGGTTGCAGAGTCAGCAGAACCCCAACAGCCTGAGCTCTATGCAGGTCTATATCTTACATAGAAAGTTTGGTGTTCAATCAAAATTGCATCGTTGCCTAGTCTTGCAACTATAGGTTTTCATATCAGTTCAGGACTGTCTGTTTCAGATGTTCTTGTCTGCTCTGCATGTACTTACATAGCCCAGCATTTTAGAACAGATCAAATCAAGAATTAACCTCGTGTCAAAGCAACATGTTAAAAGGTAAAGAATAAAAGTGCCACGGCATAGAATACAATGACCATACCCAATCAATCAATCAATCACAGAATTTGTAGAGCGCACTACCTACCCGCGAGGGTCTCAAGGCGCTGGGGAGAGAAAGGGGGGGGGAGGGTGCTGCTACTGGTCGAACAGCCAGGTCTTGAGTAGCCTCCTGAAGGTCAGCAGGTCTTGGGTCTGTCGTAGGCTTAGTGGAAGGGTGTTCCAGGTCTTGGCGGCGAGGTGTAAGAAGGATCTGCCACCGGTGGTTGTTCTTCGAATGCGAGGGACGGTGGCGAGGGAGAGGTCGTGCGGAGCGGAGCTGGCGGTTGGGGACGTAGAAGAAGAGTCGTCTGTTGAGGTAGGCTGGGCCAGTCTTGTGGAGTGCCTTGTGTGCGTGGATGAGGAGTTTGAAGGAGATCCTCCTGTCGACGGGCAGCCAGTGCAGGTTCCTCAGGTGGGGGGTGATGTGGCTGTGGCGTGGTATGTCGAGGATCAGGCGTGCGGAGGCGTTTTGTATGCGTTGCAGTCGCTTGATGAGCTTGGCCGGGGCTCTCGCGTAGAGGGCGTTCCCATAGTCAAGTCTGCTACTGACGAGGGCCTGGGTGACTGTCCTTCTTGTGTCTGTCGGGATCCACCTGTAGATCTTGCGAAGCATGCGGAGGGTGTTGAAGCAGGAGGAGGAGACTGCGTTGTCTTGCTTGGCCATGGAGAGCATTGAGTCGAGGATGACTCCCAGGTTGCGTGCGTGGTCGGTGGGTGTCGGGGCTGCTCCCAGCGTCATTGGCCACCAGGAGTCGTCCCATGCTGAGGGGTTGGAGCCGAGGATGAGGACCTCTGTCTTGTCCGTGTTCAGCTTTAGTTGGCTGATCTTCATCCAATCGGCGACCGCCTTCATTCCTTCATGGAGATTGGATTTGGCGGCGAGGGGGTCCTTGGTGAGGGAGAGGATCAGTTGAGTGTCGTCGGCGTAGGAGATAATATTGAGGTCGTGCTGTCTGGCGATGCGTGCGAGCGGGGCCTTGTAGATGTTGAACAGTGTTGGGCTGAGGGAAGATCCCTGGGGTACGCCGCAGATGATCTCGGAGGCTTCGGATCGGAAAGGTGGGAGGCGGACTCTCTGGGTTCTGCCGTCGAGGAAGGAGGTGGTCCATTCCAGGGCCTTTGTCTCGGATCCCTGCGTCGTGGAGGCGTGCGCGTAGAGTGCGGTGGCAGACAGTGTCGAAGGCGGCGGAGAGGTCCAGCAGGATGAGGGCTGCGGTCTCACCGTTGTCCAGCAGGGTCCTGATGTCGTCGGTGGCGGCGATGAGGGCAGTCTCAGTGCTGTGGTTGCTGCGGAACCCCGATTGGGATGGGTCCAGGATGCTGTTTTCTTCGAGGTATCGGGTTAGCTGTTTGTTGACGATCTTCTCGATGACCTTGGCTGGGAGACGGAAGCAGGGAGATGGGCCGGAAGTTCTTGAGGTCTCTTAGGTCCTGCCTTGGGTTTTTGAGTAGGGCGTTGATCTCTGCGTGTTTCCAGCTCTCTGGGAAGGTCGCGGTCTCGAAGGAGAGATTGATAACGTTGCACAGGTGGGGTGCGATGGAGCTGCTGGCTTTATTGAAGATGTGGTGCGGGAAAGGGTCTGACGGGGAGCCGGAGTGTATTGTGCCCATGGTCTTGATGGTGTCATCGATGTTCACGCTGGCCCAGGCTGGCAAGGGGTCATGGTCGATGGTGTGCGGCGGGTCTGGTGTATCTATCTTAGTGGGGCCTGTCTGGGTGTTGAAGCTGTCGTGGATGTTGGCGATCTTGCGGTGGAAGAAGGTGGCGAGGGAATCGCACAGGGCTTGCGACGGCGGGATGTCGTTGGTGTTGGAGCTGGGGTTGGAGAGTTCCTTCACGATGTTGAAGAGCTCCTTGCTGTTGTGTGCGTTGTTGTCGAGGCGGTCTTTGAAGGAGATTCTCTTGGCGGACCTGATGAGGTGGTGGTGGTTACGGATGGCGTCCTTATGGGCTGCGTGGCTGTCTGGTGTCTTATCACTGTGCCATTTCTTCTCAAGTTTCCGGCAGGTACGCTTGGAAGCTAGGAGTTCCGGGGTGAACCAGCTGGCTCTTTTGGTGGTGTTGCTGTAGGTGAGTTTTTTCAGCGGGGCGAGGGTGTTGGCACAGTCGTCTATCCATCGTCTGAGGTTGCAGGCAGCGTCGTCGGTGTTGGATGGGTCGGAGGGAGGGCTGAGAGCAAGGTTTGCCCGTAGTTGGTCTTCGGTGACTTTGCTCCAGCAGCGGCGTGGGATCTGTTGGGTGCGGTGGTGTGTGGTGGGTTTCTGGAAGGTGAAGTGGATGCAGCGGTGGTCGGTCCAGAGGAGTTCCGTAGTGTGGCTGAAGGAGACGTGGGAGCTTGAGGAGAAGACCGGGTCGAGCGTGTGGCCGGCGTGCATGCCTGTGTAGTGTGCTGCTTTGTTAGCTGGGACGGTAAACGGGACAGTCACAAACAAGCATTGGCAAAGCCAATAGCTCTTGCTCATGCTAGAGCTACTGGCTGAGCCAATGTTATTTAGCGATGTTGAAAAGCAGCCTGCTGCTCTCCAGCATGGCTACAAGTTAATGGCATGGCATGGAGTGGCATAGAGTAGAATGGCATGACGGAGAGTGGAGTAGGGGAGAGTGGCATAGAGTAGGATAGAGTAGCGCAGAATGGCGTTGAGAGTGGAGTGGTATAGAGTAGAGTTGAGTGGCATAGAGTGGAGTGACATAGAGTAAAGTGGTGCGGAGTAGAGTGCACAAGAGTAGAGTGAGTGGAGTGGCATAGAATGGAGTGGGGTGGAGTGGTGCAGAGTAGAGTTGCGCAGGCATAGAGTAGAGTGGTAGAGTGGTGTAGCGTGGAGTGGTGTAGAGTAGAGTGTCATAGAGTGTCGTCATGTAGAGTGGGGTGGCATAGAGTGGCATGGAGTGAAGTGTTTTAGAGTGGAGTGGCTTAGTTTAGTGTAGAGTGGAGTTAAGCACAGATATGGATGCTATAGGTCGAAGCAAGTACCGGATGGCAGGAACCACCATCTTTAGAAATATTCAAGTCTCCCACTGAGACAGGAAAAAACAATGACAATCAGACTTCAAAATGATGTCACATGTCGCTACAGCACACTGAATCTTCTCTAGGTGCATAAATATGGGATATTTTCGTTAGACAGCTCAAAGGTGTTTATTTTTTTGATTGCGGTGAAAAACATACCTGGATTCTAATCCTTGACAACAAGCAACCTTAATGGCCTAAAAACTCAGTCATTAATGACTGACATGAGTTCAAGGGGAATAAATTGAGCTATTTGATTGGCTTATAAACTCATTCCACAAATATTTCTTAAAGCCAGGGTAACTGGAATTATGTGTCAGTAGAGGACAAATTATGCAACAGGTTCACTAAATTGTGTCAAAAGAAGGAAGCTATGCTGTATTATGCATCTCCTTCTGTGGCATAGTTACATAGCTATTTTGTCATTTTAACACATTGATATAAACTGGATCCAGTCAATATGCAAAATACAAAGGTTTCTCAACAAAGACTAGCATACACAGTTACCATATCCTGTTGAACATGTTATTCACCAACAAATAATGATCTTGTCTTGCATGGAAGCACAGGAAAGTCATTTTATTAACATGGTCTCTCGCAGAATGGGGATTCGGGGGGCCGCCCACCACAGGGAGGTCTGCCCCCTGGGGTTTTTGGCGAAGGGGTGCAGTACAGAGGACTGCATGTGGGTTTTTGGCCTAGTTTTGGGCTACGCACGTAGCCCAACATAGATAGGAGTGCCATTTTGTATGCCAGTCACCATTTTATTGTGGTAGCACGGTGGCTGGTACTTAGTTGGGAGCTTCATCTCACTAGGAGGCACTTTATAATTTAAGAAATCAGACCTTATCAGACCTTAAAAAGGAACTACTGTAATGTCCGTTATCCCAGTTCCCTCTTGGAATAACTGCTATTTTGAGAAAAGTGTCTGTAGTGTAATATGAATGTGCATTAAAAACGAAAGAAAACACATTTCTGTCAAAGAAGGAATACTTTTTCCAACGTTGGTTTAATTTCATTTAACTATGTCAAGAATTTTTATGTTGCAGGCATAAGCCCATCTGGAGTCTATCACCTGGGGACATGAATACTGTTTGGGCAAAGGTTTCACATCAGTCGTACCAGCCTAAAACCCAAACAGCACAACCAGCAATTGATTGGTGATTAGTTAAACACCGCACAAATGTCTGTCAATATGCATGCACTGAGTGAGGGACATTATAATAGCAGTTGTTGATCCGTTTGAGCTAGAAAGGTATTTTTGTCGAAATCTGCAAATTATGCAACAGAGGGTAAAATGTGTGGCATGTGTGGAAAATCTTTGTTTACGCAAAAGGCGCCACAGCTGCACATTTGTGTTTTTCAAGCTACCCTGCTTATAGACACTGACATCTAAAATTGGTTCAAGGTAGTACAAGATCAACAACAAAATGCTATATTCTCTAAGATATTAAGTAGATTATTAAATAAAATTGAGTAAACCTGTAACAGTGTGCATTTCAGAAGAAAATTTAATTCACTGTTTTCAGTGATAAAATATTTTGATGGCTTTTTATAATTGGTTTCCCAACGATTAACACAAACGCATTCAAATCAGCAATTTTTCACACTTAAGCAGCTTTCATTTGACTCATCATCAAAAACTGAAAGGGGATGCACTTGCACGAAGATCATCACTGTTGACTTCATGTCTGATGCAAACGACACACAGCTCGCTGCTTACGGTCTTTGATTGACTATAGATTTGAAAGTATGAGTTGACATGGTATTACCCAGTCTTTCAGGCAAGACCACATGGGAGTTTCCCACCCGCAATTCATATAAAATGTAAGTATGATCAGAGCACAGTGATGGGTGTATGACTTTTTTTAGTTAACTTTTTTGACAGCTTTATCCTAGTATTGCAGCAAGATCTCTGGAGGCAAAGCTACTAAGTTATATCCTTCCCAACTGCTTTTCCGTTGCAGTTAACACAGACCCTCTGGCCCCTTTGCGACTGAATCATATCTAATAGAATGCAAGAGCACACAATCCTAGACAGTTTCTTACTGATAATGGCTGCTAAACCAGATGTGTAGCAATCTGTCTTATGGCCTAATACGTTTCACCAGTGCACCTTTTGTTATGTCAATACCAACAGAATCAAATCACCAACCCAATGTAACAATAACAACCATTGCGGAAGGGCCTAGTTAGCACTTTGTGAACTCGTTCAAGAACATACAATGTTGAAAAGCCATTGGAAGCCAAGAACTTGACAATCCACTATTCCAAAGAGGTGATTGTTTTGGACCCTTCCATCTTCTCCGGCAGTCTCACTACACAGACATTGTTCTTTTTAGAATGGTCCTCTGAGTCCTCCACTCTATATTCCAAACAACAGACCCTTTCAATAAGGTTGATGTCTTACTTGCACAACATATCAGTGATTGTTCTCATTTCTTTCAGAGAGGATTCAGTGTACCCAACCTATTTGGAAAGTTTCTTCTGCCGATTCTCTAAGAAGGTCTGGATTGATCACCACTTTCCCAGTTTTATGTTTCCAAATATTCTTGTGGTACCCAATGGCATTCAGAACATGTACAGTTTATTGGCGATTCTTACGGTTTTGCCTCAATATCAGCTAGAGGTCTCCCCAGAAGTACACCTGATTAATTACTGGAAGAAAAGGGGGGAAATGCTCCAGGCCAGGTGCAGTGCCACGTGCAAGAATCCTGGTCCTCTTATTTTTTCCCACCTTGTGTGGTGCAGTGCTGTAGTTCGTGCCGTTCATCTATTTTGTGTAACAAAGCAACAATGTCTCAACTGGTTACCATTTAGTTAGACAAATTCATAAAAAAACACAAGTCAATTTTTGCGCAAAGGAAAGAAAGGGAGACCACAATAATTAAAAGGAAGCATATAAATTGGTCTGTATTTGAGCAATTATAGTTATATCAGCACTAAATTACATTGTATGCAAGTGTAACCCAAACATTTGTGGGCACATACGTGCTCGTGTAGAAGGTGAACGGCACGGGTGATAAGTGACATAAAGTGAAATAACAGCAAAAAACGGCGCAAAAAATAATTTGAGGAAAGGTTGCAGAACAGTCTATTGATTGTTCATGAAAAGTTTAACTGTTTTGAGAAACCAAGATAATGCCGAAGGATGCGCTGAATGGTTGACAGCGTTTCAACCTGTAAAAATTCAGGTCATCATCAGGACCGGGTTACTGAGATTCGGTCAGTGCTGTAGTGGTGTAGCGGGTAATCCTTATGGTCAGAGTATATCAGTCAAGGATTAAAAGTATAGCCATCAGGGTAAGATCGCGTCCGAACCGGGGCATTCGCATCAACGGTTGCGGGTGCGGTAGCCGGTAGAAACCTCTGAAGGTTCCGGGAAGGAATCCAGGGACAGGTGCGGTAAATATCAAAACCCGGAAGCTGAACGAAGCAGGTCTGCGGCTTGTTTCGAGGAAGCCATTAATTATACTGGAGTTCTGAGAATTGATCGGGCCCTCGTCAGGATTGAAGCCTTGGGGTAGAAATCCAGCGTAAGTCTGGAGCCAGGGCACGAATGGTTTAGATCTGGGGGGTGGTCAAGGCCGCTCGACCTCGAACACAGCGCAGACCTGAACGATTCAGCGCATCCTTGGGCGTTAACTTGGTGTCTCAAAACAGTTAAACTTTTCATGAACTATCAATAGACTGTTCTGCAACCATTCCTCAAATTATTTTTTGTGCTGTTTTTCGCTGTTATTTCACATTATGTCATGTGTCACCTGCTCCGTTCACCTTCTACACGAGCACGTGTGTGCACACAAATGTTTGGTTTACACTTGCATACAATGTAATTTAGTGCTGATATAACTATTATTGCTCAAATACAGACCATATGCTTCCTCTTAATTATTGTGGTCTACCTTTCTATCCTTTGCGCAAAAATTAACTTGCTTCTTTATGAATTTGTCTAACTAAATGATTACCGGTTGAGACATTGTTGCTTTGTTACACATACTTACCCGGGTCTCGACTGGGTTTAAGGGTTATCTCTCGTTTTTTTCAGTTAATCTATTTTGAGCACATCAGTCCATCTGTTCGGTGGTCAAAGCAGAGGCCCCCTCACATTGAAGTGAAAGCAGCTTGGGTGTCCCCCTGGGATTATGCAACTGGAATTATGTTACAGAATTTCATTATAATTCAAGCACTTCCACAGGGCCAAACCAGATCAGTCTTCAGGTCCTGTATGACCCCCCTCTAAAGGGATTAGGCCGAATGTGAGAAAGCTAAATTGGGCAACTCTATATATAGCAAGCGCCGTGTGCATCTCATACGATTTCCAACAGGGGCAAGGAGTCTGTCCTCCTTTATTCCGCCAGTACCACCTAGTGTTTGAGTTTTCCCATGTCAGACATACCCTCTGAAATACCATGTAGCCTGCGATCAATATCTCAAATAGTGTTATCATTTTCTGGGCACAAGCATTCCTCAGTTCTGAGAATCCACATTTCATTAGTCAGGTTGGATTATGGCACTTTAACGGTCTCTTCTGTCCCATGCCTTGTGCTCTGCCCAGTACCACCTCAAACAGTGGTAAAGAATCAGGGAGGTTCAGCAGTCCATGTCTGGTCCACAGAGGCTGCCCCATGGGCACCATTTTGTCCCGGCTCCCCTCACGAAGTCCTGTGCCCAACCTGCATTGTGCATGGCCTTCGGCTGTACACAGCAGGGGTTGGTTTTAAAGCCTAGCAAAGGCCAGGTCCTGGGACCTCAGGCCACACTAGTGTGCACGAACCCTGGTTCAGCCCCTTATGGCTCCTTCCCTTGTTTTTCAGGCCGCTGGCCAAACTTTGCACACTGCCACAACATAATTTTTTCAGTTGCAACCAGCCAATCAGATTTCTGTATTGGTTGATTGATGGGAAAAAAGTTCCCTTAGGCAATATGATGAATACATTTATTTAAATTTGCCTCCAGTTAGACTGTGTACCCATGTTCACTGATCATTTGCAGAGATCGGTCCTGATATCTCTAAGCTTTAAACCATTTCAAGCCCACCCTGAAACTTTCTGAAACCTTAATTTCTCAAAAACAACTGAACAGATTACATCAAACCACACAAGGCACTTCCTTAAGCAAAGATCTACTTTCACTGATTTTCCGTTCGGTGACAGTTTTTTCTAGCTCAGTACTCAGATTCCTATGAGAGTTAAAATGGGAAATATCACTTTTTTGACCATCTGTTTCTCCTCTTGACCAATCTGCATTAAACTTGACATGCCAAACCCAAACTGGAAGAACTTTTTAGGGAAAGTTTTGTGCAGATTTGTCAAATGGTATAAAGTTATTAAGAAAACAAAAGATGGCTTTTCATTGAAAGGTCTGACCTAACCATGACTACAGGCTTGCTAATAGTCGTTCTCATAATGATATATTCAAATATTTTCTACAGATATCTGGAACCTAGTTAATGTTTCCATTACAAGAACTTTGAAGTTCCTGTAACGTTTTGGGTAAAAAAAACAGCATGTGAACATGTTGCGGTAAAGAATGATTTTCACATGGTCTAATATAGACCAATGACTAATTGCTGGCATGTTCAATCTGAAGGCGCTGGTGCACAGTCCACACCTAAGACGTGTTAAGGAGATGAAACATATTTGAAGGGCTGAAGCAACAGTTCATCTTTCAGTTATTTCTGCACAATAGACTGGCCCATTCACATCACATTTATTTTGTTATTGCTGAACAGAAAGCTATCTGTCAGAAAGCGCTGAGATGTAAAAAGAGAATTGTCAAAGACTGGGGAATAAGGCACTTTTATGCATTGATGTTATCTTTTATGAATCTGAAATCCAGGTAGGGATGGGATTGGCATGCTCTAGGTCATGATCTTCTGGGATGCAAAGCAGCATTATCTATTCAGTGCATAGTTTCCATGAACTCAAATAAACAGAGTGCTTTACATCAGTGATTATGCAGTGAACATTAATTGTAATGTCCACTGCATAATCTTATTATGAATGCATGTGTAAATATCTCTGCCTCGTCCACGCTAAAATCATAGAAGTACCTGATAGAGTGGAGCCAAAATATTATTAAAACTTTTCGATACGGTCACATGAGTTACAGTATGTAGAACATTTCTCATAGTATGAATTACTCAAAGTTACTAAAAGTTTGTGAGCACGTAATTTGCCACACTTTTTTGCGCCAGGGACTGGCTTGGGGAAAAAATGTCTCGCAGAAGAGTGGTTTGTTCAAAAAATGTGTGGTGGAAAACGTTTTCCCCTCCCTGCATATCAAGTGACTACTGAAAGCGAGGTTTACGCTAGTATTCAATTTTCACTTGAGAAACCACAAAGTGTGTTTTGTCAAAAATAGGTGTAATGTGTAATTTTATAGAAATTTCACACAGCACTAAACATTTTCTCATTGCATTAGGAGATCCGAACAACCATTTGCTTGCATTCCTGTTAATATTCTAAACCAGAGGCCTTCAGCTGGTTGCCCTGGAGCTACTGCTAACTGGCCAGTATCGTGGATGGAAGTAGCTCCCAGAAGTGCTGCACAGCACAGTACGTAATTCAGAGGGGCTAGCCACACTGAATAAGGCAGCACTACACAGCTCTGGACCAGTATAAGGGGAGCCAGCCTAACCAAATGCAGGGCGACGTATGCACACACTGTGACAGCCTGCGGGACTTGCAACATGACCACCTGTCTCAACTCAATTTTGAAAAGTCACCTGGAGATTTGTCACTTTGCAAATCTCGCTCCATCAGTCAGCCTGCGTGAAAAAGATAGGCTGTTCTTGGAGTGTTTTTACCCAAAATAAAAAAAGAATATTTGATAGAAAAAAGCGCACTTTGAGAAAGTGATATGCTGATGCTTGAAAACGAAATGCCAAAAATTTCAAAGCATATTTAAAACTGCTCTTTGAATGAGAATTCCTGGTGTGACTGGGAGATATATAGCTGTTAGTATTTCGTTCTTGAAGTGGCCACTTGCTGCTGTGGCTTTTATTAGGTCTCGCCTGAGCCAGCGCTTCTCTCGGCGAGAGTTTTAGTAAGCGGTTTTTGGAAGTGCAAACAGCAGTGGCTTTTGCTGGCGACCAGCTTGCGTTCACGATAGCGTGCACGCGCGCAACCGCCAGCTTTCAGCGCCCGATCAGGCGCCATCTGTCTTTCCTCTCACTTGATTGCCTTCACGCTCCTCCGCCCCTCCCCTGCCGCGTCGCGTTGCTTTCACTTTCACGCGCGGCCAATGCTTGTTGTTTTATGGCTCCCTCCCTGATCTTTTTTCATCCCTCTCTTCCTACCAAAACGTTTTTTTCTTTCCGTTTTCTACTGTTGTTGCACGAAACACTTTAATAGCCGAAAGCACCCGTTAATAAAATTTAATTTAACTCATCTTTACATAGAGTTTTGAATGTGCAACAAAACCTGTCGTACAACGGATTCTCTACTCAGAAGAAGCCTCACAGAAGGTAACTTTGCACGAGGCAACGAGCACTGGTATCACATCTGTTGCAGAGGCTCAAATTTTGCTCTCTATCTAACCAAAACATTTAACATACAAACACCCTAAAGATCTGTTGTGGTGGAGAGGGATGTAAGAGAAGCAGACGCAGAGCCTTCTCTTTAATGTGCCTCCTACCCACATAAATATCTTAAATTGCATATGCAAACTTACGTTTCTGTTAACCATTAACAGCAGACTGAGCAATAAATGTCTGGTGCCAAATGCCATGAGGAAGTGGGAGGCAAGTGTAGGCATTAAAAATGTTTTTCCCCAAAGTAAAAACAAGCAAACGGCATTAGTCTCATTTTCAGCCAGAATTCCGTGACAATCAGCCCACACCTCTATCATGTTCAGAAATAAAAAAAAAAATCATATTTTACTACAATATTTTTACAGTCATGTGGTCCATGATTAAAAGGGTCAAAATGTCAGTCAATTCATTACATTTGCAATCCAATTCCACTTTCTCCCTGCGTTTAAGAGACACTCAAGAGTCCACATGACGAATATGCACGTTCCAGTGTGAAGGAGGCAGAACAAAGTTGGCAACCTCTGCCTAATTTATTGAAAGAGGAGGGGAATACAGCAAATTGAGCCTCTATCCACTCTAGTCCAGTAGGCTGGGCAGGATTAATCATAAAATATGCTTTGCTATGTTTCACTTAACTGCTGCAGTTCTACACCATTACTACAAACATGAAATATTCTGATTGAAGACGGATATTACTGGAGATTGCAGCGTCCACGCGATCCACAATGACCTTTGCTACTGCTGTACTCAGACGGATCAGCACAGCACTAAGAGTTGTGTACTGGGATTTAGATTTGACCATGTGGAGAAAAAAAAAGAAAAATTGCAGATGTAAAACCAAATTTCAAAATGATCTTTACATATTGGCCATAGGCTGCATCAATGGAAAATCTGGAAGCAAGGGTCGAAAACACACCTAATCTATTAAGATATTGAGTGCATAAATTTAAATACAATAAAATTCTGACTCCAGAAAAAACAAACATTGACAATGAACATGGTTAAATTAGCGGCTACGCCTCAAGTAAGGCTAAATGGTCAAGGTTTCCCAGACCATAACTTCTTGAGACATCCTGATGGTGCAACGTTCTATAGCAACAGCTTCTCTCCAAGATGCTGATAGTTTAATTTGTTCTCAAGGACGCCAGTACATAATCTAGCAAATGGCACTGTTAAGCGAGCTTTGAAAGTTACTGCCTCTTACTTGAACAGCTGTGTATTTAAAATATGTTTCCAATTATCTACATTTGACTTTAGTTTTAAAGCTGAGGTGCAAGGAGTGACATAATACTACTTATCCATTTAAAAGGTTCTTCTTCAGTCAGTCACATTTCCAAAAAGAGGGCCCACAGTCAATTTAAATTTCAAGATGTTAAGACAACTTCTGGGATTTTTCTTCTTTACCAAACATTCCTGACAGAAGCTCACCAGAGCTGCTCGTTGCTACAGGATATTCAACACATAGGTTTTGGGAGGCACAAACATAATAGTAGTGGCAACCATGTATTGTTGAGCACTAGTGAGGTGAACAGCTTTCTACATGTACTTTGTAAAAAGAAAAGAAACAAGCATTGGCATAGCCAATAGGTCTCGCTTTTGGGACCTTATAAGTATTTAGTTATGCAGCACAATATCCTTGGTGAAACAACATCAACTGTTGCATGGCTAAGCACTTATAAGGTCCCAAAGGCGAGATCTATTGGCTATGCCAATGCTTGTTTCATTAGTCACGTGGAGGCATTTTATATTGATAAAGCTATTTCTCGACATTGCTGGTGGTATCCCCACCTTACATTGCTGTAATTGATCTAAACTGAAATACATTAGTTAGTTCAAATCGCTACGTTTGATTTATACTTGGAAAACAACAGAGTGACCGACACTCTCCGGTTCATGAATGTTATAGTGCTATTCATATATTAATCAAAAATGGTGGGGCGCTATACCTGCGTTTAAAAGGGGAGCTATTTAGCGTCTTAAATGCAGAAGACTGTATGAAGTGTGTTAGAAACACAGTGAGCCTACAGCCCATAAACATTAAAGGTGCAAACCCCAATATTAAAATCTGTCTCACTCACATCGCCTCTTCTCTGGAATCAGTAGCCAGACCACAGACGGCTTCTCCGCTGAGGCGGAGGAGCGTCGCCCCACTGCTCTCAGAGCAGGAATAATAAAATGATAATAACGTTGTTATCATTTTATTTTTCGTAGGTTCGGGGCTGGGTTAAGGTTGGAAGGGTGGAAGCACAGGGAGAGGAGTGGTTTGCGCACTCCAAGTGTGCATGACTGTTTTGGCTGGCCATCTTGGGCCGGCCGAACAGTCATGCATACTTTGCATGCCCAGACTCCCATTCCCCATCTGAGCGCCAAACCACGGCGCTCAGACCAATCACAAAGCTGCATTGCAGCGTTGCAATTGGCTTAGAGGAGGGAGCCTGTACGCTATCTGGTTCGGGCTGCGGGGAACGATGGAGGAGAGACACGGCGAGGAGGTGTTTTTTTATTTTGTACCCACCCCTCCACTGTCGTTCCCTGCCAGCCGCTACTGAGCCAGATGGTCATCAAGGGAAACAATTAATTATTAGCACCACTACTACATTCTGGCAAGCACTCTAACCCACTTGCCACGACAGCAATCTTTGTTGCACAGCTTAGGAACTTAACTGTTTCTGTTTGCAATTTACTTGTAAATCTAATCAGATAAAGTAAAATTACTGAACTGGGTCTCTGGCAGAAACTTAGCTTAGCAAAGAACTAATTTTGTGGCAGGTAATTTCCCGAAAGGCTTTTAAAAGCTAAGCTCTACAATTGCTTTTGATCTCAATGCCACTGTTTACAATGGAGGTCAAAAGGTCAATTGATTTTTTTTTTCTTAAGAGGAGTTACTGACATAGCGAACATGGTATTTGCACTATCCTAAAATACTCTTCAGAGTGAAGGTAATTACTGCCTGCAGTGATTTCTGAGCCAATTTCATTCATAATTTTATTTCCTAAAAAGCCATTACCCTGTTTGAAACAGTGATCAGATAACCCTGTAATGGATTCTCTCTTTTCCTTAGGTGTATGTTGTACAGCATTAAGCGGGGTCAAAGTTTTCCCGGAGTGAGAAGATTGGGTCACTTGTAAGGACAGCTTTAAATAATCAGTTGTTTTTCAGTAATGGACGAATCCGAGCATCCCTCTGAAAGCATCTTTCTTTCTCAATAGGGCTACCCAGAAGGAAGCATATCTTTTCTTGTAATGACCACTTTCATTGTTTTTTGTTTCCATTTAACATCAGCCTTCATTAACATTGCATTCTTTATAACATTTCAGTCAGCGGGTTCTATCTATCTATCTGTAATGGCGACTGCTGCAACCTGATTGGCTGCTAATCACATTTCAGTAATGTTTGTCTCTTGTTCCTGTATCCAACTTCGTATCGCAGGATAAATTACTGCTATGATGTAGAAAGTCTTCTGGCAGCAAGCAGAAGAGTTCGATAAGAGTGTGGTCAAGAGAGACAGTTACATTACCTCAATGTCTCACATCTTACACATGAAAAGGATTCTACCTCCAAGTCAGAACCCTGTAAATACAGCTTTAAGATTCTGATCACCCAAGCCTACTGCTACACCGAGTGCTATAACTGGCGACAGCATCTTAGAACTCTTTGGGGCATATTATCAACAGCCAGCGATAATTATCGCTAAGCGCGCTTAGTGCGATTTTAATTATTGCCGGCTATCGCTGGATTACATCGCCGAGATAGCGCGTTATTATCAACGCTTATCTCAAAGGCGATAAAAAATCCAGCGATAGCGGCGAAATGCGTGAATATCGCTGGAAATCCAGCGATAAAACCACAGCGATAGGGAAATCCTTGATAATAGGGCAGGGTGGACTTATCCTGACAATCCACCTCCCATAGGATAATATAGCTAAGTCAGTTTTAAATCAGGCGTTCAGATACCAGCGATAATCGCGGTTAGCGCTACTTTTATTATACGCTACGCGGGTTCGCGACCGGATTGATAATAGGGGAAGTTGTGTTAGCGACAGTTTTCATGTTATTTTAGTAAGGAACGCCTACTTTGCATATCATTAGCGATAAATATCGCTGACATGCAAAGTGGCAGGATAACCGGCAGCTATCTCAAGGAAACAAGCGCTAACGCATGTTAGCGAGTCCTTGGTGATAGTGTGATAGAAATATCGCCGCTTTTCCGGCGATATGTGCCGGAAAAGCGGCGATACTTTCCTTGATAATATGCCCCATAGGTTTTTAAAGTCTCCACTTGAATATATTAATTTATGTTTTAGAGACCCTGCTAAGCTCTGGGCCATCCTCTCAACAAGTCCCCATCCTGCTGTCTGACAGAGGTGGATTTGACTTGCGTATCAAATTTGGAGGCTAACTCATTCATTGAAGTGGCAAGAGCCGCACAGTTAGCAAGGAAATAGAGGGGGGGACTTACCTGCTGGTGACTGGACTCCCCTTTCTGGAAGGACAGGTATGCAGCGAGGTTTGTTGTCTCAAGTGGATAGATTCTATTACACTAAGATGTTCCATCGTAGATGCCCCCATGGTTGTGACGTGAGTAGGGGGCCTTGTGACACATTCTTTCATGCATGCAGGATTGAAAGCATTGAGTGGGTCCTCTCCTGGCACGAATTTCACAGTTTTTATGCACATCCCTTGAAACAGACACACAATGGAGAATAGGCAGGGGCAGCTCCTCTACTAAGGCGGAGGAGCGTCGCCCCACTGCTCTAAGAGCAGAGCAAAGTAAAAATAGAATGATAATAGAACAATATTATCATTTTATATTTAGTCTGCCTTTAAGCTCCATGTTAGGGCGGGGTGGGGCTGGGCTCACGTGACGCCAGCAGGGGGAGAAGTGGTGGCTGCACCATAAGTGTGCATGACAGTTTGGCCGGCCGCCAAACAGTCATGTGCACTTTGCATGTTGTCCACCGGCTGTATTGTAGAGCCTGGGCGGAGAACATCCACAGCCTCTCAGTCCCCATCTGAGCGCCGAACCACGGCTCTCAGACCATTCACAACGCTGCAGTAAGGCAGCGTCGTGATTGGCTAGGGGAGTCTGGGAGCCTGGGGGGTTCCGGGAGGCAGGATACAGCATGGACAAAGGAGAGGCGGCGACTGACAGGTGAGTCTTTAAAAAAAATTCTACCTCCCCGCCCCCTGCCACCATCCCCTACCAGCCTCCACTGAGAATAGGCAGCATAAATCTTACTTCAGCAATGTGATGGGTGCAAACAGGAACCACAGAATACATGTAAAATGTTGAATGTTCAGTCAGAATGGCATTGTAGTTCAGATATATCATCAATGCAATTCACACTTCCTCCTTTCCATGAAGGAAGCATATGGAGGATGTAATTGATTCGGCGAGAAGTACAAAGGAGATTAAGTATTTTGTGTTTATATTTAGGCCAGTCAATTCCTCCAAATGGAAATGGTGATCAAACTCCAATCTCAGCAAGAGTATTCTGTCTCCCCTCTTACTCAGATACTTAAGGTACACCCTTTTAAGGTACACCCTTTTTCCTATGTAAGAAGTTGAGAACATCATTGGTGTTGGGTGTAGTGGGGCTTCTGAAACACTAACAGATTCCTCCTCCTCATAGACCAATGGCCAATTCAGTAATTGTTTTAGCTTGTGATTATGTTTTTGGAAAATAACTATTATTATCTTTCTATAAGAGTACAGAAGTATTATTTGTAATATACAGCACATCTTATTACTGAATTAAGGCAAGATACCTCAGTGAGATTTTATTTTTATTTTTTTTAGTTTGCAGTGGAATTATATATTTTTGGTGTGGCTTTTGAAACCCTGTCCCTTTCTGTATAGTAGGAGTATTCTTTAGGTCTCGGCTAGACAGCGCATGTGCTGTCTCTAAGAGAAATGTTGCATTCAATATGTGGGCTTCAGCCCACCCATAGGCTTCCCATTTGCTGGCTCCATCATCGCTCTCATATTCTTTCTCCCTGTTTGTCCATGGCATGCTTGCGTCATGCCTATTCCTGGTTTAGCCCTACCAGAGAGCATGGACCAATTACTACTATCCATCCACTATTCCTATTTTAGGAACTGTTTTAGGAACTACTTTTTTCTTTGTTAAAGAGCACTTCACACGAGCGCTCATGCTTTCACTTGCTCCGGGCTCCATTGCTATCAACAGGCCTGTAAATCTTGTTCATATCTTGTCACATTTGCTGTACATTCAAAGACCGAGGTCAAATGTCAGACACTGCTTTCCAAGGGCGCCTTGTTACTTTTCTTTTCCTGACTTCAAAGTGAGAGTCATTTTTATGTTAATGTCCCTGTGTTGCTTGTTCTGAAAAAATGAATACCCTTTGGCCTCAAAGTGAAATCTCTCCAAACAAACCCCAAAGCGGGGTCTCCCTCTGCCAAACCTTTGACAGACTATAAATATTATTCCTCTGATAACCTTTGCAAGACTATAATCTTCACTTTCTTACATGGCTCATACAATTCACACGTTTCTAACTACAGACCACAAACCACTCGAACTGCAACCAAAACTTACTGTCTAAAAATACCCATTGGGGATAGGTAGGAAATGTATGGAAATTAGTTACTTAAAACAAAAGAGGCAACGGTGACGATAATCCAGTTTCTAGCCCATAGAAGAGTGGCCGCCATCTTTAGATTACATCCTTACAGTCCAAGAATTCAGATAGTGCAAACAATATAAAAATGTAAGGACAAATATATTTATCTACAGTATATTTAAGAATTTATTAAAAAAACAGATGGTTTCCATAGTAAGGTGGTAAAATGCTACGAGGCTTAAAAGGATAAGTCATCCAATTCTTTTCCCCCATGTAACCAAGGACTTTCTAACTTACTGATTTTCTTTCAGCTGATGTTGCTGTTCTTCTACACAAAACATTTAAAGGATCCTTTAAACAAAAATACACACTTGTAAGCGGTTGGTCCGTTGCAAGAAGCTAAACAAAGTTCTCTTGGAGCGGGACGTGAAGGTTTTCTTCCGGAAGCATGACTATGTTGTTGCTATGGTGATGGGTATGTCAGAGCACAGCCTCCAAGATGGCATTGCAGAGATGGCAGGAGAGTCTGAGTACTGAAAAAAAGACCCCTCTGATGCAAGAAGGTGAGTAGTGAGAAAGAGCCCCTCTAATATTGATGGTACATGGTGCAAGTCGTAAGATTTTGAAGAGGAGCTACTTTCACTTGGTGGTTCAAATGTGACTGTTGCATTCTTACAGATGGCAATGTGGGGTTCTATGGAATGTTAGCCATGTATAAGAATGCCGTCATGGGGTTCTATTGTTGTTGTGATTTAGAATGTTATAGCGGCAGTTGGGAGTGGTGCCTGACCCTGAGATGTCATTGGGTTTTGCTGCTGAATAAACTTAATCTTCAAGCAATTCTTTTGTGAGTCTCTTCGAAGTTACAACAGTGACGCCATTATCTAGTCCTAGCTTTTTAGGTCTCGGCTAGACAACGCAGGCACTGTCTCGATAAGACATGTTATATTCAATATGTGGACTTCAGCCCGCCCATAGTCTTCCCATTTGCTAGCTCCATCGTTGCTCTCATATTCTTCCTTCCTATTTGTCCATGGCATGCATGTGTTATGACTCTTCCTGTGTTTAGCATGGACCAATTACTACTATTCATCCACTGTTCCCATTTTAGGAGCAATTTTAGGAACTATTTTTTTCAGTGTTAAAGAGCCCTTCACACGAGCCCTTGTGTTTTCACTCACTCTGAGCTCCATTGCTGTAACAGGCCTGTAAATCCTGTTCTTATCTCGTCACATCTGTTGTGCATTCAAAGACCGAGGTTGTGAAAAGTTGGCCTGGTATATGATGTCCACTAATTAAAGTTGGCACCTTGCACCAGTCCAAACAACCCTGATGGTGATTTAAGAGGTCAAAGATAACCTTAGAAAGCTATTTAGGTGGTAGCTGTGGAGAGCAGCCTTCAGGCTTAGTCTTGAAGGAATGTTAAGCAGCTTGTTTTACCAGAATGCAACCTTATTGTATTGGTTAAATTAAAGGAGAACCACACAGTAGTTATAAAAATATGTATTTATTATTGTAACACACTTTAAATACCTCACAGTATCTGCTACATGCAGATAAACACAAAGCACACAATACTGTAGCACAGAAACAGTCGTAAGTAGCACTAATACACAGTGGGCTCCGGGGGAGACCAAACCATATACTAAAATAGTGGTATAAGAACCACGACTTGAGTCAAGACAATGTCTAGACGATGTAGAATCGCTGGGACCCCAAGGAACCACCCAAGGTGAGTAAGTAGGGACCCCACGAAGGACGGGTGCAGTGTAGAAACACGACTGCGTGCTGCGTACAATTCAATGGGAGAGTCGCAGTTGCAATTTTACAGTTTAAGGACCCTTCCCAGTGGATTACGAGGAAACCCTTTGGAACATAGAAGGTTGTAGAGCCACCCCACCCGTGGATACCGAAGTACCAGAGTTACCTATCCCAGGGAAGCCGGGTGCATAGGGCTGAAGTGGTGTCGGAAACCGTTGTCGATCTCAATGGGAGTCTTCAAAGAAATGCTACTGTTGGAAGGAAGAAAAGTGTCCGGTGGAACCCGCAGGTGGATTCTTAACGGGAGGAACCTGAAAGCAGAGGGGACAGAGTCTGGGTCACTCAGGGGTGACCAGGGACTCGGTAGACGAATGCCCGCCAATGTCGGGTGCTTCAGGTGCGATGACGGGGACTTTGACTCTACAGCTGCAGGGACCAGAAGACGTCGAGGACAACCAGGAGCTGGATACAAGCTGTCCCACAAAGGATGTAGAGTGCTGAGGGGTTGGTGTCCAGCGAGAGCACCAACAAGCCTTGGCAGCGGCAACCCACGAAGAAGGTCAAGGAAAAGTACGGTCTAGCCCAGCAAGGACCAGGAGACTCACCACAGCAAGGGGAGTCAGGGCAAGCCTGGAGCAATCAGGGGAGCCCAAGAAAAGCAGTGTTGTCCCTCCAGTGGACTCACAGGCCGGAGGCACAGGAGTCGCGAGGGGACCTCTAGCAGTTTCACAAAGTAACAGCTTGCAGGGCACAGAGTGCAAGGAGGCCAAAGTCTTTTGTACAAATGTGCGCAGAGGTTGGGGCTATCGATAGCCCAATGCACTTAGTTGGGGAACGCCAACAAGCATATGCACTTGCAAAAGTACGCAGTGCACAGGGGTTCGGGTTATGCGGTCCCCACAAGGGATACTGGCCTCATACTTGGTAAGAGCGCAGCTCAACCTCAAGGAACATAGGAACCCACCTCCTGTGTTGCTGGAGCCTTCCGCGTCCGCAGGAGCTCAGGATCAGCAGACCAGTCAGTTGCGTTACGGTGCCTGCGAATGCAGGGGAGTGACTCCTTCACCCCAAGGGAGATACTTCAGTTGTACTTGATGCTCCACAGGTCCTGCACGGAGCCTGTATGGTGCACGGGCACAGACGATGCTTTGGACGGAGAGGGAGACGAAGTCGGGCCCAGTCGAAGTCCAGCGAAGTCCAGAGTGTTCAGATGGTCGAAGGTCAGTGGTTTCTTTTTCTGAATCTTGTCCACGTCGAATCTAGGGTCCTACAGCCAGGTAAGCTCTTTTGCACCCATGGGAGAGGGTTGGACAGATTCAGGGGACCCTCCCAGGGTAGGGTCAGGACAGTGGGGAGGTTACTCCCATGTCCTTTGTCCAGTTTCGCACCAGAGCGGGAGCCAACGGCTCCCAGGACTGGTTTGAATTGGACTATGCACAGGGACAAAGAGTGTGCCCCAGATGCAGACTTTCAGGCACTTTGGAAGTGCCCCCACCCAGCCCCAATACACTAAATCCTGTCTGGGAGGTGGTCACACCTCCCTGTGACAGGATGCCTATTGTCCTGCCTTCCCCTGCTCGAGCTTGGCTCAGCAGCAGGAGGGCAGAATTGTGTCTCTGGCCGGCAGCAACCATTTTGTGCTGCCCGAGTCGAGAAGGCTGGTACCGGGAAGACCAGGGACCCCACGAAGCTCACTTCAGAAGGGTGGAATCATACCTCCCACACCGGTTACCGGTGTGGAGGTATGATTCCAAGGTGTTTGATACCAAACACGACATGTTTTGTTGCAGCCGTTTTCGAGATAGCATTTTACGAGAGCATATAATGCACCTCCACCTATATGTCTGGCTGCGTCATCGGCAACCCGGGAGAATGGTCTCCGAAGGCTGCAGGGGTGCTCTGCTCATGCAGGGGCACCCTCTCATGCAAAACCCAGCACCCTGCCTTCAGGATTGTCAAGGCCTGCTAGAGGGGTGACTGATAGGTTTTAAGTGTAGTGACCTATAGATATAGTAAACCTATATCTAAAGTAAGTTCTGCAGGCACCATCTTACACAGGCTGCAATGGCAGGCCTGTAGTTCCATTTTGCATGGCCTCTCATGGGTGGCATAATACATGCTTCAGCCCATGGGAGGCCTCTGGGGTACCTATGCCCTGGGTACATGTGTACCATTAACTAGGGACTGACAAGGGTACCCCAGTATCCAATCTGGAGTGTACCTAAGTACATGGCATAACATTTAGGGAGAAAGCTGATAGACTGGGGTCCTGATTAGCAGGATCCCAGTCAGACTAGGCAAAAACAGTGTAACATCAAGCAAAAAGTGGTGGTAACCGTAAGAAGCAGATCCTACTTTCCTACAGAGGTCACTTGTCAGAGGCTGTTTTCCGAGGGCGCCTTGTTACTTTTCTTTTTCTATCTTTAAAGTGAGAGGAATTTTTATGTTAATATCCCAGTGTTACTTGCTCTTTATGTATCGACTCTTCGCCACTCCCCTCATCATGTCTGCACCTCCTATTTCTTCTCATCTGCTCCTACCATATGCATCTGCTCCACCCTGTGTTCCACGCCTGTCTCTCTTGTCCCCTTTCACTGTTACCTGCGCGCCCCCCCCCCTGCAGGCATACAGTGTGCTTGTGCCTCACAATATGTCTGATGACAACTGTATCGTGAGCCCCACCCTCCGAGGTACGATTTTGGGTTAGACCGGCTGGCGTGACTGTTCACTTACTAAATCTGTTTCCGACTCAAATTATTTCGCTGACCAAAAATGTTGATATTTATCAGCCTTAAAAAAAAATCGAAGGAAGCACAAGGCAAGTTAGTTGCAAAGGACCAGATTGCTGCCTGTCACTACACATAGAAAAAATCCAGAACAAAACCGATCCAGCATAAAATGGCTGCTGCGTGGTGAAGCCTCCTGTCGGAGTTTTGTACTATTTGCCTCTTTTCTATGTCTCGTGTTGCTTGTTGTTTACGTATCGACTCTTCGTCGCTCTCCTCATTTTTTTTTTTTTTTTTAAATATTTGTATTGAATTTTTCAACAAAACATCTTTTAAGACCAATATCAATGAGTCACAGTGGCTTCGTAAACATCAGTGGCCACGAGCCAGTGCTCCGTCCACTTTCCTCACTTCCAATAAAAGGAACATTAATACAAAGTTTCTATATGATACATCAATACACATGTTCAATACATGGGATATACAACTGATGTATGATTCGGTACAGATTAATTTCCAGAAAGCCACTTGAGCATCCAATGAAGAAAAATGCAAACCCCTCCTCCCGCCCTCCCTCCCAACCCACCCCTGTCCCCGGTGTGTCTCGTACTACAGCATTTCAATAAAATTAAAAAAAAGAGAAAAAAAAAGCGGTGCAACACATGGATCAGCTTTGTATAACAATAGTATATTAAAGTCAGTGAAGAGCAGCATTCCCCGAGTCAAGAACACTATAAATAGCACAATCCACCCAAGCAATCGAACAATATACACAGAACTTTAAGGTGAAACCATTGGTGTACCCGCTGTCGAATTGTCACCCGAATCCATCTCCAGTGCCTGCAATGAAACCACTAGCGCTTCCCAGGCCCTCGCGGCCTCCATGGCTTTATCTCCCTGTGCTCGTCTAGCTAACTGAAACCTAAGTGTGCTTTCGCTCGTGGCCCATTTAATCAATTCCATTTTCCATCTCAGAACACTGGGGCCCCGTGCGGCCATCCAATGCGCTGTGATATCTTTTTTGGCCAGCAATAATCCCAAATCCAGAAATTTGCTCGTTACTCTCGTTTTGGGCGTGTGGGGGAACCAGTGAAGTAAGCAAGTGCCCATGTCAAGTGTTATCTGTTGTTCTGTGTCTACGCATAGCAGCACTACCACCTCCCCCCAGTATGTCCCCAAGTGCGGACAGTCCCACATCATATGCTTAAACTCTGCCCCTTCTAAATTACAACGTGGGCACTTCGCAGTGTCTGTGTGAAAATATGTATTAATCCTGGCAGGAGTGAGATACGCTCTATGCAGTATAAAGAAGTGGACCAGTTGGAAACGGGCGTTTCTAGTGCTTTTCCACGCCCTCTTAACGATCTGGGCCCACGGCTTCTCAGGAATATCCTTACCCAGGTCCAATTGCCACTTCCATTGCAGTTCCCTCAATGGTAGCAGTCCTTCCCCAGTCATACGCCTATATAGGCACGTAACTGCCTTAAAGGTTCCTGCCGCCATTACTACATATTGACACGCCATGGACGTCTGCGGCTCCGATAACCCTTCCCGCCAATGGCGCTGTATGGCCGAGACGAGGGCCGAGTGAAGCAAGAAATGTCCGCGAGGGAGATCATATCTATCTTGCAAGGTCTGAAATGGGAGGAGGGCACCATCTTCATACAAATCCCCCAGCACTTGTAGCCCCATGGTCTCCCAGTCAGTCAATGCAGACCAATCCCCCCATGTGGGAGGACCGTGCACATTGTCAGAGGTATCTCCGGGGCATATGGCCGGTCAATCATGACTCTGCGCTGGCTCCGGTTCCAACATAATCTCAACGTCCGAACCTCACAGGAGAGTGTCCCGAGTCTCAAAGGCTGTTGGAGAATAATGGAAGAAAGTACCGACCTCGGGATCCCGTTAGTATCCCGGTCATCTGGACCCCGGAATTCCAACGCCACTCCTTGAGTGAGCCATTGCAGCTGGGCTGCCAAATAGTATGTCTCAAAATCAGGGACCGCTAACCCACCGTCAACTTTCGGACGCATCAGTGTTTTAAGTGCAACCCGCCTCCTGCCAGACGCCCAAATAAAACCCACGAGCAAAGACTGAATCTGTTTAAATAACGATCCTGGGACCCAGACTGGGAGGGTTCTGAAATAATACAGCAACCGAGGGAGCGCCACCATTTTCAAGAGTGCCACTCTCCCAGCTACCGAGAGGGGGAGAGTGCCCCAAAATGTCATGTTGCCCCGGGGATTTCGAATAGCCCTGCCCACGTTACCCTCCAGCATATCAGCAGGCATATGATAAATGTTAGTACCAAGATAGGTCAAGCATCGATATTCCCATTTAATCCCGTTAGCATGGGACGGACCCCCGCTCGCCAATGTCACTGGGAAGAGACACGTCTTTGCCCAATTTACTCCGAGGCCTGAAAGCCTCCCAAAATCACGAAGCAGATCCCTCGCCCCCTCAAGTGCGTCCGCCGTGTCAGCCAGGAACATAAGTAGGTCATCCGCATAGAGCGATATATACTGCTCAACCCCATACACTTCAAGACCAACATACCTCCGTCCCAGTCTAGCTTGCGCTGCTAACGGCTCAATGGCCAATGCAAACAACAAGGGGGAGAGTGGGCACCCCTGTCGGGTCCCACGACCCACTATCCAGGAGGAGGAGATCAGAGCCCCCGTCCGCACCCGGGCTGTAGCTGTTTTATACAATATTTCCGTCCATGCCACAAAGGCGTCTCCAAGTCCAAACCTACGCATAACTTGGAACAGGTATGGCCACTCCAAGCCATCAAACGCCTTCTCGATGTCAACAGAGAGAAAGGCAGCGGAGTCTGAGGAGTAAGTATCCGCCTCCATGATACGGAGGAGGCGCCTCACATTAATGGCGGTGTTTCGGGTTGGGATAAAGCCCGCCTGGTCTCGATGAACCAGGTGCACCATATGCGGAAGCAGACGCGATGCAAGTATGCTACTCAATATTTTATAGTCTGTCGTGAGCATGGACAGGGGACGATATGCCGCTTTATCTCTGGGAGGCTTTCCAGGCTTCAATAACGGAATAATGACGGCCTCGCGAGTAGAGGACGGCAATATTCCTGCTTTTTTAGCCTCATTAAAAACAGTCATTAATTTAGGGGCCAATAAATCAATGTAAGTTGAGGAAAATTCTATTGGTAGTCCGTCCGTGCCCGGAGTTTTATTACGTGCCATATGCTTGATTGCGCTCCGAATTTCCCCAACGTTATTCCCTGCCCTAATAGGTCCGCCTGTGTCTTGTCCAGTTGCGGCAACCCCGTGTCTGTTAAGAATTCCCCTATGGCGTCCCCATCTATTCTTAATTTACTCCTATATAACTCCGCGTAATACCCCAAAAACTGGTCGTTAATCCCCTGTTGGGTGTAAACCGGGTCTCCAGACGGGCCACCAGTTCCAGTAGAATCGTTCCTCGACGGGCTGGATTAGCTAGCCAGGCCAGCAGTGTGCCCGCCTTATCACGTTCCGCGTGCGCGCGTGCCAGATATTTCTTGTGGTCAAAGCAGCGCAATCTTTCGACTTGCACCGCTACTGCCTCCCTAGCGTCGGATACCTCCGCCTGTTCTTCAGGGTTCTCGGGCAGGATCTTTCCGCCACGAGCAAGCGCTGTTCCGCTGAGTCTATGTCCTGCAGCAGTGACTTCCGCACACCCACCATTTTAGCTATGCAGAGCCCTCGTACTACAACCTTAAAAGCATCCCATTCTACTGCTGTCGACGAAGCCGTGCCCTCGTTTTCAGTAAAATACTGGGTGATTCCCGCGTCAACCTCTGCACGAAAGGCTTGGTCTGCTAGAGCTTCTGGGCGCAACCTCCAAGTTGGGATCACTGGGCGTTCCTGAGACCAATGGAGGCGCAACAGCAATGGGTTATGATCGGCCAACGTCCTGGCAAGATATTCGCTGTGGTCAGCCCCGGCATGCAAGTCCAGAGAGCATAAAAATGCATCCAAGCGCACATGAAGCAAATGCAGCGCTGAGAAGAACAAGTAATCTCGTTCCCCCGGGTGCTGCACCCGCCAAGTATCCACCAGCCCCCACCTAGTCTGCCAATCTCGCCTAGCCTTGGAGATTCTATGAATGGGCGCCTCGGGAGCGGTGGATGAGAGCGATCCAGGTGTATGTCAGATATGGAATTAAAATCTCCCCCCATAATCACTGGGCCGGTCAGGTAGGGGGCCAGTTTCCCGGACAAATGATTAAAAAAGACCGGTTGCTCCGTGTTAGGTGCATATATACTGCTCAAGACTACCTCTCTCCCATTAAGGCGGCCCGCAACTACCACGAATCTCCCCTCTGGGTCCACCAATTGTTGTGTAGGTTGAAAGGGGACCCCTGCTCTAACCCAAATCAATGTCCCCCGTGCAAAAGCCGAATAAGTCGTACAATAGATCTGCCCTCTCCATCTGCGTTGCAGGGCTGATCCTTCAGTGCGAGTGATATGTGTTTCTTGGAGGAAAGCAATTTGGACCCCTCTTCGCACCAAATAAGCATGCACTTTATGGCGGCGTGTCATTGTGTGTATCCCTCTAACATTCCAGGAAATGCACTTCAATTCAAGTAAGCCACCCATGGTGCAATCGTAAACCTACAATCACATACCCAGTCCGAATAGACACACCGAGAACCCCATCTACCGCAAAATATACCCACAAATTCCCCCAACACCCCCAACCCCCCAGAACAGGTACTAAAACGCTAGTTCCCATCCAAACTGAAATCTAACTATATCCTCTAGTAGCTACAGAGGATCAAACAACAGGGAGGGCGGCCTCGAACCAAGGAGAGCGGATCAGCAGAACGGACCTCATATTACGCCACACCCCAATCATCAAGCGAGCCTCACAGCTTGGGGCTCACAACTCTGAGAGAGCCGTCGCATCCTGCCACCCAAGCGATGTGATATCTCTGCAATCAATACTTTACCTCCTGATCGGCCGTAGGACTAATGCCAAGAAAGGGGAAAAAGGGAGGGGCATTCACCCACCAGAATTGACAGCAAGGGAAGAGTACAGTAAGGAACACATTCAAGCAATCTCATCAGCTGTCCCCGGCGTAACATGTGGCATAGCAACACTGCCCGTTCCAGTCCCATCAGTGTCTGTATCCAGCGACCCTTTCTCCGATTCCGTGTCCACTACCGATGGGGACAAACGTCCTTGGGACAGTTCCGATACTGCTTGCAAAGCGGCCGTTCTCTCTAACTCCGTTTGAGACGCTGATGGTCCCCGCAGGCCAGTGCGGCGCCACCTCATCCGCTTCAACCTTCGAGGTCGTGGATCTTCAACTGTTGATTTCCCGCAACGTCCCGCCGCCCCATTCCCAGCCCGATAAGATTCCAGCCAGTCCCATGCTCCCTCCGGGTTCTCACAGAAGTGCGTTTTCTCATCCAGAATTATTCTCAGACGCGCTGGAAACATTAATGAGTACTGTAGGCCCTCATCGTGTAGCGCCTTCTTCACCGCTAAGAAAGATGCCCGGCGGTGCTGTACTTCAAGGGTATAGTCTTCAAACAAGGACATTTTGCTATTGTCCACCTTGTAGGGGCCTGAAGAGCGAGCCTTTTGCAGCAAAAGATCCCTGTCTTTATAATGAAGCAGGCATGCCACCACAGGCCTAGGAGGCCTGCCCGGCGCCAGCGGGCGAGCAGGAACTCTATGCGCTCTTTCCAGGGTGTAAAATTGGGTCAGACCCTCCGGTGCCACTTCAGATTGCAGCCAGCCTTCCAGGTAGCCAATCATGTCGGCCCTTTCCACGCCTTCCGGCAAACCTACCACCCTTATATTGTTTCTGCGGTTGCGGCCCTCCGCATCTTCAGCCGTCCGCTCCAAGGTCTGGAGTCTATGCGTGATATCCCCCACCTGGGCCGCCAGCGCCTTTTGGGCCGGTACTAGGGTCTCCAGAATCCCTTCCGTTTGCTTTACCCGGTCAGCCAGCTTGGAGTGTTCCGCTCTAAGAAGCCCCAGCCCCGCCGCCACATTTGCAATATCCTGTTGCAGGGCATCCCTTGTGTCCGTAATGGCCTTCAAAATTTGGTCCACCTGTTGCTGCATTAGGGTCTCAGGTTGCGGCTCAGGGGAACCTTGCTTCCCACAGTCCGACGGCAAGTCTTCAGGTTCCGGAGGGACCCCCCCCTGCTTTCCTCGTGGTTTCCCCATGATCTCGGGACCACAGGGATTCAGCCCGGCCCCCACTCCCAGTCAGGACAGTCCCGCACCTCCAAAATGTGCTTATAAAGCGCAGATTCCTTGTCACACAAAATCTGCCGCGGGGAGCCCACCGATGAATAATGGGCGATTGGGCTTCGCCACCCCCAGCTAGTGTCCAGCAGCACCCTACACTCCTCTCAGTCCTCCCTACAGGAGTGGGGCTCCGAGTTCAACAGGTAACCGCGCCGACATCTCTAGTTAGCGCAGTGCAGCCGGGTAGGTAGTAGTTGATATAGCAACCACAGCCAAATGTCCACCCCCCGCTCAGGCCCCAGTCCAGCAGGGGCCCCTCACCTTTTAAGCGCGTTGTACCCATCTGCGCTCCCACGAGCAGACCGGAGGATCACCTCGAGGCTTCCACAGCCGCCTCTGCGTGCTTTAGTACCACCTCCAGCTCCTGCCTGCGAAGAGCGGGTCAGTTCTCTGCTTCCCCCAGTCGCAAGGAGTCCCTCAATGTGTTAGGCCCAAATGTGGCGTGGTCCGTGGTCGCACAACGAGATCGTGCCCAACAGTGATCCCTGCCTTGGCGTGCACAAAATGGCGGCTGACGTCGCCTAGCTCGATCAGGCCAGGGGGACCAACCAACCTTTCGAGAAAGGAGCCGCCGCAATACCTGCACTTCATCCGAATGCCCAGGGGGGAACACCAATGTGCTCCGGCAATTCACACCAGCCCTGTTGCGATGTGGCAGTGCGTCATCCCAATCAGAGGAATTTCCGCAACAGAAGCAGTCCAGCGACCTCTGTTTCCTCCAGCGCCTCAGAGACACAGACTGATTCTCAACTCCTCTCCTAGTCCCAGCACCAGCGAGAGAGCAGGGCCACCAGCTCTACGAGCGTCCCCGCAGTTGCCAGATTGCTGCGATCGGCACCATCTTGTGGGGCTCGGGTCGGTCCCGCTGCTTCTCTCGGCCTCCTCGGCCCGATATCAGCCCGTCTCTATGCCGCATTCACCAGTCCCCGTGAGTCCCCCAGTGCGCCAGGCTCGAGTGCGACTTGGTCAATCGTCTCCCGGCGAGACCGGATCTTACCCCGATCCCTCTTCGGCTCACCCAAGACGGCAGCTAGCGCCACGAAGGCCAATCCGGCCAGGGGCAGTCACCAACTCTCCGTGGAAGGGACCGCCGCAAAGACCACTCTCCGTTCGACCCCCAAAGGGGGAACTCCACTGCGCTCCAGCAGGCCCGCCTTCTTCTTCACTGTGCAGCGGTATGGCGGTGCGCCACCCCAATCAGCGATCTTCCCCCAGCAGGAGCAATCCAGCGTCCTCTGCTTCTCTCGGCTCCCCGAGGGCTCCTCCGGTGTCACGGGCGGACTTTATCTCTCCCTCAGTAGCCTTGGCATCAGCAAGGCAGCAAGTTCAGCAGTTTACGATCTCCGTCGCAGGCTCCGGATCGCCGCGATCGGCGCCATCTTGAGAAGGTCGGGCCGATCTCGTCACCTCTCTCGGCTGTCGCCACTCGGAGCCTGCCTGATTCTATGTCGTTTCGCAGCCGGTGGGTTCCAGAACCTTTGAAGTCTAGATCCTGGTGCTTAATGGCAGCGCGACGGCTCTCTAGCAGGATAATCGGTGGGGTCGGCGCAGAGCTCCGAGCTCACGCGACCGTCTCCATCGGCTCCGTGGCCACGCCCCAGCTTTGCCGCTCCCCTCATCATGTCTGCTCCTCCTATTTCTTCTCATCTGCTCCTCCCACATACATTTGCTCCGCCCTGTGTTTCGACCCTGTCTCTCTCGTTCCCTTTCACCGTTACCTGCGCGCCACTACCACAGGCATACAGTGCACTTGCACCTCACAATATGTGTGATGACAACTGTACTGCGAACCTCGCCCTCCGAGGTGCGAATTTGGGTTTGCCCAGCCGACGTGACCGTTCACTTACTAAATCTGTTTCCGCCTCAAATAAATTCACTGGCCAAAAATTGTAATATTTATCAGCCTTCAAAAACAATTGAAGACACAAGTTGAGTTAGTTGCAAAGGACCAGCTTGCTGCCTGTTACTACACATAGAAACTCTCTGCCAAACTGAAGGTCCGCCTGCCTCATTTAGAGTCAGGCAGGCCCTCAGTATGTCAGCGACGGAGACTACTCCACCACCTCCACCGCCAACATACACCTCCAAAGGCCAAACACAATAATGCTCGTCGGAGCTTTTACCATTTGTCCGCCCGCCTTATTTAGAACAGATAGACAAATGGCAAGTTTCCACTGTCCATCGCCGCCAGGTAAGGGGCAGTGAAAACTGTAAAATGACCACCACATCATGGGAGGAAACTCCAATGGTGACAGAGTCATTGTTTTTTTTATTTTCAAAAACAAAATCCCTCTTTGGGTTTTTGTTTTTGAAAATAATAGAAATGTTTACAGTTTGAAGTTTGGTGCCATCATGTTGACTATCAATGCGTTTATAGGAACTGCCATGACGTTGGTTCTTGGAAATGCAAGAGATGTCTGCTGGGCTGGCGGACTTCTCTAAATTTGCTGGGCAGAGTACAATCGCCATGCGAGAGTAGAGCACTTTGCCATGGCCACGGTACATAATCCGTCCACCAAACTCTAAATCAGGCCTCAAGTATGTTGTTTCTAGCACCCTTGTTTTCCCATCTTGCCAGTGCTCCACCATCTGTGCACCAATGCATGGGAAATTCAACATTAATGGTAATGCAGGAACTCCAGCTAATATATCTGTATTCTATTGTATAATTTGTGTAGCACTTGATACCCCTGATAAGGTCAAAAAGCACTCTGAAAATTAAAGCCTTACGTCTGTGCTGCACTCTGCTTTTGAATGCCCAATTTATGCCAGGGAAAAGTAACACTGAAAAAGACCATATACGAGCCAAATATGAAACTGACAAATATGTGAAAGCAAAAACATGTATTAAAATGTGGATTATTCCAATAAAGGCTAGTCAATTTAGTGGAGCAGGACCACAACTGATTTGCACTTGGCTGGTTTCTGTCTAGAGTAGCACAATGGATGGAAAACAATCAATAGTAAGCGAAAGATTGGAAAACAGTGACATAGGGAGAATGCAGCGATGGAAAAGAAGCTGCTAGAGAGAGATAAAAACACAGCAGGTATAAGGTGGTGGGAAAAAAAAGAATGAGATGCAATCAAACAAATCAAATCCAGTATTTGTAAAGCGCGAACTAATCACCCCTAATGGTCTCAAGGCGCTGGGGGCCGTCGGGGAGATTAAGTGAGCTATTGCCCAAAGTCACATGGTGCTGAGCTGAGTTGTCGCCAGGGACCGAACCATGAGCCTGACGCTCCGGCCGCTGCGCCACACCTCTCCCAAAGTAGCAATCGTTGATATTCAATGAACGTGGAATATGGCAGCACCAATGGTGGTCTCGTAAGAAAAACATTGAGATCTTCCTTATTCATTCACTCACACACTCCATACATACACAGTAAATGGTAGCGCTTGAAAACAGTAGATGAGCAAGGCGCTAATTGTCAAATTGAGTCTGGAAATTACGGCTTTGGAATTTCTGCAAACCCGGACAGAAGGGTGAATGCAAATCCTGCCTCCTGACTGTGTGTTTGACAACGTTTTACAAGTAAATACCCGCCAGGGGGAATCCAAGGCTTCATTACAGGAATCAACCAGCTGCACCCCTTCTGTTTCCTCTGCCTTTGATACTCACTCGCACAGCATGTCCCCCCATCTGCTCTTTCACGAGGCACGTTACATTTCCACTCTCAGCATGCAGCACTTGCGGGCAATCTGCCTTTCTGCATTTAAGGAACCCACGAAAAAATATGTTGTTGCATCTTTCTGGTAGTGTTTTTTTTATCAGCAGTAATGGAATATATTTCCATACTTATCACCTGTAAAGATTTTACTGCACACAGTAATGTAAGCACTGCCTATGGATCATCTTTCTTGGGTACCCCGGAGAAGAAAGAGGGCGCGGCGAAGACGATGATGAACGGCGACGGAAGACACGAGGTTGCGTGTCTAGATGAGAAGAGGTTATTGTGTAAAAATGGAAATAGAGAGAGGACATTTGCCCTCCGCGTGAACACTGGGATTTGCACACTGTAAATATTGGAAGGGGAACTCATCAAAGTCAATAAGAGGCTCATAAATATTTTGCATGGAGATCTATCCATCTTGATTACATGTCTCCAGGACACTTGCCATCCATTATTGATTTTGGGAAGCAGCACAGCAGGCTCCATTAGTATTCCCGAAGCAGAATCCGAGATATGTCTTTCTTACTGTCACTCTTGGATTTACTCTCTGCCTAGAAACACGGGGGCTTATTTACAAGCCCCTTGCGGCACTTTTGCGTCATTTTTAACATGGGAAAAGTGACGCAAAAGTGGCGCAAGAGGCTTGTAAATCTGCCCCTAGATGTCCTCTTTCGCGTTCCTGCAGGGATTTCGCATATCAATTGACCAGCCGAACCCCCCGCAGCACACCAAAGAATTCAAAAGAAGTGCTGCTTCAAAGTGACCGCAAAGGAAGAAAAATATAGAATATGTATTAATTTTTCATTAAAATTCTTTGTCAGGTGCTACCAATTTTTCATTATTCATTCGATGACAATCAATACACATGAGATCAGCTATTGCAAGCAACTGTTATAGGCCACTGCCCCTCTCAAATAAAGCGAACGAAGACATGTTGTTGGGTGAGACGCTAATGGTTCGCTGCTCTGCATGCACTAATGGGAAAGCTGATTAGAAAGTTGATGTTCTGTGTCCTGGAGTGCGCTTTATACACTGCCAGTTCTCTGAGCGAGTTGTTAGACGATTGAATGGTGTGAGGAATAAACAGTGCGAGATCTTCCCAGGGCAGAAGAAGTCATTTTAGACTCCCTACCAATTTCACAATAGAAACGGCATGTCGCCTGGTAATGTACTGTTATTTATGGTAACTATTTTAATTTGTAGTTTGCCTTTCTCCATTTCGTTGTAGTTCACTAGAGTTCGCGGAACATGTTCACCAAAAAAACACAACAATCTCTGGATCGCATCAGCACTGATAAGTGGAAATACAATATTCTGAAATGACCTCAAACTCGAAAATAAGCAGGGAGATCTGTCCACCCATTTAAATTACTGTATATGAGGTATCATATACCCGCCCTGGCCCTCTGCACACCTCTTTCATATGTGAATCATTGAACTCTTCAACATCTAAAACATCTCCCTAGAGGCTGAATCGATGGTGTTTGCTTCATCTATGCCCCCCAGTAACTCTTGCCCTCTCACTTGTCTCTATTTCCGGCCCTTGTTACTTGCTCACTGTTCCCAGTGATCAATCTTGATTCCTAATATTGGACCTGTGAGGACACCACTAGCTCCTCACCTTCGTTCCCATCGTGCCCCTCCATATCCCCTCTCGAGATATCGGTTGTATTTTTGCTTTAGAACATGTGGAGCTTTATCTGTGCCAGTGACATACTGACTCTGCCACACAGCAAAACAAACATCCCATGGCTGTCGTGCCCAATCGCCCACACTGATGGTATCCTCCCGGAAAAGTACCGTCCATGGGGACACATCCTTTACCCCGCAGGCAGAACCACGACCTGCCTTTACTCTGCAGTTGTTGGCTGGTGTTGGATTTTAAGTCCAACACCTTCCCTACTAATACACTGACTGGAGTTGGAATATTAATTTATACTATTCCAAAGTCCAGTGCCCCTTAAGGCAAGTCGTTGTAATGACTTGCCTGGTAAAGGAATGTATGGTAACGTCACAATCGGGGTAGTGACTGCGGAGTAAAGGCATGCATGGGAAATGCTTATGGGGTTCCGTCGTACATTTGTGGACAATGATGGACACATGACAGCCATGGGATGTTTGTGTTGCGTTGTGAGGAACTATTAGGCTTCCACATTCCAAATTCCACTCACCATGGGAATGCGTATACAAAGAACTCCAACGGTATCACCCTGACTGTGGAAGGCTGAGTTGCAAATTCTTCTTTATTCTTTGTTTTGGAAATGCAGAGGTATATCCTACACTTTTGGTGCAAAAAAAGTGCAGTAGCACAATATTGTGGTGTGTTCCATGATACAGAGGACTGTGGTTTCTGTACGGCATTTTGTAAGGTTCACAGCATGTGCTGAGCAGACATTCTGGAAGCACATGTGATGTGACCCACTTTATGCCATTTTGCTTATTTCTTTGGAAAGAGCCAAGACAAATGTTGTTTTTATGTTGCCGTGCTATCCTACATTGTGCTGGGTGAGGCCACCAGATGCCGACACACAGTAATGTGTGGTGTAAGATAAGTGTGTGTGTGTCATGCACCTGCCACACCTGTCATCGTAGGATACAACATTTTTCATATATGGCCTGGCAAGATCATAGCGAAGATGTACATTCTGAAGGCACAACTGTCTGTCTTCTCGGGTGTGTAGACTAACAAGGCTGCTCTGTCTACAGGTGGCACATATGATGCCAGTTCACTTTGCTTATTCACATATTTCCCACAACACTGAGTTTCATCTCATGCTTTGGCCAACACACCACACAGTCTCTTTTCAGATGTCTTCTTCTCTGTCAAATTATGGTGTGCAACATGGCTACTTAACTGCAAACTTAAAATTGCTGATTTGTGTTTTCACGGTTCTCTGACTAGTAAATTCATGATACATTTCCTAGGCACCAATTACTGCTGCCCTGTACATTTATTAGCGTGTGGATTTTAATATACAATCCATTGTACAGTTAACTTTAAATTCGGCAAAACTGTAGATATAATTGGTAATGTTACTGCAACAAAAGGCAATAATTTTCTGCTGAACCTGCAACTTTGAAATATTAAATATATGCATGCTGTGCAGAGTCTGACATCTCGATGCTTGCAGTTGTGATAATGCCATTTGCAATGCACATCACTTGTGCAGTACAAAAAGCCCACAACTGTTGGTTGATTTACAAGTGTGTGTTCCGAAAGCTTGTGTGCACAGTCAGCAGCACCAAATGTCGCTGCCTGCGTCACACTCAATGCGACAATTTGGCAGGCAACACCTTAGCGCAGCATTCCTCTGTCAGACTTCACACCTTCTGCTGCTCTACCCCTCTCAGGGCTTGAGGGGGAAGTGCTTGAGCCTGAGGACGGAGGCCTAACCCTTTCAGCAAGTTACTTCTGGGGCAAGGTCCTGCTTAAATACCCTGGGGCTGCAGGGATCATCCTCTTTGGATGAGCCAAAACCACAAAACCCTCCCTGCTTCTTACCCATGTTAACTTGTGTGTGATTACTAATGCAATGCAAGTGTTGCAACATTTTATTTTCTCTTGTTCTGCATTGCAGGCAGAGTTACAGGGCGATCCAAAGGACTTTGGTGCAAAAAGCAACCAAAGAAAGAGCCTAGAGGGGTTTCATATCAATACCCGAGAGTCCTTACAGCACAGCCCTGGGATGAAAGCGACGGTGTCCGTTATTCCCAAGGGCAGTTGTATGCCTGAGCACCTAGGGGCTTACCTGGCAACGCTCCACTTCTGCATGTGAGTTATGTTTCTGGACTATGGGATCCAGATGTGGGGTGAACCCCCCAAAGTTCAGCGTATGATGTGTATATTACTGGTCCTTATTGGCTAATCAGGCGGGCTATCAGATTAGGTTGCATCGTCACTGGCTGCCCTTGGATCGCCCTTAAATTAACCCATTACTGCACTAAATAAACCTGCAACATAGTTTTCTCCAAACAAAACTGCTGTGGTCTCAGTCATTCATGTGAGGACTTTTTCTTTGCATCCATTTATTGAGTGTATTTTACTGTGTGTGTGTGCCTGGCTATGGGATATCTACGCTATGTATTGGGCATGATATACATAGCAAAACTACCTACACCTCGCCACCCCGTAAGTGCTGCATTCTTGATGCCACAAGAGGGGCAGCAACATATGTGTACTTCTTTTGATCGAAATATTTACCTGTTTAACTTTATCAAATATCACTGCTGCAAGCTAAGCAGGAGACACTAAACTTTGTACAGCTGTCCATTGAAAACACTGATTTCCCATATGTGCAGACTGGCTCTAGATTTTATGAGTGGTGGTGTTTAGCACAATTGTGTGGCACTGTGCCTCTGTCCTTTAATTCAATGCGAGGGGCCCCTCTTTATGATCAACCACAGATTTTCCTCAATCCTTAACTTTATTCTCAATTTTCTTGAATTTACACTGCACTTTGATCCAAAGTAAGGCTCGTACATTAATAAAGGGATAATTGAGAAGTGGAATAAAGATTCTTGTGTGGTCAGTTTAGGAACCAATCATATTTACTTTGTCTGGAGGTTCCCTTCAATCTTCCATTTTCCAATCCCGTTGGAGTTTGAGGGGACATAATACCAAGGGACCTCCCTAAACTATAGACCTAGTGCTCTTCAAGGATACTAATGGTGTGATTGAAGATTGGAGAGACTGTTAATGGATCTTACACCATGTAGCCTGGAGGGTGTCACTCCCATTGACCCTTTTTGTCCATGCCCTGGCTGGTGGAAGTATTTGATTGTTTTGGGGTATTGTAGCTTTACCCAGGAGTGATACCCATTGGCTTCCACAGAAAAAAAATAAGACCAGTGACCTTGACAAATGGGTCACTTCATGTTTATTTTGTTTGAATGATTGTGGATGATCATGAATATTATGTACATTGGTTTTCAGCGAACTTCGGAGCAAGTGTGGGAAGAAAAGGGATGGAATGCCCATTGTCCCACTCTGGCATTTTGGCTGCAGGTAAGGGGCTGCTTTCAGAGGAGAACTGATTGCCATGACCTGACAATGTCGCATGGCCCATTCTAGTCACCGTCTCCCACAGTGTGAGGCTGGGCTTCACATTTTTGCTAGAGCTGATTTTGATTCTCATTCCAGGGAAGGAAGACTGAATCAATCACCTTTGGTCCACCTGTTGTAAGCATTAGTGTTGGGATTCTGCAAATAATCTTTTTAGTATAAAATGGTTAGTGCATGGCAGAGCATAGCTGCTGCTCACAGGCCAACAGAGACAACCACATCCTCCACTTCTTTATGCTTCTTTACCTCTATCTAAGAGGTGTGCACAAGGTTCCTTCCACAGTAGGCTCCTGCGGATTGGACATACCTGGTGCCCCAAAGGAACCAGTACACGTGGTGCATACTTTGACCAGGGCAAGAAAGGCCCTTCCCAGAAGTCCCTCTAAGAAGTGAAACTCTACTCCAAACTGCATGGATACAATTTTGAATTTGTGAATGCACTAGCACTGATTAGCAGCGGGCTGCTGACCCAACAGCAAACCGACTGTGATCATAAGCTGGACTCCCAGTCTAGTACCGTAGTGAAGACCAATATTATCACAGACCCGAGTGAACCCTACTGCCCCATTCATTATCTGGATCTGTCTGCCTCGTTGTAGAGCCAGTCACTACAACTCCTACATCAAGAGATACTCACATTTTAAGGTACGAATCAGACCCTAACCTTGGACTAAGTGGATTTCCCAGTTCCATACCATTCGACTGTGAACACTGAGGCACTTGATTCCAAGTTACAGGATTTGTATTCTGCCTTATCTTAAGTTTTCTGCTGTTCCTGATTGGTTAGCAACCGGAAATAGTCTTTAAAGAATTAACATGTTTTAACAGAAGGACTATGATTCTCTGTGGTCTCTTTTATTTATGAACACAACATCTTAAAATCTGTTAGTGATCGCATTAACTATGTCCATTTGGATGCCTGGTGGTGGAACTGTATTTTTTGTGTTATTTTGAGGCTTTATTCTAGTTGAGTGTTTTTAATTTCTTGTTAACTATTTTTCATTATATATATTTATATATTTGAGGTGTTTTTAAAGTGTTGTTCCATTATGCAAGAACAAAAGATATTCTCACTGTTGGTATTTGTAGGTAGTCCCTGCAGCTGTATGCGAACAAGTCTGACAATAAGTTGCTGTTAACAAAAGAAGAGCGCTAGGGAGGAGCAACCATGAACATTAATAGAAATAGAGAAAACAATGAGAAACTGAAATTCAGAAATGAAACACAAGAAAAGGTAAAATACAAGCATGGGCAAAAGTTTAGAAGGTATATGCATAATCCACTTAAAATGGACTCAAAAGAATAAAGAATGTGGAACCAGAGTGCATGTTACAAAGGGGAGCAGTAGTAAAGTCCAGAGAAGATTGGGAAGTGGTTAGAATTTTTTGGGTTGAAATGTAATTGAAGGGCAGACTTCCAAATACTAAACATCTGAAAAGGACAGGTGTGAGCAACAAAGGAAATGTGGGATTCGTGGCACGCACACCTGAGGCAGCCTACACTAAAGCAGCACACGCCTGACACAATAAACGCCTCCCGAGTCAAGACATATCGGAGTGAGGTGCACCCGGAAGTGTGACAAGCACATTGAAACACGTATACTTATACACGTCAGAGGTGATTGCACCTCAACTGTGATCAGTTACACGAGGAATATAAAAACTACAGACTTAAAACGATTTTTTTCTTCTTCTTTTTTTAATTCGCCCTGATGAAGTTCCCAGTGTGGGAATGAAACGCGTTGGCTGGAGTATTAATGTTCAATGCTTTTTTATATTGATGAAAATAAAGAAATCATAATTTTTGCAAATACAATTGACTATTGGACTTTGTGTGATGCGCACGCCCTTTGAAAGTGATTAATTTTCTGATCTGGAGCACAGTGACGCCACGCAACGGTTGGCGTAGGGGCAGATTTGCGCATCAAAACTTTATTTTTTGGAACTGGCACGAGGTGCGGTACCTGTGGTCCGCCGTTGTTCAAACTGATACCAACCGGAAATAGTCTTTAAAGAATTAACATGTTTTAACAGAAGGACTATGATTCTCTGTGGTCTCTTTTATTTATGAACACAACATCTTAAAATCTGTTAGTGATCGCATTAACTATGTCCATTTGGATGCCTGGTGGTGGAACTGTATTTTTTGTGTTATTTTGAGGCTTTATTCTAGTTGAGTGTTTTTAATTTCTTGTTAACTATTTTTCATTATATATATTTATATATTTGAGGTGTTTTTAAAGTGTTGTTCCATTATGCAAGAACAAAAGATATTCTCACTGTTGGTATTTGTAGGTAGTCCCTGCAGCTGTATGCGAACAAGTCTGACAATAAGTTGCTGTTAACAAAAGAAGAGCGCTAGGGAGGAGCAACCATGAACATTAATAGAAATAGAGAAAACAATGAGAAACTGAAATTCAGAAATGAAACACAAGAAAAGGTAAAATACAAGCATGGGCAAAAGTTTAGAAGGTATATGCATAATCCACTTAAAATGGACTCAAAAGAATAAAGAATGTGGAACCAGAGTGCATGTTACAAAGGGGAGCAGTAGTAAAGTCCAGAGAAGATTGGGAAGTGGTTAGAATTTTTTGGGTTGAAATGTAATTGAAGGGCAGACTTCCAAATACTAAACATCTGAAAAGGACAGGTGTGAGCAACAAAGGAAATGTGTATGGTGAATAGAAGTAAAGATTTGAAGGTGATGCGATAGTTCCAAAGAGAGAATGAAAGGCGGAGTGCACATTGGTGAAGGAGGATACTCTATGAAGCGACAGCCATGAAGCATATTGTGGGAAAATAGTATTTCAGTTTTGTTATAGTTAAAACAGAGAAAATGCGTTTTCTGTTTTTGAATTTCACTGAGGTAAGAGGAAATAGAGTCATGAAATTTAGTGGAGAAAAAAGGAAAAGAACAATCTAGGCATAATGTAGCCAGAATTTACAGGATATGCACAAATATGAGTTTAGAAAAGCCAAGAGAATAGTGTAGATGATAAATAAGAGCGAGCCCAAAAAAAGATCCCTGAGGAGCTCCATGTTGACGAGAAAAAAACATGGGAATTAACTCCAGATCAGGAAGATTTATAAGTAAATGAGGGAAACCAGAGGATATGGAATTGGGAGACAGTGCTTAAGATACAAAACCTTTACATGGAGTGGTGGACAGTGTGATAAGCAGTATCAAAAGGAGCAGCAATATCGAAAAGAATAAGAAGGGAGAGACCACTTGAAATAATGAGCAAGATAAAATAATTAGTAACAGACAGAGACTTAATTTTAAGGGGCAGAAGCCAGCCATGAGTGGAGAGAGGAAAGAATAGGAAACATAAAAGCAATGGTGGCCAGCATGACTCGCGGATGGGGAGGCAGACGCAGGAGGTCGCGGGGGGGTCGCACGGGGGAGGTAGTAGGGGGTCGCGAATCCGGGAGGGAGTGCGCAAAATAAAATTAAAAATGACTTACCTTGCCGCCGGTCCCGCTTAGCTGCTCCTGCTCTCCTGGAACTCGAGGAACATTCACAATGCTGCAATGCAGTGTTGTGATTGGTAAGCACCCAGGCTCCCTGACCAATCACAACGCTGCAGTGTAGCGTTGTGATTGATATGAGCATCCTGGTTGGACGCTCAGCCAGGGAATGGGGGCCTGGGCGTGTTCTCCATGCAGGCTGTAATGCAGCCTGCATGGAGAACGGGGAAAGTGCGCATGACTGGTTTGAGCGGCCCGAGAGGGCCGACCAAACAATCACTGCGCACTTAGGAGTGGGCCAACCACTCCTCCCCTGCCCTGCTCCGCGAGTAGAGCAGCCCCGCCTGCCCGCAAAGCAGCACTAACATAAAATGATAATAACTTTCAGTTTCTGCTTCTCACACTGCTTGAAAGCAGTGGGGCGATGCTCCTCCCCTATAGCGGAAGAGCTGCCTAGAAATACTGATAAAAAGTTACATGAACAGATACATTCCGGAGAAAAAAAGCACAAAAATGCAATCTTCTTCCAGTTTCTCATGAAAATTCAGAGTACACATTGAGAGGGTCTGAGACATATGCCAGGGCAATCACATCAACCTCCAGTACTCTCCTACCAGCAACTGGATGTATTTCCTCAGTACACTTGCTTCTTTATATTTAGCTTGGTAATTGTGGGATGTGCTGCCCTGATGTGTGTCACATAAAGCCCTTCTGACTCCATGCTAAGTAAAAAAAATAGTCCCATGTTGATTTTTCCAGGAAGCCTTATCTTCACGCTACTTAAGGTACTTAATGTGCTCTAAAAGCGTAAGGACCAGATACCAGGGATCCTATATATGACGGCTGATTAATGTGAAATCAGAAGGCGGATTTCTTAAAACTTTACGGGGCGATTAAATTATGGAATATATACAAATGCAGGCTGTAATTTCCCTATCAACTATCACCTTGTTTGTTCTTTTTCGTTTCCTCTTTTGACACCTTTGGGAAGTGCATGGAAGGACACACTTTGACAGAATTGGACTGGAGTGAACAGAATAAGGTGCCAACATATGCATGTGCGATTTCAATTCGGTGTCAACACCGTTAAATGATCCTATTGCGTATGCGTATTAATATTAAAATACACTAAACTTCACAAAGAGTCTCTCTATATCTCTTTCGGAAAATGTAAAGCTGGTTTTAATGGTGTCCAAATGCAATTAGTGGAAGCACTTCACACAGAGAAAATGACTACATGATCTATTCGCTAGATTAATGACCCTACATGAATACAATTACTCTAAAGTACGATGGGGAGGGGCCGGGAGTCTTTTGGAGATCTGGCGGGGAGCTACTGATCTTGGTCTAGTCTGATTATCATGCAAATAATCAAAATCCGATCATTTATTTAGCCTTAGTCAAAACTCAGAGCAACATAAGTGTTAGACTTGGCATCTTTTTGCTTTCTGACCTCCCGGTTTTGACTCTGTTTTTGCTGGTGTAATGATTCTGCGCACTTTCCTCACTGCGGTCCAGTGGGAAAGTGCAAGTGCTCCTGTATAAAATGTGTTATGGATTGGTGTTTCCATGATTGGCCTATTTGGTTTATCTATCAGTCCCTTGTAAAGTGCACTACGAGTGCCAGGGCCTATAGACCAAATGCTGTTGGTGGGCTGCAGCACTGGATTGTGCCACCCACGCAAACAGCCCGTAAAGTGTAACTCGGGCCTGCCATCGCAGAGCCTGTGCGCAGCCTGGGGCTGCCATATCGACTTGGCAAGTGCACACACTTGCAAGTCCCTAAACCTTCCCTTTTCTACATGTTAGTCACCCCTAAGGTAGGCCCAAGGTACCCCTGTGGGCAGGGTGCGTTGTATGCGAAAGGTAGGACATGCCCTGGTGTGTGTGGCATGTCCTGATAGTGAATTACAGCCTAGTTCGTTTTTCACTATTGCAAGGCTACCTGTTCCCCTAGGCCAGAACGGGCAGTTTTGATTATTACAGCTTATAATCCTAACTGACCCCGGGAACATGGTAGAAATTCGAGTTTAGTATGCCTGGACTCAGAATGATAAAATGCAGCTTTTAGTGAAGTTGGTTTTAACATTCTGTGTTTGAAAATACCACTTTTAGAAGGTGGGTATTTTCTTGTCTAACCATCCAAGCCTGCCTCTGCGAGGTTGTGTATTCCTTGTCTGGAGTGTGAGTGACAGGGGCTGGGGGATGCCGGGAGACAGGGTGAGTCAGCGCAGGGCTGAATAGCAAGATCTACATGTAGATGGGTGGGAGGGGTCGCACCTGGGCCCTGAATAGGACAGTGCCTTCCCTCCACAATGCTGGCTCCACCTCCTGTGGTGCCTCTGATGTCCCTGGCCTACTCACTGAAAGAAGGAACGGAGACTTGTCAACAAAGTGCTCCAGAACTGGTTTGGACTAGGCAAAGGCCTCTGCCTTCAGAGAACAAAGGAATTTGGGATATAAATATTGGGGCCCTGACCCCATGAATTTAGATCTCGCTGGAATCAAGGAACCTGCCAAGACGAAGAGCTGGAAGAGCTGCCAGGAGGAGTACTGCCCCTTTGCTGTGTTGTTGCTTTGTTGGGTTGGCCTGCAGTTGCTGCTTCTGTCTTGGGCAGTGAAAGGACTGGACTGAACTTTCTACAAACTTGTGCTGAGTATCTCCAAGGGCCTGGAACCGAGCTGGCCTCCTGTTAAGAAGTCTCAGGGACTGCAAAGACTTCACAAGCCTCTGGGTACCGCTTCTGGAACGCTGTTTCAGTTGCCACAGAGGAAGGGAACCGCAACCGACTCCGTCAACCGAATCCATCCCTGGCCGGTGACCTGTTTGCACCGCAGACCGCATCGCCCCGCTTCGCATCGCAACCCTGGTCTCACCTGGGCGACGTCCGACGCCGCCAACATCGAGCCGCTGCTTGCACCGTGACCTGTGGGCACCGCAGTTCGCATCGCATCGCTTCACTGAACCAGCCGGACCCGACCGACGCGGTCGCTGCAACTGGCTCAAGAGTCGTGACCGCACCGCATTTGGGGCACCGCTCGCACGTCTGCGACGCACCGCTCTGACTCGCACCGCTGTCCGACGCCAGCTCCCGCACTCCGGCTTGGTCGCCTGCATCGCAACCTGTCAGCACCGCATCGAGCAACGTCTCACCCTGCATCGCACGCCTTGGACTCACCGACTCCGTCTGCACGACGCTCATCGAGCCGCTGCCTGCACCGCATCGAGGGACACCGCACCTTGCATCGCTCCGTCTTGCACCGCAACCGCGACGAACGCCGACCGGCTCGTACACTCCATACCAGCCACAACGAGAAAGGTACTGTAACCGAGTCTGTTCATGACTCTGCTGGCCCGTATCGACGCGGTCGGCTGGAACTGTTAGACTCTGTGGTTTTCAGCATCGCGGTAGGCTCGGACGGAGCTACCGACTCGTACTGAACTTTGCTTTTGTGCTATTCCTGCAAAGAAGAAGTTACCGTATCAAGCATTCATTCGTAAAGTATAGTATTGTGGATTTTTGTCGTAATTGGTCTTGTCTTGAGTATATAAAATATTGGTTATTTTTCTAAACTGGTGTGGTGTCCGTTTGTAGTGCTTACACTGTATTACTGTTGGTGATGTGCAAATGCTTTACACACTGCCTCTGAATTAAGCCTGACTGCTCGTGCTAAGCTACCACGAGGGTGAGCAGGGGTTACTTCACGAGTGTAACACCCTTACCCTGACTAGGAAGAAGGGTCCCTACTTGGACAAAGGTGCAAACCCTTGCCAACTAGAGATCCCATTTCTAACATTGGTTGTCAGCGGTGAGGATAGGACTTGTGTTTGCACTTGACTTACAGTGATTGGTGTGCACTACTACCATATCGCAGACCATTACGTACCACATACTGGTTCTTTTTCTTTTGGCCTATTTTTGATCTTGCCAGTTTTCAACTCACTACTTTTGTCATGCCTGAATCAATTGCATCATCCGTTGCATCTCTGGAAGTTATCTTTGAGGAGGATAGGTTGGAATCCTACGCCGTAAAGGAGCTACGAGCGATTTGTAAAAACCTGAAAGTCCAAATTAAAGGCCTCACAAGGAAGGAGGAGCTACAGAAGGCGCTGAGGGCCTGGGTAGCAGCCAGACATGCCAATGGGCAGCCTGGTGATCTCAGTGAGGAGGTGGAGGAGCCTATTTCCAGGGTGGATGTGCTTTTGGGTAGGGGGAACCCGCCAGGTCAGGCAGCAGCAGTCTGTCTCCAGAGGAGCTGGAGGACAGGCGGGAGGCAAGGCAGTTTGAGCTGCAGAAGCTCAGGCTGGAGAGTGAGCGGGAGGAGAAGAGATTGGCCATAGAGGAGAGGAAGATGCTCTTAGAGCATGAGAGAGAACTGAAGGAGCTAGAACTTAGGAGTAAGTCAGGCTCAGATGGTGGCAGCAATTCGTCCAGAAAGGCAGACAGGATTGTGCACATTCCCAAGAACGTAGGCAAGGAGTTCAAGAAGGGGGATGACATACAAAGGTGGTTTCAGGGTTATGAGGCAGCCATACACATGAATGGGGTCCCTGAGGAGAATTGGGGAGCAGGATTGTGGCCACTTTTCCCTGAAGAAGCAAGGGATGCTCTGATAGCTTTGGGTAAGGGGTATCACCTCACCTATGCTGACATGAAGGATGCCCTTCTCACGAAGTATGGTCTTACTCCTGAAAAGTACAGGGATCAGTTCAGGTCCAGTAAGAAGTCGGATGCCAACACTTGGTTGGAATGTGTGGATGTGTTCTGCAGGTCTCTGGATGGTTGGGTGAAGGGCAGTAGTGTAACAGATTTTCAGGGGCTCTACAACTTGATTGCATGGGAGCACTTGTCTAGTCTATGTTTTGCAGATCTGCGCCAGCACCTAGTTGATAGTAAGCTAACTGACCCCAGGAAGCTTGCTATGGAAGCGGACCGCTGGGTGAGTACCAGTGTCCACAAGAAAGCGTTTGGGGGAGGCTCAGCCAAAGGTGGGCAGGGTCCCCAGCAGAAAGGTGGGGGGACAAGGGTAAAGCACAGGAGTTCTCTAAAGGGCCCCAAACTAGTACCCAGGGTAAAGGTTCCCAGCCCCCGGGGATAAGAAGAAAGGGGTCTCCACAGGGAAGCCTGTTGAGACCGGCCCCCGCAAGTGTTATGCATGTGACCAGGTAGGTCACTTTAAGGGGGACCCCAAGTGCCCGAAGGGGACACAGCCGCCCACCGGTGGACAGTCCAAAGTGTTGGCTAGTGTAGCGCTTGGGGAGGAGGGGTGCCCACAGGAGGGTGGGGATCCCGCAGAAATGACCCTTGTCTCACTAGGGGACAGTGAGATGGTCCCAGGAAACCAGGTGCCCCCTAACACAAAGAAATATAGCACCTGGGTGACCATTAATGGAAACAGGGTAGAGGCTCTCAGAGACACTGGAGCCAGTGTGACCTCAGTCCAGTGTCACCTGGTGTCTGAGAAGCAAGTAGTCCCAGGAGCATTCCACCAAGTAGTTGCTGTAGACAACTCAGAGCGCCAATGTATGGTGGCGCAGGTTCCCTTTGAATGGGGGTCTCAGGTCCCTTGAGGGTGGTTGTGAGCCCTACCATGCCTGTAGATTGTCTGCTAGGAAACGACCTGGAGCAGTCCTCATGGAAGGAGGTTGAGCTCAGGTCTCACTTGGAGAAGCTTGGGTTGCCAGAGTGGGCATGCGTGTCTACTCGGTCAATGGCAGCCAAAAAGGGTGATCAAGAGGACTTGGAGCCTGAAACAGTGGCCCAAGTTCCTGCCAAGAGAAAGGGCAGGGGCGCGGGAAACCGGCCCCCGAAGTTCCCACGGACCGGGAGGAGGCGGACCTCGAGGGGACGCCCGGTGCCTACAGGGGAGCAGGTAGCCGAACTGGGAGACATCTCTGAGCTGACCCATTGGCAGCAAGAAGGGGGTCCCACCAGGGAGGAGTTCTGCAGGGAGCAGAACGAGTGCCCTACTCTGGAGGGTCTGCGGCGGCAGGCTGCAGACCAGGCAGCTGGTAATCAGTCCGGGTCACATCTGATCTACTGGGAGAGTGGTCTCCTATACAGTGAGCCTAAGGTTGCTGAGCCTGGGTCAGCCCGTGTGCTGGTGGTACCCCAGCGCTTCAGGACCTTCCTACTGGGTCTGGCTCATGACGTGCCTTTGGCAGGACATTTGGGGCAGGACGACACCTTTGACAGGCTTGTCACCCACTTCTTTTGGCCCCAAATGCGAAGGCAGTCAGATGCACACTGTAGGTCTTGCCAAACTTGCCAGGCAAGTGGTAAGAGTGGGAGGAAGGTCAAAGCTCCTCTCCAACCTTTTCCGGTTGTTGGAACACCCTTTGAAAGGGTAGGGATGGATATAGTGGGGCCACTGGATCCCAAGACAGCCATGGGCAACAGGTACATCCTGGTCTTGGTGGACCATGCCACCCGGTACCCGGAGGCAATCCCTCTCAGGACAACGACGGCGCCAGTGGTGGGCCGGGCGTTAATGGGGATCTTTTCCCGTGTGGGATTCCCCAGAGAGGTGGTTTCTGATAGGGGGACCAATTTCATATCGAAGTATATGACATCCCTGTGGAAGGAGTGTGGTGTAACCTACAAGTTCACCACTCCTTACCACCCACAAGGAAACGGTCTGGTGGAGAGATTCAACCAGACCTTGAAAGGCATGATCAAGGGTCTAACAGAACCCATGAGGCGTAAGTGGGACGTCCTCTTGCCATGCCTACTCTTTGCATACAGGGCGGTGCCTCAGAAGTCTCTTGGGTACAGCCCCTTTGAGCTCCTGTATGGCCACCCTGTCAGAGGACCTCTGAGTTTGGTAAAGGAAGGCTGGGAGGAAGCTCCCAGGAAAACTCCCTACATGCTGGCCTTTAGAAACCAAACTGCCCGCTTCAGGAAACTCGCTCAGGCGAACCTAGAAGCAAGCCAGGAGGAAATGAAGAGATGGTATGACCAGAATGCCACTCTGGTCGAATTTCAACCTGGGCAGAAAGTGTGGGTCATGGCTCCAGTGGCACCTTGTGCCTTGCAGGACAAGTGGACTGGGCCATATGAGGTAAAGGAGCGCAAAAGTGACGTCACCTACCTGGTGGATTTGCAGGCTCCCAGGAACCCTTTGAGGGTCCTTCACGTGAACCGCCTCAAGCCCCACTTCGAGAGGTCCGAAGTGAGTATGCTCTTGGCGACAGATGATGGGGTGGAAGAGGAGAGTGAGCCTCTCCCTGACCTCCTGTCTACCAAGGAGCATGATGGGTCAGTAGAGGGTGTGATCCTCTCCCTACTCTGACTCAGGAGCAGCAGGGGGACTGTCGCCAGTTGTTGGGACAGTTCGCCCCACTGTTCTCTCTGACCCCCGGTGTTACTCACTGGTGTACCCATGACGTGGACACTGGTGACAGCCCTCCTGTGAAGCACAAGATTTACAGGTTGACTGACCGGGTCAGAGCCAGCATCAAGGAGGAGGTCTCTAAGATGTTGGCATTAGGGGTGATTGAGCCCTCCCACAGTCCTTGGGCCAGCCCAGTGGTCTTGGTCCCAAAGGCTGCGGCGCCCGGTGCCACTCCAGAACTCCGGTTTTGTGTGGACTACCGTGGGCTCAATGCCGTCACCAGGACTGACGCGCACCCCATCCCCAGAGCTGATGAGCTCATTGATCGGTTGGGAGCTGCCCGGTTCCTCAGCACGTTTGATTTGACGTCTGGGTACTGGCAGATTGCCTTAACCGATGGGGCCAAGGAGAGATCAGCATTCTCAACCCCAGAAGGTCATTACCAATTCCGGGTGATGCCCTTTGGGTTGAAGAATGCCCCTGCCACCTTTCAGAGGTTGGTCAATCAGGTGTTGGCTGGGCTGGAGGATTTCAGTGCCGCCTACCTGGATGACATTGCTGTGTTCAGTTCCAGCTGGGAAGAACATTTACAGCACCTTGAGAAAGTGTTGAGGGCTCTGCAAGGTGCAGGCCTCACGATCAAGGCCAGTAAGTGCCAGATCGGGCAGGGTTCTGTGGTGTACTTGGGACACCAGGTAGGAAGCGGCCAGGTGGCGCCCCTACAACCCAAGATTGACACCATTCTGGCTTGGGAACCCCCAAGACCCAGACAGAGGTGAGAGCCTTCTTAGGTCTCACCGGTTATTATAGGAGATTTGTTAAGGGCTATGGCACCATCGTTGCCCCCTTAACCGAGCTGACCTCTAAGAGGCAGCCCAGGAAAGTGATCTGGACTGAGTCCTGCCAGAAAGCTTTTGATGCCCTGAAGGCAGCCATGTGCACGGCGCCCGTGCTCAAGGCACCTGACTTCTCCAAGGAATTCGTCGTGCAGACTGACGCTTCAGAGCATGGTGTGGGAGCGGTGCTCTCACAACTGAACGAAGAGGGCCTGGATCAGCCTGAAGTCTTCCTTAGCAGGAGACTACTTCCCAGGGAACAGAGGTGGAGTGCCATAGAAAGGGAAGCTTTTGCTGTGGTCTGGGCGCTGAAGAAGTTGAGACCATACCTGTTTGGGACTCACTTCCGGGTTCAGACAGACCACAGGCCCCTCAGATGGTTGATGCAAATGAGGGGTGAGAATCCAAAACTGCTGAGGTGGTCCATCTCCCTACAGGGAATGGACTTTACGGTGGAACACCGTCCTGGTACAGAACACGCCAACGCAGATGGTCTGTCCAGGTTCTTCCGCCTTAGTGAAGAGAACTCCAATGGGGTTGGGTAGTTCTCCTTACTTTCAGCTGGAGGGGACATGTGTTAGACTTGGCATCTTTTGGCGTGTTTCCCCTGACTTTTGCTTTCTGACCTCCCGGTTTTGACTCTGTTTTTGCTGGTGTAATGATTCTGCGCACTTTCCTCACTGCGGTCCAGTGGGAAAGTGCAAGTGCTCCTGTATAAAATGTGTTATGGATTGGTGTTTCCATGATTGGCCTATTTGGTTTATCTATCAGTCCCTTGTAAAGTGCACTACGAGTGCCAGGGCCTATAGACCAAATGCTGTTGGTGGGCTGCAGCACTGGATTGTGCCACCCACGCAAACAGCCCGTAAAGTGTAACTCGGGCCTGCCATCGCAGAGCCTGTGCGCAGCCTGGGGCTGCCATATCGACTTGGCAAGTGCACACACTTGCAAGTCCCTAAACCTTCCCTTTTCTACATGTTAGTCACCCCTAAGGTAGGCCCAAGGTACCCCTGTGGGCAGGGTGCGTTGTATGCGAAAGGTAGGACATGCCCTGGTGTGTGTGGCATGTCCTGATAGTGAATTACAGCCTAGTTCGTTTTTCACTATTGCAAGGCTACCTGTTCCCCTAGGCCAGAACGGGCAGTTTTGATTATTACAGCTTATAATCCTAACTGACCCCGGGAACATGGTAGAAATTCGAGTTTAGTATGCCTGGACTCAGAATGATAAAATGCAGCTTTTAGTGAAGTTGGTTTTAACATTCTGTGTTTGAAAATACCACTTTTAGAAGGTGGGTATTTTCTTGTCTAACCATCCAAGCCTGCCTCTGCGAGGTTGTGTATTCCTTGTCTGGAGTGTGAGTGACAGGGGCTGGGGGATGCCGGGAGACAGGGTGAGTCAGCGCAGGGCTGAATAGCAAGATCTACATGTAGATGGGTGGGAGGGGTCGCACCTGGGCCCTGAATAGGACAGTGCCTTCCCTCCACAATGCTGGCTCCACCTCCTGTGGTGCGTCTGATGTCCCTGGCCTACTCACTGAAAGAAGGAACGGAGACTTGTCAACAAAGTGCTCCAGAACTGGTTTGGACTAGGCAAAGGCCTCTCTGCCTTCAGAGAACAAAGGAATTTGGGATATAAATATTGGGGCCCTGACCCCATGAATTTAGATCTCGCTGGAATCAAGAAACCTGCCAAGACGAAGAGCTGGAAGAGCTGCCAGGAGGAGTACTGCCCCTTTGCTGTGTTGTTGCTTTGTTGGGTTGGCCTGCAGTTGCTGCTTCTGTCTTGGGCAGTGAAAGGACTGGACTGAACTTTCTACAAACTTGTGCTGAGTATCTCCAAGGGCCTGGAACCGAGCTGGCCTCCTGTTAAGAAGTCTCAGGGACTGCAAAGACTTCACAAGCCTCTGGGTACCGCTTCTGGAACGCTGTTTCAGTTGCCACAGAGGAAGGGAACCGCAACCGACTCCGTCAACCGAATCCATTCCTGGCCGGTGACCTGTTTGCACCGCAGACCGCATCGCCCCGCTTCGCATCGCAACCCTGTTCTCACCGTGGGCGACGTCCGACGCCGCCAACATCGAGCCGCTGCTTGCACCGTGACCTGTGGGCACCGCAGTTCGCATCGCATCGCTTCACTGAACCAGCCGGACCCGACCGACGCGGTCGCTGCAACTGGCTCAAGAGTCGTGACCGCACCGCATTTGGGGCACCGCTCACACGTCTGCGACGCACCGCTCTGACTCGCACCGCTGTCCGACGCCAGCTCCCGCACTCCGGCTTGGTCGCCTGCATTGCAACCTGTCAGCACCGCATCGAGCATCGTCTCACCCTGCATCGCACGCCTTGGACTCACCGACTCCGTCTGCACGACGCTCATCGAGCCGCTGCCTGCACCGCATCGAGGGACACCGCACCTTGCATCGCTCCGTCTTGCACCGCAACCGCGACGAACGCCGACCGGCTCGTACACTCCGTACCAGTCACAACGAGAAAGGTACTGTAACCGAGTCTGTTCATGACTCTGCTGGCCCATATCGACGCGGTCGGCTGGAACTGTTAGACTCTGTGGTTTTCAGCATCGCGGTAGGCTCGGACGGAGCTACAGACTCGTACGAACTTTGCTTTTGTGCTATTCCTGCAAAGAAGAAGTTACCGTATCAAGCATTCATTCGTAAAGTATAGTATTGTGGATTTTTGTCGTAATTGGTCTTGTCTTGAGTATATAAAATATTGGTTATTTTTCTAAACTGGTGTGGTGTCCGTTTGTAGTGCTTACACTGTATTACTGTTGGTGATGTGCAAATGCTTTACACACTGCCTCTGAATTAAGCCTGACTGCTCGTGCCAAGCTACCACGAGGGTGAGCAGGGGTTACTTCACGAGTGTAACACCCTTACCCTGACTAGGAAGAAGGGTCCCTACTTGGACAAAGGTGCAAACCCTTGCCAACTAGAGATCCCATTTCTAACAATAAGTTTCATAAAAATTTATAACAAAACTAAAAAAAAATAAAGCACGTTATAAAATGATATTCATTCTTCATCGTCAATGAACCAATTCAGTTTATTCCATTATTTATATTTATTAATTCATGAATTCTCTTTTTCAATAATCATCATAACATTTTAAAATTATATGATTTTTAAACGCCACAAGTCAGTTTCTTGCTTACAAATATATGCACATACGTCCCAAGGTCCATTAATGTACTGCCTACGTGAAACTTTGTTCTCAATTAATAAAATTATCAAACAGCATTATGCTACTTAGACCTGTATGTGATACTCATGGTCATGTTCCAGGGAGCAGAAATATAAGAAACTGTGTTGCACCACGAACAGCCCATGTGCTCTAGCATCAAAGTTTTGACCCGTCTTTGCACCCAGTTGTGCCTACCTGCTGACTGTCTTGGAAACAGATTCTCTAGCACAGAGGGTGGTGGCAGGAGTAAGCACAGAGAAGCTTAAAGAAGCTAACACGTATGTCCAGGGCAGAGGCACAACCTTTAGCCTTCATAAGAGATTTAACAGATGTCAATCTCTTCTTCCCTTGTAGATTGCCAGGCCTAAGCTGTCTCAGCAACCATTTAGGGCTAAAAAAATATAGGGTTTTGTACACCATACCAAGCTAAAAGTGCTCAAAAATACCTTCTTTAAACAGCTATGTTCACTTCCAGCAGTACCCAGACAAACTCCTGCACTGGGACTTGGAAGGTCAAGGATTTAAACACGTGATCTAATCTGGTCTTATTGTGTCACAGCTTAAGAACTGGAGTATAAATGTACTAGCACGTTATAGGCAAACTCTTATGAAAGGTAACAAACCTCTTAGGCGCCTTGGCCCTTTTTGGTTCAAGCTTGTCAGTTTCATTATTTCACAATTAGAGGGGCCTTGCCAATGGGGTTCATCTGTAATTTTGTACAGAAAATAAATTAGAGTGATTACAATTGGAAGCTGGTCACTGAATGTCAGGCATATCATGTTATTGGTATTTGTGTAGTGCCTGTTGGGAGGAACTCCTCCATATGGCTTTGTGAATCTGTGCCACCCTGTCCTTGTACGTTTCTCAACATCCTTGTGTGTTTTGCCAGTGCCGTTGACAATCATGCAAGCCAAATTGGAATCTTTCTTTTACTGTGAGCTTTTGCCTACGTCAGAGTTCAGCTGTGATGCTAGGGGACACTCAAAGTGCACCACTTTTGAGTGAGAATGCCTGGCTCCTCAAACTAGGCTACGCTGTGGCTGGCGGTGGTGCAAGCATGCTTACATTCGGGGGAATATGACTTGTCTCCTGGAAAGAGTCCTTTACGTCTTCATACCTTGTGTCCTTGTCTGTCATCATGATGTGGAAATGTATGAACGATGCTTGTAGGTTGTGTGTCTTGAACATCCCAGCCCACCTGTTACGCATTCTCCTGCCAACCTCTTTCAAACTCGTGTACATGGTCGGTTATATTTTTTAGAGGTAGCTAGCCCACTCCCTCCGTTGTAGTGCAGGGCACCCCTGCCAGATTGAAATCCATTCCTGCCCCATTTGTTGCAGCCAACTCCTCTGAAAAGTAATGCCTCCAGGTGAGGGCAATACACATAGTTCACGAGCCAACCCAAATTCGTCACACTGTGTGCACCCTCAACTTATTGTGACAACGGCTATTTTCTGTTAGATTCAGATTGGGTGTTCTGATGTATACAATAAATTTGTGTGGGAGTAGCATACCACACATCCTTGTGCACACCCAACACACACACACAAACACACACACGCACACACATATCTTGCTTTCCTTTATTGACTTTGGAACAGCATTTTAACATGGCTGCATATTATATATAAATGATTCTTAGATTATAATGATGTAAATGGTCACTGGCAAAATCCATTTTCAACCAGTGTCATCATAAAATTTGCCACTATTTTCGTTGCCCTATTGCATGCATACCTTATCATGTGTTCTCTTCTCACCGATCCTGATACATTTTTCCCATGCCTGAAAGTACGACTGTGTAATGGACTAGCCATTGAGACCTTCATGAGGTGAAATGCTTTCAGTCTCCTATTTCCCACACCTCCTCTGCTGTATCTTCCTCTTGCTTGTCCACTGTCGGTGCCAGCCCATTAAATCTCGACCACTGAAATCGAGGCAGACTGTCAGCAATGCTACTCTCCATTCCTTTTATGTGTGTGGCACAGAACATGATGTTCCACTGCAGACCTCTTAGCGCTAAGCCCCAAAGCAGCCGCAGGACCCAACAGTCCATAGCCGACTGCTTGTTGACCACTCTCACTAGCGCCTTGTTATTAATGACGAAAGTCACCTTCCTTTTTGTCACTCTCTTGTCCCACAGCCACATGGCCAGAACCAACTGGAAGATTTCTGAAAATGTCCCAGGGCCCTTTAAAATGTGATAAGGGAAGGGCACAACTCTTTAGATAAAATACATGTTTTATTAATTTTTTTTATTAACAATTAGACATGTGGTCCTAATTTTTAGAACGTATTCTAAGCATGCCAAATCCGCACCTAAACATTCCAGGTAAATGAGTGGCATCATTGGGTCTATTTATTAGTTACTGAAAAAGAAACCTTAAGTTGCGAGTGAAGGGGGGTACATGGAGGGGAGTAATGCCGTCATCTTGCAGGAAACGTTGGGTTTTGAGGACGCGGATCATAGTGTGTGGGATGTAGGAAATAACAGGGTGGGCAGGGGCAGTTTCCATGTAAAATGGATGAAAGCAGGCCTTGGCAAAAGAACAGAGGGCCCTGAGTGTAGGCTGGGCCCCAAGCAGAAAAGGCCACAGGCCTCGTTGGGCAGAAAAAGGCGTCAGCTGCTTAAGACCGGGCGTGGTTCCAGGTCCCTGAGCAGGTGATTCATCACATTCAGTAGAATGGATGGGACAAATGACGACAATAGTAGTCTGCCATCATGCGACCAACGCCAAGGAGCTGTTCAACGTCATTCAGCAGTTCACAAAACCCCCCAGCGAAGCCACGGACGTCACACCTTCCCAGGAACTCTGCGACAAGCTCAGCTCATACTTCCATCTGAAGATCAAGGCCCTCTACGACAATTTCAGCGAACGGACGCAGGACACCACCTCCCCCCCCTACGCCGCCGACAAGCCAACCATCATGACCTGGAATCCCGCCACCGTCGAACACATCACCACTACCATGAAGAAAACCCACTCAGGAGCCCCAACGGACCCCTGCCCACCGCACATATTCCACAGGGCCGCCGCCATCGCACCCGAATTGGGACTGACCATCAACGCCTCCTTCATGTCCGGCATCTTCCCAGATGACTGGAAGCGGGCGGAGGTTAAACCCCTCCTCAGGAAACCCACGGCCGACCCAACTGACCTGAAAAACTACCGGCCCATCTCTCTCCTCCTTTCGCGGCCAAAGTCACCGAGAGACTCGTGAACGCCCAGCTGACCACCTTCATCGAAGAGTACTCCATCCTAGACGCCTCCCAGTCTGGATTCCGCAGCAACCACAGCACCGAGACCGCCCTCCTCGCCGCCACTGACGACATCCGCATGCTACTCGACCAGGGTCACACCGCGGCCCTCATCCTTCTAGACCTCGCAGCAGCCTTCGACACCGTTTCTCACCGCACTCTCGCAGCCAGACTTCACGACACGGGGATACAAGGAGCCGCCCTCGACTGGATCCGATCCTTTCTCTCCGGCAGAACCCAGAGGATCAGACTCCCTCCCTTCATCTCCAAACCCACCGATATCGACTGCGGAGTACCCCAAGGATCATCGCTCAGCCCCACGCTCTCCAACATTTACATGGCCCCCCTTGCCGCCATCGTGAGACAGCATGGGCTCAGCATTGTATCCTACGCCAACGACACCCAGCTCATCCTCTCACTCACGAAGAATCCTGAAGACACCAGACTCTGCTTCCAGGAAGGAATGAAGAACGTGGCAGCCTGGATGAAAGACTGCTGCTTGAAGCTCAACTCAGAGAAGACCGAGGTCCTCATCCTCGGACCCTGCACCTCCGCCTGGGACAACACCTGGTGGCCCTCCGCCCTCGGAAATCCACCCATTCCTACAGACCATGCACGAAACCTCGGCATCATCCTCGACTCCTCCCTCTCCATGAACGGCCAGATCAATGCCGTCGCTTCCACCAGCTTCAACTGCCTGCGCATCCTCCGCAAGACCTTCAAATAGATCCCCCCCGACTGCAGAAAGACCGTCACCCACGCGCTCATAACCAGCAGACTGGACTACGGCAACGCCCTATACGCCGGAATCAACCGAGCTCTACTACACAGACTCCAGACCATCCAGAACGCCGCTGCCAGACTCGTCCTCGGGACTCTGCGTCAAGAACACATGACCCAACACCTGCGAGACCTCCACTGGCTCCCCGTCGAGAAGAGGGTCACCTTCAAACTCCTCACCCATGCCTACAAATCCCTCAACAACATCGGACCCAAATACCTCAACGAGAGAGTATCCTTCCAGGTACCCGAGAGGAACCTCCGCTCCGCCGACCTCGCCCTGGCAGAGGTCCCCCGCATCGGCAGAAACAGAACAGGCGGGAGAGCCTTCTCCTACATCACAGCCAAGACCTGGAACGAGCTCCCCGTGAACATCAGACGCTCCCCAACCCTGCACACCTTCAGGAAGGACCTCAAGACCTGGCTCTTCGACTGATCCGAAGCTGCAACTGATCCGGAGCTGCCCCCCCCTAGCGCCTTGAGACCCTCACGGGTGAGTAGTGCGCTTTATAAACCCTTGATTGATTGATTGATGCCAAAGCTGAACTGCTGCACTACATTTGGGGTCCAAACAGGAGGACCAGAGGTACATGAGACCTGATGAACAGTGCTAAGCAAATCCCCAGAAAGGGAGGGCACCTTGGATAGTGATTGCCAAGCTAACATCAAGTCCAGAATTCCTGTATGGAGGGGCAGAGTTACAGAAGTGTATGCCCCCGAGTTGGAGACATCTGTGGTTTAGGCAAAAGTGCCACCCCTGGTAGCACAAAGAGGGTTCTGGTTAGCTGGGCTGCCCCAGTGCAAGAAGATGGATGATGGAGGAGGAACTGAAGCGAGGAGATTAGAAGATGATACAGACTTGATTCTCGAAGGTGTGAGCAGGAAAATTACCTAAGACAGCAAGAGTAGGTCAGGAGGACAGGATATGGGGAATTGGTGCCTATTCATAGCGGCCCCAATAAAGGTCAGCTGAGGTGCTGTGTGCCATACAAGAAGGAGAAAGTGGAAGGTGGGGCAGCAACCGCTATGGAAGGAGAATGAGTCTGGGGAAGACGGGCAGAGAATACTGGAAACAAGGAAGGTGAGCGTTGATCATTAGCATCAGTGGTGATGCTGCCACAGTGGTGGAGAAGGGAAGAGTAGAGAAACTTTCGGGGAAATTGTGGTTACAAGAGGAGGGAAAAGGAGGCAAGAAACAGCCCACTGTGGTGCAAGCAAACACAAGGCTCAGAGAAGAGACAGCTTTCTCAAGAAGGAACTGCAGAGAGGAGAGACAGGGAAAAAGAAGAGACCGAGATGGGTCAAAGGCGGGGACACCCCATTAGTGCCAGTAGGCAGGGTAGAACTGGGAAGGTGGGCAGACAGGCATTCAGCGATAGGCCGGCAACTAAAGGTCACCTGTGGGCTGTGTTTTCTTTTAGGCCCTCTGGCCCACAGAGCTTTGCTGTCTTAGCCATCCCCGCCAGGCCACTGCAATGTGCGGCAGGCTGGCTCTCAAAGGACAGGGGCCAGCGTTACTAGGCGAGTATTATTCTGCCAGTGGCAGACTTCAGATTGGCTCCCGTGGCCCAGACCCCCAAAATCAGTGTCCTTTCTCTGCTGCTGTGCTGTCAAACTGAGGCGGAGGCTGGGAAAAGTAAAGCACTATCACAGGGGGGCAGGTGATGTGGCCATTGAACTATCTTCTCTTCAGCCCTCTATGCCCTCCCCCAACTCCCAGGCTCGCCTAGAAGCTTTGTCGATTGCTTATATCCTCCCCTGCCATCACCCTGGGGCTATGGTGGACTGGGAGAGAGTGAGTGGGAAGCGGCCTCCTTGGGGGCCAGGTGTTGCTCTGGCTGTAGGACCATTCCCCCCTTTGGATCCAGTACAGCCCAAAAGCAGTGTCTTTCCCCTGAGCCCTCCCCGACCGAGCCATCCCATCACATTCAGGCCATGGTGGATGGGAAGGGTTAAGGGGCCTCGCTGTGGGCCAGGTTTTGTCACCTCAGCCCCAGTGTCCTTTAGGACTTGGGCGGGAAGGGGTTAGGGTCAGCAGTGTGTTTGCAAAGGCCTCGCTCTGAGGCCGCCTTGGCCAGACCAGCCAACTTTGGATTTCGAGAACAAGGTTCGCCCCAGAAGAATAAAGACCGAGCTATCGACCACTGATATTGATAATCTCCTCCTCTCTTATGCTCTCCCATTAAATACTGACAAGACCCCTCTGGACTCACACAAGGCCCCAATGGGTTTAACCCAAGCCATCCATGCCAACCCGAACAGGGAACTTTCCCACAATCTCAGAGCTATAAACAACGACAACCTCAAGCGTGTGAATATCATTCAGACTCCGACCGCCCACACACCTCTACAATTGAAATGCGTGCTACTCAACTGCAGATCAGCGAGTAAACACGCATCCGATATCTTTGACCTCATTCTAAACAATGAGCTTGATATCATCATCCTCACGGAAACCTGGCTAAATTGCTCGTCCACCTCAATCCTTCACCTTCTAGTCCCGCCTAGCCACGACATAATTCGTTTGGACAGACCTATAAAACAGGGCGGAGGATTAGGGTGTATACACGGAAATACACTCTCGGTCTCACAATCTGATTCCTCCGCTCTGACCTCCAGTGAGTACCTATGCTTCAACATCTCAAGCAATCACCGCCCTGTTTGCAAATTACACACTTTCTATTACCCCCCTGGAGACAATCTCTCCTTCAATGAACAATTAATGGAAATCATCTCCTCCAATGATGACACCCTTGTTTCCCAAATCTTCCTGGGAGACTTCAACCTACACTGGTCTAACCCTACAGATCAAGCAGTAAATTGCCTTAAATCCTTCCTAATGGAACATGAGCTGACACAATACTGTGAGAGCCCAACACATAACAGAGGTGAAACTCTGGACCTCATAATTTCCAAAGGAAAAACTATCTCAATTGATTCCATTATCCCTTGCGATTGGTCTGACCATTATTGCATCTTCTTCCTAATTAACAAAGAGGTGGCCACGGAGAGGGTCCAGCCCAAGAAAACGAATCAATGGAAGAGGAACCTTAGGAATATTAACTCTAAGGGGCATATTATCAAGACGGCGCAATAAAATTATCGCCGCTTTTGCATCCGTTTTCGGCCGAAAAGCGGCGATAATTTTATCGCCTTATCAGCAAGGTCACGCTGTCGCGTGAATCCTTGCTGTAGCGCCCTTTCCCTTAACACCCAGCTTTGCATCTCTAATGAGATGCAAAGTGGGTGTCACTGGGCGTACCCCGGATGGACTACCTTGCAAATATCGCTGATGTTCACATCGCGATATTTACAAGGCAGCTCACAGGATTTTAGCATACGTTAGATTTTGGCGAAAACAGCAGTTTTCGCCAAAATCTAACGTATGCTAAAATCCTGACTTACCTATGTTTGACATAGGGGTGGATTATGCTGATACGACCACAGGGTCGTATCAGCAGAGTTATCGCTGCTTTGCAGGAACATCGCTGGAAAATCAGCGTTGTTCCCTGTAAAACGGCGATAACCTCGCTATCTCTGGAATTTTTATCGCCCTGGAGAAACGCGTTGTTAATAACGCGCTACCAGGGCGATAAATTCCTGAGATAGCCTGCGATAGGAAATGTATCGCTAAGCACGGCCAGCGATAATTATCGCTGGCCGTTGATAATATGCCCCCAAGGATCTAGCAATGTGCTGTAGAAAGGCCTAAACTCCCCAATCGGACATGTCTGATGTTCATGTCCTCACGGATTTCTATAATTCCGCCATCTCTGGCATCCTGGACGAAATAGCCCCTTGACAACAGAAAAATGCCTCCTCCACAATCTCCAAACCCTGGTTCAACGACAACCTAAACTCGGAACGTCGCAACCTAAGGATCTTGGAGATCAGTACCCTCCACTGAACATCTAATTCACCTTAGATCTGTCAGGAACACCTACAACAGAAAAATCAAGAATGCAAAGGCTGACTTCTTCAGATCCCAACTCAATCAAGCCAGAAACCGCCCCAAGAAACTGTTTGAAATTGTTAAACAACAATCAGGCAAGACACCGAACAGCTCGGACCTTGGCGACGGCCTTCCATCATGCAACGACCTGGCAACCTTCTACACTGAAAAAACAAAAAGCATCACACTCGACCTTGAAGCAAAGAGGGCGCTACTCCCAACCCCCGGGAGGGCTGCGCATTCAGCTCACCATGAGCGGCTCATTGCCTTCAGAGTTAGCACCAAGAACAATGCCTCCTGGATCTACTTCACTCCCCTCAGCGAAAGCGATATTTACAACAATCTACTGGTGATCAACCCTTCTAACCATTTCATGGACCCGCTACCACCACTCATTTTCAAAGATATCTAGGAGACCATCATCCCACTATGGACAAGGATCGTCAACGCCTTGCTGTTACAAGGCACGATCCCCTATTGCCTAAAAGTAGCGCAGGTCTCCCCCATTCTAAAAAAACCTAACGCAGACAGCTCTCACCTCAATAACTTCAGGCCAATCTCCACCATCCCCACGCTGGCTAAACTGCTTGAAAAATGCATGCAGACGCAACTTTGTGCATACATGGAGCATTTCCAACTCCTGGACCAACATCAATCAGGATTCCGGAGAGGTCACAGCACGGAATCTGCTCTCACTCACATTACGGATGACATTCTAAAAATGCTAGACCAAAATGAATCATGCCTCTTGATTCTCCTTGACCTATCTTCGGCTTTTGACACTGTTAACCACGACAATCTCTTATCCATCCTAGAACACAAGATGGGCTTTTCAGGACTGGTATTACAATGGTTTACTTCCTTCCTCCACAATAGATCACAAAAAGTCAAGGTGAATCAAATCCCTTTCCCAACCCTCCTCAGTTTCCACAGGGGTTTGCATTATCACCGATACTCTTCAATTTATTCCTGGAACCATTGGCAAATACTCTGAATTCCGCGAACATTCTCTTCCATATGTATGCGGACGACACTCAACTTTATCTGAAAATCGCCTCCCCTGAAGACTTAATCTCACTCAACTCTACCCTTAAGAATACTCAAAACTGGCTAACTGATAACTACCTCATGCTCAACACCTCCAAAACAGAATTCCTTCTCATTGCTCCGCCTAATCACACCCCCAAGATCGACCACTGGCTGAAACACCTTACGGCCTTCAACTGCACTCCCCACAATATCGATTCTGCAAAATCCCTCGGAATCACACTAGTTAAGCACTTGAACATGCAGATTCATATCAGCAATGTAAGCAAGGGTGCTAAACACCAGATGAACATACTAAGGAACCTCAAACCATTCCTTCCACAGGAGGATTTCAAGATGGTGGTACAAGCTCTGATACTGCCCAGACTAGGCTATGGTAGCTCCACGCTATGTGGACTTCCCAAATATAACTTGGCCCCACTAAGAGCCTCCATTAATGCCGCAGCCAGACTGATCATGGGTACAAAAAGAAACTACCACATCTCCCCAGCCCTCAAATCCCTAAACTGGCTGCCATATGAAGCAAGAATACAGCTAAAGATAGTATGCATGACACACAAAGCCATACATCTCAAGACTCCTATTTATCTGGCTCAAAAATTAGAACTATCTGGAGGTTGCAGACATTCAAAAAGTGCAAGCTCATTGCTCCTAATACCACAGTTCTTCCACAAAACGAGAACGAATCACAGAGCCTTCTCAGGTGCTGCACCAAAGATTTGAAACTCTCTTCCACCGGAACTCCGACAAATTTCTTCCACTGCTTCCTTGAAAAAGGAAGTAAAGAAAATCCTAATGACTAAGTTCTTGCCTTAAACGGCCCTGGCCCCATTGCTTATTGACTGCCTATTGATTGACTACCAGATTATTGTGCGCCTTTGATTCGCAGCACTCGCCTGCTTTGCCCACTTACGTATTGAATGTTCTTCTCCATCTACCATATCCATCCTATCCTAATTATGATGTACTCCTATCTTGCTCGTTTTATGTATATCTAGTTATGCTTGTCCTTCTCACCTCCTTACCCCACCTATCCTAACTGTAAAGCGCTCTGATACCCGTTTGGGTCACGTTCGAGCTATATAAAGCTTTCTAAATAAATAAAATAAATAAGGTTCGAGTCCCGGCGTCAGCTGACCATCCTGTGATTCTGGGCAAATCACTTAATCTCCCAAAGCATAAAATAAAAACAAATTTGATGTCCTCCAATGTAACTAGTGCTCATTTAAATCGGTCCAATGGCATTGTGCCGAGTTCAAGCGATAAAAACACATAACCGACCATTGTTCATGTTTCAAAATTCTTCAAAGGCCACAGCATTATAATTAAAGAGGAATCTTTATATTAAAAAAGACGTATTCCTTTTAACATGGCTTTTCTGCCTTTGTTTAGTGTAACTGTCAGTCACTGATTATTAAGGCAGCTTTAAAACTCATTTCAAAGTGATTTTGCCTTACATTTACTGTTTAAAGTATATACTGATCAGGGGAAAAAATTCTGGATTTGGGTGATTTTCTTCGGTTTCATACCGGTCAGGGTATTAAAATACGCATCATGCCAGTGAAAACCCGGTCAGCTAGCAACCCAGCCCAGATCAGCCGCCCAGCCAATATGCAGTGCTTTTAGTTTTTACCAAGGTTACTGGCTGTATAAGGTTTAAAATGCTAAAGTTGCCAAACATTTTTTATAAAAATGAGTCTGATGAGACTAATCAATTGGTGTTTCATGAAAGTGCATGATACGGGAATGTGAGACACTTTTGTTAGGAGCGCCCGGGCCTAATTGTGAGCCCAAACCAATCCTACCAGTAGGTGGTAGATATGAGGGTGATTTGTGGGGGTGTGAGAGGTGCGAATACAAGCAGGGGAGAGACAGTCGGGATTCACAGACAGTGGAACTAAATTGGAGGAATGGGACTGTGGTATTTGAGGCATTTCAGGACTCCTGGCAGGAATCATGGGACAAATTTCTGGAGAGGAAAGAAATTAATGGAAGGACAGCACCACAAAGGAGGAAGTGGAAACGATCGAAGAAACCAAGAAAGGTGGCAGCGACGGAAGGAGAAGAAAGGCAAGGGGGAAGAGTGGGAAGGGGATAAAGCAGGAGATGAAGGAAAAGATCAACAGAAAGGGCAGAAAAAAGAGACAGAAAAAACTGGAAAGAAAAGGCAGGCAGGGACGCATGCTAATACAAAAGTGAAAATGCCATATATGGGCATAGCAGCGCCATTGAAGGCTACACCCGTTCGCTATCACCAAAAAGAAAATATGGGCTAGTTCAGTGGTTCTTAACCTTTTGACTTCTGAGGACTCCTAGTGAATTATTATTGGAATCTGGGTACCCTTAATGAGTCGTTGCTGGCAACCAGGGACTCCGTCCTAAGCATTTTCAATGATTTGAACAGCATAAGAATACCAACAAATGCAGAAACAAGCTTACAACAAACAAATAAATAAATGATGAAATATTTTATTTAGTTCTGAAACAAATATAAAAAAAGGAAAAGTTTAATAGGAAAAGTTTCAGTATTTCTAAGTTCAAATGAGCCCACTCATCATCCATACTGTATTCTGTTTGATGCACTTGCTCTGGTCCCACAAATCACACTGAGGATACTAACTTAATTTTTAGCTTCCACTTTCAAATTTCCTCATGTTTACAGAAATTTTAAAATTTTCAATTGTACATTTTGCTTTTTTATTTATATATGCTTTATTAATCTGTTTATATTGTTTAATTTTCTAGAATTCGAGAAACCCTTGAGTAGGCTTCGCGGACCCCCAGGGGCCCACAGACCACAGGTTTAGAACCACTGTGCTAGTGAGTACATATATATTTTTTAAGAGCCCCATAGAGAAACAATTTTTTACAAATATTTTGATTGAGGTAAATGAAAAATTAAATTATGTTACAAAACATCTTCATTTACATACATCACCAGAAAAAATTCATAATTATATAAGTTCTTTCTAAATATTTCCACCTATTACAAATTTTTGAATATTCATTCTCATTCTAAATGTATATAATAATTTTAATAGCATAGCTTTAGCCATTTTCATTTGACACATTGTGAATGATGGTATTTCAGTCGACTTCCAATGCTGCTTGATAAAAAAATCAAAATGAGCAATGGGAAATAAATAAATATAAAGTGTCTTTTAGGTTGATGTAAATTTTTACTGTGTAAAACCCAATAATATAATATAGGATTCTGGCATGATTCCAATTTCGAATCTAAGGCTATTAAAGGTAACAATTCGGCCTGGGCGAAATTTAAAACACACCAGCATAATTTGTGTAATTTCAGGATTTTCATATTACACTTGCTATGTGACATTCTAGGAATAACTCCATTTAGCCACTTTGTGGAATTATGCACCATCCATAGGAAAAATGTACCACAAATGTGCCATTTGCGGTACACATTTACCTTGAACAACAGAATGCAAACTGCTGCTTTTTGCGGTGCTTTTGTTTAAATTCCTCCTTGTACCACAATTTTAGGCAAGCACGAAGTTCAAGCTAAAATCTAGCGCAAAATGGCAAATTTGCAGCAATTTAACATGATAATGCAAAAGCAAATTAGTTGAATTTCGCACACCCCTATTAAAAATCCCATCCCAAAAAGGCTTAAGAGAGGGGCAGGAAGCCATCATATGGTACCAGTGAATCGGTATCCCTGTTTGGTACCAGAAACAGGCAGATGACGAAGCCGAATAAAGTTTACAGTTAAATTTAGGAGGATATACAGCAGCCATCTTGAATAGAAATCCATCCTTCTGAAATTGGTTGCACAAAATGATTCAAAACTAAATTTTGATATTTGTTGCCAGCCAGACGTTATGACTCTAAGCTCACATTTTTCTTCCAACATGCTAAAACACTGGATCACTAGTTTTTCATGCCTATTTAGCCTTAATATCTTATACCAGCCCCGTATTCCTCTAACAGGGGTTTCATATATTGATCTTAAAATATCTAACAGAATGTGCTCATATTAGGTATAGGAAAGGCTTTAAGAAAAGCTTTAACCTGGTACAAGGAGACACAATACCCATTTTGATGACATGCACAACACTCCTGAACCTGTCCCAGTGAAAAATCTATAACAGACTTCAAGCCTATCTCTTCCCAATTTTTAATATATCTATTTTCCACATTTAGCCTTAGTTTTTTGTACAATCTTTCAATTAAATAAATGTATGGACATCAGGAATGCCATAATGTTGATAGAACTCCTTTTTCCTGTATGCTAACAAAGTCAATGTTTATACCTGGTTTTCTTTGAACAACTGGAAGTATTCAGGTAAATTAGTTTATGCTTCCTTAATCGTTACATTTAGAATTGTATTTTCAACATCAAACAACTTTGTAATGCCATTAAGCCAAGATATTGAATACACCAATGCTACAAAATAACATATGTAGACTGGGTAATGCTAATCCACCATACATTTTCTCTTTCTGAATAATTGACAGCTTGCAGACATTTGGAGTTCCAGACAAAATTAGAAAACGATTGATCAACTTGATAAAAAAAAATGTCTCTGAACTGTTCAGGAAACACTTCAGAACAGAAAGATAAAACTAGGGTGCATCTGTAACCGCTGTTTTCACATTTGCCTTGCACCTTCTCTGTAGCCCAAAACCGTGACAATTGACTCATCAAATTTAGAGTAAGATACTGAATCTCCACTTGCTCAATGTAATCATTAACAGATTCCCTCTCCGGCCATGACAAGTGGTGTATTAACCTGAACTCTCCTATGACCTTTTTAGGAATTACACCTAATGGTTATATGATCTGGTTCAGCAAAGGGATATCATAGAAGGGGCCTGCCATGCCTCCCACCTAGACTTCCTTCAATAGTTTTGTTTGCATTATATCTAGCATATGCTTTACTAATCGCAAATCCTCAGCCCACTGCTTGGCAGACAGTCCATCGTATAGTATTTTAAATCCCTTTGCAAATTTATCTTTCAATGACTGTGCTTCTACTCTGTTCAGGTACTATCTTGGCCACTCCTCCAATTAACTGGAGTACTAGCCCTCTACCGCTGTCTCTGCCCTGAAAATGTCTTCCTGACCCTTGGCCTTCAAAACATTTCACCATTGGATGTTTCCCTCAACAACTTCAGCACTCATGCTGACATTTACATGGCATCATATAATAGGCACCACTGTTAAAATTCCAAATAGCTCGCGGAATTCCACACCGGACTAAGACCCTCACAGCTGCTTGGGTTTGGTCTGGCTGGAAAGGGGGTTTGGAGTAGTGGCGAGCCACCCGCCATGTGTACCATTGGTACAGGCCTTGTGGCGTTATCCACTTAAGCCAATGCATGTTATCTGTCTCCTCATAGGTTTGGTGGGTCCAGCCCGCTCTGCTCTCTGAATTTCTCATCAAATTTTAGCCCTGCCTCATCTGTCTCATTTCATGAATTCTATGTCACATCCTTTCTGACTGCATACAGCATCACCACGTTACTGCGCTCTGCACAGGGAAACCTTCCCTCCTCCTTTCCCTCTCCACTTGACACAGCGGCCATATCTTGCCAGCTTGCCCCCGCCTTGTATTTTTCCCTCCCCTTCATGATTAGGCCTTTAGTGGACTGATCCGCTGACATTTGGCCTCCTTTCTCCTCAAATTCCCCCCACCTATTCATCCTTTCTGGGCTGATTTATGATCCTGCTTTGCCTATTATTTTTATTACCTCCCAGAATGGTATATGATTGTATTCTATTTTTTTACTGTTATTATTGCATTCTATAAAAGCAATAAACAGCATTTAAAAAAGAATACATGATCAATCTTTTCTGGGTGTTTCCCTTTGAAAGTGTCGCATTCTCAGTGCTCTTCTGGCCATTGGCATGTCTGTAATCTTCCTCTTCGTGAACGAGGCTTCAGAGCAGATTTTTTAGGGTTGAACCGGACAGGGCTTGCTCCAACAGTCTTGCTCTTATTTTGTTTGGATCAGTTTGTGTCCCTTAGTAGCTGGCGCGGTGCTGCACAATGGCGGGGAGCATGAAGGCACTGGGGGACAGTGGGTACCATGGTTGCAAAGGTGTGCTTAAAGGATTTAGATGTGCAAGGGTCTCATCACAAATGACCCATTATTTTGGAACAGGAATGGTCTCCCTAGTAAATAGCAATACACCTTGATGAGGTATTTCTCAAGTGAGTTATTGGAATACCGGTACTGGCATAACGTGGTAATACTACATGCCAACCTTAAAAACATGGAATTTAGATTTGTTTCATCCAGCGCAAATTCTACCTTGCATTACATGCTGACACTTCTTTCGGGGGAAAACGTGCAGAATATATGCAGTACAAATTCAGGTAAAAATTCCTGTTTGGACCTAAAGTGGCATGACCATCTTTCCTGAAATTATGCCCTTTGATAGGAAAAAGGTGGAGAAGGATACTAGGTAGGCAAAGGTGGACATGAGAATGGCAAGCAGTGATCTGTGATTGAAACAGAGTTAACAACCACAGATTATAATCACAGGTGGAAAGCAATGGAAGGGTAACCTTAATCCTTATCACCCTCCTAAAACATTCACCACCTATTCTGCCTACACATATCTCCAATAAACCATACCAGGTGCAGCTCAGGGCTCCAAAACTGTGAGGGAGATTTCAGAACCACCAAACTGGTTAAAAGGGTAAGCAGGAGCTCCCTGTGCCAGCTTGAAGTGCCCTCAGATTTTCAAACTCATCAAGGAATGCTAACAATGCTACCAAAGCTAGCAGAGCTAAAGCTAATGCTTTGCAAAATCTGCAGTCAAAATTAGTGCATTCCCAAAAACACTATACACTTTACAACATGGTTTAGTAACAGACACAGGTTCATTAACAAACCCCTTAACTGTGCAACATGGATCTTTGGCTCATCCGATGTCCACAAAGGCTAGTGGCAGCACTTAGTCTATCCTTTTCCTTTTTTGGGGGGAGGGTAAGTGGGTGGGGGGGTTGGAAACAGACAATTTGCCCTGCACACCCAAGGTGTTACTGGTCACATATACATATTACAGATTCTGAGCCTGATTTAGAGTTCGGGGCATGGGATACTCCATCACAAATATGACGGATAGCCCCAGTGTCATCTTAAAATTTGTGCGGCCCCGGCCAAAACATATTTGGGAGCCTCTGTTAGGAACAACTTTGAATTTTATTACCCATTTTCTGCTAATTCAAGCCTGCATGATGCTTAACAAACTTTCAGAAATTAGGTCATTCAAAATAGTTGAAATATGCTTTCCAGGGGCCTCGAAAATGATTAAGATGACATTGGTAAAGAGAGACAGAGGTTAGAAGTAGGCTGGGGGTGAAATATGCACATACAGAAATAGTCAGAGGTGAGACAGAGAGAATGTTTACTTTTTCCAGGGGGCCACTTGGAAGGTGGAGACCCTGGGAAATTACCCACTTTGCCCACGCCTTAAAACGTCTCTGGATATTCAACCCTTCCATATCACAAGTACACTAGTAATAAGGCGGACGGACTATCCATCACGTTTTGACGGAGTATTCAGGCCGCTAAACTCTAAATCAGGCCTTATTTCCCACACTGGGCTATTGTACGTTCCAAGTTCAAATGTCTTAGCAATACACATACATGCAGCTGTAGGCTTTCCTCGAAAGCATGATCACTCAGAGCCATGTTGAGCAATCAATTTTGCATGTTTTAGTTGCGAACTGCAAACACAAATAGGGTTGTTATTTTCACAGATTGAGAAGGTGAGAATAGGGGTTCTAAAATGAATTGAACTCTTGCTTCCTCAGCAGTACTGCATGCACTTTCTGCTTATGCCTGAAGATATAACTATGCCAGATGCCTCTGGGTATGTTATTGCACAATGTAAGTGGGTATCCCGTCTGCATCCTACACTCTATGTCCATCAGATAAAAGACAGTCACCTTGTCCTTAAAGAGGAAGGGGGTCAATGAGCGAAGTTAATGGATGTTTAAAATTGCACTTCACAGCCATTATGCTTCCAACATGACAAATACGGTACTGTGGCTGCCATATTCGACATTCTGGCCAGGCTCCTGTCCATCAAGTTTGCAATCATCAGTACCTTTCTGAATGTAATGCTGCCTGTGACATCATTTTGGGTGGCCTACAGAAATAGCTGAGTCAAAGATAGATGGATCCATTGACGAATGAATTTGTTAAGGGCATGGTCCCAATGGACTCAACATATTGAAGCATAACGTGTGAGTTTACTGCAAATACAGACGTCGCTGCAAATGAAAAAGGGGTCTTCATTAATAGGGATGCATACAATGCAGAGGAAAGCTAGGAAAGCATTTCTGAGTAGGACATCTTGAGGTATGCCAGAAGAGCTGTGAGGTGGAGAATAACACAGTGATGATCTACCAAGGTACCTGCTCATATTAATTGGGAAGGAACTGATCTCTGTAACTAGGTCTGCTAGGTTGTCGGGCATAGTCTTTTATAGCAAACTAATTTCGACTACAGGCTTTTCACTGGGAAAATACGATAAAAGATATTAGGTGATGGGGCAGGAGAAACGAAGGGGTGAAGAATGTAGAATGTATTGACTGCATAACAGCGGGAGTTTCTAGTCAGAACTAGTTGGAAAGTATACAAGTGTTGGGACTGGTTTACAGGACATTCATTTGAGTGTGAGTGAGGTGTGGGCATAGGGGCGTAGCTTCGGGGGGGTGTTTGGGGCGTTACACCCCCTCTAAAAATATATATTCTGTAGTAAATAGTTGGGTACAGGTGCTTTCAGTCGGGTATGATGAGGTGTCTGTCGGATTTCACCCTGGATGTTTACATGCACACACAGACAAAAACACTCTCTCTCTTGTCTCTGCCTTAAAACTTGGTTAGTTTGTAAACAATTGTGTTTTAAATACCCCTAACAATCAGCAGTTCTCTCTCTTTCCACTGCCTCTTAAGCCCCCACTGTGTCCTGCTTCTCATGTCCTTTAACAAGATATGCTAGCGTGATTGTTGGGAAATCTGAAGCTACACCCCCAATCTTACTGACCAAGCTACGCCCCTCTGTGTATATTTGTTGCAACGTCTAAAATGTGTCAGAAGAAGCGAGGAAAATAGCCAAATCTTGGGGCATTAGATGATGACACAGATGTGTTCCCAGTGTTAGCTATGGTTAGATTTCTGGAAATGGCGGGTTAAAGAGGTAGGGGTTGTTTCAACATCAGAGGAAGGGAGTGACAGTGAAAATCCATCAGGTTATGGGGGTGATGTGAAAAGCTTGGGCCAGATAAAGTGGGGGTCACATGGAATAAAAAACCCATTATTTCTGCGATCTAGAGATCACAAAGATGAGAAGCGAAAGGTCACAGAGGCTCCAGGGCTATATGGGCCACCAACGTTTCAAAATTTGACCGCCATGGATAAGTGGCATTTTTGATCATTTTAGAACTGGTGTCTACTGCTAGACAAATCAATAAAGGAGTTTGTGTTTGTTGCCATTCCTTTGTGAAATGGTCCAATTCGGAAACAGAAAAGAGGTGTTTCAGGTAATCCAATTTGGGAGAGCTATTCTAATAGTAATTCAACTCATCCAATAGTTCTATACAGAGAGCTCAATACTATAATACATTTATAATGCAAGGTCCAATCCACACGTATACTTCATTAGCAAAACATTAGTGTAACATTTTCTCTTATTAAAACCTCTTTAACACAGAATCATCCAAAGCGTTCCGATCCTTTTGGGGAATGTCTTCAAGGCTAAAATATTTATTTCCTTCAACACAACATGTAATGGTAATCTGGTTTTAGAACATCTCCTCAATGAGTTCACGTTGTTGTGTGTCAGCATCATCTGGGTCACAGAGACAGGTTGCTCTGCGTTTCCACGCATGTGGTGAGATCGAGTCATGTGAACCCCTACATAGTGTTGTGGGCTCTCTCAGTTTTGTTAAAGTTTAAGAACCCCAACTCTTTTCCTGATTTCTATAAGAAGCTGCTTGTTCTTGTTCTACAAAATGTGTAAGTTACACAAAATGTGTAAGTTACACAAAATGAGTAAGTTACACAAAATGTGTAAGTTACACAAAATGTGTAAGTGTCTTCTGTGAATACCAAAATGAGTAAGTTTATTCTGTGAATACCAAAATGGTAGTAAGTTTAGGATTTTGTCGTAAGTTAGTTCTGTGAATCAGGCCCAGAGAATGTAGCTGAACACCCTGGTAATCTGGTGGGAATTATTTCATTATATCCAGAAAGCATGACCATTCATGGTAAATTACTTCTCACCAGCACAGACCCTCTAGTGGGCAATTCCCATGTTCGTGTAACTAGTTGTCTATTCAATATGCAGCATTTTTATACAGGGTGCTCCATTCTCACAACATACACAAATAAAGACATTGAAGTTAATGGGACAATGGTTGTCAATGGCTGAATAATAGTTGGTAAAAAGGCCTCTCCTCCAACATGTCCATATCTTTCTTCCTGTTTCTCCTAGTTTAATTATGAATATTCTGCCCTAAGTAGGTATTATACAGCATTATGGCCTGCTGATGGCTACAACAGGTGTTTACTGCTATCTCCTTGGTTATAAGCCACAACCTGTGACTCGAGGCTATGACTCAGGGAGTGGGCTAGTGTTGCCATTGACAGTGTACTATAATGGACATTAATGATAAATGCTATACCTAAATGCCATAGCTCGCACACCCGCCTTGCACACCAAATGCACTGCTCATGACCTCACTCATGATGTGACAGATGCCATCACAAGCTACATAAATGATCTCATTTGTGACGTGACAAATCACCTTACCATTACCAGTATGCACAATACCACTATGGATAGAGTATGATTTATTTGTCTGAGTATGTGTTCTTATTTAATCGTGTTGTGCTGTCAGATGCTCCTATTGGTATACATATTTTGAGTTAACAAGCACTGCATTTGGTGTGCGAGTTATGCTTTGCCTAGTGAGTATGTGAATTATGGTACTATCTGGGTGTAAAAAAATATACACATCTATAGCCATACCATTGAAAATAAATGTGGGCAAAAATCTCATGTTAGAGCATTTGTACTAACAAACACACATTCACACATGTATTAGTACAGTGCAGATATCAAATGATATGTCATTAGCAGAGTACAGCAAAAATTACATGAGAAAAACACTGCGCCCGATTTACAACGTTTTTGCTGTGTATTACACTGTGGTAGTCCTGAATTCCAGGAGTAAACCAGGAGTACTATAAGAATAAGTCACGCACCCATCCTCATGAGTTGGGTCTACTGTTTTCTGCATCAAAGAATACAAATTACAATGACTTTGGACAGGGAACCAACTCTGTTAATACTTACAAGGTCTCTTCAATTTGATTTTATCTCACTGTATGAAACGAATAAATTGCATTCTGTTTTAGGTTAACTTTTTAAAAAACATATATGTATGAAAACCAGGGCATAACGCATATATGATAATGCAGATGCATAATGTGCAATATGCAAGTTCTTACTACTGTTGAGACAGGGCATCATGAGTGTGTGTGCGTGTGTGTGCACGCGTGTGTGTGACTAAAACTAAATTACTTGAAAACGATTCCAAGAATAAAAGAGTAATAAAGAAAAACATCTGGAGTTACCTCAGTGACAGCAAAACTTCTTTTACCACAAGGGACAACCTTGTACCACTTGTCGTGCAGCGTGTCCATGAACCCACTTGACTTGTACTGGCTGACAAGCTCAGATATGTTGGAGGTAAGGGGAGAGTTTGGTGGGAGGCCAATGCCATATCCTAGAAAGAGTGAAGATGGTGAATTATTTATCAGTGGTTTCATTAGAAAAAACATCTCTTTTCTATTAACAGCATAACACAGAGATAAATGTCTTTAAACACCATGGCAACAGGTTGAAGAAAGCAATGTAAATCCAAGTATGCATAAGTTACCCATCAGTGCACTTCAGTGCCATATCCTGGGACTAGACACAAAAGTGCAAAATTACTTAGGGTGCAATTGACCTTTTAGGTAAGAAGTGTGGTGTGGTGTTAATAGTGGGCTCATAAATGCACCTTTGCTTCATTGTATTAATATCTATAGAGATAGTAAATAACACTGGTTAAATGAAGGGACACATTGACTGAGCTCAGAATACAGGACAGGTGCATAGAGAAGGCAGACAACAATAAACTAGTGTATGTGTCTAGTCCCAAGGTCAATTACTCCTCACTTTCACTATGTATCACTTACAAGTTTTATCATGGTCAGTCTTTTAAATTGTATCTGTTTTGAGAGAGATGTCAGAGCAGTCCCATGCCTGTAGCTATGAACAGCAGTCAGAGGCACTCCATTAGTTGTCACACCATCAACATCCAATGTGCGTTCTAATAAAAAATATTATTTTAAATGTGATTGAATTTATATGGAAAGGTTTTCCTCCTGTTTCCTTACAGAATTTCCAGTTCTGTAAAACGACACATCTAGCCACAAAATCGTATAAAAGGCAATCATTGTCCAAGAGTCTCATTGTAAAAAGGAACGTGCTGATAAAGAAGCTGGCAAAGAACGAGCAAGGTGCGTTTTTTTGTGGAAGTGGAGAATGTTCACAGACACATAAGACATATTCGACTTCATTACATAAAGGCCTTTTATGGACAGAAAATTGCACAAGGGTGCACAGAGATGTGGTCCGCCAACACAGCACACCAGTGAAAGCCCCTTACATTGGTAAAACTACTTCACATAGGAGAGTTCCCACTGCAAATGAGTTAATGGCCCTGTCTCTTCTGGTAGTGTTTGGGTCCCACGGGTGGGTCTCCTCCCGCTTCACAAGGGGTCCTTAACATCCCACCGACAACTCTAGGAGAGAAAGCTTTCTTATGGGGCTGTCCCACCAGCGAAAATAATTCCATTGGCACAACACTGGAGATACAATGTGCAATATGTTGTGTTTCCTGCTGTCAGCGCATCGACACCCATGATCCTGAAAATAAAATGGCATCAGAATTTCTGCTATTATATTCCAGAGTTGGAGCATCATATGCCAGTGCCTTTCCAAATTATATTTGTGCGCCGAGGTAGTACTCCAGTACGCTGCCAATACTACCAGTGTGCTGCTCCAATACTCCCGGGGGCTGGTACTATTAGGTTCAGTATGCCAGCCTACCAAGGGCTCTATTCAAATGCTTCTATAGCTTCTTTATATGTATATTTAGATAGCACACTCAAGACCCCCTCACACATACATTATTTCTCAGCAAACACCTTCTATCAATAATAGGAAGCTAATTCCTGAGCGACGGGATAGATGTGAGAGTGAGGTGCTGCCCGCAGCACTGATATTCAGCTGGGGTTCATGAGGAGTAGCACCCCCGACACGTCAGGGACAGCTGTCCAATCCTGCCATAGTTTCACTTTTTTGGGTGTGGCCTAAATTCCTTCCCAGTGGATTAAGCAATTGATGTGCCAGTGGGAGGTGCTTCGATATTTTGTTCACTTGAGGATAACAAGGCTCTCAGTGTACTGCATCTGCTGCCAGGCCGGACAATACCCTCTTATATTAGGCCATTTAGAAAGTGACCTACCAGAGCATTAAGTAACTGGCTTTAGGCTATTGAACACATGTCTTTTTAACTGCATCCCTCAAAGGTAAGCAGCGCATGGTATCTTCCCTGTAAAATCAATTCTATCCCAAGTCTGTTTTTTGTTTCAACCTCAGTATGTGTATTGTATTTGTAATATGTGGATGTATGTGTGTGCTTGCGTGTGGGTGTCTGCGTGTCTGCATGTCTGTACGTGTGTATGTGAGTGTGCCCGCCCCATGGGTTCTGTGAATAAGAGAAAGTGGAATAACGTGTAGTGAGAAAGTGTGAATAGTGTCCTGAAGAGGGCACAGTGTTGGTTGTACAAGATGGCGCGTCTCCTTCTGGTTGCTTCTGCGTCCATCTTATGGAGGTTACAGCCTGCATGTTTTCATCCCTGGAGTTCTGCTGGTTGGAATATATGCATATCTATGTTGCGTAGCCTTTAACACCTGCTCTGTAACAAGTACCTGAGCTACTCCTCTAATGTTGTATTGACAACTCCTGACAACTAGAGCTACTCCTGCTCAAGGAATGTGACCTTGGGCACCCAACACATGAACCTTGACCAGAGGGTCCAGACCTTCCTCTGCTCAAAGACAGGGAAGAAAACCTGTCGTCTTAGGGGGGGTATTTGACATTTGAGTGAAGCTTGGACTTTGGATGGTCCTGGCCTCCCACTAGTAGCCTCAAAGCGAGGTACATGCTGCAACGCGTGACCTGGTAACTTGTAGGTCATGAGGAGTGGAGGAGACTCTGTACCAACGCAGGGAGACGTTTGCCAGAAACAATACTCTGCATTCCGCTGTTTTGCTGTGAATTTAGGGCATCTCTGCTCACATGAGCTACTCTATGATATTTTTGGTACTAGATAATAAATACAGCAAGGACATACATTTGCTCTTTTTGACAACATTTTAAGCAGACCTTTTCCTTTACTGAAGTGGCAGGGTCCCTTTCTAGATGTAATGTATGCTTAAGGTCTTTAATATTTTTTTTTCTATAGCGGTAAATTTCAAGGAACATTGTGGAACTGATTCCCTCCAAAACTAAGAACTCAGATTCCACTATGTTTTCAATCTCATAAGTATAAATGACTCACGAGCATTGGATTCTATGGGCACAGACTTCCACAATCTGCATTACTCACCTACAGCATTTTATCCATGTTTTAAAAACACAGGTTTAGAATCCACATGAGCAGTAAATGTAGTTATGTAATGATGTAACTTATGGAGGCATGCTAACTGTCTGCCATGATATCCTCACGGGTTATAGCGCACTTTACAAATACACATAACATTAGGGATGCTGACATTAAACCCTGCCATAGGAAATAATCCGAAAAGCTGGAAGCGTGCATTACTAAAGCTAGTGCATTAAAAGGGTGTTAAATCATAGCCAAACAATGATGTTGAATCCACCAGCAAAATTGTTGGCAAAGGCGGTATTACAGCGACTTTGCTGTCGGGTGTTGGAGAAAATTCCCATTTCTAAGCATTGACCTTAATAGCAATAAATAGTCTTTGGACTAGGGTAATGCAGTTGTACTGCGCTTTTGTGGACATTGTATGGTATTTGATACAATTGATAAAGCCATACTATAGAAGAAGCTACTCCGAAATGGGTACCTCTAGATGATTGATAATTTTTATTTTTGAGTTCTATGGCATTATTACACGATATTATTACATGGCTCAGATAAAACGTAGTTTATTTAGTAACGGTGAAATGTATCACTGGAGTGATGCAAGAATGAGATTTGAATGATGATTTGGCACGAGGACTATAGCATTCCCCACAAAGCAGTTTCCACCTATTCTTGTGTTTGTCCCGCTCAGGAGCATTTGGTTTTACAGTGTTTTTATTGTTTGGTGTATGTATTGTTTCAAGGCTGACGTCCGACCTCAGTGCCTGGGAGGGCCTATTTCCCCCCCTTCTCTCTCCCACTAGCCTCTCTGTCACCCACTCCATTTCTCTCACTTTCCTGCACTCACCCAACATGCTCTTGCCCCCAGAAGACCTATGTTTTTTCTTTTTTAGGTCATTTGTTTACATTTTTCCTGCCCACCGTGCTATTGGCAGGTGGGCATTTTAAAATGGTTCTTCACCTGCCAATATTGCATGGATGACCACCTGTCCATAGTGCAGGTGCAGACATGTCCGGCAGGTATCTCTGAATTGCTTTTAATTTATTTTTAACAAAAACCCATCCAAAGATGGCAGCAGAAGACATGCAAGGATAAACGGTTGCTGTCTTTCAGCAGGTTTTGCTAAAATGAAATGAAACATTTTTAAAGATGGCTGCCACAGATGAACCCTCATCTACTACAGCCATTTTTGAAGGGTATGGTTTTAAAAAATCCAACAAAATGCATTCAAAGAGGGCCACTGTGGATGCGTGTGCATCAGTGACAGCCATCTTTGAATGCATTTAGTTTTGTTTTACAAACCTGTTTCCAGGTGGCCACCACAGATGTGTGCACATTTATGGAGGCTAGCTAACACAAAAAAAAGCTTTGGCAAAGTCCACTGGTTTGCTTTGCTAGTCCTTTTTTATATTTGATAATATCTGATCTGCAAATTTTGGAATCATTTTATCTGACTGAATAGTTGTAGCAATTACCATTGTATATTGTTTGTTTGATTATATATAAGTTGAGTGTGTGATTCTTTACATGCTGAACATTAAAGCAAAACTAAAGTATTCTTGTAACAAAGACAAAATGTGTTCAATCTGTTCAAATTCCAGACTTTGAATGATGGTGATTACTCAAAAACATTCCATAAAAAACATTCACTATATGTGCACTAGAAAAGAAATGAGTGATCGACAGCCTCATTGTGTTCTTGAGCATGAGTTTCTGTTTATCATGATTGTTAATATGAAGAATAAGATCCTGATTAAAATATGATATACTGGGGGGGCGTGGCTAGCAGCCAAAGTAAATGGCCGCTGCCTAGAGAGGCTCCGCGATCGAAGCGACATCCCCATTAATCCAGAGAATGATCCGACGGTAAACAACAGTTTAAAGCAGTGGATAAGGCGTCGGAAACACCGGGGCACCGATTGAACTTGTAATAAGCCCCGGGCGTTAAACAACGAAAAACCTACGTCGTGTTGAAGAGACGCGGCCTACAACGTACGCCAAAGCCGGGGTATCGCGTAAACTGGTGGCCGAGCAACGGGAAAGTTATGTGGCCCGGATCCAACGGGAGAAAGTGAGACGATCGCACGTCGTGGACAACAGCGAGTACTGATACAGGTCGGGCGCCTGAGCGCAGCCATACGACGAATTGACACTTCTTCACACAGTGCGGAGCAGTGCGTGGACCGCGAGTAAACTGGTGGCTGAGCAACGGCAAAGACACGAGACCCGGATCCAGTGGGCGGAGGTGGAATCAGCGTGCGTTGACCCAGCAGTAAGTGCCGATCCAGGCCGGGTGCCTACGCACAGTAATACGACGCGCTGATACTGCTGGCTAAAGTTCAGACTATGGTGGCGCATGAGAGGCCTACCGGAGAACGCTCCGTCAAATTAAAAAAGGGGGCCACCCGACACCTTCACACACATTATGTTGCCGGTGCATGGGAGTTGAAAGAGAGTGTAGCGAGGTTGTGATCACCAATATCTACAGCTGCTGCAGTGTCATTTCCCGCGGCAACGTTGGCTGTGTTCCGCGACTCCAAAAATTCAATCGCAACGACAAGCCTATATTCGCCAGAACTGTACCAACAATTACGCACTGACCGCATACAAGACCACCGGCAGCCATAAATGCGCAAATGCACCCTGCCAGCTGATGAGACTTACCCCTTACTGGCACTAACGTTTAGAGTCAGTGGATCGGTAGCCTGCAGCGATTAAGGGGTGTGCATAGGGTAGTCTTATAACGACGGATCAAGAGAGACAGTCTTGCTGTGGGCAGATCTACCGGAGCTCCAGTAAACTGAACTACTACCGGGAGTCTCTAGGAGGTGACATAGACGGCCCGAAGTACAGGTGCGCCATAACAAAGTCGAACCTCTCTTTAAGCATCAATCAGCTATCACTACAAGGGTTGAGGGCAGGAAAACCGAAAGGCCGTGCGTGGCTGATAGTCCCGCAGGCAGGCAGCGGCAAATACTACCACCCACCCACATAGCTCAGCGTGGTGCCCGGTGGACTGGCCACAATGGGGGGCCGGGGTCAACGCACCGCACAGAACCTCAAACTGGACAAGTATGCCTATAACAAAGATCCGCCGGAACAGTCAGAATCAAACACCGGGCGAGGGGAGAGCCTTACAACGAGAAACCTGTGGAGGTCACTTTGCAAGATCTCATGACCACTCTGAACTTCCGTGGGGTCGATCTTCATGGACATTTCACTAATAAGTGCTGACTTTCAAAAAATGGCCACGAGAATGACGGAGGTTGAAACCACAACAGCAGCCCTCTCCACAGATACGACTGCTCTACAGCGTCAGGTTCGACAACTAGAAGCAGATAATAAATTAATGCTCCAAGCTCGACGATCAGGAAGGCCGATCGAGACACAACAATGTCCGAATTATTGGTGTGCCGGAAGGTACGAGGGGCCCTGCACTGGATCTGTTTGTTGAGGACCTCATTAAGAATCAGCTGCAGCCATGCGGACTGTCCAGCTTCTTTTCAGTGGAAAGGGCCCACCGCGTGCCGGGTGGCAGACCTAGACCTGGGGCCCCCCCCAGGCCTATACTTGCCCGCATCTTCAATTTTGGAGATCGAGACGTGATCCTGCAAACGGCACGAATTGCCCCTCCAATCTGTCTCGAGAATTATACTGTGACATTCTTTCCAGACTACACGGCAGCAGTAACTAAACAACGCCGTAGCTTTCTGGAAGTAAAAAAAGAACTGAGAACCCGAGAGCTAAAATACTCAATGCTATTCCCGGCAAAGTTGAGGGTAGAAGCTGAGGGAAAAATCTGTTTTTTTGCGACACCTGAAGAAGCCCACGACTGGCTGGAGGGATGGTGCCAGGTCTCCGGGCCTATAAGGCTGGGCAAGAAACAACAGCACCGACTAATGGAAACGGCATCTCCAGAATCGAGGGAGTCAGATTCAACGGAGGACTTAATGCAGGCGAAGGGTGGAAAATTAAGATACTGTTCGGCTTTGCGATTTCAGACCTAGAACGGGGAGGGACTCAACAAGGATGACTGGCAGGCTTGCATGACCGCCGACTCAACTGAAACGGACCAGTGCTCATGACTGGACTTATTGTGAATTCTGCACTATCCGGCGCCTTCACTGCTGTGAAACTAGATACTTATTGTGTGGACCTCTAGCCGGTATAATATGTTCTGAATACGGGGATGATTCGGGGTGATCGTTGGACTACTCTCCCCCCTCACGCAAGTACAAGTTATGGGAAATAAGCACTCTGCAAAGTTTGGGTGGCGGGTAGTTTTATGTCCGCCGTGCAGGGAGGCAGGGAGGGGGGTGGGGGATGGGGACCAGTTTAATGTTATGTTTTTTCTTTTGGTACAGGTACACCACAAGATTACTAGGTATATTCAAAGTGTTTACATAGTGTTCATGCCACAATGTTCTTTGTACTCTCCCACTGACAAAGTATTACATGGCACAAGCGGATACCCTGACCGATCTTTCGGCCGCACAGTCTGTGACTTCTAGTACGAAGGGCCCTCCTCTCTCTGTTATATCGTGGAATGTAAACGGCCTTGGCGATAGAATAAAGAGAGGATTGGTCTTACAATATCTTAAACGCAAGGCACCAGCAGTGGCCCTGATCCAAGAATCACATTTAGTAGGCTCTGCCTGTAAAGCCCTAGACAGGTGGGGTTTTAAAATGGCGGTGATGGAGCAAGGACTCAAAAATGAGACTTGCTTGAATGCAATCACCTCACAGTATTAATTTATTAATTATGTATTGTTTATACTAACGTTGCATACATTACACGAATAGCAAGGAAGCTTGCCTATGTGTTCTAACTAACAAGTAACGCTTGTCTTTTTCTAAAATGTCCGCTAAAGCGCGGGAAACTTACTGCGCATGTCTCATCCATATCACATGGTGTGACGTCTTTCTTTGCTTGGTGGGAAATTTCTGCTTCTGCGCAGTGTGCTCTAAAATGGCTACTTGATGTTTTCACATGCTTCAGCTTGCTCTTGTGTTATTATTAATTTGTCGTTTTCTTAACGCTACTAATGCGGGATAGATTTATAAGTAAATGGTGATAGAGTAGAAAGAGTGGGTATACAGTGAAACCTATTATTTGTGATTTTAATATTTTCTTCTTTGACTTTTATTAGTTCGTAAACTTGGGGCTGGGGTTGGTGATCTGAAACTCGAGAGACAATGATTCTGCGCATGTGTCCTCCTTGGCTGCCAAAGAATGAAGTCAACCTGGACGTCATCCAAGGCCATGACCTGGTGGCCGAAGTTGATGTGCTTTTGCCTTTCCTGTTGAAAATTGAAACTTTGTATATGAAGAATATATAACATTTGTCGTGAGACGGGTGGGAAATAAAGCAAATGTATAAAATTGGATGGGCGGTAGTTTAAAGACAATGGCCTACAGAAAATGAACTAAAATCATATGGTGTGAGAATCCACCCCCTGTCCCTGTCCAATCAGAAGTAGTGGTCCCATATTTTGGCAACATTAAAGGGAGGTACATGGGCATAGAAGGGTATAATAGAATATAGCATTAGATAATTAGTCAGATCGGGCGTTCATGCAGATCAAGCTTTTAGCTCAGACCGCAGAACGAAAGAAGGTGATGCTGCAAGAGAGTTTACTCTCAGAACGCACAGAAGAGCTCCAGATCGCCAAGCTGATCGATTGCAGACTGAATCCCTGTTCAGAGAGATCCTGAGGAGGGGGCGGCGGAGTCCATTAGAAGAAAGGCACGGGAGAATCGAGGAGAAGTTGAGTATCAGAGAGGGGAACGACGCAGGCGTCGTTGTAGAGAGGTCACCGGTCCTGTCCTGATCCTGGAGGAGGTCTTTGGTCTTCATCCTTCCTTGGTCCTAATCTTTCCAACCCTTGGCCAAGGGTTGGGTTCTCGCATTTAGGTAAATATAAATGCAACCTTTAGTTGCGCTGCTGTCTCTATCTTCTCCTTTCTAAGGGACCGTCATTAATCAATAATTATTATTCTATGCATCCCTTATGATATGCGACTAAGTACCATGTGTTTCTGCTAAATCTTTAGATAAACATTTTAAAACTTCCTGACTCAGTGGTTATTTCAGGATTATGTACTATAATGAATGTCACTCATTTTAAACTTCACAATTAGCAAAGGATTCATTGGTACGTCATTACTCTTCAATCGGAAGGTAATTGGTAGCAGGGATTTTGATAAAGAGTAACAACTGATAAAACCCAGCGTAAGTATTAGCGTAGTATGAATGTATGGGCCCAAGTGAGTATCTAGTGTATGAATGCTGTTTGCTAATATCGCGCTGGATCAGTTTTCTGGTAATCAGAGGATGGTTACTCTTTGTTAATTGGGTAATGAGAATTTTATATTTTATGAACTAACATCCGTGTATTCAAAGTTTGTTTTATGTTGTCCAGAATCCCTGGGGAAAATTGAATAGCGGTTGGTAAGTGGAAGCCATACTGCAGTGAGGTTATCTGTCAGGCAGAAATAGTACTGAAAAGTTAAGCAGGACTATCAGTATTGGTTAGGGAATATACGTGTGAGTGATAGCAAAGGAGTACGCTGGTGAAAATTTGATGTTATATCACCTAGAAAGGGTAACATTGGAGAAGTAACAGGTATTTCTGGAGCTTGTGTGAAGAGTAAACGGAAGGGTTTTTACTCGTAGTATATGTTTAGTAAACGGAAAGGTTTTACTAATTGTGAGAGAAAACTATCTTTTCTATTTTAGAGAAACTGGCACGATAGCGAATGTTTTATGTTGTTACTAAAACTTAATTAAGATTTATAGAGAAAATAAAGTTTGCGTAAGATTTTGTAAAGGGAGGGTCAGCTGCCGGAGAGGGAGCTGACGTCACAAACGCCGTGCTGGGATTGGTTGAATCAGCGGGTGTGGAACGACTCTTGTAAAGGAGGGGTCAGTAGTCAGGAGCAGTACTGACGTCACAGGTGCCACGCTGGGATTGGTTGAAACAGCGAGGGACAGAGAAACGCAGATTGTAAAGGAGGGGTTGACAGACAAACGTCACCGAAAAGCCACGTTAGGATTGGTTCAGAAATAAAAGTTAGCAGACATTTGATTGGTTGAGATTCTAGAAGCTAAAATCTTAGTGGATAAGAGATTGCATGTTAGAACGCGATCCGACTTTAACAGGAACTCGTCCGGATAGGAGATTCCTGGGTTATTCAGAATATAATTATATACATCGAGATTTACCAAAGATGTATGGAGAAAAGAGAAAAATGTCCTTTCTGCAAAAGATAAAGAATTATTTTAAAAAGGATAAACCAACCAAAACTAGGGAAGGAATTATCATTCCACCAGCTAAAACGCCCGCTTCATTCATGATGATGGAGAGAGGTTACCATACTTGTGTATGGATGGAGAATTGGATAGAATATACAAAAAATGATGGAATATTAGCATTTCCCGAGAATGGTACCTTCAAGGGAAGAATTCTTCAAAATTTAAGATTGAGGATGAATGACTTAGAACCCAGACCAAGATTAACTCAATACGAAGCCTTAGAGGAATGGGAAACCGAGGCATTTGAACGTGACCGATCCAGGAGTAATAGGGGTTATCGAGGATTTTTTCCCAGATATCAACATGAGAATAGGGACGGTCAGATGAAACAGTGGAGGAGAGCAATGCTTACAGAAGGATTATATCCAATATTTACGGAAGAAGAAATGTTAGGGAAGAAATGCACAGAAAAGACAAAACATTTAATGAGAAATGGAGATTCTGAAGATGAATTTATAGAAGAAATATTAAGGAATCCCCCACCTTATCAGGAAGGGACAAGTGGATGCACCCCAAGTGCCCCACTGTTAAAAACTCCATTAGTACCACAGGTAGTGCATGATTTCACCCCCAGTAGGATCCTTCACGATAAAGAGAAAGAAGCCCTAGAAAAGACCAGAGCAGAATTAATACAGAAGATAACACAGATAAAAGTACATCCTGATTCTTTGACCATACCTGTAACAATTGGTCTAGTAGTTCCATTATATGGTAATCAGGGAAGTTGTCCACCACCGTTAGTTATGCCTACTCCTGTGAATATTCCTAAACCTGAAGCACCAGTAATGGTTGAGGATCATTTTAGTGATTGTGAATCTACAATATCATTAATGGATTTACCAATTCGAGATTCTGTCAATAGTACTCCCAGAAGAACTACACCTGGGTGTTCGAAAGAGATAAACTTGATAACTTCATCAGGAGCAAAAAGTGTCACTGTAGTTAGTCCAGAAGACTTAGAAAGGTGGGCACAAGGATCAGAACAGCAGTGTACACCTCCAAAAATGTTGGATATTTATAAATTAAAGGTCGAATTGGAAGAAATAATAGCAGGAAATGTAGGGCTAGATCGCCTAAATGCTTACAATGAAGAAGAATTATTGTTCATATGCAGAAGTATCACCAGAAATGTAAAAATATTTCATGAAAAATTATCAGATTTGGCCTTGCAAATGGGAATTGAAATAGGAAGATCAAAGGTGTTGCAGAAACCCTATAGAGCAGATTTTTCAGACAAAGACTTAGAAAATATGAACGCATCTGGAAGAAAGTTACAAGTAAAGGAGTTAATGACAGTTTTGCAAAAATGGGGAGACCTAGATAAATGGAGAGTTCGATGGGCAAAGAAAAAGGAAGAGGCACGATCCAGTAGAACAGCCTCTTAATATGTGATGAAAGAAACAGGGAAGACAGATCAAATGTACCCGATGCGAGAAGTTCCCGGAGGGGGCTATGTACATGTCCCATGGAGTAGACAGGATATTTTGTCATTTACGAACGATTTTCCAAAGTTGAGAGAAAAACCAATTGAATGGTACAAGCAGGTTGAGAGGTTTGTGAAGGTGTCAAAGGTATTGTTGAAAGATTTAGATGGTCTGTTTGACATAGTGGTACCTGCCGATTTGTGGACAGATTGTAAAATTACAGTTGATTGGCCTAGTGATGAGTATCCTAGAGATCCAAAAACAGGTGCCCCGTCAAATGATGTAATGAAAAAGTATCAGCAGGTGATAACTTACCTGAAAGGCAAAATACCACCGAAAGAAACAGATTGGGTGAAAATAGACCGAACCACCCAAGAAGCTAGTGAATCGGTACATGCCTATTATGAGCGTTTATTGCAGGTATTCAAGCAGTATAGTGGATTTGAGGACATTGGAGACAAGAACATAAGTCAGTTTGTGTATCGATTTGTTTATGGTCTAAAGCCAGAGATTTGTCAGATGATTAAACAGCACATGTTGTGTTGGCAGGGCAAACCCATCGACGAAATTTTGAAATATGCAAAGTACTGTGGAGACGATATTGAGGATAGACACAAGAAATTGCAGGAAAAAGTGATGTGGGCACAAGTGAAAATGGCTGAGAAACAGGGAATTAATTTGGAAAATCCAAGTGAAAGTCAAGGAAAGGATTCGGGAACGAATGGCGATACTGGGAATGGTGGAAAAGTGAGAGGACGAATGAGTAGAGAAGAAGCTAAAAAGAAATTTCCTTGTCATGGATGCGGAAAATTGGGGCATTGGAAGGATGAATGTAAAAAGATTCGAGAATAATAATGGCCCAAATCAAAATTTAAATCCACAGACGCAGAATGACTCACAGCAGGGTGTAAATCCTCAGAGTCAGTTGCCACCTCCACCTATTCAGGGTAATGTAAGCAGAGCAAAACACGGTACAGACGTCGGATATCAAGGAGGAAGTGGTAAGAATGATTATGTAACATCACAGTTTCTTTTACAGGACGATTTCTGTCAATATAGTTCATGACGGTGCCTGGGAGAGGGGAGAAGGAGTGCGTACTTGGCGCATCCTTATCGGTAGATCAGTCAGGTCCATATGTTGAAGGGAGTGTAAAAGGTAATGATATTACTTTTCTTTTGGACACTGGTGCTACCCGGTCTACTGTGAGAACAGCAGACATTCCAGACCTTCCTCTCTCTGGAGAAGCTATCCAAGTAGTGGGAGTGGCTAATAGAAAGATTAGAACACCTCTTACCGAACCAATGGAAGTTAAAATTGGAAATTTCAGAGAAATGCATCAATTTGTAGTGTGTGATTCTAGTCCAGTAAATTTATTAGGTCGTGATTTGTTGTGCAAAATGAATTGTACAATTTTCTGCACACCGGATGGTGTGGCAGTTCAGACCCCAGATGAAGATCATGTATATAAGTTTATGATTGCAAAACAAGGTACAGAAGTAGATGAGATGTTTTCATTGATAACTAAAGATGAGTTGCCAGAAGAATTAAAAACTACCGTAAACCCCATAGTATGGGATTTTACAGGAAAAGAAGTAGGACTTATGGCCAAAATAGACCCAGTTAAAATTACTGTAAAAGAAGGTGTGATTTTCCCAAATACCAGACAGTACAAAATGAGTGCATAAGTAAAAGCAGGAGTAATAGAAGAAATAAACCGAATGGTAGAACAAAACATACTAAGAGAAGTGATGAGTAGCCCATGTAATTCACCAATAATGGGTTTAAAGAAACCTAGCGGAAAATATAGGATTGTTCAGGACCTGCGGAAAATAAATAAGATTGTGGAACCTTGTTGTCCTATAGTACCCAATCCTGCTGTAATAATATACCAGATTCCTTGGAATGCAGGATGGTTCACAGTGATTGATTTATGCCAAGCGTTCTTTTCAATACCATTACATCCAGACAGCCAGTATCTATTTTCATTTAAATTTGAGAACAAAGTCTATGTATGGAATCGTGTTCCTCAGGGGTACACGGAAAGTCCTTCCATCTTCAATCAGATATTGAAAAAGTGCCTAGAGAAACTAGTGATGCCAGGAAGCTCAGTTTTAGTCCAATATATCGACGACTTACTGGTGGCATCAAACACCAGAGAGGACTGTGTTGTTGATTCCATAGCACTATTAAATCATTTGGCTGAAGAAGGACATAAAGTCTCACCAGAAAAATTGCAGTTCTGTACAACAGCTGTTAAATATCTGGGACACCAAATTGAGAGGGGAAGAAGGAGAATAACATCGGAAAGAGTACAATTGATTAAGAAAATGCAAATGCCTGTAACCCAAAGAGAAGTGAGAATGTTTCTAGGAATAGTAGTTTACTGTCGACAATGGATACTAGGATTTTCCTTGTTAGCAAAGCCCCTAATTCAAATGACAAGAAAGAAAGCAAAGGACCCAGTTGAATGGGATGATGAGAGTGTAGGAGCTTTTGTAAAATTGAGAAATGCTTTGTGCTCAGCACCGGCCCTAGGCATGCCTGACTATAAGAGAAACTTCGCATTGTTCTGTCATGAGAGAGAAAATTGTGCACTTTCAGTCCTAACCCAGAGACATGGTTTGGACAGACGTCCTATAGCATATTTTTCTGCTACATTGGATCCAGTGGCAGCCGCATTGCCAGGCTGCTTAAAAGCAGTAGCGGCTACCTGTTTAAGCATTGAACAAAGTGAGTCAATTGTGATGGGACATCCAGTAAAGGTGTTTGTTCCACATGCGGTTGTGATTCTGTTGACAAGAACTCGAACTCAGCATCTTACTCCTAGTCGGCTGACCAAGTATGAGAGAATAATAATGGGTGCTGAAAATGTGAACATAGTGAGATGTACAATAGTAAATCCTGCAACCTTACTACCAGACCCGTATCATGAGGAAATTAAAAATGACGAAGAAGAGGAACATGATTGTTAACAAGTCACAGAGTTATGCACAAAACCACGTCCTGATATTGAAGAACAGCCCCTTAGAAAGCCAGACAGGGAGCTGTTTGTGGATGGATCATGCCAGAGGCATGAAGATGGTAAACTAACTGCAGCATATGCAGTATGTGAATTAACTGGAATAGTCGAAGCATCCTATTTACCAGGAGTAAAATCTGCACAAGTAGCTGAATTGATTGCTTTGATAAAGGCATGCAAAATTGGGAGGAATCAAAAAGTGACTATATTTACAGATAGCCAATATGGTTACGGGGTTGTGCATGATTTTGGCCAACTATGGATGCAGAGGGATTTCATGACTTCTTCAGGATCCCCCATTAAAAATGGAAAATCTGTAAGGGAATTGATGGAGGCAATACAATCACCAAAAGAATTGGCTGTGGTGAAATGTGCCGCACAACAGTCAGGAGATGACTGGGTGGTAGTCGGCAACAGATACGCAGACCTTGTGGCTCAACATTGTGCCAGAAATAGGTTGTCAGTCAATAAAAGGGTGGAAAGAATGGGAATCAGCTGCCAACTTATGCTGTATATGCCACCTGAAACATGGAATGAGGTTAGAAGATTACAAGATGGTGCTGATGAAAGTGAGAAGAAAACATGGTTCAAAGTGGGTTGTTCCCAAAGGGGAGATGATGAAGTGTGGATTTGTGCTGATGGGAGACCAGTCATGCCTGACTGTCTACTGTCTCAAATGGCCAGGATGTATCATGGAGACACACACATAGGGAGAGACGCAATGATTAGGCTTTTCAGACAGAACTGGTACAATCCCAAGTTCAGGGCTGTAGCAGAGAGCCTTTGCCAGAGATGTTTGACTTGCCAGATGCATAATCCAGGAAGAAAAACAATAATTGGGTTTGGGAAAATTGGAAAGGCAGAAGGTCCATTTATAAGACTACAGTTTGACTTTATACAGTTACCACCATGCAGAGGGTTGAAATATGTACTAGTCATAGTTTGTCTGTTTTCAAAGTGGGTGGATGCTTACCCTACCAGAAGGTGTGACAGCATTACAGTCGCAAAGCTGTTACTACGAGAACTCATTCCTAGGTTTGGTTTCCCAGTAACTTTGGAATCAGATAGAGGAAAACATTTTAACAGTGAAGTGATTCAAATAATTTGTGGAGCATTCCAAATTGAACAAAAATTGCACTGTGCATATCGCCCAGAGGCTTCTGGAGTGGTTGAACAATTGAATGGCACGATAAAATCCAGATTGGGAAAAATGTGTGCATCAACATCATTGGAGTGGCCAGATGCATTGCCACTTGTCTTAATGGGACTGAGAAGCATTCCTGATAGAAATACAGGATTGAGCCCACACGAGATAATGATGGGAAGAGCAATGAGACAAGCACATGTTCCCATAAACAAACTGCTGAATATATCTGATGATATGGTTCTGGATTATTGCAAAGGATTGGCTGACCTAGTGCGTTCTGTCTCTCATCAGGTCGGAGAAGACGCAGTTTCGAGGCAGCCTGAACAAGAACATGATCTGAATCCTGGTGACTGGGTGGTAGTGAAGAATCACACCAGAGAGACGTGTCTATCACCTAGATGGGGAAAACCTTGTCAAGTCATACTGACTACCAATACAGCAGTGAAGTGTGCAGGATTTCCTAATTGGATTCATGTAAGCCACACCAAAAGAGTACCAGACCCTGAAGAAGAAAATCCTCAGTCAACATCAATCACTGAGGAAGCTGAAGGTTGCCCAGCGGAAGAATCTCAGGCTCGAGATTCAAGAGAAGCTGCAGAAGAACAACCGAGCACAAGTCAGGACTGGATACTGGTAGTAGAAATTCCTGAAGTTTACTACAAAACAAGAAGTCAAGCAAAATTGGAAGAAATTGAAGAAGATCAGATAGGTGAAGAAGAAGCAGCTCAGGGAAAAGAAGAACAAACAATAAAAGAACCTGAGCAAGACCAGATAGGGAAAGGAAACTGTACTCAAGATAACGAAGAACCAAGAAGTTTTGAGCAGGGAAAGACAGGTTTAGAAGAATCCGGTCAGGCTGCAGAAGTACAAAGTTCAATAAGCCCTGATCAGAACCAGTTAGATCTAGAAAATCACACAGAAGAAAAAGATCTCGAGAAATATGAGCATGAAGAATTAAACAAAGAACAAGGTCAATTATTGGAAACTCACGGAGGAGCTGCAGAAGAAAAACAAATAAGGCCTGAAAAAGAGCAAGAAAGAAAAACAGTAATTGCAGAAAACGAAAAGGTGTTGAACAGTGAAAATAAAGAGGTTGCTGAAGACAAAAATAAAGAAACAGTGCAAACAAAGAAAACAAGAAAAGGTGATCATTGGCCTAGTGTCATTAAAAGAGTACAATACCACATAACAACCAGAAGTGAAGATCCAGATCAAGTAAATGAAGTAACAAGTCAAACCGAACAAGAAAACAGAACTAAGAAAAGAAGAAGCAAGAGACTGAAACTTCTAAATAACAAATTCAAGGGTCCTGATTGGACTTACATTATCCTTGAAGATTACGAGAGCTCAGAGTCAAGTGAAAGTGGTGACGAAGGAACAAGTGCAGAATTGACGTACGAGAGAGAAACAAGACCACCTTGACTACGCAAAAGAGTCATAAAAGAAAAACGAAACTAGATAAGAAGAGCAATCTTCCTTGTCGAAATGTCTGATGATAGAGTTGCTGGGAGACCAAAACAGAGATGTTGTAGAAGATGCTGTGCAATATGCATATGTAGTCTAGTAATGGTACTTATAGTATGGTTAGTTCTGATCGTAGCAGTTCCTTACCTTATGATAATGGATAAAAAGATTAACAACGAAACTAAAGGAAAGACAGCACACATGAAGGGAAATAGAGTAGAACTAATGGCAGAAAATGAACCAGAGTTTCATCACGAAATAACTGATAACGACACTAGTTTAAATGTTTTCACAAAGTTATTATTTCAATATGTAGATACCATGGAAGTTAGTAATTGTTATGTCTGTATGAAGTTACCTGAATCAGTAGCAGAAGGATTAACATATCATCACTTACCATTGACATATGGTATATCATGTAGTGTATTAGCTAGTTTATTTTATAGAACAGGGAGACTTCAATATTATTATTCAAACATAGATGTGATATTTTCAGAGGTTCCGATTCGCAAGAGTATGAACCCAGTGCTTAGTAGTCAAGACGCACAGTTTATGGGAGAATTTTTCTTAACAATGAAATCGATAGACATAACACATGCACATAGACACAATCTAACATGTTCTTTACATGAAGAAGAAAAGATATTTTTGAATTTAGTAGAAAATAGAAGACAAGATTTTCAAAAGAAAGCTTCTGAGCATAAGGCTCATTTGCCACCTTGGGCTGAGAAAGAAGGGAGTTACACACCTGGCAAGGCTCAAGCTGCTATGGCTCTGGATTTAGTAAAGACGGGAAAAATTTGTCTACATAGACTAAGGACTGATTATAACAATGTTTTCATCGGTACCAGTGAATGTGAACTCAATTTCTTAATTCTTGGAGGTTGGGGAATAAAAGGAGGAACAGATTCAGTTTTTCCTGGAATATATTATGTATGCGGGAATAAGGCTTATTTTAGGCTTCCTGCACGGTGGTATGAAAGTTGTTATTTTGGAATAGTATTTCCAAAAATATACCACGTAAAAAGAAACACTGGGAGCAATGAAAACAATGGCGAATTAACACGTAGTAAAAGAGCTAGTTTTTCTGAAATTGTAGGTGATATATTTGGTGCATTGATACCTTCGGTGGGAATAATTCTGAACTCAAGGAAGATATGTAAATTGTCTACAGTGGCTGATCATTTATCAACGGATACTGCTGGAGGATTTCTAATGATTAATGCGGAAATGGTTGCGATTAGATCTATGGTTATGCAAAATCGACTTGCTCTTGATATTTTATTGGCAAAAGAGGGCGGAGTCTGTAAATTACTGAAGACGAAACATTGTTGCACTTACATTCCTGATAAAAGTGCAGAAATTGGAACGTATATACAGAATATAACTAAACTTGAGAAGGAACTTAAACCACTGGAAGTTGATAGTGTATGGGAAAGATTGACAAGTAGTATTGCGTCAATTGGTACCTGGTTTTCTAATGTAGGAAAAGGGCTTATAGGTCAAATATTAGTACCTATAGCAGGGTTAGCAATAATAGTACTGACAATGATAATATGGTGCAAATGTTGTAGAAAGAATGGAACATATACTGTGACAGGAAGAGGAAAGAAGAGAAAGATTGATGAAATTGAACTTGAGGATGTGAGAAGTGAATTATACAAGAAATTGAAAGGGGATGTTAAAAATAGAAAATGTAAAAATGAGAATGAAACTATTTGCTAGAAGTTGGCATCTGATTGAGGATAGTATTTTGATGGCTCTTAAACGCCATCAGAGAGGGGATTGATGGAGCAAGGACTCAAAAATGAGACTTGCTTGAATGCAATCACCTCACAGTATTAATTTATTAATTATGTATTGTTTATACTAACGTTGCATACATTACACGAATAGCAAGGAAGCTTGCCTATGTGTTCTAACTAACAAGTAACGCTTGTCTTTTTCTAAAATGGCCGCTAAAGCGCAGGAACCTTACTGCGCATGTCTCATCCATATCACATGGTGTGACGTCTTTCTTTGCTTGGTGGGAAATTTCTGCTTCTGCGCAGTGTGCTCTAAAATGGCTGCTTGATGTTTTCACATGCTTCAGCTTGCTCTTGTGTTATTATTAATTTGTCGTTTTCTTAACGCTACTAATGCGGGATAGATTTATAAGTAAATGGGGATAGAGTAGAAAGAGTGGGTATACAGTGAAACCTATTATTTGTGATTTTAATATTTTCTTCTTTGACTTTTATTAGTTTGTAAACTTGGGCCTGGGGTTGGTGATCTGAAACTCGAGAGACAATGATTCTGCGCATGTGTCCTCCTTGGCTGCCAAAGAATGAAGTCAACCTGGACGTCGTCCAAGGCCATGACCTGGTGGCCGAAGTTGATGTGCTTTTGCCTTTCCTGTTGAAAATTGAAACTTTGTATATGAAGAATATATAACATTTGTCGTGAGACGGGTGGGAAATAAAGCAAATGTATAAAATTGGATGGGCGGTAGTTTAAAGACAATGGCCTACAGAAAATGAACTAAAATCATATGGTGTGAGAATCCACCCCCTGTCCCTGTCCAATCAGAAGTAGTGGTCCCATATTTTGGCAACATTAAGGGGAGGTACATGGGCATAGAAGGGTATAATAGAATATAGCATTAGATAATTAGTCAGATCGGGCATTCATGCAGATCAAGCTTTTAGCTCAGAGCTCAGACCGCAGAACGAAAGAAGGTGATGCTGCAAGAGAGTTTACTCTCAGAACGCACAGAAGAGCTCCAGATCGCCAAGCTGATCGATTGCAGACTGAATCCCTGTTCAGAGAGATCCTGAGGAGGGGGCGGCGGAGTCCATTAGAAGAAAGGCACGGGAGAATCGAGGAGACGTCGAGTATCAGAGAGGGGAACGACGCAGGCGTCGTTGTAGAGAGGTCACCGGTCCTGTCCTGATCCTGGAGGAGGTCTTTGGTCTTCATCCTTCCTGGGTCCTAATCTTTCCAACTCCTTGGCCAAAGGTTGGGTTCTCGCATTTAGGTAAATATAAATGCAACCTTTAGTTGCGCTGCTGTCTCTATCTTCTCCTTTCTGAGGGACCGTCATTAATCAATAATTATTATTCTATGCTTCCCTTATGAAATGCGACTAAGTACCATGTGTTTCTGTAATTTACTCTGCTAAATCTTTAGATAAACATTTTAAAACTTCCTGACTCAGTGGTTATTTCAGGATTATGTACTATAATGAATGTCACTCATTTTAAACTTCACAATTAGCAAAGGATTCATTGGTAAGTCATTACTCTTCAATCGGAAGGTAATTGGTAGCAGGGATTTTGATAAAGAGTAACAACTGATAAAACCCAGCGTAAGTATTAGCGTAGTATGAATGTATGAGCCCAAGTGAGTATCTAGTGTATGAATGCTGTTTGCTAATATCGCGCTGGATCAGCGGCACACTCCGAATTCACTTCCGGTTCGCGGGGGTGGGTGTCCTAGTTAGTAAACGCTTCCCACTTATTGTTACTGGGTCCTGGACAGATGATCAGGGATGTTTTGCAGCTATATCATGCCAATGGGAAGGGCGACCATATAATCTAGTTTCAGTATATATCCCACCGGCTTTGCATCAGGTGGCCTTCCCGGCCCTTGGTAACTTCCTACTAACACTCCCACAAGGTGAATTGATAATGGGGGGCGACTTTAACACCACGGTGGATGCTACCATGGATCGAAAACCCCCCAGGGACCAATGCAGCACAAACTTCCGTTTAGCAGAATTCCTTGATGCCTTTGGTCTCATAGATGTTTGGCGATCATGGTTCCCACAGGAGCGACAGTACACCTTCTGCTCGGGAGTGCATAACAGCCTCTCGAGAATAGACTATATTTTCACACTGGCGACGGGTTTAGAGAGAGTAATAGAGATATCACACCTGCCCAGGGGTATTTCCAATCATTCCCCTCTCTTAATCAAATACACATCTTTCCCGTCTACCCTGGGTTCCTTAAAAACCCCAAGATATGGAAAGGTCTAATTACAACAACGAGACAGTATTTTGCGGAAAACGAACACTCAGTAACATCCCCGACGACTCTGTGGGAGGCATATAAGACAGTGCTGCGAGGCCAAGCAATTTCATTAATCACATGTCATAAACATGACAAATTAAAACAATTGGAGACTCTGGAGCGGGAGGTAGGCCAAGCCGAAGACAAACACGCTTTAGATACCAATGACATCACGGCGCATAAGTTGAACTTGGCCAAACAGGAGTATAGACACTATATATGGGAAGAGGCGAAGACTAGGCTTACCAAGACACAGCACACTATTTATGAAGTCGGAGATAAGGCGGGCAAGCTTCTAGCCTGGTTGGATAGACGGGAACACGCTAGTCGCTGGGTGGCACAATTGAGCTTAGACACTGGAGCCACCACTACAGACCCACAGCAGATAGTTGACGCGTTAGCGCTCCATTACGAGACGATATATACACCTACAGCCACAGCCACACTGGCCGACAATCTCGCATTTCTCAAAGATATCCAGATGCCTACACTTGACCTAACGAAATCCAGGAACTAGAGGCAGATTTGACACCAGAGGAACTGACACTAGCAATAGGTGCAATACAAACAGGGAAAGCTCTAGGACCTAAAGGCATACCTATCGAACTCTATAAAAAAGCAGTGTCAACTCGCGCCACGCTTGCTTAAAATGTATGAAGACAGCCTAGAAAGAGGAGAACTTCCCAGGGATCAACGCCTAGCGACAATAGTAGCAATTCATAAACCTGGTAAACCACTGCAGGATTGCACATCTTACCGGCCAATTTCACTGCTAAATGCGGAAGCCAAAATACTGGCTAAAACACTGGCCGCCAGGCTACAACCATATCTCACCACGTTGGTACACCCGGACCAGTCGGGTTTCATGCCGGGCCGCAACACGGCACTTAACCTGAGGCGACTACACAGTGTCATGGCACGCATACCATTCATTAAGGAAGACGCTGTCATTCTCTCCTTAGACGCACGTATGGCCTTTGATTTAGTCGAATGGCCTTTTCTTTTCGCAGTCCTTAGGCACCTGGGTTTCGGTCCCAAATTTTGTGCATGGGTCCAGTTGTTGTACACAAAACCCTTAGCACATGTGGTGGTGAATGGGCGCATCTCGGCCGACTTCCCTTTGGGACGGGGTACAAGACAGGGCTGTCCCTTATCACCGCTCCTGTTCGCACTAGTGCTTGAGCCGTTGGCGGCATGGATAAGATGGGACCCGATCATCCGGGGGCTAAAATGGAGGGAGGGCTGGGAGGATCGCATTTCATTATATGCGGATGATGTGCTACTTTACATGGCATCCTCCGCACGTTCCATTAACAGGCTCCTGGATGTTTGCGCTGCGTATGGCAGATTCTCAGGCTATACTATTAATTGGGCAAAATCACTTCTATATGTGCTTAGTGGCCCCCCTCCGCAACTACCAAGGAACTGTGAGATACAGGTCGCGGATTGAGGGTTTAAATACCTGGGACTTCATATCACGCCCCAGCCCACGCAATTTACCGAGAAAATCCTCCTGGAGCCCTTAAAAAGGTTCCGCCGTGATGTTAAACATTGGCAATCCCTACCATTGACACTGCTGGGAAGAGCTGCCCTTTTCAAAATGATGGCACTCCCTAGATTCCTGTACGTCCTACAAAATACCCCATTCCACCCACCTATTTCAAAGCGATTTAAGCTGAAGTTAGTAATCTCCTCTGGGATGGAAAACCCGCCCACATAGCTATGCAAAAATTGCTGAAGGGCTGGTATGATGGCGGAATTTACCTACCAAATATAAAAGCATACTATTGGGCTTCACAGCTCACCGTGATAAACCAATGGCTCCACGCCCCACAAGAGGAACCGGCACGCCGTATGGATAGGTATGTCCTTGGTGCAGAAGGCGTTATGGGAGCACTCTATAATAAATCTCGGGGGAATGCCCTCATGGGACCAACAGCACACACTGTACGAGTATGGTTCACTGCACTCAGCGCACTTGGCTGGGAGGGGGTTTTAACACAAGCTACACCACTCTGGGAAACCCGACGATTAGGCAGATTACGCAATAGCAAAGGCTTTAAGCAATGGGACCTAATAGGTATTTCAAAGGTAGGAGATCTGTGGAGTAAGGGCAAGGTCATTGCATTCTCTCAGCTCGAAGAAACGTATGGGATGACATCAACAGAAACTTTTTTAGTTACATGCAGATCAGGCACGCACTCATGGAGACTATCCCACCGGGAACTGTGCTCCCAGAGGCCTCACCGTTAGAGGATAGACTAAAAAAGCCATTTCCCTAACCTATCGCAAAATTATAAATAACCAACCGAACCCCTCAAAAATTCTCAGGGAAAGGTGACAGACCGAAATAGGGGAACTGGACGAGACAGACTGGCAAGAGGCACTCGCATCCCCGCGAGAAGTTGCAATACCCTCCAAATTAAAATTAGTGCAACTAAAAATCCTCCACCGAATCTACTACACAAGAATAACTATGCACCGAATGGGTCGAACTGACACACCACTCTGTTTGCGGCAATGTGGGGTACTAGGTACCTTTTACCACACATCGTGGGACTGCCCAGAACTCAAACCATACTGGGAAGCTGTCATGCGCACAATCTCACAGGTTAGTGGAGCTAGCGTTGTGCCGGAACCCAAGAGATGTCTCCTCAATATCTGGGAACCGACGGATCTTAACGATACAGCTCAAGACTGGGCGACGCTAGGTATGATGATAGCTAAACGAAACATTGCTCAACACTGGGGAGCGAAGATAATTCCCGCCTATCGTCAGTGGTGTTGCGATATGGGCGGCGCAATGATAGCAGAGAAAGTGGTCTATGTACACACAGGGTGCCCCAAGAAATGGACATGGGTGTGGGGAAAATGGAATACTTTCAGGGGTAACATTTGTGATCCGCCTCTGGTTGAGTCGGTGTCAGACATCAGTGAATAATGGATATTGGTCGGGGCACTGTGACGCTTTCATTACTCTACGTAGTCATGTTGGCAATGTATAGGGGGAGATAATGTGACGAAAAGCATAAAAATGTAAACAATCACTATATGATCAATCAATGTACCATGTACGTACCTACACTTTTAAATCTATGTAATGTGTACCAATTAATGCAAAACGCTAATAAAAATGTTTAAAAAAAAATATGATATACTGTACATAAGAATCAAAAACACATTTGTGTCTATGTAAAGCTGATGAGATTGTTGCAGCCTGAGCTGCTTTGGAGAATCATGTTACCCTTCTATCCTAGGATTCAGATATCACAATAGGCCTTCAAATTATCCCATGTTCTTGTGATCTTCAAGAAAATGTCAATGGTCACGTCCACCTCCCAGAATTATCAGGAAGCAAATTGGGTTCCACAACATTGACTGCTGGCTGCTTCTTTAATCCACTGAGAGTCATTATTGACCTTTTTTTAGCTGTAACTTGGTAATTATCACCTAAGAATGCTCTTTAATAGCGATCATGAATGCATCTGTGATCTTGCTCTTTTTTGACACCCCACAGCACTGTTTTCATTTCATATGCCTCCTCCATTGTGCCATTTCTGATCAGTAGGAGCAAAGCTGGGTACCACATGGTACATCCTTGGTTTATGGGCTGAGATATAAGCAAATGGGCTACTATGTATCTACATCTTGCAGCTAATACTATCTAATTTTAGGGTTCTTCCTGTAGATTAGGCCAAATGACTACCTCAGACTTGTCCACTGTACGTCTAGGAGGCCAGGTTGCAAGTCTAATCTTCAGGAAAACTTTCATTCTGTAAATGAGTATAATTTAGCCTAATTATGCATATGTTTATCTTTTGCTGATCATAAAGCGACAACAGGTACCCCCTGGAAAGGGTAAATTGTGAGTTTCTGAACGGGCAAGTGGTCTTCTTGAAACAAAGAAAAGATTTCCTTTAAAGGATGGTAGCTCTCACCCACCAGTCTGGTGACATGCTTCATCATAGGACTCCTTCTCGCACATTTTGGGTGTGTGCTACAACCCTGCGTGGCTGGGGAGCTCTTGTAGTGTCCTTGTCTGATGGAAATCCATTGCCCCCATATATTGTTTCGCACAACGCACGCCAGGAGGAGGGACTTGCTGATGAGTTGTCGAGCTCGAATCGAGTTGAGCGAGCAACAAGCGGCTGAGCAGAATTGAGCAGAGGGGACTGAGCATTGAGGATGGCGGTGCCATGAATGAGGAGCACCCAGCCCTGCTTAGCCTAGCTGCAGCTGCAGGAGTTGAACAAGCCGTGCCGTGTTGGCGCTGGGAGCATTAGGGACGCTCCCGCCCCTGCTCTCTCCCTTTTGGCCAAATGCACGGAATTTAAAAAGTTACGTTAAAAAGCAAAATTGCGACCTGGGAGAGAGAGTGGCGTCCCACCCACAAAATCGCCTAAGAAAACGCCTAAAACACCTAAGGAGAGAAGAAAGTGTGGCTGAGGCCGAGGCTGTACGGGGAGTAGGAAGCAACAAGCAAAGCAAGGGGAGGCGGTGAGTGGTGGGTTCGATGGAGGGACTCAGTGGAATTAGGCCCCACTGCTCTGGTTGAGACCAGAGTGTGCTGAAGAGACCCAGCCAGGTCCGGGTTGGCTTGCGGTGGGGCAAGCCCCTCCCCGGGACAGCAGTTCATGCGATCCAGCCGTGTGCCACACGCAAATGCCACGTCCTGAGTGCTAGTCTTATCTGCCAGCCCCTGGTTACGCCAGCCTCATCCTCAGCCCCAGCCTCTAGGTCTGGCTTTAGTTTGGCCTCAGTCTGAACACAGCTGGCTTCAGCCGGCTTCAGCCTAAAAAAACAGAGTATTTTACCAGCGTGCCCGTGCCCCTCCCCCCACTACACTGAGACAGCACTACACAGTGGGGTGAGGTGACGCTGGACAAGGAATCCAAGTTCACCTGAGACTGACAATTGTGGATATAACACGCCTCAACATCAGCAACCACTGAGCAACGAGCGAGCCGTGTACAAATCTACTGGCCAGTACTCCCAGCCCATAACAGCAACTGACATTGACTATAGTAGTGTGGACTGTTGCCCTGGCAAGCACGGGTCCTTCTACAGAACTCATAAGTGTTTACCCATAGGGGCTCTGAACTCCCCAGTAAGCGAGCAGAAGGCAGATATCAAAAAGTCAGACTCCAAATCTGCCACGGCCCTAGGACAGCACATCAATGCCCAACTTAGAAGCAAAAAAGGAAAGGCCAAAACAAAAGAAAAATGCCACTACTAACCACACGGGCGAATACCCCATATTTTGAATAGCAACTATATCTGGGGAGAGGGAACACCCTGAACTGTCCCCCCAACCACAAGGCACACCACAAGTGGGAACCCAGCCCGTGAATAAAGTTGGAGCAAGTAACCTTAACTGCTGTATCAGAGCCACTGCTGACACCCAGGAGACACAACCATGTAGTAGAATCGCATAAACAGCAAAGATCACGGGAATGAGGAACGCGATATCGAGTCTGGCGGATGGGAACATCTACCCACTAAGTAAAGCAGCAGAGCACTTAGGCGGCTCTCTGGGCACCAAGAAAGGAGCTAAGACTTTGACTAGGTCTTGTCTGAGCACTGCACAGCAGTGTGACTCACTGGGAATTTCTCCTTGACTACAAGGGCTAACTCGCTAGGGGGAGGGTTCGACACAGAGCAGAAGCATGCCAGGACAGCCACTACCCAACCTACTGTCCCAACTGTAGGCACCTTTTATTGAAGCATAATCAGGCAAAATCGGTTAGAGGATCCAGCAACAAGTATACAATACCCTAGCGGAACGAACTGTGATACACAGCCAATGCAGGACAACCAACAAGACACAACGATCATAACTTTTTCACCAGAAAATGTATCCAAAGGCAAATGCGACATTTTAAATAGGGGGAACATTTTACGCTTGTTAGCCCTGATTCCAAATTTAGATAACTTAATGTCAACAGACCATATTTCAATAGAATTTGTCCACGCTGAAAATCTATTGGAGAATAAAGTTATCCAGGCCATTTGGAGCACAACAGAGACAGCCCAGAAAGTGCTGAGGGAATGGTCGACATTTAAAAAATGGGGAATAAGGTTGAGCCCCTAATACGAACCTGGATGCCCTCTCCCCCTGTTACACTTAGATCAAACAAGAGCGGATGCCTTGCCAGCCAAACCTACACACTCAGTGCTCAAAAGGGCTCTGGGAAAATCACTATTAATGAGAGCAGCATCTAATGAACAACACGACAAGACATTTAATGGGTGGCCTGGCAATCTATGTGTCTACAACAAGCATAGGCTCAGCAAGAGTACTGCACTCCAAGTCACCTGCAATTAATGCAATCAAGAGATAATCCACCACCATAACGTTAAAACTGAGGTGGTGATCATCACTGTTTATATTCACTCTAAAAACAGGTTAAACGCTTCAAAACTGTTGGTAGAGGAAATCCTAAAGTTCATGGAGGAAGAGCAAACCTCGAACTTTGTGGCATCCGGTGACTTTAATTTACATCTCCTAGGATCTCCTTCTCCTGGAGAACTTACTTCAGCCCAAACCCTATATTGGATTCTACCAGCTCAGGGCAGAAATGGAACCCACAAACTAAATAAGACTGGTAGACAACTCTTAGGTGACTTAGAACACTTAAGCTTCCGAGCCCTCAATGGCCGGTTCACCTATGAAAACCAGCCGGCAGCTTCTTTCCACTCCAACTCAACTAGTTCCACTCTAGACTATACCTCTGTTATCCTTTCATTGTTTCACAGGGTTTATTCATACCATTTAGGGTAGAAGACGGACAGTGACCCTCTTCCACAAGAGGTGTCATTTTACGCAACTCCGGCAGCATTTCGCAGCACAGCTGAAGCACCAGGCTCGGTATTCACCATTAAATGTAAAATAAATTAAATGCTCCCCTTCCACTGTTAATGACCTGTCGGGAACAGCTAATGCTTCGATTCAACAATTGGTGGTTAAATCCAATGGTGCACTAACAACCCGTGAGTTCTTTACTAAAGGACTTGCGGACAGTCTTGCTACCTCAGTAAGAACATAGGGGCTCATTACGATGGTGGAGGGCCCGCCACCGCCAGCCGGTCGGTGGCGGGCCCTCCGCCATTGTACTGCTGTTTTCCCCGCCATATTATGATGGCGGGGGAATCGTTGGTAAAGCGTGGCGGTCGTAAAGACCGCCTGCCACGGTTCCGACAGACGGTCCTTTTCCGACCGCCTGTCGGAGCAAAAACATTGGCATACATTGCGGCGGTGCCTTTCAGGCACCGCCGCAGGGATTATGATATCCCTTTCGTCCGTTCATTTTGCGGCGGACAACCCGCCACAAAACAAATGGCGGAAATGGATTTGGGGGCCCGTAGCGGGCCCCCCTCAATCCCAGGTGCAGGGACATGTACCCTGGCATATCCCTGCCCCATGTGGCAGGCACCGCAGGGTGCCTGCCACGTAGTGCAGGGATGTGTCTGCACCCTCTATTTTGCATTGTGGCGGGGGCAGCTGACCGCATACCTGCCACAATGCAAAGTATAGGTGATGCGACCACCGTGCGACCAGGCGGCCGGTCCCAAATCCGTATCGATGGTGGACGGACTAAAGTCCATCCACCATCATAATGAGGCCCATAGTCTCAAAAAAATTATACTGGGCATCAGGGACGGACCTCCCAGGCACAACTGAAACAATTAAAGGTATTCAAAAGGGTCGTAAACAAAACACTAAAAGCTCTTCGTCACAGGCCAGGGGATTCCATTCTACAGCTAGCCCTGAGACAACGGAAGTCCTCGCTAAGGGAACTGAAATGGGCCATAAAAAGGACGCAGGAAGATCAGTTTGGGGCCAAGCTTCTCTCAGATGTAAAGAATAATGACAACAAACGAATCTGGGAAAAGGCCAACAAGGTGCTGCGACCTTCCCAAGGAGGAATTACCTCACACTTATCTGAGAAAACCTGGGCAAACTTTCTTTTCGACCATTTCAACCTGCAGCTGGCCAGAGGAGCCTACAACCAGGTCCTGGCAGGACTCCTGCAAACAAACCCTAATAGCACTGACTCGCTGGCAGTCTGCCAACCACCTGCTCCACTTCAACGAACACCAGCCAAGCTAAATGCTCCAACATTGACAAACAACGCGGTAATTAGATGCCAAATAGCAAAGGGCAGACGAAAGGGGGCCTGAGCCCAAACGGCATTCCTCCTGCCCTTTTCAATCACGATGCTGGGTACTGGGCAGAGATACTCAAACCAGTCTTTTCTCAAATCATGCTTGAGAGAGTAATACTAGCTTCATGGAGAGGTTCTATAATCTTCCCAATTTTTAAGAGTGGAGACAAATCCTCAGCAAAAAACTATCGCCTCGTAGCACTGATTGATAATGAGGCAAAACACTTTGACCTAATAATTTTCTCTTTACATTTTTTAATGTTATACCCTATGCCATTCCTTTCCTATTCATTGCTTCTTTCTGAGGAACAAATAATCCATTCTGCTGAGTCAATCCGCTTCCTGTCCCAGTACTAGGTCAGCGGTCTTCTCTTAACGTTGTTAATTGACATAGTTTTGTTTTTTTCTAAGTTGATGGCCAAACCATTTTCAGCTGAGTACTCCTGTGTGATTTTGAGCAAACATTGCAGCCCCAACTGAGCATGGCCCACCAAGACCAAGTCATCAGCATATAGAAGTCTATAGAGACTCATGCCACCTAGTTTTGGGGTGTGGGAGTTGCAGGTATTTAGCTTTGGTGTAAGGTCTGCCAGAAAAAGGTTGAACAGAGTGGGCACAAGCACACACCCCTGCTTTAAACCTTTTGTTGGTGGGATTTGTCCACAGAGGTGTGTTCCAGTGCCCAGCATAACCTGCAACCACGTGTCCGTTTGTAGCAATATGAGCATGTTCAATAGGGCCTGTGGGATGTTCCAGTGTGCCAGTTTGCACACTGCTTGAGGAACTAACCACTTGAGCTTCTGACAAGGCCATAATCCCACTAACCAAAAAACAAAGGAGGGAGTGAAGAGGTGCGGTAGATAGTAGACTCGGACTCCTCTATAAATTGCGAGTAAACAAAGAGAGTCCACTCTTTTATCTAGAAAATGTTGTCCTTCCAGTGATTGTTCTAAAGTGAGCATGAAAGAAGGTTTTCCTAAGGATGTATGGGAAAACAATATGTGTTTTTAAAATAACCCTCACCCACCAAAAGGTCCCTTGGTGGCATGCTTCATCATCGGGTTCTTCCCGCCCCGCTGCGGGACGGGGCGTGCTGCGACCGACGGAGACGTGGGAGTACTTAGTTGTGAGGTGATACTATGTGTAGATGTGAGAGTGGAAGGGTCAGAAAACTATGATGTGGGTTAAAAAATACCTGGCTATGTGGAAACTATACTTTAATACTCCTTGTAGCTGGTATTAGTAAAAAATGGGGGATGGACGAATATATGCTATAATGTGCTGTTTCCTCCCTGGTCTACATGTTTCAAAGCCTTTCCCTGGGCTTTTCTTCAGGACCAAAGCGGTTGATCCCTAATACCACTCTAGAAAAAACCTATGTGGTCTTTCTGATCAATGTCAAGGTCTAATGTGCATTTTAATAGCATGCATTCATACAATACCTAATCGGTATTTTCCTGTGAAACAATCTGGAAGGATAGAGTAAAACATAGTTATCATTGTGATATATGCTCTTGTTAAAAACCACATCACCGCACTCGTGGAAGGTCCATTAGTGATATATTTTCACTCGTGCACGACTACTCTTTGTCAAAATTACGTGGGTGTCGTGCATGCCCTTGTTATCATGACAAACAAGACAGTACAAAACAAATAACACAAAACACACACTCTATATGAGTTGTCATCTATGCGAGATTGGTTCCATAATTTATGCACTTGTCACGTTACCAATGTTGTCTACGTGCAAGAAAAAAGACGTAGAGCCCTTGCTTGGCTGACTTTACACAATTACAGAACAGCTGCACCTCAACGATACTTTCATGTTGGGTACTCAATCATTGTAAAGGACAAGTTCCTGAAGTACCGACTAGGTTGTCTTCCTTTTTTGATACCCCTCCCTCCCTGTCAGTGTAATCACTCACAGAGCGTTTGTCGTTAATGCCGCAAAGGAAAAGAAGATCTGCCACATTTGATATGCTCTTGCAACGAGTTATTGGCTGAACGAAGTCAGCTACTAAAGGCTCCTTTCACCCAAAGAATACGCACATGGAGGCAGGCTGTGCTGGCCTGCTTTGCCCCTGGGGATCCGCAGCTGAAATGTCGTCTGGTAAAGTTCCTTATAAAGGTGGAGGCAAAAATGGCAACACGGGACAGACAGCTGCTAAACAATTATTGTGGCAGAGGGTAGATGAGCCTTGGCTGCATGCTATTGTCTAATGAGCATATTTTTCTAATCTGGCAGCTACACCTCACTTACCTGACTCTGATTATTGTAACTTCGTATAAGGAACGTGTGTAGGAAAGTGCCACTTTTGACATGGTCAACCCCACGTTTTGCTCACTGATACTGATGTTGTTGATTGGTAGTGCACTGGGTCCCTGCTAACCAGGCCCCAGTGCCAGTGCTCTTTCCCTAAAAACAAGACAAATGTTCAGATGTAACCCAATTGGCAAGGACTTTAGCAACCCTGTAAGTCCCTAGTAAATGGTAGGTGATCACACCTCCTCCAGCAGGATGGCTATCAGATTAGCATCTCATGGCCGGAAGCGTCAAAGCCTCTACAGCCTTTGAAATGTGTCCACAGCTTCCCCCCAGACCTGGGGAACGCCACCCCATGCCCTGAGGATCATTTGGCACCAGAGCAGGCAGGAAATTAGATAGTCAGAAGGCGTGTCACACTTACAGGTTAGGCACACCCCTAAGGTGGGTCTCCTGAAGTGGACAGTAGAAGAAGGGTTTCGCCATATTGGTTTTGGTGAAACTCAGAACTCTGGGTCAAGATTATGCCCACTCCCCACAGGAAGTGGTAATACAGGGGGTGTAGACAGCCCAGCGGTAGGTAGCCCATTGGCTACAGCCCTACACTCCATTAAACGCCCCTCAATTCAGTATTTAGGGGTCCCCCCCGACACCAGAGCTTCAGATTCATCTACCTGGGAACAGAAGAAGGACAAAGAAGAGCTGACACCACAAGAACAGAGGACCTGCTCCAAAATTGGTGCCAAACCATGAGTGGCTGCTGGTAACCTCAACAATTGCAGGATCTACTTGTCCAGAAGCTGAACATTCTCCGCAAACACTTGGAGGACTGTCCAGTGCTTCAACAACGACTTACCATCTCCATTCGGGTGGAGGAGCCATCCCCCTCCATATGCAGGTACCAACGGCACTTGTCTGGTTCTTTGTTTTGCTGGCCATCTGGCCCACCAAGGAAGCACCTTGCCAGGAGGAGGTCACTGTGGTTCCAAGAGGTCAGCCATGTCTCTCTAGATAGTTTTGGGACAGTAGATCCTCCAGGAGCCCCTTCACCAATACCCTAGGTACCGGAGCATTTGCCGCAACCAAGGCTTGATGAGTGTCCAGTCTGGACACCACTGTCACCAAAACTGACCTGCCCACCGAGGGACATCAGGACTGATGAGGTTCACACCGAGAGTGGCCCTGTTGTCTGTTTTCTTCCCCTTTGCAGGTCAAGATCGAGAACCATGAGAGCCTCCAACTCAAGTGGCAAGCCGACCAAACACCTCTACACCTGAGCCCCACAGCTCGGGTTCACAAACACTGACTGCGCCCCCTTGCTCCAGAGACCTGTGGTGTCCTGCTGTTCTCGAGTGGAATCTGGAGCACGGAATGCGTGGACCAGATTCCACACTAGGACGGTTGGCCCAGGCTTGTAGAAGGAGCTACTCGGTTTATCTCTTCTATCAAATAAACTTACCAAATCATTATCGCTGTTTCCTGTCTTCAGTACTTGAGAATATTACACTGGCGATGACTGGAGGACGAACTACCAAGCCTGGAGCCCTGCGACGAGCAGATCGTGAGTCTGTTGTCTGCCAGAATCTGCTAAGCGTCACCGGAACCTGTGTGGTGAATACTTTGCTGTGGATTGCCTGCTATCTCGAAAATGCCGTTTTCAGGAAAGGTTACGGTGAGACTTTAAACATTTTAATGTATTTTGGCCATTTTGCGCTGCCCCTCACGCACGGAGCTTGAACGCGCTGTCACCCGCACGCCATGGAATTTCTGGCAATTGGCAAATGCTTCTCGCGCATGTGCGCTAGCATCATCAGGTGGAACGCCTTCTCAAGGAGTCTTTGTTAAGCTGCCTCTCGCGCGTGCGTGCATAAGGCAACAAAGACTAGAGCACTGCCGACGGATTTCAGCGCGTTTATTTAAAAAACGATCGGCAATCTCTACCCTGTGTTGCGGTCATTCTTCTCTCGGTGATTCGCACACCATTATTACAAAAGATAAGAGAATTTAACTCAGTGATTCGCACACTTCTTCTGTGCAAGCCAAACTCTCATGATATTTTGTGGACACCTTCACATCGGTGATCCACACACCATTTAAGTACATTTTTTTTTTTTGTGTATATTCTTTATTAACAATAAAGGATTGTCTACATTGAAACAAAAAGAGAGAAACAATGAGGAGAGAAACAATCTTGTGAAATATTAATATCAGACAGTTACCACATAGTGCACCAAGCATTATTTCTTTTCCTATCTGAAATTTGGATTTTATCATGGAAGGTATTGGTGCTCCACCTCCATTTTTGGCTACTCCTGGAGAACCTGTTTTAGGGTGGCGACAATGGAAGGAAGGTTTAGAAGCTTACATTGAAGCTATTGGGGGAGATGATTACACGGACAAACAGAAACGTGCTATTTTAAAGCACTGCTTAGGCGCTGAAGACAGGCGTATTTTGAGCCATTTACCCTCAGTAACAACCGACAATACTAGTGATGAGGATGACATTGATGTATTTGACAATGACATTAAACAACTTGATAAGTTATATGTGAAAAAAGTGAATGAGGTAGTTGCACGCCACAAATTCTTAAGCAGAGGACAATTAGTCAACAAATCTATTGACTTCTTTGTGAACGATTTAAGAATTTTAGCTGCCAAATGCAACTATTCCTCTTTCCATGATCAAATGGTACGTGACCAGATGGTGCATAAAGTGGCTGATGTTAAGTTACAAGAGAAATTATTATCTGCTGATGATTTGACTCTTACGAAAGCCATTGACATTGCACATCGTTTTGAAGATATGAAACTAGGCATGAACGAATTATCAGAGAAAACTGCAGCTGAAGTTCACTTGGTAAAAAAAAGTTCTTCTGATGAAAGTGTCAGCAGTAAATTCAAAAGTAAAATACCTCCTTCTTATTCCAATTTGGAAAAACGGGAGTATGTGTGTTTCAAGTGCGGTATTCCAGGTCATTTGGCCAATGACAAAAAGTGTCCTGCTGTTGGTCAAGTGTGTAGATATTGTAAAATAAAGGGACATTATGCAAGGATGTGAAAGAACAGGAATAGGTTTAGGAATAAGGGCATTGAAGTCAGAAACCATAATTTTTATTAACTGTTTGTGAGGTCAATGGGAATGGAAAGGATGCTCCATTTTGCACAATATTGATAGGAGGTAAAGAGGTAAGAGTTATGGTAGATTCTGGTGCAAGACACACCCTTATTGGTGATAAGTGGTTAAAGGAGTTTCCAGGTGTACAGTTATCTCCTCCTGACATCAAGCTTGTGGGATACGGAAGGAAGCCGATCGAAGTCTTGGGGTTTTTCTCTTCCAATATTAGCTTTAAAGGCAAGTCCATTACTGCAAAGGTGTACGTGGCCAAAGATGGATCCTGTCTTTTGGGTTGGCCTCAGCAAAGAGACCTGATGATTACGTTGGATCACAATCATCCTGATCAAGTGCTGGGTTATTCAGATTGGATTCTTCATGTTGGTGATGGCCCAGCAACTGAGTGGGAAAAGATGTTTCCTAGTGTATTTTCTGCACAGTTGGGGTTACTAAAAAACTTTGTGCATAAGATCATTTTGAAAAACAATGCCATTTCCAAGGTACATAAGGTCAGGAACATTCCTTTACTCCTAAGGGATGCTGTGAAAAATGAGTTAAAGAGGTTGTGTCAACTTGATGTTATTGAGGAAATGGAATCCTCTGCATGGTTATCGCCCGTCGTTGTTGCACACAAACCCAACTGAAAGGTTCGGTTATGTGTAGATTTGAGAGACCTGAATGATAGTGTGTGGGTGGACAGACATCCCCTGCCTAATATTGGGGAGATGTTTGTCAAACTCAAAGGGGCTACGGTGTTTTCAACTTTAGATTTATCAAATGCCTATCATCAGATTGCCTTCATTGAAGATGCGCTGCGCTGCTTTCTCCTGAGGCTTGAGCCGGGAGACAATACTCGCTTCTCTTGCTTATTTGCACATTGCACTGCTCTGATTTTAGGCACTGCACTTCTGCATTTTTTAACAAAGTGAGCGTTTTTATATTTTACATGGTCATGAATTTTTAACATTTACCTGGTGTATGTGTTCGTGAATTGGCTTCTGCTTCAGTTGGGAGGTCTTTGGGAAGTTCTGGGGCATCTGTGATTCCCGCATTTTCTGAGCGCAACCGCCATTTTGAGGGTACTGTGGGTCAGTGGGCTAGTTCTTTTCCCCGGACAGTACAAATGGGAGCGCTGACGCGCCTGCGCAGCGCTGCTTTCTCCTGAGGCTTGAGCCGGGAGACAATACTCGCTTCTCTTGCTTATTTGCACATTGCACTGCTCTGATTTTAGGCACTGCACTTCTGCATTTTTTAACAAAGTGAGCGTTTTTATATTTTACATGGTCATGAATTTTTAACATTTACCTGGTGTATGTGTTCGTGAATTGGCTTCTGCTTCAGTTGGGAGGTCTTTGGGAAGTTCTGGGGCATCTGTGATTCCCGCATTTTCTGAGCGCAACCGCCATTTTGAGGGTACTGTGGGTCAGTGGGCTAGTTCTTTTCCCCTGACAGTACAAATGGGAGCGCTGACGCGCCTGCAAGCCCGTCTGCGCCCGTCCGCGCTCGGACCACGCTCAGCGCCAGCACCCCTGCTCTTCCTAACTTGGGTGAGACGATTAACTTAAACTATTCGAGATTACAACTATTAGATTTGAAGCCGGTTGGTAAGACCATCGGCTGTGTATGTCTCGTGTTAAATACCAGACCCCCTTTTCCCTTAGTCACCTGTCCCAACTGCAACGGGGTGTTACCTAAACTGATATACCAGTCAGTAAAGGACATCAAGAACAAAAACTTAAAGAGGCAGGAGCCAGAAAAAAGAGTGATAAAATGTATACTGCTCAACGCCAGATCACTGGTGAAACATAGCACAGAGTGTGCAACTCTCATAGAGGAAGGAAATTTTGAGTTGGCTTTTATCACAGAAACATGGACAGATGCAGCCTCAGGTCCAGATTTAGTGAAAGCTACCCCTCCAGGATTTCTTTGTCATACCCTAAACAGGCCAATCAGGAGAGGTGGTGGATTAGCAATTATCTATCACGACTCATTAAAAGCTGGTTTTCATACAGCCTCAAATCCAGATTGTGAGGCACTCTCCTTTAGTTTTAGTGTATCGAATCACCACACATTTAAGGGTATTTTATTATATAGACCTCCTGGTCCTAAGAATACCTTTTAACATCTATCGGTAATCTTTTGGAAGAGGGGCTCTGCACTGGCACCTTTACTATCTTGGGAGACTTTAACTACCATCTGGAAGCTCCTTTGGAATCAGAAACGATGGCACTCACAGATATGATGAAAAGCGCCGACCTCAGTCAACAGGTGATAGGCCCTACACATATGGCAGGACACACTCTTGATGGAATTTTTTCCAACCACCCACAACTCCGCTTCTCGGGGCTACTGCCTCTCACCTGGACCGACCACTCTGCTGTGCAATTTGAGTTGGCCCTCCCGGCGCACTGTGCGGGCAATAAGGGGCCAAAGAGCCTAATAAAAAGCAGGGCTTGGAATAAAATTGAGGGTACGGCATTAAAAGATGCGCTTACATCAACTGTGGATCAGTTACCTATAGGTATAGAGGAGGCCACTATGCACTACACCAAGTGGATAGAAACAGCCTGTAATAAATTAGCCCCAGAAAAAGTTTTGTCACCCAAAAGATCTCAACCAACGGCCCCCTGGTATACGGAGGATCTAAGGAAACAGAAACTTAACTGTAAATTCCTTGAGCGGAATTGGAGGAAAGAATACAAGGAAGCGGAGAAAAAGCTTTATAAAAAAGTCTTGCCATTTATAAATTAATGATATTTAATGCAAAAAAGAGTTCTTTACAAACCGAATTACGCTTGCAAAAACTCGGTTAAAGAACTTTTAAAACAGTCTCTAATCTGGCCTCCCCCGTCCTGCAAAAATCCAGACGAGCCAGGAACTATGTGAGAACATTGCCAGGTTCTTTTTAAATAAGGTGGAGGTCATTTTTTCGACTTTTCACCACCCAAGTACTATAGGAATCATAACGCCTTCGGAAGGAAGGAGCTCAGCTGTAGACCCCCGGCTGTCTTTGATAAATTTGAGCCACTATCTGCTATCGATATAGAGATGCTCTTATTGGCAGCAAGGTCAGGCTCCCCTATGATCCCTGTCCAGTCTCGGTGATTAAGGGTGCTTCGGGACTTATTGCCCCTGTACTTACTTCCCTGTTCAACTCAATGTTTGATGCAGGGTATTTCCTAAACTCTGGAAGATTGCCTCAATACTGCCACTGCTAAAAAGCCTAACCTCGATCCTAAAGACCCCAACAACTTCCGTCCAATCTCACGTCTCCCATTACCAGCCAAATTGGTCGAGAAATCAATGAATGTGCAACTCAGTGCCTTCCTAGGGGAAACCCAAGTCTTGGATCCTACCCAATATGGGTTCAGAGAAGGACATAGCACTGAGTCTGCCCTCATTAAATCTACTGAAGAGATTAGAGAAGTTTTGGATCGGGAGGCAAGGCCGCCCTGATTATGTTGGACTTGTCAGCGGCCTTTGATACGGTCCATCATGACCTATTGATGAACCGATTATTAGCATGTGGGATCCAGGGTAAGGCATGGAAGTTACTGAAGTCCTTCTTAACTGGCAGATCTCAAATTGTGGCACTGGATGAATTTGAGTCTAAACCGTTCTCCCTGCCTTGCGGAGTACCACAGGGATCTTCCCTTAGTCCGACTCTTTTTAATGTATATGTCTCATCCCTGGCCTCCCAAATTGGCTCCTTTGGCTTTGACCTTACTTCCTACGCTGACGATACACAAATTGTGGTGGCTCTGCGACCAGGACAGGGAGCAGGAATAGACATTCAGTTCCATGACTGTATGGAGGCAGTCGGGAGGTGGATGTCACAAAACTGTCTAAAACTGAACTCAGGCAAGACTGAGGTCATTTTATTTGGAAATGAGCCCAACTTCTGGACCCCTAGTTGGTGGCCGGATGTATTGGGTATTCTCCCTACACCCACTAGGAAGGTAAAAATTTAGGCGTGATAATTGACGACAAGCTCAATTTTGGTGACCAGATTAATGCAGTAGCCTCAGCCGTCTTCTATACCCTTAAAATGATTAAGAAAATACTACACTTCCTGCCAGTGGACAGTCGACAGACAGTTGTCACAGCACTTATCATGTCTAGGCTGGACTACTGCAATGGTCTCTACCTAAACATTCAAGAACGTTTCCTGAATAAACTCCAATTGTTGCAAAATGCGGCAGCAAGACTACTCACCGGTACCCCGAAATTTACACCAATTTCCAAGGAAATCAAAAAACTCCATTGGCTGCCTGTCAGGAAGAGGGTACGTTTTAAAGCTCTATGCATTGTGCATAAGGCACTGCAAGGCACAGGTCCAGACTACCTTAAACAGCATCTACATTGGTACCAACCCAAAAGAACTCTTCGCTCCCTTGGTGCTAAGTTGGTATCAGTACCACCCATAAAAAAGCCTCTTGGGGCGGGAGAAGTTTTATTGCCGGTGCTGCTAAAGCCTGGAATGATCTCCCTTTCTATTTGAGAAATACCACTAATATTCTGACCTTCAGGAAGGAACTGAAGACATGGCTCTTTAATTTGTAGAGATGCCTTTCACCCAAGTGCCCAGATTGAGAGCAGCTAGCGCCAGGACACCTTTGGGTAACCGTTTGCGCTTTATAAATGCCTATAACATAACATAACATAACAAGATAGCAAACAGTATACTTCTTTCATTACCTCTGAAGGTGCTTTCAGGTATAAAAGGATGCCATTTGGTTTAATTTCGGCATCTTCCATTTTTCAAAGAGTCATGCACAAGTTGTTTAAGGACATGAGCAATGTTTTGTACTTTTAGGACGATATTCTTGTTTTTGGGAGCAATGCACAAGAGCATACTGAAATTTTACACAAAGTGTTATGTATTCTTCAAGATAATGATTTGACTTTGACAAAGGAGAAATGCAAATTTAGTGTAGATTCCGTGGATTATCTTGGTCATTCAATCAGTAAAAATGGTATTTCTCCCAAACAAAATTTAGTCAAGGCTATTGAAGAGGCTCCTGAGCCTCAGAACAAGGACCAGCTAAGATCTTTTTTAGGTCTGGCGGAATACTACGCCAAATTTATTCCTGTATTTTCTGATAGAACTGTTCACATGAGAAATTTAATGAAAAAAAAACAATCGTTTTTGTGGGTTGACAATTGTGCCTATGAATTCAAGCATTTAAAAAAATGTATATCTTCTGCACCCGCATTAGCTACTTTTGACACTGCTTGCGATTCTGTTATTGTTTCTGACGCCAGCAACGTTGGCATTGGTGCTGTCCTTATGCAACATCAGAAGGGACATTTAGTCACCATTGCGTTTGCTTCTAGACCATTAAGAGGTGCTGAGAGCAAATATTCCACTTTGGAAAAAGAGACACTAGCGTGCTGGTGGGGCATTGAATATTTTCGCAAGTATGTTTATGGCACTGTCTTCAGAGTAAGGACTGATCATCGTCCGCTTGTGGATTTGTTTACAACAAAGGGTTGTGGTAAGGCGACACCCAGGATTGCCAGATGGCAATACAAATTGCAAGATTTTCATTTCAAGGTTGAATATATCCCTGGAATAAAGAATGTTCTGGCTGACTGTTTGTCAAGATTACCAGTGAAGGATGATAGTGTTGTTGTGGATGATTATGATTTGGAAAAGGTTGTGGCCATCTGTGAAGTATCTAAGGGATGTATCAGAGAAGATCAATGGAGATTAGCTTGTGATAATGATGAAAATATCAAAAAGGTTGTGTATTTTGTCAAGTCATCTTGGCCTAGGAAAGCTGATTTACCCCAAAGTCTTTTACCTTTCTTTCAAGTAGCACAAGAATTGTCTCTTCAGGTCTGCAATTGGTTGTGCCTGATGATCTTAAACAAACTGTTTTAGACATGGCTCATGAAGGTCATCCCGGTATGACCAGTATGAAGAGGAGGATTAGGAGTGAATTTTGGTGGCCTGCGGTGGATAGGTGTTTTGAAAGGAAGGTCAGATGTTGTATTGAATGCAGTGTTATTGACAAATCTAAAAAAACTGTTGTGTATGAACATTTACCTGTTTCAAGGCCATCTCGGGTTTGGGAGAGTGTGTCTCTCGACATAGCTGGACTAATGAGTTTTGGGCGCAATCCCTTGTATGCCATTGTTTTGGTTGACCAATTATCCCAGTGGCCTGATGTTAAGCTGGTACCACAAATTACTTCGAGAATTGTTATTCAATTTTTAAATGAAGTATTTGAAAGGGAGGGCTTTCCTGAGTTACTGGCTTACGGACAATGGTGTGCAATTGACGTCTAATGAAATGAAGGTGTTGTAGGGATTCTGCACGTACGCAGAGCTATGCACAGGATAATAGGACCTCGGAGTATAGTGGTGAGCCAACCATGCCCCTTAGTACCCACAATCCCAATCCGACTAGCTTTAGCGTCTCATTCACAGCGCAGCTACCAATGATTAGACAACCCAGAACACGGTCTCTCTCAGGACTCGGGGGAGCAAGAACACTCTTTCATAACTCACTCATACTTGTCCACAACGCGCGTAATAAGAGACACAGTATAGTTTAAAATGTTTATTTCAACTATCGTGCTCTAAGATACAGTACACGTGCCAGTACTATCAGCGTAATGCAAAATGATAAAATAATAAGCATGGTTACAATTCCATAGAATACAAACGGGGACAGCATTTTATAAAGACAGTGGATATAGGGCTAAATAGCCTTACCACCCTCCCCGTGCTAATAACTAGTTTATTAAAAATAGAAGACCTCTGGGCTTTGTCGGACGGACCCCCATACCTCAATATCTAGATGCAAGGTTTACATCATCAGACAAGCACAGCTCTTCTCCCCTGGAAAGGTTTTTCTCCAAGTGTTACAAACAGCGAGATCACCATATTAAAAGCACACAAATTTCTCCAGTGCAGCTGTATTCTGTGTTATGTCTAAGTGCGAGGGGCTGACCAGATCAGCAAGAACAAGGGACGTTGTTTTTCGACCTTGTACATGTTGTGCAGACGAAACCCACAGGGAACAGGAGAAAAGGTGAAAGGCAAAAAGGCAGACAGTTCTAATATAGCCGGGCACAGGCAGAGGCTGGAAAACAAAGTCACAAAGTAACGTGTGCAAAAAGGCATCATGGCAGCCAGGCCTAAGCTAACTTAGCAATGTAGGCAAGGAGGCCACAAACCACACTACACCCTCCCCTGGTCAGTCCATAGGCCAAGATATAGGACGAAAACAGAGTTCAACGATATGGAGCAGAACGGAAACGTCTATTGGCGAAAAGTACCCATGAAGGACAGCGAGTGGAAAAAAAATACTTTAGCAGGACAAACAAAAGGGCAGTTCGCTGAAAGCGAAGGCCCTTAATCCAACAGAGTGTAGGTGCTGAAGAAGGCAACACCTTCCAAAAGGACATCATTGGTATCGTCTGAAAAAAGAGACGCCATCCAGTTCAACAGATCAAAACTGCATTCATGTTCCTCATAATAGGGAGCAGTGATTAGCATTGCGGGACAACTTGCGTGATACTCAACATAACTGTGTTGTAGGAGAGTCTGAGCAGCCGCCCAGACATCCCAGTGTGCCAAAATTCCAAGTGCAGCCGCACGCGCCATCAAGCCATCGCCGGAACAGTCCCGCTCATGGGCCACTAAGGGACCCATTAACTGGCCAAAATCCGGGTTCAACAGAGACGTATTGGAAAGGCAAAAATCCAAGGACCAGGACAAAGGACATCTTAAGCAAGACATCACAGGTTGCACGCAAGTGAAATACGCAAAGCGAAAAGAAAGTTTATATGACACTCCGAGTGTCGCCAATGGTAGGATGCCGAAGCTGAGGAGCATTCGTTCACGAAGTATCCGGAGCCGACCGTGATCGAGGAGGCCCCCAGGAAGTGCAGCCATTGCGTAGCAAACAGACCAAAAGCAATATACCAGCAGCTAAGGCGAAAATCAACGGAAAGCCGCCAAAGACGCTGGAAAAAATAGAATGAATAAAAGCCGGAATTACACCAAATATAGTTTGAAAGGAGGTAACAAGGCCAGAGCCCACAACTTAAAAAAAGTGCACAAGACCTTCGGTGCGAGATGCATTGAACACGCGGTGAATCAGCTCACCGAAATGTTGTGGGAGGTTTGTGTTCAAAAGGGCCTGTATCTCACTGTGGGTACTAGCCACCTGGAGGATAAATGTCTCCCGTGCGGACGTGAGCATAACCTCCTGGTTTAATAATAGCGCCTTTATTCTGCTCAATTTATTGAAATCCGCCTTCAAAGTTGGAATGGAAGGCCAAATGGAACTATCTATTATGTCGTGCGGGGGAGGAAAAAGCAAATTTTTGCAGCACACAACGCGGTGGGAAACTGTTACAATATAGGGGATGCCGGCCAGCATTCCACATAGCAAAACCAAAGGGGATGATGGACGGAGTGTTGAACATTGCAAGCACTCACCCCCAGTCAACTGATCTGGGTTTAATCCATCATCATTCTTTAGCTCACTCCACCACCCCAGTTCAGACATGGCCATATGCAAATCAGTCTGACCCTGTGCCTCATGGGAACAGTCCAGCACGAACTGCCAAGCCATGTCTTCCCTGGACCGGAAACAAGCATCCTGGGACCGGTTTCTGGCTTACAGCCGTCATCAGCCAGGCTATCTTGAATCCAGTGGCAAAGTGAGCAAGGGACCCACGTCTGGGCATACCCGGCCAACTTAGGGCGAACATAGCAAAACCAAAGGGGATGATGGACGGAGTGTTGAACATTGCAAGCACTCACCCCAGTCAACTGATCTGGGTTTAATCCATCATCATTCTTTAGCTCACTCCGCCACTCCCAGTTCAGACATGGCCATATGCAAATCAGTCTGACCCTGTGCCTCATGGGAACAGTCCAGCACGAACTGCCAAGCCATGTCTTCCCTGGACCGGAAACAAGCATCCTGGGACCGGTTTCTGGCTTACAGCCGTCATCAGCCAGGCTATCTTGAATCCAGTGGCAAAGTGAGCAAGGGACCCACGTCTGGGCATACCCTGCCAACTTAGAGCGAACATAGCAAAACCAAAGGGGATGATGGACGGAGTGTTGAACATTGCAAGCACTCACCCCCAGTCAACTGATCTGGGTTTAATCCATCATCATTCTTTAGCTCACTCCGCCACCCCAGTTCAGACATGGCCATATGCAAATCAGTCTGAGCCTGTGCCTCATGGGAACAGTCCAGCACGAACTGCCAAGCCATGTCTTCCCTGGACAGGAAACAAGCATCCTGGGACCGGTTTCTGGCTTACAGCCGTCATCAGCCAGGCTATCTTGAATCCAGTGGCAAAGTGAGCAAGGGACCCACGCCTGGGCATACCCTGCCAACTTAGGGCAAACATAGCAAAACCAAAGGGGATGATGGACGGAGTGTTGAACATTGCAAGCACTCACCCCCAGTCAACTGATCTGGGTTTAATCCATCATCATTCTTTAGCTCACTCCGCCACCCCAGTTCAGACATGGCCATATGCAAATCAGTCTGACCCTGTGCCTCATGGGAACAGTCCAGCACGAACTGCCAAGCCATGTCTTCCCTGGACCGGAAACAAGCATCCTGGGACCGGTTTCTGGCTTACAGCCGTCATCAGCCAGGCTATCTTGAATCCAGTGACAAAGTGAGCAAGGGACCCACGTCTGGGCATACCCTGCCAACTTAGGGCGAACATAGCAAAACCAAAGGGGATGATAGACGGAGTGTTGAACATTGCAAGCACTCACCCCCAGTCAACTGATCTGGGTTTAATCCATCATCATTCTTTAGCTCACTCCGCCACCCCAGTTCAGACATGGCCATATGCAAATCAGTCTGACCCTGTGCCTCATGGGAACAGTCCAGCACGAACTGCCAAGCCATGTCTTCCCTGGACCGGAAACAAGCATCCTGGGACCGGTTTCTGGCTTACAGCCGTCATCAGCCAGGCTATCTTGAATCCAGTGGCAAAGTGAGCAAGGGACCCACGTCTGGGCATACCCTGCCATACAGCAGTCCTGATTATTCAGAAGGAGATAGCTACCATTTGCAAGCACAGTGAAAGTAGGTGATATAGCAGGAGCAGGAATGCCCTTTAAAACACAAGCAAGATTCGGAGCCGAAACGTTACAAGCCCCGTGCAATTTAATGTTTTTACAAATGAGGGAATGACCCACTGCAGAATCGCAAGACTCCCCTGTCAGAAAAACCTCTTTTCCGTCCCTAATGCACCTGTACATGAAAGGCAGGGACCAAAGTTCATGCAAGAAGGCACTGCCCAAAGGGCTGAAAACGGCCAACAGGATAATGTTTCATGCAGGAACTGAACTCAAACAAAGAAAAAGGCAAAGAGATAACCCCGTGTACTAGCCACACAGCAGAGTCCAACTCCGCCACAGAGAATGGTAACGGCTCTATCTTCTCGATATGTAAGAGAGTGTATGTTGCATCTTTCATGGACATGAATTGCTGTTTGTCAGTCAAATTAAACGGTAAGAATAAGGCAGACGTGTTTAAAAAATGCCAAGGAACTTTACCCATTTTCAGTGTTTGCAAAGTCCATGCAAACTGCATTACTGAACGCAATTGATTCTGACCATGATATAACACTGACACATCATCCTGTACAATATCAACAACAGACGAAACAATATTCTCTAATGTGTAATTGCGGGAAGACAGGGTATTAATGCTATTGTCAACAACAGCAAGCACTTTTTCTAGATTTGCTTGATCAATTTCCCGAAGACGGGAAGCAGCCTCAATTTGTGAAAGCTTCCAGAGTTCATTGTAAGTTTCATAAATGAATCTCCTAGGTCGAGGACCACGAGGCCCCAGAACAAAATCGGACAGATCAATGTTGCCTGATAGGAGGGATAAATGTTCTTTTACAGAATCTAATGAAGAGTGCTGCAACCACTGTTTACACAGTTTACCAACAGAATATGTGGTAACAGTACGAGAGGCAGAAAACCTTGGATCTGGCTTATCCTGTTTGTAACCAGGAGATGAGTCATGAAAACGCAGTTGGCAGGCATTTGATGCTACGGGCCAGGCCAACCAGGGCGACTGAACAATCGTCGAGATATTAAACGAATTGTTTTGAAACAAAGCTTGCAAATTGGTTAGGGATATATTAAACTGCAGGCTTTCATTGGGAGTGGATGACAATGCGGGAATGGATGGTGCGTTTAATTGTTTGGAAGTAGCCAAACCCCAACAGGTCATTTGATAGATCGTACTATTTAAAAATAAAATCTGGGATGGGATTAGGCAAGCCCGGTGTAAGGCTTCCGTACCTCGGACGACAGCTCTACCTGACAGAGGAGTGTGTCAGGAGGTTGAGTCCGTATTGGATTCTCTGAGGCAAGGATAAATTGAGGTGCAACAGCGTCCGGTCCCGGAGGACCACAACACCCAGCCTGCATCCAGCCTGCCTGCCTCACGTGGGAGGCGCACAGCTGTCACCAGTTCCAGCAGCGCCTGGAGGCGCTATAAAAACACTCCCAGACTCCCGCAGCGCGGGTTCCTTCTTTCATCTGTAGCGTCCGGTCCCGGAGGACCACAACACCCAGCCTGCATCCAGCCTGCCTGCCTCACGTGGGAGGCGCACAGCTGTCACCAGTTCCAGCAGCGCCTGGAGGCGCTATAAAAACACTCCCAGACTCCCGCAACGCGGGTCGCGCGCGCGGACAAAGCCCGGACTAAGGCCGGGCCCGTCTTAGCCCGTCATAGGCCGGACAAGGCTGGGCTGGGCCCGGTTATTTAATTCTTAGCTCGGGGATACCTGACCGTATAAGAGGTACTGCATTATGTAGGCGCTGAACGTTACTAGTTGTTTTCAGAGGGTGCGATATTTACAATTATTTTGCTGTTTGTTTTTATTCTTTATGTAGGTCAATCATGCTTAACTGTTAATCATAGTAAACCAGTCATCAATCATATGTTTTAGTGTGTAAATTGTTTAGTTGTATATCACGTGTTATTGTGAGATTTGTCTGTTAGCTGTGATAGATATAGTGTAAAAATTAGGGGACCGTTTTGTTGTTTTGACAATTGAGAAATGGGCAAGAGGAAAATCTTGAGTGCGCAAATTAAAAAGAAACCCAAAACAGAGGGTCAAGCATGTAAGTCCTTGCTGAGTTATCTAACAGGTGCTATGGGAGCTGTTGAAAAAGAAATTATTACTGTAGAAGAATCCTTAAATACAGTCAGCTCTATGAATAGAGAAGTTGGGGAGGGTCTTATAGAGGGGCGCACGGAGGATAATACCTCAAACAATCGAGATTTACAGTTAGCCACACAGGGAGTCCATCTAATAGGAATGGTTGCGTAATTAATTTAACTGACCATTTGTCTGATAGTGATAGAGAGAGTGACGCTCAGCCGCCCCATAAGAGATCTAGAAATCCTAATTGCCTCCCTGATCCCACGCCTTGTAATACAACCATAAAGAGGCAATTGAGTAGAACTAGCCCAAAGTTAAATCAGAGAAAGATTCCCGTGATAGATAAGAAACAGTCTAGGAAAAGCGGTGGGGGCCGAAATAGATCTGCCCCATGTACGAATGATCGTATTCAGAAGGACGTGGCTGCATTGAAGGATAAATTGGTTAGACTGGAAGTTTTTCTAAAAGATTCATTTAGCAGATTATTGAACAGAATAGGGGAGTTAGAGGTAGTCTTATCGAAGCCCGTAGGTCGCGTAATTCATAAAGAGAAAGAATTTAGTAGTATGGGTGATTGGGCTGAAGGGACTCGGAATAACGATAAACTTAGGCCACTTTCTAATCCTATGCAAACCCAGCATATTGCGCATCATAGTACTGAGCGGGATTATCATACTAAATTTGGAGAGAATAGAACTAGGTCAGCCCCAGCAGTCAATACTCTAGAAATACCTGACGCTATATCATCATATAATGGGAAACTTGATAGGAATAATTCCCCGTCTGTTTTACGGGGTTGGTAAAAGTAGAAGGTAGGGACGTAAATCGAAGGATAAATCTAGAATTACCGCCTGAAGCCACTCCTTATGTGGTCATTCTATCAAATGTCCCCAGATTGAAGGATGAGGGTAATGAGACCTTGGAGTCTCGAAAAAATAAATCATTGTATTGGATAAGTGCTAAAATTGGCTATGCCGATAGACTATTTAGTGAGTTCAAGATGGTAAGACGGGTTAATTGGGTGGGTAGGCAGAACAAAACTATAAATGGCGATTGTGTTGTTCTAACATTCAAAACTCCTCAGCTGGTAAAATGATTCTAGATAGTTTATGCTACAACACTGTGACCGGTCATGATATTAAACCATTGCCGTTAGGTTTCTTCTACCAGCCATTAGTTTATAACAGTGACGTCTCATATGGGATGACCTCTTTATTAACTAACCCCCGTGTTTAAGGTGCCAATTAAAAATCGTTTTGAGCCTCTAAGTAACCTTGAACACGTGGATTGACCACGAATGGGTATTGTGATACAACCGACAAATAGATCTAGTGGCTCAGCGGAAAATACACCTTTATTCACTAATATAGCCGATGGCCATGATGAGGTGAACTTTGACGACATAACGGCCTCTTTGCACTCAATAGGAAATGATGTTTCACTTAATGAAGCCTCAACAGCCTCAGATGGGGTAGTTTGTAGTAGTGCAAGGGGTAGAGGATGTTCCGGGGGCCCACAACAAGTTTGTAAATTGTTGTTCTGGAATACGGCGGGAATTAAGTCTAAAGTAACTAATCCTATTTGGGTGGATTTTGTTAATAACTATGATATTATCAATTTCCAGGAAACTTGGGCTGTCAACCCTATTCACATCAACGGTTATAAAACTTTTCATTCCCCTGCCTGCCCTTCAATGCATGGGCGTGCAAAGGGAGGTTTATGTATCTATTTGTCGAATAAACTTAATTTTGACAGAGTTAGTTTAGATGTGAATGAACAATTTTATCAAATTCTAATTTTATATCCGATTAAGGGCCCACGTATAGTCATTATAAACTTTTATAATAACATAAAACCCGTGATGTTTGAGGGCTTATTGCGTTTAATTCTACAAAGAATCAGTAATTTACAGACCTTTGATGAATTAATTATCTGGGGGGGATTTCAATTCTACACTATGCCAGTTATCAGATAAGGGGATCTGTGGATTTGGCTATGAAAAAGGGTCTAGTTTTCCACACTTTGTGCATAATATGACCGGGAGTACGTTGAATGATGCCATATTCTCACAGGATCTGGGCTTCGCTAATGATTTATGCTCACCTGTGCTGCCTTTTAAACCCACGTTTAATGGGAGAGGCCTGTTTTCAATCATTGATTTCATATTAATAACGTCCAGACACGCATCTCATGTTACGAATTTTTTAACACATGAGATAGCTCTTAGTGATCATTTTCCGTTGAGTCTTGATTTGACACTTTTACACAAATAAATAGTTGTAATTATGCTTCCCCTGATCTAGTTGAGAATATCGAATTGAATAGACAGAATGGATATACCCTAAGATGGAGAAACATCGATACCGGTGCATTTATTAAACAACTGGGGTTGAATTGTAAGACAACGATTTTTAACTGTTTAAGAGATAGTGCCCTTGATCATGAAGTAATAACGAATTTCTAGAAATCAGTAATTACATAAAGAAGTCTCTTATGGTTTATAATAAAAAGAAACAATTCACCCATAAGGAAGGATGGTTCGATTCAAGTTGCACTATGGCTCATAAGAAATTGAAGAAACAGTTACACGCACCTATTAAGAATACGGGGATGATTAGAGTGGCTAGGAATGAATATAAAGCAGCACTAAGAAGGAGAAAGATGGTTTTGAAAAGGGACACTTGGCTGAACCTAATGGAGGCTTCAGAAATGCGTGATTCGGCGGCTTTTTGGAAAATGGTTAATTCACCTTTCCTTACAGATGACACTAAAGCAACAATAGAAATTGCCATCACAGAACCAGAATGGATAACACATTACTCTAAGTTGTACGAAAATGTAGTAGATTGCACTGTAATAACTCAAGATTTGACCCTTATTGTACCCCCGACGATCACGACCGAACCACATCTTGTTTTTAAATTATGTGAAGTTACTAAGGCTATAGAGATGAGTGCTGGAGGAAAAGCAGCAGGACCAGACGGGATCCCTGTGGATCTTTTTAAAGCTAATTTAGATTTATGGGGACCCCTGCTGACACAAGTATTTAATGCCTGCATGAGAGAAGGGACATTTTTAATTACATGGGCCGAATCGGTAATAGTGCCCATTTTAAAAAAGGCAATAGGGTTGACCCAGCTTGCTACCGTCCCATCTCACTCCTGGATTCTACAATAAAGATTATAGGTCGAGTTTTATTGGATAGGTTGCAGGTGTGGGCAGATGAGCATAAAATTTTAAGCGATCTCCAATATGGTTTTAGGAAGGGTATGGGTACTATTGAGCAAGGGTTAAATTTACACATCATTTTGGAAAAATATACGAGAGCTAAGGGGGGAATTTTTTTTATGGTTTTTGTTGATTTAACTGCGGCTTTTGATTGTGTTGTTCATCATAAGCTATGGGAAATTTTAGAGAATCTCGGAATAGATATTTTAATTATTAATTTTTTGAGGCAGCTATATTTAGGGGCTAGCGCAAAGGTCCGGTACGGAAGGTGTGGTGAATGCACTAAACCTTTCCGCGTACAAAGAGGAGTGAGACAGGGATGTGTCCTTGCCCCTTTCCTCTTTACATTGTACATTAACAAGTTAGAGGAGGTATTGGTTGAGAACTGTAATGATTTACCTCTCGTAGGGGGCGACCCATCCCCGCACTTTTATATGCAGACGATGCGGTTTTAATGGCCCGAACCCGCTTGCGCTCCAAAAGGTTGCCAATATTTTTCAGATTTTATCTCTAATTTGGGGCTCAACGTTAATTGCTCGAAAACTTTTTTTATGGGCTGTGGTAAGGGTACTAAAAACAGGGCGGGCCTCATTTTTATCTACACAAAACCTATTATCAGTGTTAAAGATTTTTCATATTTGGGGATTCTTTTTAGCGATTCTGGATCTTGGACCCAGGCTATTTGCACAAGACGGCTTTTGTTTTCCAAATCAGTAAAGGCATTGATCAATTTTAGCCAAAAGCTGGGCAAACGGCCACCATGTGAACTTCTGCAAATTTATAGGGCTAAATGCACATCTGTTGCCATTTACGGTGCAGGTATATGGGGATATTCTGATGTGAGTGCTCTACAGATTATAGAGAACCATTTTCTTAAGTTTATTTTGGCTGTTCCGGATAGTACGGCAAATTATATATGCCATGTTGAGCTAGGCATACCGTACTTAGAGGATTTGATCAGGTTACAGCCAGTTTTATTATGGTTCAAAATCTGGACGGTTGATGATATTACATTTAATCGCTCTATTTTAAATGATGCTTTGAGATTAGATGGGGTTAGCTGCTTTAGATGGATTCAATACGTTAAAACGTTTTTAAGTAGTATTGGTCACTCAGAATATTTTAATGATCCTTCATCAATGTGCGGTGAGTCAAGGAATGATTTTAAAATTAAATGTTTACATTTTTTGCACGAGAAGAGGGCTTTAAATGAGTCTAAAAAATCTACTGTATCAGCACATCAACTTACACTTTCTAGTGTGGGAATGCAACCATATTTGAATCTAACTATGAGTGACTATGAGCGTTTTTTATTAACTCGATTTAAACTAAACATTTTACATTGTTTAGTTACTTACCCAGACATGAATGATTGGTCTAAAGAATTGATTAAATGCCCTTGTGATGAGATTTCCGCACAATCTACAATACATATCATGTTCTTCTGTAAATATTACAGTAAACCCAGGAAAAGATGGATTATTCCTGTTTTACAGAAGTTTGGTATAAAACAATGCCGTCCTGCGTTATTAGCTTTGCAACTTTTAGATGTTGTGTTTATTATTGCTGCAGTGTCCGCTTTTAAAAAAAATGTACTTAAGTGTCGTAAATTTATTGTTTTATGAAATTTTGTAATTTAGAATATATTAATATAGTTTTTATCAGATGTAATATTGTGCTTTTATGGTTGCTTGTGACTGGTAACCGAATAAAGAATATATTTGATTTGACTTTAAGTCAATGGTGTCCTGCCAGTGTTCATAACCACCCACTGCTAATGCCTTCAAAAAGGAACCCGAATAGAGTAATTTGGAGTGGGTCAACATGATCTTCTGATTGGACGAAAGGTTCAATTTAAAATAATAGGACCCAGGGTTCGACCTATCAAAATCTGTAAAATAAGAAAATTTATTTCTAAGAGTTTGGGAGCTACCTGGCAAAGGGGTCGGACAATGTTCCCATTGAGTGTAATTAAAAGGACCCCAAAGAGTACTTGGTTTATGGAGAAAGTGGTCACCCCAATGCTGGTAACAGTATAAGTCAGCATAACTTGCAGAATTTAAATACAGATCTTCAGCATTAAAAGCAGCATAATATTTCAAATCAGAAAATAACGATTCAACGGCATGCACGTCCCAATCGTCAGAATGAATATTACTTTTAACAACATCACCCATTGAAACTCGGAGGACATTTGCTACATTAATAATCTCGGTTGGTCCATGAATTTGGAAATTTACTGCATCCCATACGATGCCATCAGCAACTGGGAAAGCTGAAATGTTCACAAATGCGTGGTCACGCTTCATGATGTGAGATGAAGAATGTGGAGACAAAGTTCCAGCGACACAGTTCACTGCAGAGCGTTCTGGTAAATAGTGACCATTAATGAGCAAGAAGAAAACTGTCACAAAGCCAATGGACATGAACAGAAAAATCAGGAACAGTACCAACCAGATGTATGTCCATGGTGGGACCAGGAAATTGTCTCTGAACCAGGATACAAAAATACGAAAGCTGGACGGGATAAGTGATGAGGTGGAATCTGAATCAAAGGAAAAATGGGTTGGGCTCAGTGGTGTTGTTGGTAAATGAGCCACCGACTCGGTGGCGGGATAGGTGTATTCGGTCTCCTCGTTGCAGGAGGAAGCCGGGAAGTCGAGCAGGCGATCAGGCAAATTGACCATCTCAATGGCAACATCAGTGTCCGCGCGGGCTGTAGGGCCATAAACCTGAGCCCTAGAAATGGCTGGACATGAGACCGCAGGTGTTACACTATTCAGGATCGGCCAGACGTTGTAGCTTGACATTGTCCACTGAGATGTATCTGTTGTCCTTGCGACCAGGAAGCGGTGGTAAGATGACAGTACGAGTATCCTTCAAGCCAAGGACTGGAACCGGTGCACGATAAGAGGGGCCAAATTCTTTTTTGTTCTCCACCTTCTCACGGACCAGTTCTCCAACCTTCGGAAGCCAGCCGGCAACCGGAATCTGCAACGCAGCGTCAGTGGCTGAAGGCAAGTGTTCGTTAGCAAGTTTGTCACGAGCTCCTTGTAAGTCCTGTAACATAGTAGGATGATTATCTACGTCAAAGATTGCGGCATTTGCCGCCATGTCTAGACCATCAAGGTCTGGCACAAACATTTGTATGCCAAAGAGCATTTCGTATGGGGTCCGCCCACCCAGAGATCTTCTAGGGAGATTATTAAGTGCACGTTGCACGCTATACAAGTGGGCCAGCCAGTTCCTGCCAGTACCTAAGACTCTAGCTGTCAAGGATTGCTTTAAGTCACGGTTCATTCGCTCCACAATTGAATTACCCTCAGGTCTATATGGAGACGAAAATTGCACCCGCACCCCCAGTGACCCCATTGCGTCCTTGTAAGCCTTAGAGACGAACACTGGACCTTGGTCAGAATGGAAAGTGCCGCAGGCAAAAATTCCCACAAAGACACGCAAATCCCTGATGACATTTCGAGCGTCAGCACTCCGTTGTGGCCAGACCCAGATGAAACGTGTGCACGAATCCACTGCAACTGATGTATTTATATGCAGTGTCCGAAGAAAATGGACCGCAGTGATCCAGGTAAACACACCCAAAAGGTCTGTTAGAAATGCAGAGCTGTGTTTGTGGTGGTCGTGTAACCGTCGAAGGCTTAATTTGCTGACAAACGTCACAAGAAAGCACATAAGTACTGGTCTGTTTATATAAACCACGCCACCAGTAACGCTGCTGCAAGATGGAAACAGTCGCAGACACGCCAGCATGGGCCGAAGCCAAGCCTTCGTGTGCGGCCGTTATCAAGGAAGGTCTGCGGTCCGCGTTGGGAATCAGCCGATCACCAACATCCGGAATTCTTACGTAAGGAACCTGTTCGGGACTTAAGTGATAAGAGTACTTGGAAGGGAAACCCCGTGGGTAATTAGCACCTTCCTTTGTTGCAGCAATAGCTGCCAAAACATCATTATCTATTTTAGTCATGGATCTTGTAACTGCTGCTACTGTGCACGTGGCTACTGCTGATTTGGCAGCTTCATCTGCCAAACTGTTACCCACAGCGTGTGCGCCCACACGCTGGTGGCCAAGGGTGTGAATCACCTGTGTGAGAGGCAAACGTTGTTTAAGATCTGCCACTCGAACCCAAAGCGTTTTATGCTTAATTGTGCTGCCTTTAGCATCTCTATAGTCGTTTTGCGACCAAAAGAATAGGTTGTCATTGAAAATTGAACACAGTAGTAGGAATCGCATACAACAAGAGTAGTCACTTCTGGATTTGCGAACTCAAGTGCGAGCACCAAAGCACGCAGCTCGGCCAATTGTGCAGTACTGTCTCCTAGTGCCTGAGTGTGCACTACAGTCGATTTGAACTCTCCGTTCACCATAGTACCCGCAACAATAGCACACGCTGCGCTATAAGCATGCTTGGAACCCGTGGCCGGTTGTGCCGAACCATCGGTGTAAATAATACATTCGTACTCCTCAAGCGGTAGCAAAGACAGAGAAGGAGGATGAACAAATTCATACTGTAAGAACTCCTGTGTCTGAAGTGAGGAATCAAAGATAAAAGTGACATCCGGGGACGTCAAAGAGGTAGCCCATTGTATCCAACGGGGGTGCAAAGCCTTAGAGTTTGGTACACTTGCCTTCGTCACCGCCTCAAGGGCAGGATATGGTGTCACCACCAAAATGCGTTTTCCCTGTGCCAGTGCGCGTTCCTTTAGAATCGCCATTTGCACCGCTGTCAAAACCTTCTCCACAGAGGAAAAGCGCAACTCCGCTGAAGTGTAAAGATGTGACTTGTATGCAATCGGTACTGTGTCACCTTCGTTAAAGGTTAAGTACGTGAAACCCACTGCCCCTGGTACGATTCTAATCACCAGGTTTGTGTGGTTATCACGAGTCAACAAGAATTTAGATTCAAGTAGATCAGACTGCAAAGACTGCAGTATAGAGGAATGCTCAGGAAGCCAGCATGACTTCGAAAAGGTAGGTTGTATCAAGGCATAAAGAGGCTTGATACGCTGGGCATATTCGGGAATGTAAGTACGCCCGAAGTTTAGGAAACCCAGTAATGACTGAAGCTTCTTCAGTGTGGATGGAGGGCGCAAAAGTGCGCACTTCTCCAAGAAATGGGGTGCTAAGCCCTTACCTTCATTGTTGAGCTCATAGCCCAAGAACAAAACGGTAAATTCAGCAATGTGAGATTTGGCAAAATTAAATTTGTATCCTAAGACCGCAAATTCAAGAATAATGCGGTCCACTCGGGAAAGATGCGGCCATAATTCGTCGTCAGTCAGATAGATATCGTCGGCGTACGAACACGCATCTGGGTCTATGCTGTCCAACAAAGAGACAACACGGGCGGCGAAGACACCCGGGCTGTTTTTGTAGCCCATGGGCAGACGCTGAAATTTGAAATTTTTCCACCAGAAGTGAAAGCGCTCCATTGGCTGCACTCCGGGGACAAGTTGTGCGTGTAAAATCCATTGGATAGGTCAAGTGTCGTTTTATTTTTTTTACGACCAAGACTGTCTACAAGCGCAGAACTGTGGGTATTTTGTACCGCAAAGGTCCGACAATGAGAGTTCAAATGTCGGTAATCCAAAACTAAACGGTACGATCCATCGGGTTTAGAAACCGCAAAAAGGGGATTATTCATTGGTGATACGCATGTTTCAATTACTCCTTGATATTCCAACTGTGTCAGAATATCGGAAACGGGACCTTTAGCTTCCCGCCGGATGGGATATTGGGGTTGTGGCTGTGGCAGCGACCGCAATGGTATATCATGGGGTGGAGAATCCTCATCCCAGGCCACGTGATTATGGTATAGCGTCGGAGCTAGGGCCCCAGCCCATTCAGCTGCGAGAGCCTCTGCTTTGTCCTTGGGGACATGACGAGAAAAGCTCAGAAGGATTACCTCCTCCCCTCTACGAGCAGCAAGTACGAATGGGGGCGGCCAATCCGCCTCTGCTAACAAAATGTCATATGAAGAGGTCAGATTCTCCCAAAAAATCCCTTTAATAACACGCTCAATGTCACCTTCAATTTGAATGACAATATTAAATAGTCTGTCAGGGGGTGCTACTCGAGTGTCAGCTGTCTCGACAGTAATGAATGTATCAGTTGCTGTCGCCTCCACATGAGGACGCAATGCCTCCCGCAGTGTGCTAACTTCCGCGGCGCTGTCTAGCAGCGTTACTGCCCACATCCAATTCAGGAGTCTCGTTCTCACCGTCTGTGGCATACCTCGCTGTTACAGCTGCAACTTTTTTCTTCTGAAACTGTGGGCGAGGACGTAGAAATTCTTCTGGTTTCCCTCGGACTGGTTGTCGAGGTTGGTCTCGTCCCTGTGGGGCCTCACGACCCCTGCCTCTATCCTGGCGATCTCCTCCACCAGTCTGGGAGGTCGATGGTGCCTGTGAAGAATGAGGAGAACGTGGATCAGGGACCTGAAATCTCTCTGGAGATTTAATTCTCGCTTGGTCGCACAAATCATAAGTGCGTTCAGAAGATACAGAAACCGGGGATGCTGCACGCGACCCTGGCTTTTTCTGTTGCTTACCCTGTTTTTTCAACCTCGAGCTCTTTTTAGTAAAGAACGGTTTCTCATCCTTCTCAGATTGAGTTTTTTGTTGTGGTTGTGATTGAGTTTGCGTTTTAGCAAAAGGCTTAACTCCCAGGCTATTGCGGCCAATGGTTTTATAAGCCTGTGCAATAATTTTCGGTAATTCGTGTGGCTTGTCCGGTTCTGGGATCAAAGCCAAAGCATTAGCTACTTGAAAGTTAACTGCATCACCCTTGACGTTCGCAAGGATTAGATCAGCCACTACATCAAACACTCCCACCAGTCTCATCCCCAATTCCACAGCCGCCTCAGGGCCATGTTCATCCTGCACTCGTTTAATTACAGAGGGGAGTACTGTCATGGAAGGGGTGCCGAAACACTTCGCATATACCGCTGCGAAAACCTTGCCCCAGTTGTTACAATCTGCCAACTCGGGAATTAAGTCTTTTGGCAAACTAATCGTCAAAATCCTGTGTTTTTCCACAGGAGATGTATTAGGAAAAACTGCCTCCAGCTGGTCAAATTTCTCTGCTAGCCAATAAGGTAAATCATCCTTATTTTGTGGGCGCTTGCCCATCACCGAATTAACCATGACAGGACTTATGGTTACACCGCCCGGTCCAGCTGGATGCGCCGCAACTCCAGGAGGGACTCCCTGGACATTGCCAGTAACGTATTGTACCAAAGCTCTGTGAACGCGTATCAAAGACATATGCAGGACATGCAGTTCATCAACCGCAAGCGTCAAATAACGCGGATGTGGGGTATACCCGGACAAGACTGGCCAAGTGGCCCCTTCAATCGACAAGGGGCCTAAACGAATCGGGGTAACCGGTTGTGGGAGGGCGCCATTAAACCAAACACGGTGTTGCCATGCCATGAGCGGTACTTCAAGAGTCCGATAAGGCCTATAAACATTAGGAAGAGCGGTGGCTGTATATTCGTGGAACAGGTTATCAGTCCCATCCATCGCCGGGAAGGTGACCCAAGAGTAAAACACCTCAAAGTGGTAAGCAGGATCCGCTTGTACCACAAAGATCAGATCGACACCCGCGTCAGGCACTCCATACGCTGTCAAATGAGCCCGCAGCGCTGCGCGGCTATGTGCCGCAATGTTGACAGCCATTAAGGCTAAGAATGTTCGACAACCTAGTACGAGGCAGCGCTATATAGGGTTTATAGTAATACCTTTTAATAACTTCAAGCTTGAAAGAACCTATAAAAACATCAATATAGGAGGTACCACCCTCACACACGCTTCCGGAAACGTATGCGAAGGGTATTGTGGACAAGCACTACTCAAGCATCTCGCAGATAAGCAGCCCACCACGTTGGTGGCGCCATGTTGTAGGGATTCTGCACATACACAGAGCTATGCACAGGATAATAGGACCTCGGAGTATAGTGGTGAGCCAACCATGCCCCTTAGTACCCACAATCCCAATCCGACTAGCTTTAGCGTCTCATTCGCAGCGCAGCTACCAATGATTAGACAACCCAGAACACGGTCTCTCTCAGGACTCGCGGGAGCAAGAACACTCTTTCATAACTCACTCATACTTGTCCACAACGCGCGTAATAAGAGACACAGTATAGTTTAAAATGTTTATTTCAACTATCGTGCTCTAAGATACAGTACACGTGCCAGTACTATCAGCATAATGCAAAATGATAAAATAATAAGCATGGTTACAATTCCATAGAATACAAACGGGGACAGCATTTTATAAAGACAGTGGATATAGGGCTAAATAGCCTTACCACCCTCCCCATGCTAATAACTAGTTTATTAAAAATAGAAGACCTCTGGGCTTTGTCGGACGGACCCCCATACCTCAATATCTAGATGCAAGGTTTACATCATCAGACAAGCACAGCTCTTCTCCCCTGGAAAGGTTTTTCTCCAAGTGTTACAAACAGCGAGATCACCATATTAAAAGCACACAAATTTCTCCAGTGCAGCTGTATTCTGTGTTATGTCTAAGTGCGAGGGGCTGACCAGATCAGCAAGAACAAGGGACGTTGTTTTTCGACCTTGTACATGTTGTGCAGACGAAACCCACAGGGAACAGGAGAAAAGGTGAAAGGCAAAAAGGCAGACAGTTCTAATATAGCCGGGCACAGGCAGAGGCTGGAAAACAAAGTCACAAAGTAACGTGTGCAAAAAGGCATCATGGCAGCCAGGCCTAAGCTAACTTAGCAATGTAGGCAAGGAGGCCACAAACCACACTACAAAGGTGTTTCTTGAGAGTCATGGTATTGCACACAAGCGTTTTTCAGTCTATTATCCTCAAAGCAATGGTATTGTGGAAAGGTGGATTAGGGTGTTAAAAGAAGGTTTACAGCTTGCCATCAGCAATGGAAAGAATTGTCATCAAGCTATTAAAGAGTTACTTTGGAGTTACAGGAACACTCCCAGAAGTGATGGGGATTTGTCTCCTTTTGAAAAAATGAGGGGTAGGAACAGTCTGTGTAATTTGAGTCAGAGATGGATGAGGGATTTAGTTTGTAGAGAAGAAGTCAATAAAAAAAGCTATTGAGGATTGCTCTAGTGTGGCAGATAAAAGTCTGTTTTTCCCTTTGAGAGTCAATGATTGGGTGCGTGTGTAAAAGGGGAGAATGGTGAGGTCTGGTGAGTCTAGGTTTTCTGCTCCCATGAAAGTTGTCAGAGTTGTTAAGCAGGTAGTGGAGCTAACTGATGGGAATGTCTGGAGTTTGTCCAAAGTTGTGAAAGTTACTCGGTGGTTATGGCCAGACAATCACAGTTCTGGTTCCAAGTTAGTGCGGGGTCCCAAGTTGGTGTGTGACAACATGAATTGGCGGAAAGAGTTTCGTCATCAACCCAGTAATGTGCAAAGACACGATGTTGTGAGACAGAGACAGAGACCGGCATGGTGCAATGATTATCACATGGGTGTGTTTATTTTTATATACATTTGGGTCCAGCATACGTTTGAACTTTTATTAATGAATATTGTTATTTATGTTCTTGTTGTGTTTATTACAAACCTTTGTAAATCTTTGGTCAACGAAGGGCGATGTGTGGTGTCCTGCTGTTCTCGAGTGGAATCTGGAGCACGGAATGCGTGGACCAGATTCCACACTAGGACGGTTGGCCCAGGCTTGTAGAAGGAGCTACTCGGCTTATCTCTTCTATCAAATAAACTTACCAAATCATTATCGCTGTTTCCTGTCTTCAGTACTTGAGAATATTACAAGACCCTCATGAGCTGAGCCCCCCTTTGGGTTCTGCTGGACTTGTCCCCAAGTCCCCACTTGCAGCCTTTTTGTTACAAGTACTTTGGACTAAACTGTGTAGCGCTCAAGGATACCTACGCGACCACCACCAAGACACACCAGGGCAGGTGAACCTGAACTGCTTGTGGTTCTTTGGACTTTGGCCACTGTAGGAAAGTAGGATCTGCTTCTTATGGTTACCCCCACTTTTTGCTTGATGTTACACAGTTTTTGAATAGTCTGACTGGGATCCTGCTAATCAGGATCCCAGTCTATCTGCTTTCTACCTAAAATGTTATGACATGTACTTAGGTACACTCCAGATTGGATACTGGGGTACCCTTATCAGTCCCTAGTATATGGTACACATGTACCCAGGGCATAGGTACCCCAGAGGCCTCCCATTGGCTGAAGCATGTATTATGCCACCCATGAGAGGCCATGCAAAATGGAACTACAGGGCTGCCATTGCAGCCTGTGTAAGATGGTGCATGCACCACTTACTTTAGATATAGGTTTAGATATAGGCCTTGACAATCCTGAAGGCAGGGCAGCTGGGTTTTACGTGAGAGGGTGCCCATGCATGAGCAGGGCACCCCTGCAGCCTTCGGAGACTATTCTCCCGGGTTGTCGGTGAAGCAGCCAGACATATAGGTAGAGGTGCATTATATGCTCGCGTGAAATGCTATCTCGAAAACGGCTGCAACAAACCATGTCATGTTTGGTATCAAACACCTTGGAATCATATCTCCACACCTGTGCCTTCGGCCTGTGGGTCCACTTGAGGGACAACACTGATTTTCTTGGGCTCCCCTGGTTGCTCCATGCCTGCTATGACTCCCCTTGCTGTGGTGAGTCTTTTGGTCCTTGCTGGGCCAGACCGTAACCTGCTTTGACCTTCTTCGTGGGTTGCCGTTGCCAAGGCTTGTTGGTGCTCCCGCCGGACACCGACCCCTCAGCACTCAACACCCTTTGTGGGACAGCTCGTATCTGGCTCATGGTCATCCTCAACATCTCCTTGTCCCTGCAGCTGTAGAGTCAAGGTCTCCTTCTTCACACCGGAAGCACCCGACATCGGTGGGCATTCGTCTACCGAGCCGCTGGTCACTCCTGAGTGACCCAGACTCTGTCCCCTTTGCTTTCAGGTTCCTTCCATCAAGAATCCACCTGCGGATGCCACCGGACACTTTTCTTCCTTCCAGCAGTGGCATTTCTTTGAAGACTCCCATTGAAAATGACTGCAGTTTCCGACGCCACTTCAACCCTATGCACCCGGCTTCCCTGGGATAGGTAACTCCGGTACTTTAGTATCCCGGGTGGGGTGGCTCTCCAACCTTCTATGTTCCAAAGGGTTTCTTCGTAATCCACTGGGAAGGGTCCTTAAACTTTAAAATTGCAACCGCGACTCTCCCATTGAATTGTATGTAGCACGCGGTCGTGTTCTCACACTGCACCCGTCCTCTGTGGGGTCCCTACTTACTCACGGTGGTTCCTTGGGGTCCCAGCGATTCAACATCCTCTAGACACTGTCTTGACTTGAGTCGTGGTTCTTATACCACTATTTTAGTATATGGTTTGGTCTCCCCTGGGAGCCCACTGTGTATTTGTGCTACTTACGATTGTTTCTGTGCTACAGTGTTGTGTGCTTTGTGTTTATCTGCATGTAGCAGATACTGTGAGGTATTTAAGGTGTTATAATAATAAATATATATTCTTATATCTACTGTGTGGTTCTTCTTTCATTTAACCAATACAATAAGGTTGCATTCTGGTAAAGCAAGCTGCTTAACATTCCTTCAAGACTAAGCCTGAAGGCTGCTCTCCACAGCTACCGCTTGGATAGCTTTCCAAGGTTATCTTTGACCTCTTAAATCACCATGAGGGTTGTTTGGACTGGTGCAAGGTGCCCACTTTAATTAGTGGACATCATATACCAGGCCAACTTCTCACAGCCTCCAAACACCTTAAGTCCTAAAGGACACATTCTACAACCACTTGCAACATGTATTCAGTATATGTCTTTCCTCCCATAGGATAACATTACCGCGTTCAAGGCTCATACCTCAAAAACCCTTATTTCAGCATTTTGCTATTTCTTTGTAAAATTCATAACTCCAAAAGTACTTACCTGATTCCAAAGATCTTGGTGTCTACAATTATATAAAAATCTGTTTTATTTTCACAAATTGGTCTCAGATTTTTTCTTGAGTGTGTGTACCATTTATTGACTCTGTGTGTACAACAAATGCTTAACACCCCCTCTGATAAGCCTAAGGTGCTCGACCACAGTACCACAAATAGAGCACTTGGGATTATTAAAGTAAGCCCCTGTAAACCAATAAGGGAAGTCTGAACTTTTTGCATAGTGTGCCCCTACATTGGCCCACTACATAAAAAGCCAGCTACTGAGTCTAACAGCTGCTGGTTAGTTGTAGCTTTTGTGTGTGGTTATCTTAATGGATGGTACATACTTCTAAAACATTTATTGTTGCTCTGGGCAGGTAAGCATTTAAGACTCACTTAGTATGCACTTTACTGTCTATTTTCATTGGGCTGTTGCACCTTTTCATGCGCTACTGCAGACATGGGCGAGAAAGAATTGTAGATCTACTCAGTATTCATGTCATTGGTTACTTTAACGGGTAGCTACATTCTTTTGTTTCTATTGTTGACATGGGTGGGCTGGTACTATAGATCCACCCAGCATGCATTTTAAGGATTCTGCACTTTATTAGCCCATCATAGGTTTTAACTATATTTTATTTAAGCTTGTCACAGCTGATATTGTAACTTGATATATCTTGCTGTAAGGTGCCACCTGCTACAGGATTTAGATTTGTTAACTAGACACTTTACTGGTTATTCCAGCAGGTAAGCTACTTTCTTTTAAACATTTTTACTGATGACATGGGCAGCCAAGCACTTCAAATCCGCTCAATATGCACGTTAAAGCACTATTTGCACTTGTCTGAAAAATATCTCATCATAACTCAGTCAAGCTTCTTATTGCTGATACTGTAATTCGATGTAAGGCGTTACACGCCACTCAATCAATAAGTCTATGTGTACTTCTGTGTTTTTATGGTTTGTTTTAACTTTTGCAAGGGTTTTAATTCACAGAGTAAATAATAATAAACTTGAAACTTGTCTGATGGAGTCCTATGGCAAAAGAATCCTTCACATCAAATACGCCCTATTAAGTCCCGCCCTAATTATATCCCCTATATATTACAGGTGTCCCTCCATCATATATGTCCTGATGAGGCCCTTACATCATGATACAGGTTGAAACGTTGTTTATTACCATAACAAACAAACTGTTCCCCGATATAAATATAGGGTTATATGTAGACATAAAATGCCTAGTTGGCTATTGAAATTTTCCTTACTTGTTTGCTTGTTAAACACACAGTCCTAATTGATTTTATTTCTCTCCACTCCTCTCCTTCAGTGTTTTTTTTTTCGTTTACTTGGGACACATTGCACCTTTTCTCTGAAACTACATATGTTTTTAAAACTTGTTATCTTGATAACCATTATATGTAGACACATATTGAATGCTTATGGATAGGTTAATATGAGGTACGGTTTTTCTGCCTTTTTTTGATGTGACAAAGCATTAAGTGCATATGTTATGTTATGTTATAAAGGATTTATAAAGCACACGCACACCGGTTGGTTTCATGGCGCTGGGTTTAGGATTAGCCGCGTCCAGTGGAGAGATTATTCATATAGTGCATATAGTGATTTCACTACTTTTAGGGCCTGATTACGATGTCGGTCGGAAACTAAACCGCCCGACTCCTTGTCGGATTCGGTTCCGACCAACTCGTGTTCGGCGTTTCCCCCTGACTGATTATGATGCTTCCGAACACCATTCGGAAGGACTCCCATTGACTTCAATAGGAGCCTGTGTTCCGATCGACCACACAGGCTCCTATGGGGAAAATGGGTGTCTGTGGAAAAACTTGCATCCTGTTGTGGGCACCCCATGGTGCCTGCCACACTGTGCATGGTTTTACAGGGGGGTCCCTTGGGTACCCCCTCAACCCCAAAACCGGAGGACTCAGGATGAAGGGGGACCTGCTAGGGGCCCCCAAAGTCAGTTTCCAACAGCTTTTTCATGTCGGACATACCGAGTCGGGAATGCTGTTGAAATCTGACATCGTAATCGGTCAGTCGGAAACGCTGTCCATTGAGCTGTGCGAATCGGCTCCGACTGACTCAGATACTCTGAATGCCGGTCATAAGCGATTCAAAATGACCGAACGGTTCCCCTTCCGACCGCGAACATCGTAATCGGTCGTTTGGAAATGTTTCCGACCAAGGTGTCAATTACGATGTTGGTCGTAAAGGCTCCGAATCAGATGGCGAGTCCGATTCAGAACCTGTCTTCCCAACCGATTCGGAAAGCTTTCCAACCGACCGATTACGTTAGTCGGACAGCATTCGGACTTTCCGAGTCGGTTCCGAATGGCCTTCGGAGGAACCGAGTCGGTCAGAGCCGATTCGTACAGGTCTACGGACCGCGTTTCTGACCGAGCGATTAGGATGTTGGATTCGGACAGTCTTTCCGAATTGGCTGTCCCGACATGGATCGGCTGTCGGAATCTGACTTTGGGGGCCTGTAGCAGGCCCCCCCTTCACCAGGAGCCTTCTGAATGGGGCCCGTGGGGGTACCTAAGGGACCCCCCTTTCAGACCATGCACAGTGTGTCAGGCACCATGGGGTGCCCGCCACAGGGTGCATGATTTTCCCCACCCACCCCTTTCTTCCATGAGAGCCTGTGTATTCGGTTGGAATACAGGCTTCCATTGAAGTCAATGGGAGTCCGACCGAATGGTATCCAGAACCATCGTAATCGGTCGGTTGGACTCCCCGAATCTGATTCGGTCGGAAACCATTCCGAGACCGATTCGGTTGGAATGCTTTCCGACTGACATCGTAATCGGGCCCCAAGTCGGGAGGATAGGTTCTGACACAATCTAGGAGAATCCCACTGTCGGTCGGAGGCATTCCGACCGACATCGTAATCAGGCCCTAAGTTGGTAAATACTACAAGTGAGTCAGGTGAGGACCAATGTTTTTCCAAAATAAATAGGTTCACGGGTTTGCACAGGCATATGTGTCGCTCTTGTAATATAAGTATATCGTAAATTTGTCAGGATCCCATGGGCTGGATGAAGTTTTTTATATGCTGTTAAATTACGTCTCACATCAGAGGCTTCCCATAGTGACAAGATGTATCTTCAAATTAGCATTTATCAAATATAAGGCACCCAACTCTGTGACCCCAAACTATATCACCCGGAAATTGGTCATGTCATGTGGCCAACTCCTTCAGAGCTCTGTCACCCTTCCGCTGGAAACACCAGCCTTTAAGAAGGCAATAACATTGACAGAAGAAATGCTTCTCAGGAAGTTCCCTAGTGTCACTGGCCAAAAGGACAACCCCATTTTATGAAATGCTCTAGGGTGAGTTGTAGAGCCCATAGTTTCAGAGTCAATCTCTCCTATGAAAGGCCCATGAAGTTATCAAGAACTTGACGCAAACCCCCTTTTTCCACGTTCGCTGCTGGTAATATTTAAGTAAATAAAGTATTTTTGTCTGCAGTGTTAGTGACCCCTACTTTCCCTTTTTACTTTAGTTTGTTACTATGTGCTTTTTACCCTATGTGCTTCAGACCTATGTAATTATAACAAGCCATAATCATCCCAATATATATTATAATTATATTATTGATGCTAGTATTTATGACAATTTGTAAGGAAATGCCTCTTTTTGTCTGATCAACCCAAAAAGTTTGGACTGATGCTGCCGGTTTTTCAACTTTGAGAGTGCACTGAGGCCTGCTAACCGACCTTAGTGCCAGTGTTCTAACCCTATACAAAATGTATGTTGAATTGGCTAACCTCAATTAGCATAAGTTAACTTACTTATAAGTCCTTGGTATATGGTACCAGGTGTACCCAGGGCCTGTAAGTTAAAGTGTCCAACCGGGGCTGCAGCACTAATTGCACCACCCTGAGTGTGGCACAACACAACATGGTTCCCAGTCTGCCACTTTTGACTGGAAGAGCAGTTTTAAAACTGCTAGTTCGACTTTGACATTGATGGAGCAGGGTATTCGCGAAATGAAACCTGCTCAAATTGAACCCTCAATAACATTTATTAACAGTGTGCGGTGAAAAACTAATGTGGAAAAGAGCCTAACATGAGGGAAAATGCTATTGCGCAAGTGCGTACTAAAACACTGGAGTAGGCCGAAAATTCTTCTTGACAAATGAAAATAAAAGGACTAATGCTGTTTTTGTGCACATTATTAATGTTTGCTAGGAAAAATAATATTAACACGGGTTGCGCATGGATAAATGCAGCACTGGGTGGGTGCGTAATGGAAAGCATTATAAGTGATTAATAATGCCTGTGTTTGTTTTCCATAGAAGCATGGTTTTCTGCTTTGCAGGAAACTTTTGGGTTAATGAAGTGAAAATAAATTCTGAAAATAATGTTGAACGAGATGGGGAAGGTGGAAGACAAGTGTCCTTCACAAGTCCTGTGTGCCTGCCAAAAGTTTGCATGAAGAAACAATTTTTTCATCGAGTGAAGGAATATTTCCTCTTTATGCGGCACAAGCGGATAAATGTGACACAGAATTTGCTACATGATCAGGATGGAGGAAACAAATGCTATGACAGTGGCTCAAAATTGTATTTCCTGGGGTGGAAGTAGATATGATGAATACATGAACAATGAAGAAGCTGAGCTAATGGACATGACGAGAGTGGTGTGACAGTACACCCCTTTTCTTAACCAATCATGTGTAGAGAAATCTTTTGTTCGGACACGAATGTGGGTTGGACATCTGGGTTTTAGGGTATAATTGAGGTTTATGGTGGGAGGGCTTAGGTGTTAGTTGGTGGTTTGCTTTCCTACCTGCGTGAGGAGAGGCCTTGTTTGCTGTCTCCTATTCTTGAACTGGCTGTTCCTGTCTGCTGATTCCTGACTTAATCTTTGCCTCTTCAATCTCTTCTTGAGGGGCCTTACTGCTCTCATGGCCAGGGAGTCGTTTTCCTATTTCAATTGGGTTAGTATAGGCAGAAAACTGAATTTGCATAATCATTTGCAAATGTAATTTGTCTCTGAACCTTTTGTCTCTTCGTCTTTCCACTCCTTTATGTGCTGTCAAATGAGATGTATTTTTATCATTATTTCTCTGTTATTGTTACTCTGTGATGATCTATGATTTGTGCTGTATTTTGGTATTGATGAGCATTTTCACATTATTTTTAGATAAAGTACTATAAATATACAAATGAGTCTGTCTTTATTAGAGGTGTTTTCCTAGTTTATGAGTAATTTTAGAACTAAGAATTAGGTTGCCAAACCCTGTCAACTATATAAAGATTGCATCGCCATAATTGATATACTAGAAATGAGGATACAATTTGGACTTTGGTAAGTTTGGTATTTGTTTAAAAATTCACTAACCCAGCGTAAAGGGACTTGTTGGGTAACGATAGTGGGCCTAGTCTGCAGAAAATTATTAGTCCCTGATCGCTGGATCAACATTTAAACCAACGGCAAAGCCGCTACTTCCCTTAACAGCATATATATAAGTCTCCCTGAAGGATGCCCAATTGAGTCCTAAGGCAGGGAGCTGTATATTCTTAAGTAGGACATGAACTTTAATTTGTCCTAACAGTAAAACCCCCAGATTGTTGTTTTACTGTGGAAAGACTAGAGGCCCCATTGGCCAGTACAGGGTTGCAGGCTGACATCGCTGCCCTGCTAACTTCAGAATGGGTCTTCTAAAACTAGTACTTCAAGGTATCAAATTAATTGTGGCATTAAACCCGACTTGATGCCCAAATTCAATTTAATGTCACTTTTAAGGAAAGGCAACTTTTAGAAATGTGAATGACTCCTCAGCCTTAGGACAAGAGAGGCCTGCATTAGAGGGAGGTGTCACCTCCCCCTGCAGTAAGCCACACACAGTGTTGGCCCAAAAGGCCAGCATCAAAAGGCGGGAGGGATCCTGGTAGCTCATTGGCTAGTGATGGCATCATTTCCCAGGGCACTTTCTAGATATAAATATGATACCCCTGGCACCCTGGACCTCATATCACATCTAAACTGGAGATAGGGCCAAAAAAGGACTTCCCTGATGACTCCTGGACCTGGCCAGAGAGGCTGCACCAACCGCTGGACATCACCTGCTGCTCATTGGGCTAGTGAAGAAAGGACTGTGCCTGTGGTGCCTGGCTCATGGAAAAGTTGCCCCAAAACTCCAGGCAGGAAAGGTGAACTCAACGAGTCAGTCAGCTACTCCCTGTTCCAGCACCAGAGCCATAAAAGCTGAAGGAGACCATCCTGGCTAGTCAGCAGCCACTTCTGAAGAATCGCCACTGACCACCGATGTGCAGCCAAAAGACCACCCCTTGACCCTCAAAAGTTGCATCCATATCTGCTGGACCCGGGAGAGTCATCAAAGTATGAATTGGCCATCCAAGATGGACACTAGCCTGTGCATAGAAACCGCTGGACCTGCTGTGGCTCGAGACAGGTAGCGCAGTCAAAGCTGGGCTTCTACTGGCTGAAAGAGGACTTTGACTCCTGTGGCCAAAGATTACCCCACCTCAACTGTGGACCGAGAAATAATCCCAGAAAGACCCCCGTTAACCGCACAGCACCCAGAGCATCTTTTAGCATCCTGCATCCTCAGCATCAGGATTGCTCCATTGAAGTCTATGGCAGTCCTTGCATAAAGTGTGAAACCAGACTGGAGACTGCTTTGGTTGCGACGTAACTGCCTAAATACTCCTTATTGGCCCCCTATTAGATTTCTTCCTGTTAGAATTGGTTGCCCATTCCGGGCCAGAGTAGTCAAACATAACTCTTTAAAACTTTTGAAAGTTTGCAACCTTTACTGTTGCCAATGCTTGTTTGTAGTTGAGACTAAAATGCTGAGATTTACGTTTTACTTAAAAATCTTTATCATACTGGTGTCTAAAATTCATAAAAATGTAATCTATTTTTATAAATTGATTTTGAATTTCTTTCGTGTTTTGCGACTTTCTTATTTTGTTGTTTGGTGCTCCTAAATGCTTTACAATCATTCCTTTGTTTAAGCCTTGCTGCTCGCAGCCACAGCTACCTAGGGTTGGCCTAGAGGTTCTACAAACGAGTCTGATTGGACCAAGACAGTTTAGTGAGTGTATTACACTGTGAGGTCTCACAACCACCCCATATAATACATCACAATCCTCACAACAATATTGTATTATTCCAGTGTTTATGGTTATCTATTTTTTATCTCCAATATCATTTATTTTTATTATGTCATATTTCATAACCATTAATGGTCCGTTTCTGCAGCTACATTGAAATAAATGAATGTTTTAAACTCTTATGTAAAGTGCCTTATCATCCACTAGGTCTCGTCAAAGCTATAGAACTCCCAATAATCAAATATATGGGTGCACTAATGATTCATGACTTGTATCACTGCCTTAAAATCGAGTCATCTACTTTCCAATTCTGGACTTTCACACTAGTAATTAGAAATATTCTAGGCATGAACTTTGGACCCCTTGTTCAACACCTGCCAATCTTCCAAACTATACAAGATCAGAAGGCATGTTTACTAGTCTTGAAATTGTGTGCCATGCCCATCACATAGAGGTACCATTACAATGCTGCAAATATGTTTTGATACCTATGTGTCCTCTTTCAACAATAACATCCCCCACACCAATTGGTGAGAAGAGATGGCTCTGAAAATTGAACTGCTAACAAGCATGAAGCATGTTCTGCCAGAAACTTTAGGGCCCATATTACAAATAAGGCGCACTACCCAGGTCTGCACCACAGTGCACCTTTAACTAAATGCGCCGGGTGCAGACCGGCACAATGCACTCTATTACACTGAATGCACCTTTCCTATTGCAGATGCAAACTTGCACCTGCAGAGGGAACAGGGTATTAGTGAAAGGTTTATCAGCTGTTTGAAGTCGCGGGTCTGCCTTTCGCTGTGCAGGCAACAACCTCACCTGCTTTTCAGAGTGGAGTAAAGTTCTTCCTGCATGCGAGGGCAGTGAGTGACTGCACGCATCTGAAGTGGGATGCTTGAGGAGTCCTTGGGGTCGCTTCTTGCTCCCCTCAAAGGGGCGCTCTACCTCTGCCCCTCCTCTATGTGGTGCGCTGTCAGTGTCTTTGCCTCTGACTCTCACCTGTATTTCCTTATTTGCACCCCATGCAAATGAGTGAACACCCCCTCGTGATGATGCCAGCGCAAAATGTGCGGTGGTGCAATCCATATTATAGAAGGGGCAGCATAAGCGGACGCAAAAGCCCGTTTACCCCGGGGCACTTACTGTAATATGGATCCAGGTGCGCTAAAAACTCCTGAATCATTATTTTTACTGTAAGCTTTCTCGTTTGCTGGAATATGCCGAAGAAACCTTTATACCACTATAACTTGCCCTACTGCAACCTTTATTCCCCGTCACTTTAACAACACAGACGTTTTTGTTTTTTTAAATTCCTGAAATCATTCGGACCCAGACTCAAGCCAATCAGTCCATCCGCCATCGTCTCGGGGAGCGGGACCTCCAGCCTACAAGGTGGCGCTCCCACAGGTGGTAAGGCGATGTGGCCGCCACCACGGCGGCCGCAAGTGCAATACTTAACATTGCGGTGAGTGCTGCTGGCTGCAGCACCCGCCGCAATGTTATGAATGCACTTTTTACATTTCCCTGCACTACGTGGCAGGCACCATGCGGTGCCTGCCACATGATGCAGGGAAATGTAAAGGAGCCCATAGGTGCCCCCCAACCCCAAAACCAAGGTGCCCGGGTGAAAGGGGGGCCCGCTATGGGCCTCCAAAGTCCATCCCCACCAGCCTTTCCATGGTGGGTGAACCGCCATGGAAAGGCTGGCGGGGATGGACCATCGTAATGCCAACAGCGGTGCCTGGTAGGCACGCCACCATTTATGGGAATTCGAGGGCCTCCGCAGCACCGGCGGGCTTAAGGAGCCCGTTGGATGCGTGGCGGTCAGAGTTTCCGACCGCCACGGTCTCGCCCGCCATTATAATATGGCGGGTGGAAAAAGGCTTCACAATGGCGGTGAACCCGCCACCGACAGCCTGTCGGTGGTAGGTTCACCGCCATCGTAATCAGCCCCATTGTTTGGTGTGCATGAAGCAGTTGTCAAACGTGCATGTGTAATGGGGACAGAAATGCCTGCCCTGCTGGTCATGTTGAGATCTTGCAAATGAACTGACCGTAAAAGGGCTTCCAAACGGCTGTTAGTCCAGAACCTCTCTGTGCATTAAACATGCACATGACATCACACGAACGAGAGTAAAGGAACCTTTATGTATATGTATGAGGTCTGCAAGAGTTACTGTTTTTTCTAACCATAGTTAAAAAGTATGATGCACAAAAAATCTGAAATGATGCCTTTCTCCTGAAACGTGGCTGAACCGTTTAATAAATGTAAAGTTTGTCATCAACAGTCATGGCACATATGAACTACAAAAGGAAAAAAACTTCAAGCCACACATTTTATTCCTAGGATAAGAGAATGTAGCAAAATTATTAAAAACTGGATGTTTGGCTGGCTGCATATTTTCATAGGGCAGCATTTGCTAATACCTATCTTTAAATACGACCCCGAGAGGATTCTGCGAGATGCAGTTGAGCTCTTCACACAAAACGAAAGTATGCACGGTGCCCCTCTCTATCTATTAGCCAATTTCGCAGAAGTCTGAACAAAAATAATGACTTCAGAACTCTTCGGAGGAGCATCCGAGGTCTGCACGTATTCGTGCCAATGCATCAATGACAAACTTTTTAATGATCACTTCAACAGTAGAAAAGAAATCTTATTAAACCCTAAACATTTCACGTCTTTTCAATCTAAGGCCAGGACGCGCGAGGTTGGCAAGAAGAACATTTCACAAGTAGAGGATATTAGTCAAAAATGCATCAATACCTTCAATGGCGAATGGCTTCCCTACTGTCAGCAGTTTGCAGTCAGCATCTATGGACACCTCGTAGTCCAGCAGCGCCTTATCCATGATGAAGGCGTCCAGGGTTTCCGGATCATTCCTGCATTTAAGATCCAGACAAAACAGAATGGCGAATTAGCTTCTTCCATCGAAAGTTACTAAGAAAGTTCAAGCAAAGGCACACTGTTGAACTACATAAAGGAAATAGAATATAAAGGACATTTTAAGGAAAATGACATCCTTTAGTCAAATCTCTAAGAGCCCTCCATTTGAAAATGGCTTTAAACCACACTGTCACCATTTCAATCAAACAGGATTCTACAAAGAACAACTTCTGCGTTTGTAGTAAAAAGTCACACAATGTGCTGGAGACTTTATTAGGTCATTCATGTACATCAAGTTTTCACATGTATATGCCACTCTCTTAACTTACTAGGTAAAGTAAAATAGTTATTGGTGGAATGGTTGTATTATCGTTTTCATCTCACTGTGTTACAGACAGGAAGCAGCCTTATGCAAATCAGTTTGAATCCTGCTCCAATGGGAACAGTCAAACCCAAACTGATGGACTGCATCAATTTTGAGCAAGCACACAAACAACCGAGATCGACTTTTTAGGTCTGGTTATTAGCCAAGACCTTTTGATTTTACTAAAATTATATGTATACTACACTTACTTAAAGGGACGTTCAACCAGCTCTCTTTATCCATTGGTCTGTTATGTCATTTACATTTTGCTTCCTCCGACTACAGCATACAGCATAGGACGAGGGCTCAGCCTACTTAAGCCACTTGTTAACTTCACTTTGAGTGACTGCATGTTGCTCTTTCACAATTAGGTCATCCCTACACAACGCAGTTCCCATCAATGCCAGTGTTTCTGTTTTTACTTTATGATTACTTTAGTGTTGCCCTTGAGTTTAGAGCCTGATGTTATAGCAGAAAGCTTTTGATGTAACCAATGCTCATTCCAGCCGTATCGTTTCCTTTCTCCTGCCAATGGTGTTGTAAATTGCTTTTGGAGCACCTTATGTTTTTATACCTAACACTATTTCACAGCATAACAGACTGTGTCCATTTGAAACTGTTCTGTATTAAGTTATTCCTTCTTTCTTTCATTCCTTCCTTCTTTCCTATTTTTTCATCTTTCTTTCTTTTTTTGACCTTTTTTCTTGCCTACTTTCTTTCCTTATTTCTTGCTTTCTTTCTTCGCTTTGTTCTTTCTGTCTTACCTTCTTTCTTTTACTTTTTTCTGTTTTTCTTTCTTTCTTTCCTTCTTTCTTTCCTTATTTATGTCCTTCTTCATCCTTTGTTTGTTTGTTTGTTTCTTTTCTTCTCTCTCTCTCTCTCGTTCTTTCTTTCTTCTTTTTCTTTCCTGCTTTACTTATTTCTTGCCTTTTTCTTTTTTCTTTCTTTCTTTCTATTTCCTTTTTTCTCTTTTCCTTTTCTTTCTTTCTTTTTCTCTTTCTTTTTCTCTTTCTTTCTTTCTTTCTTTCTTTCTTTCTTTCTTGCCCTCTATCTCAAAGGTAAGAGGTTAGCAGCAACTGCCAGACCGATTGGCTTTTTCAGGTCTGTGTTAGCCCAGACCTTTCGTTTTTACTAAAATTATGTATATAGGGCTTATAGGGCTTTTCAACCAGACTTTATCCATTGATCTGTGGTTGTGTCATTCACATTTGTCAAGGGGCAATGTGTCAGCCCACCTCAGCCATTGGCTGACTTCACTAAGAGGTACAGCATGCTGCCCTTTCACAAGAAGCACATCCAAACAGAATTATTTCCCTTCAGTACCAGGGAGTACTATGGTAGTGTGTGCTTTTTTGAGACCCAAAAACATTTTTGCCTTCAGCCTACGTTATATTTTGCATTGATGAGGCCTGGCAGCTTTCCAGACAATAATGTTTTGCAAAAACCATGACAAAACACAAGAAAAATTGCAGAAAGGCTGGCGGCCAACACTGGACCTATTAGCTTTGGCAATGCTTGTTACTTATTGACATTCTTCACGAGTTGCAGCTCAATCTCTGGGCCTACCTGTTGCACTTAGGGTGTCTTACTGTGTAAATCATTCTCAGTTATTGGCAGGGTGGATCACACTGCAGTATATCATTTTGTTGCTCAATCTCCTCCAATACTGGTAAAGAACATAATAAGGAAAAGGAAGGAAGAGGGAGCAATAATAGAGGCTTATTTACTTATTTATCAGCATTCCTCCAAATACAAGCAACACAGAAGCCACTGAATCAAGAAAAAGATCTAAGATAAACATAAAAGCCATCTAATCATGAGAATATGGCCCACCCAAAGCCCATTATAGATACAAATTATGGATTGGAATTAACAGGTCAGCGACAGACATCTGTATGTAACCGAGACCTAATAAAAAAGGATTGTGTGGGTTAACGGGTGGGAGGTAACTGGACGGTGCTTTCAGTTCCTAAAACAGGAGCACACCCCAATGCTTAATGCTTGCCTTCCCAAGAAAATGTAATACAAAAATGACAAATTTATGTTTTCTCCAACAGAAAAAGAGAACACATTTTTCTGTTCATGCAGGGTTGGACAGGCCTTTTATTCCACCAGGCATTTCCCAGTTGGGCTGGAGTTCTTGAAACCCGATTTCGAAAGTACAAGGCCGCTCCTGGTTCCGCGGTCACTTTCCTTATCTCCATGAGGTTAATTGCAGCAGGCATGAGGAGGCTTCAAGAGAGAGAGGGAGAGGGAAATGGAGGGAGTGGGAAAGTAGAGAAAAAACAATCAGACAGGAAGAACCGAGAGAAGATAGGAGACAGAGAGAGAACAGATGAATGGAAAGAAAGAGATAGCTTGAGGAGATGAAGGGAGCATGGCTAGTTTGCACATTTTTGCCCGGGCTGCTTTTAGCTCCCCAGTCTGGCTTGTTTTCATCTCAATCACTTGGTTAACATTCCAGTGATTTATTTTTTGCAATACCATCTTAATTTCAGTGTTCACTATGCTGGTGTTGACTTCCTACTTTACTGTCAGAATAACATCTATATTCCTCTGACACACTTTCTTACCGGTTCTTCGTTGGCTCCTCTATCTTTGCTAAGAAAACATTTGTTTCAGTATCTAACAGAAATTGTTGCAGCTTTGCTGTATGGTTCTGTGTTGCCTTTGCTTTATTGTCCTTACTCTTTGATCAAGTATTATTGGTAGCCACTTGGCAGCCCTCGAGGGTAGCACCTGCAGCCAATGCTTAATTTGTAAAAAAAGAAGTGCCAGGGCCCTCCTCAGGAGACCACTGCATCTTGCACCACCCGTTGTCCCTTCCAGCCCCGCCAATGGCATACCAACACAACTACTAACCATCACACTCCTACAAGAGTGACAATTCAGATTATTCCATGCACACAAAGCTATGAAAATGGCTTGGGAAGCAGGTGTTAATCCTTTTAAATGTTTATTTAATTAATAAACAACTGTTGTGTGCTCATCTTTAACTTAGACAAACAGCGCCACCATGTGGCAGACTGCCATAAGTACCAGTGTTGGCAATTAAGTGCCGGTGCCGAGCACCGGAAACCACGGCTCTAGTACTACCTGCAGCATGTGCTGCACTTGATCCATTAGCAATGAGATGCTACAATCTATATTTGAAAGGCTCTCTTTGCCCTCTCACCCACTGGGTTGGTTAACACTAAATTGTCTACCAGGAAAAAAAGGCAGAAAGACAGGAACTAAATTTTGTTTTGCATTTCAGATGTATGACAATTTGCACTATGACATATAATGGAATTATGCATTTTTTGGGTGGTAGTGTTCTTCGAAAAACCATCGATTTTTCTCATTTAACACATGATACATCATCTACTGCATAATTTGAAGATTTCACAAAAAACAGAAATGTTTCTTGCTCAAAGGATCAAATTTTATTAAGCAAAAAGCGCATAGCAAAGCGGTAAGAGCATAACAGACAGCCATACACTCTTTGTTTTGGCCAGTGGGGTGGGTGCAGAGCCTAACAATATGGGATGCATATGTTATTAAATTAGAGGCGAAGTCAGACGACCGACCACCCTGAACACTGTCCACAAGAAACACATCATAGTGTTTTATCTTGCCCCTCCCCTCCTCTAGGGAGGGCAAATGGTTGGGAATCACAAGTAATATGCCGGATAGGAGGGTGGTCCACATGGCACTGGTGTCGCATGTTGAAGAGCATAGGTGGGCATCATATGGTCGGTGGTAGACGGAGACATGGGCACTGTAGGGGACAGTTACTTGGAGCAGTACCGGTGCGTGTTATGCATTTTACATGGCGAGGACACAGAAGCGGTAGTTAACTAGGTTTTGTTATGCACTGTTCGGTTTAAGTTTTTCTCACTTCCCGTGAGGTACTAGTATCATCACTGGGGACAGACACTTCAGTGGCAGCTGGCATCAACGGAAGAGGGGGGCGTGCGTGCACTGAAACAAAATTTAAAAAAATCAAGATAAATGGGCACGTGCAAATATAAACTTAAAATATAAGAAAACACTTACCTGACAACAGGACCTCCTGCAACGGACCTCGTTGCGCTGCAGCCCGGCCACCAGGAAACTCTCTTGACCAATCAGGGGCCTGCTCTCACCAGCATGAGAGCAGCACCCTGATTCGAGGGAGCGGCCTCTCTCGGTGCTCCACAGCGCTCTGGAGGCCTGCTCTTACTCTAACCCAGCTGTCTTAAGATAGCTGGATTAGAGGTTTCAAAGCGCGCATGTCTGGATGGCCATCGCAAGACAGCCGGTCAAAAAGACATGCGCACTTTAAAAAGTGCACATGCAACCCACCCTCCTCCCAGTCCCTGCTGCTGTCATTCAGCAGCAGCCCGCCCCCCGTGCTGACGCTCGTTCAAGACGGGAGGATGTCAGGATGAAAAATAAAATGGCAATGATGAATTGCCATTTTATTTTCCATCTCGGGGCTCAGGGGCAAATAAGTGGGGCGATGCTCCTCCGCCCCAATGGAGGAACTGCCCCGAGACACTTATGGGATTTCCAGCTCAGTTCGAGTAAATGTCACTACACATCACAACAATGGCAATGGGGGCACATTACTTGATATTCTTCTGGTTTCCCTCTGAACTGGTATGGGTTGAATGATTGCACTTTGGAAATGTAATCAAAACTGTAAATGACAGTAAAGAGCAATTTAAAAAAAAAAGTTTGTCAACCCTATACCATAATTTGGTCCTCCACTATTGCATAAGTCCAGTGTTACTGCATATCTCGATATCATTCACTATTCTGGCTTTTCAGCCAACAGCATGCTGCATATGCGGGGATTAATGTTTTGCTTTCAACACCACCATTATTGCTCAAAACCCCACCCTGAAACGTGCTGCTGACTATAGTGCCAGAATTGGCCTCAGGTGTTATGCATTACATTAACCCACTTGTCAGCTATATTTTAAATTTTTACAAAGTCATTCAGTTAATTTTTAAAGAAAAACTTTTCTTTACACATAAAATCAAAAGTAAACTCTGATCACATATTTTGTGAAATTTCACGCTTTTATACACATTGTGCATTCAAATAAGCACTGGCAATGCAAATTGTTTTGTCTTTTTTATAGTGGACAGTTTAATACAGAGCTTCACAGCACAACAAAGGTACAGCATGGACAGATGTAGCTCAACCTTCCCTAACACACAGAATAAGTAAAAGACAGGTCGCAGAAGCAAGAGGGACATCAAATGGTTCTCTCACACATACAGAACAGGTACAATACTGGTAGCTAACACACAACAGGGGAGTGAGGAGAGTTAAAGGACTGTTGTGTGCTCTCTGTGAAGACACATAAACATACAAGAAATACAAATATCCTGTACGAAACAGCCATACCTTCCATTGAATTACCATAGATTCATGTACGCACATAGGAGGATGAACCCTACCCTATGTAGCGTAGTATTCTTCATGAATGGGTGCCAAATCTAGCATCTAAGAGCACTACTGTTCACTGGTAGTTTTCTAGTCATGGGTTCCCTAGTTTGGGTGAGGTTATGTCCCTCATGCTGACATTTATGTTTTTCTCAGACCTATATTAAAATTGTGTGTGTAAGAGTAAAGGGAACAAAAAAGTAGTTAAAGAAGTAAAAAGTACAAGACTCAAAACAAGAGGTTTTAGCAATGGACAGCACTGCTCAAATATTTCCCATACAGGATGAGGCTCCTTCCTAAGGGCTAAATCCTAGTATCTCACATCAAATATTGTGAAATAGTCCCTGCCTTACTGGGCATGTTATACACATATTTTCAATATATCCTGTGTTTTCATAAGCTGGAGCAATAGCAGTGGAAACAACCCTTCCTCATAGAACAATCCCATCTTGAGCAGAAACAGTATAAGATTCCATCTGTCAGTGGACAGGTACAGCCAGAGCAGCAGCAGTGCATGCTTTCCCCATCACAGGACAAGTACAATTCACATAAGAGCAGTTCAAGCTTTGCTTCCTCAATGAACAGGTACAGCATGGCAGTAGCAAAGCAAGCTTTCTGCTCCTGCAGCAGTGTAATCTTCCATCCACCGCAAAAGAAATTCAGCAGCCAGCCTAGGTCAAGATTTCATCGCTCACAGAACATACAATGTTAAAGCACAAATTACGTGGATTATAGGCGGATGAGTCAGTGAATACACAAGTTTTGACACCATTCTCACTTAGGTGATATTCCGCTTCAGCATCCTGAAAGTCCTACTGCTGTCACGCAGAGGCCTGCTTTCACTGCTGTAACTCCTGTTGTCATATTTTGCAATCTTACTGTTAGACCTGCCATCCTTACGGTGGTCTTTCCCCCAACTTTTTGCCTTTTTGCCTCCCATTTTTGCTGATTCTTTTTGTTATCTTTGGCCTCTGACAACATTACCACTGCTAACTAGTGCTAAAGTGCATGTGTTTCTCCCCTAAATATGTTGAAATTTGTGTATACCTGATTGGCATATTTGTTGTATTGGTAAGTCCCTTGTAAAGTGCTATACCATACACCCAGGGCCTTTACTTCAAATGCTACTAGTGTGCTGCACCACTGATTGTGCCACCCACAGAAGTAGCATTTCAAACTTGTCTCTGGCCTGCCACTGCAGTGCCTGAGTGTGAAGTCTACTGCCACTTCGACTTGGCATTTAAAACTACTTGCCAAGCCTTAAACTCCCTTTTTGTTACACATAAGTCACTTCTAAAGTAGGCCCTAAGTAACCCTTAGGCCAGGGGGCTATGTAAGGGAAAGGTAGGACATGTACCTTTATGTTTTTCATCTCCTGGTAGTGGCAAACAGCCTATCTAGTTGTTCACTACTGTGAGGCCTACCCCTCTCATAGGCCAGCATTGGGAATTCCTTAACACACTTTTAAGCTGTAATTCCTGATCAGAAAGGAGTAGCTTTTTTGTGTTTGATATGTTTGAGATGGTAATGATAAATCCTCCTTACTGGTGAAGTCGGATTTAACATTACTGTTTTAGAAATGACACTTTTAGAAAGTGGACATTTCTCTTTGCTTACTGCTCTTTGAACCTGACAGCCTGTCTCCAATACATGTCTGAGTTGGGTGGCAGCTACACTTTATACATTCCCTTTAGACAGCCACAAACACAGGAAGGTGAGGCTCATCTGCATTCTGATGAGTCTTCCTGGGCAGGGAAGGGATGGGAGGGGCTGACACTTATACTTCACTAGGTAGTGTCCTGTCCATACACAAAGCACTGATTCCCCCCTCACACCCCCAGGGTTAGCCTGGCAGACAGGACTGGGTTGAAAGGGATCCTTGTGCAGTTCACAGAGTTCTTCTGAAGTCACCCCCTACATCAAAGGCACTCTTGGTTATAGGTACTGGGTCTCTGACCCCCTAAAATCAGACACTTCTGGATCTTGAACCGAACCTCTGTCAGAAGGACTGCTGTGCTGCCTAAACGACTCAACTGGACTACATTTCTGGAAGGACTGCTTTTCTGCCTGTTGCCCTGCTGCCCGCTGCTCCCTGAATCTGCTGGAAGAACTCTGGAAGGACTTCTTTTCTGCCTGTTGCCCTGCTGCCGGCTGCTCCATGACTCTGCTGAAAGAACTCTGTCTTCCTTCCAAGTGATCTCCAAGGGCTTGCTGGCTTGCCTCCTGTTTTCTGAAGTATCAGGGACACCGAAGACTTCCTACAATTCTTGTGGTGCTGCTGGACTCTGTATTCTGTGAGTCCTACTCTTGCCTGAAGTGCCTTCTCTAAGCTCTGGGCCTCAGAAGTGGGTTATGCAGCTGTTTTCATCAAAAACCAATGCACTGCATTGACTGTGTGAGAAATTCCACTGCATCGCCCTTCAACGCTGAGGCTGCCCGACGACAGCGGTTCCAGAGCCTGAGTGGCTTGATGACAACGCATTGCCTTCACTCCAGCGACGTGGAAAAGGTTAGCACATCAAGCCTTCAGAGTGGACGCTTTGCTCAATCCAAGGTACTTTCTCAGCGTGCCCTGCGTGGGTCCTGTAGCCAGTCTGCCCTCCATCGTGGCCGGCCTGTACTTTGGATTTGCACCGGTCCCTCGCAACCTCAAATAACCGTTTGACATTTAGTGACTTCTAAGCACTATTTTTGCCTTTAATCTTTAAAAGTTTAATTTTTGTCGTTTTGGTCTCATTTTGCTCAGAGAAATATTCTCTATTTTACTAAACTTGTGTGGAGTCTTTTAATGGTGTATTCATTGTGTTACTGTACTTTACACATTACTTTTGTAGATAAGCCTGACTGCTCTGTGCCAAACTACTAGAGGGTGAGCACAGGCTATCTTATTGTGTATTTAGCTTACCCTGACTAGAGTGGTGGTATTGCCTGGCCTGGGTGCATATCTCAGCCAACCAGGAATCCCTTTTCTAAAACTTACTGTCACTTCCTTTAGGTCCAAATGCTGCTGTTCACATGCACATTTGTCAAAAGATGGGCCCTAGCTATACCAATACAGAGACATTCCCTGTACATGGTGTGAAAGGGAATGGGGAGCAACATGTGCCCAGTATAGCCAGGTTAAATAAAAAATGTCAAAAACAAAACTAAATACCTTTGTTCCCCCCACTGTTGACCCTTCTACCTCTATATTCCCTTGTTTTTTATTTGCTATTGTTTTCTCTTTCTCACTCACTCTCTATCCAGCTTCTACTTCTATCCATTCTCTCCTTTCCTACATTTTCCCTCGTTTTCATTCTCTTTCGCTCTCTCATGTGCACATCTCAATGAAATACTCTTCTCACAAACACATGCACACATTGCATTCCCTATTTCAAATCCTCCTTTACATCGCAAACCACGCTTACTTGCCTTTCTCACACATCTAACCTCCCTTACACTATGCCTATTTTTGCTCATATCATTCTTGTAGGAAAGTAGTATCTGCTTCTTATGGTTACCCCCACTTTTTGCTGATGTCACACTGTTTTTGGACTAGTCTGACTGGGATCCTGCTATCCAGGACCCCAGTCTATCTGCTTTCTCCCTTAAATTGCTATGTATGTACTTTAGGTACACTCCAGATTGGATACTGGGGTACCCTTATCAGTCCCTAGTATATGGTACACCATGTACCCAGGGCATAGGCACCCCAGAGGCCTCCCATGGGCTGAAGCATGTATTATGCCACCCCTGAGAGGCCACTCAAATTGACACGACAGGCCTGCTACCGCAGACTGTGTAAGCTGGTGCTTGCACCACTTACTTAAGATATAGGTTCACTATATCTATCTAAATCACTACACTTAAAAACCTATCAGTCACCCCTATGGCAGGCCTTATCAATCCTGAAGGCAGGGTGCTGGGTTTTACGTGAGAGGGTGCCCCTGCATGAGCAGAGCCCCTCTGCAGCCTTCGGAGACCATTCTCCAGGGTTGTCTGTGATGCAGCCAGACATATATGTTTAAGTGCATTATAACCTCGCGGTAAATGCTAACTTTAAAACGGATGCTTAGAAACATGTCGTGTTTGGTGTCAAACACCTTGGAATCATACCTCCACTGTATGATTCCACCCTTCTAGAACCACTACTGTGGATCACCGGTCTACCCGGTACCAGCTTTCTCGACCTGGGCAGCACAAAATGGATGCTGCCAGCCACAGACACGATTCTGCTCTCCTGCTGCTGAGCCAAGCTCGAGCAGAGGAAGGCATGACAATAGGCATCCTGTCACAGGGAGGTGTGACCACCTCCCAGACAGGGTTTAGTGTATTGGGGCTGGGTGGGTGCACTCTGAGAGTGCCAGAAAGTCTGCACTGGGGGCACATTTGGTGTCCCTGTGAATAGTCCAGCTCAAACCAGTTCTGGGAGCCATTGGCTCCTGCTCTGGCACAAAACTGGACAAAGGACATGGGTGTAGCCACCCCTCTGTCCTGCCCCTCCCCTCCCCTAGGAGGGTCCACAGAATCTTTCCAACCCCTTCCCATGGGTATAAAGTGGGCAACCTGACTACAGGACTGTAGATTTTACCTGGACAAGATTCGGCTAAGACGAAACCAAGTACTTCGACTGCCTGCACGATGCTGGATGACTGAAGAATCTCCCTTGGAGTAAAGGAGTTACTCCCCTGCAAAAGCAGGCACCTAAACGCATCTGACCGGTTTGCTTCTCCCAAGCTCCTGAGTACTCCGAAGATTTCAGCAACACAGGAGGTGGCTTCCCGAGGTCCTAGAGGTTGATCTGCCCTCTCAGCAATTCTGAGACTAGTATCCCTTGTGGGGACCGTGCAACCCGAACCCCTGTGCACCGCATACATTTGCAGTTGCATATGCTTAGTGACAATTCCCGAGCTTGTGCATTGGACTCCGTGTAGTCCCAACCCCGAGCAGTATTTGCACTGAAGATTTCCGGCCTCCACTCCACGAGTGTCCTGTGGGCTGGTACTTCGCAAACTTGCTTGAGGTCTCCTCACAATCCCTGGTCTGTTGGCCTGAGGGTCCTGGCGAGGGTCACCTTGTTAATTCTTGGGCTTACCTGGTTGCTCCAGACATGCCCTGACTCTCCAGTGCTTGGAGAGTCCCCTGGACCTTGCTGGTCCACACCGTAACCTTGTTTCCTCTGACCACGTGGGTTGCCGTTGCCGAGGCTTGTTGGTGTTCCAGCCGGACATCGACTCCTCAGCACTCGTCATCCTTTGTGGGACAGCTCACCTCCAGACTCTGGTTGTCTTCGGCATCTCTTGGTCCCCGTGGCTGCAGAGTCAAGCAACCCTTTTTCACTCCTGAAGCACTCAACATCGGTGGGCATTCGACTACCGAGCCCCTGGTCACCTGAAGTGACCCAGACTCTGTCCCCTCTGCTTTCAGGTTCCTCTTACCTTGAATCCAGGCTTGGATTCCACCGGACACTCTTCGCCCTCCTGGCAGCAGGACTTCTTTGCACTCCTCCATTGAAAACGACGAAGGTCTCCGACACCACTTGACCCCTATGCACCCGGCTCCTCTGGGATAGGTAACACGGGTACCTCAGTACTCACTGGTGGGTTGGCCTTAGAACCTCCTATGTTCCAAAGGGTTTGCTCGATGTCCTCTTAGAAGTGTCCTTAACTTGTAAATTTGCAACCGCGACTTTCCCATAGAGTTGCACGGAACACGCGGTCGTGTTTCCTCACTGCACCCGTCCTCCGTGGGCTCCCTGTGTCACTCCTCTGGGTGGTTCCTTGGGGTCCCAGCGATTCTACGTGCTCTAGGCACTGTGTCTAGTCAAGTCGTGATTGTTATACCATTTTTTTAGTATATGGTTCGGTCTCCCCCTGGAGCCCACTGTGTATTTTGCTACTTACGAATGTTCCATCGTTACAGTATTGTGTGCTTTATGTTCTAATCTCGTGTAGAGATTAGTAGAGAGTGTTATATTAATAAATACATATTTTTATATAACTACTGTGTGGTTCTCCTTTCATTTGGTCATTCAGGAGGTGATATTCTGGTAAAACAAGCTGCTTTACATTCCTTCAAGATTAAGCCTGAATGCTGCTCTCCACAGCTACCACTAGGATAGCTTTCTAAAGGTTATCTTTGACCTCATACATCATAAGGGTTGTGTGGCCTGGTACAAGGTGCCCACTTTAACTAGTGGACATCATGTACCAACTCACCTTCTCACAATTCTCTTTCTCTTTTTTACATGCACTTTGACTTCTTTGCTGTCTCTCTTACACAGATGCACACGCTCAAGGATGTCTGTGGTCTTTATAACCCTTAACAGCAGCTCTAATGTTGAATGATCATTTCTTGAAATTAGCCTGGTTCAAACAGGGTGTTCCACAGTTTGGCAGTACCAACTTAGAGGCCCTGCTGATAAGATCCGAAGAGAAAATCCTATGCAGGACTGTAGGCTTAAATCAACGTAGTGATGATTTCAAGATGAAACATCAGTGGCGGCTCGCACAGGTCACAGCCTAAGAAACTATGCTGGAATCAGGCACACAGCTGACAACCACTTCAAACTGGTATTGGATGCACGCGCACCAGGCGCTGTGCAATCCCACGGTTGGCTCTTCATCTGTTCAAAGGGTTGAAGGCTGCCAGTTGTGTTAGCCATTGTTCAAATTTCAGAAATGATTGTTCTATGAATTGAACTATGCCGTCAACGAGCAGTAGCTCATGATAGTGTCTCTGAATTGTACTTGATACAAGGACACCTCTTCAACATAACTGATGTTCCATTTAGTCATAGAAATACATAGCAATTAAAACTGCCCTTAATTACAGAATGTCTGTTAGCTATTCATTATTTCACAAAGCACCCCCACTCAAAGCTGCTATGAAGTTAGAAATAATTCATATTTATTCTTTGTACAGTACAATTAAAGTGCATTCAAGTATATTCCAAACTCAATCACCTCCGCTGTATGTGACATTGAGAACTTAATGCTTCGAAACACAACGCTTAATTATTTTTCAGAGCTGAACATTGGATCTAATGAGCCGTGTTGCTGTAAACTGCACTTGGCAACAAGAAACTGGTACCAGATTACATCTCCTCACAAGAAGCTGCTATCGTGATTACCACCCTGGGGAAAAAAGCCTGCTACAACAAGCTGTGATAGGCGAAGTTAATCGCAGGCATTTTTGAAGTACATTCAAATTACTCAAATAATTCATCTATGTGAGGAATTGGGTTGTTGGTTGAGGGGGTGAAACCCTACCCAAGCAATGGACACAATCCATGTCAGGATTTGATTTCCCACTGGTTTGTTTGCAGTTTGATATGCTCTCCGCACTGCATGTTCAGCTTGCAAGATTTATCATAATGTTGTGTACGTGAAACAACAATTGTGTCTATCTGTTCATGTCTATTATTTTTATGGTTTTTCTTTTTACAAGTCACAATTGAAGGATCCTCACAGTGAGACTCCTTTCATATATCAGTCTAATATGCTAAACTTTACTTTACTAAAATTAGAATGTTATTGATATCCACTAAACTATTTTGATCAAGTAGATTAGGTTAATTTTACGGTCCTGATGAATTGCCGTTGACTCCTTCGTGAGCAGTTGAAGGCAAAAAATATGTAGACCTCCTAAAGAATCCAGGATTCATTGTTGTCCTCTTGAATTCTATGCTTGTTTTTATACTTGGCATGAGTTCTTAGTTGTTCTAATTAAAGGTCTTTCTTATCTGAACCCATAGCCAATTTTAAAAACAACTCATATTTGTAATCTACCACTTCTTCATCCCTCACTCCAACTTAGTGCAGGGCATTACTCGGCTTCCCGAGTAATAAAAAGAACTTACGCAAAGAGCCCCCTTGTAGGGGTCCACTGGGCATTGAAGCACTCGCCCAGCGAGGAACACAGCCTGATAATGAAGCATGCCACTTCGGTGAGTGAGGGCTTGTGTATCCGACAAAGGATGCATCCTCCTAGTGGCCTATAAAAACATAATAACGCTAAAACACACACAATAGTGAGAAAGTATAACACCCTTTTTCATTGAGCCAAAAAAGTCCACCTTTAGGGATTTTTTTTGACATACCATTGTTTTTGTAACAGCACACTATTTTGTTCTTGTTATACACTGATGATATACTACTATTCGTTAAAATCTCCGCTGAAATCCTAGATCCTATTATATGAGCTGATGTTAGTTTTTGTGGCTTCTAGAGCTTATGTATAAATTGGACAAAATAAGATATATTCCCATTTACGAGCAAGACTCAAAAAATTGTCTTGGAGTTCCCACTTGCATGGCGAGAAGACTCTGTCAAGTGCTGGGTATTCTGGTGAGCAGGGACAGGGAGTTGCTACAGTGAGATAATTATGGGCCGTCCTATAGAAGTTGACAACGTAGATAGAGCGATGGATCATACTCCCGCTCTCCATGGTGGGTCGAGTGGTATTGATTAAAATGCTTGTGCTTCCAAAGTTACTCTATCTTTTTGTTAATATCCCCATCCCCCAGGAAAACATTTTTATGTAAAAGTGTATTCCCAAACTCATAAGGCTAGTTTGGGTGGGAATCACCTCAGATCAATCACGGCATTTATAGAGCGCGCTACTCACCCGGGAGGGTCTCAAGGCGCTGGGGGAGGGGGTAAGTTACTGCTCGAACAGCCAGGTCTTGAGCTGCTTCCTGAAGGCGAGATGGTCCTGGGTTCGCCGAAGGTGAGTGGGGAGGGAGTTCCAGGTCTTGGCCGCCAGGTAGGAGAAGGATCTTCCTCCGGCGGTGGTTCTGCGGATGCGTGGTACGGTGGCGAGGGCGTGGCTGGTTGATCGTAGCTGGCGTGTGGGCGTGTAGAAGGACATGCGGTCGTTGAGGTACTTTGGGCCCAGGTCGTGGAGGGCCTTGTGTGCGTGGGTGAGGAGTCTGAACGTGATTCTCTTGCTGACGGGGAGCCAGTGCAGGTCTTTCAGGTGTACGGTGATGTGGCTGTGTCGGGGGATGTCCAGGATGAGTCGTGCGGAGGCGTTCTGGATGCGCTGGAGTCTCTTTTGAAGTTTGGCTGTGGTTCCGGCGTAGAGGGTGTTCCCATAGTCCAGTCGGCTGGTGACGAGTGCCTGGGTGACGGTCTTCCTGGTTTCAGTGGGGATCCATCTGAAGATCTTGCGGAGCATGCGCAGGGTGTTGAAGCATGAAGATGAGACGGCGTTGACTTGTCTGGTCATCGATAGGGAGGAGTCCAGGATAAAGCCCAGGTTGCGTGCGTGGTCCGTTGGCTTGGGTGCGGTGCCCAGGGCCGGGGGCCACCAGGAGTCGTCCCAGGCGGAGGGTGATGAGCCCAGGATGAGGACTTCCGTCTTGTCTGAGTTCAGTTTAAGGCGGCTGTTCCTCATCCAGTCGGCGACGTCTCTCATCCCGTCGTGCAGGTTGGCTCTGGCGGTGGTGGGGTCGTTGGTGAGGAGAGGATCAGCTGGGTGTCGTCGGCGTAGGAGATGATGTTGAGGTTGTGTCGGCGTGCGATGGCTGCGAGGGGCTCATGTAGACGTTGAAGAGGGTCGGGCTGAGTGAGGATCCTTGTGGAACGCCGCAGATGACTTCGGTGGCTTCGGATCTGAACGGGAGAGGCGGACTCTCTGGGTTCTTCCGGCGAGGAACGAGATGATCCATTCCAGTGCTTTCTCTCGGATTCCGATGTTGCTGAGGCGCTTCACTAGGGTGCGGTGGCAGACGGTGTCGAACGCCGCGGAGAGGTCCAGGAGGATGAGGGCAGCTGTTTCCCCGTTGTCGGTTAGGGTTCTGATGTCGTCGGTGGCTGCGATAAGGGCGGTCTCGGTGCTGTGGTTGGCCCGAAACCCGGACTGCGAGGGGTCGAGGGATCCATTCGTCTCGAGGAAGGCGGCAAGCTGTCTGTTGACGGTCTTCTCGATGACTTTGGCCGGAAACGGAAGGAGCGAGATGGGGCGGTAGTTCTTGAGGTCGGTGGGGTCCGCCGTTGGTTTCTTCAGGAGGGCGGTAAGCTCGGCGTGCTTCCAGCTCTCCGGGAAGGTGGCGGTGTGGAAGGAGGAGTTGATGATGTCCCGGAGATGGGGTGCGATGGTGGCGTCGGCTTTGTTGAAGACGTGGTGTGGGCAGGGGTCGGTTGGTGATCCGGAGTGGATGGAGTTCATCGTGCGGGTGGTGTCTTCGGTGTTGATCGGGGTCCAGTTGCAGAGGGTGGTGGTGGCGGGCATTGGTTCGGCGGTAGGGTGCGTTGTTTGTGCGTCGAAGCTGTTGTGTATGTCGGTGATCTTGCGGTGGAAGAACGCGGAGAGTGAGTTGCAGAGGTCTTGCGAGGGGGTGATGTCGTTGTTTCCGGCGCTGGGGTTGGAGAACTCTTTGACGATGCTGAAAAGTTCCTTGCTGTCATGGGCGTTGTTGTCCAGTCGTTCTTTGAGTGCCGACTTCTTGGTGGCACGGATCAGCTGGTGGTGTTTGCGGGTGGCGTGCTTGAGGGCGGTCCTGTTGTCTGTGGTCTGGACGAGTCGCCAGGTTTTCTCGAGAGTGCGGCAGTTCTTCTTGGATTCCTTGAGTTCGTTGGTGAACCAAGGGGTTTTCTTGCTTCCGGGTCTGCTGGGAGGGTTTTTAGTGGTGCGAGGTCGTCGGCGCAGGCGGTCAGCCACTTGGCGAGGTTGCTGGCTGCTTCGTTTGGGTCCGTTGTGTCGGTGGGTGTGTTCTGGCTGAGGGAGGCGGTGAGCTGCTCGGCGGTGATCTTGCTCCAGCTCCGGCGGGGAGCCTGTTGCGGGTGGTGGTGGGTCGCAGTCTTTCTGAAGCTGAAGTGGACGCAGCTGTGGTCGGTCCAGTGGAGTCCGGTGGCGTGGCTGAAGGAGATGTGCTTGCTGGACGAGAAGACGGGGTCAAGCGTGTGGCCGGCGTAGTGGGTGGGCGTGTTCACCAGTTGCTTGAGTCCGAGGTTGGCGAGGTTGTCCAGCAGGGCGGTGGTGTTTCTGTCGTTGTTGTTCTCCAGGTGGAAGTTGAGGTCCCTAGGAGGATGTAGTCGGCGGAGGGCATGGCGTGCGGGCTGATGAAGTCTGCGATGTCTTCGCTGAATAGTGTGCGTGGTCCCGGGGGTCTGTAGATGAGGGTGCCTCGGAGGGTGGTCTTGGGGTCCGTGTGTATCTGGAAGTGTAGGTGTTCGGCGGCGGTGAAGGTCTCGTCGGAGTTAGTCGAGATGCGGATGGTGTTCTTGTGTACGATGGCGATGCCTCCTCCCGTCTGGTTGACGCGGTCCCTCCGGGTGATCTTGTATCCATCCGGGATGGCTATGGCGATGTCAGGCGCTGAGGAGGCGTTCATCCAGGTTTCGGTGAGGAAGGCGATGTCCGGTGCTGTTGCGTCGAGCAGGTCCCAGAGTTCCACGGCGTGCCTGTGGACGGAGCGGGTGTTCAGCAGGATGCATTTCAGGTGGTTGCTGCTGTTGCTCGACTTGGCGGAGGTGGTGCACGTCAGGGGGCAGGTGAATCGGCAGGTTTGGCAGGTGAAGGGTCCGTGGGTGCGTCTCGGTGAGGCTCGGTAGCAGGCAGGGTTCCGGCCGGCATTGAGTGCGGTGAGTGTGGCGGCGTCGTAGGTCCGTCGAGTGGTGTTGCATCGGTGGGATCCAGGGGTTCTGGCGCTGGGCGCGGTCCAGTCGCGGACGGGCGCAGACGGGCTTGCCTTAGGCGCGCCTTCGGCGCGCCAGCGGCGCGCCCGCTGCGCACGTCCGCTGCGCGGCCGTGCAGCGGCCGCCATTTATGGGGAGGTGGGAGGGAGGAGCAGCTGGGAGGCGGGAGGCAGGGGCAGCGAATGGGCAGTCAGGGGCGGGGCCGCAGGGACGCAGCGGCGGGAATGGCGATAGGCAGCGAGGGGCACAGAAGGAAAAACGGGGGGAGAGCAGGCAAATCACGGGCACAACAACAGTGGGGCAGCGAGGGGCACAGAAAGGAAAAAACGGGGGAGAGCAGGCAAATCACGGGCACAACAACAGTGGGGCAGCGAGGGGCACAGAAGGAAAAACGGGGGAGAGCAGGCAAATCACGGGCACAACAACAGTGGGGCAGCGAGGGGCACAGAAAGGAAAAACGGGGGGAGAGCAGGCAAATCACGGGCACAACAACAGTGGGGCAGCGAGGGGCACAGAAGGAAAACGGGGGAGAGCAGGCAAATCACGGGCACAACAACAGTGGGGCAGCGAGGGGCACAGAAAGGAAAAACGGGGGAGAGCAGGCAAATCACGGGCACAACAACAGTGGGGCAGCGAGGGGCACAGAAGGAAAAACGGGGGGAGAGCAGGCAAATCACGGGCACAACAACAGTGGGGCAGCGAGGGGCACAGAAAGGAAAAAACGGGGGAGAGCAGGCAAATCACGGGCACAACAACAGTGGGGCAGCGAGGGGCACAGAAGGAAAAACGGGGGAGAGCAGGCAAATCACGGGCACAACAACAGTGGGGCAGCGAGGGGCACAGAAAGGAAAAACGGGGGGAGAGCAGGCAAATCACGGGCACAACAACAGTGGGGCAGCGAGGGGCACAGAAGGAAAAACGGGGGAGAGCAGGCAAATCACGGGCACAACAACAGTGGGGCAGCGAGGGGCACAGAAAGGAAAAACGGGGGGAGAGCAGGCAAATCACGGGCACAACAACAGTGGGGCAGCGAGGGCACAGAAGGAAAAACGGGGGAGAGCAGGCAAATCACGGGCACAACAACAGTGGGGCAGCGAGGGGCACAGAAAGGAAAAACGGGGGGAGAGCAGGCAAATCACGGGCACAACAACAGTGGGGCAGCGAGGGGCACAGAAGGAAAAACGGGGGAGAGCAGGCAAATCACGGGCACAACAACAGTGGGGCAGCGAGGGGCACAGAAAGGAAAAAACGGGGGGAGAGCAGGCAAATCACGGGCACAACAACAGTGGGGCAGCGAGGGGCACAGAAGGAAAAACGGGGGAGAGCAGGCAAATCACGGGCACAACAACAGTGGGGCAGCGAGGGGCACAGAAAGGAAAAACGGGGGAGAGCAGGCAAATCACGGGCACAACAACAGTGGGGCAGCGAGGGGCACAGAAGGAAAAACGGGGGAGAGCAGGCAAATCACGGGCACAACAACAGTGGGGCAGCGAGGGGCACAGAAAGGAAAAAACGGGGGAGAGCAGGCAAATCACGGGCACAACAACAGTGGGGCAGCGAGGGGCACAGAAGGAAAAACGGGGGGAGAGCAGGCAAATCACGGGCACAACAACAGTGGGGCAGCGAGGGGCACAGAAAGGAAAAAACGGGGGAGAGCAGGCAAATCACGGGCACAACAACAGTGGGGCAGCGAGGGGCACAGAAGGAAAAACGGGGGAGAGCAGGCAAATCACGGGCACAACAACAGTGGGGCAGCGAGGGGCACAGAAAGGAAAAAACGGGGGAGAGCAGGCAAATCACGGGCACAACAACAGTGGGGCAGCGAGGGGCACAGAAGGAAAACGGGGGAGAGCAGGCAAATCACGGGCACAACAACAGTGGGGCAGCGAGGGGCACAGAAAGGAAAAACGGGGGGAGAGCAGGCAAATCACGGGCACAACAACAGTGGGGCAGCGAGGGGCACAGAAGGAAAAACGGGGGGAGAGCAGGCAAATCACGGGCACAACAACAGTGGGGCAGCGAGGGGCACAGAAAGGAAAAAACGGGGGGAGAGCAGGCAAATCACGGGCACAACAACAGTGGGGCAGCGAGGGGCACAGAAGGAAAAACGGGGGAGAGCAGGCAAATCACGGGCACAACAACAGTGGGGCAGCGAGGGGCACAGAAAGGAAAAAGCGGGGGAGAGCAGGCAAATCACGGGCACAACAACAGTGGGGCAGCGAGGGGCACAGAAAGGAAAAAAACGGGGGGAGAGCAGGCAAATCACGGGTAAACAACAGTGGGGCAGCGAGGGGCACAGAAGGAAAAACGGGGGAGAGCAGGCAAATCACGGGCACAACAACAGTGGGGCAGCGAGGGGCACAGAAAGGAAAAAACGGGGGAGAGCAGGCAAATCACGGGCACAACAACAGTGGGGCAGCGAGGGGCACAGAAGGAAAAACGGGGGAGAGCAGGCAAATCACGGGCACAACAACAGTGGGGCAGCGAGGGGCACAGAAAGGAAAAAACGGGGGAGAGCAGGCAAATCACGGGCACAACAACAGTGGGGCAGCGAGGGGCACAGAAGGAAAAACGGGGGAGAGCAGGCAAATCACGGGCACAACAACAGTGGGGCAGCGAGGGGCACAGAAAGGAAAAAACGGGGGAGAGCAGGCAAATCACGGGCACAACAACAGTGGGGCAGCGAGGGGCACAGAAGGAAAAACGGGGGAGAGCAGGCAAATCACGGGCACAACAACAGTGGGGCAGCGAGGGGCACAGAAAGGAAAAAACGGGGGAGAGCAGGCAAATCACGGGCACAACAACAGTGGGGCAGCGAGGGGCACAGAAGGAAAAACGGGGGAGAGCAGGCAAATCACGGGCACAACAACAGTGGGGCAGCGAGGGGCACAGAAAGGAAAAACGGGGGGAGAGCAGGCAAATCACGGGCACAACAACAGTGGGGCAGCGAGGGGCACAGAAGGAAAACGGGGGAGAGCAGGCAAATCACGGGCACAACAACAGTGGGGCAGCGAGGGGCACAGAAAGGAAAAAACGGGGGAGAGCAGGCAAATCACGGGCACAACAACAGTGGGGCAGCGAGGGGCACAGAAGGAAAAACGGGGGGAGAGCAGGCAAATCACGGGCACAACAACAGTGGGGCAGCGAGGGGCACAGAAAGGAAAAAACGGGGGAGAGCAGGCAAATCACGGGCACAACAACAGTGGGGCAGCGAGGGGCACAGAAGGAAAAACGGGGGGAGAGCAGGCAAATCACGGGCACAACAACAGTGGGGCAGCGAGGGGCACAGAAAGGAAAAACGGGGGAGAGCAGGCAAATCACGGGCACAACAACAGTGGGGCAGCGAGGGGCACAGAAGGAAAAACGGGGGAGAGCAGGCAAATCACGGGCACAACAACAGTGGGGCAGCGAGGGGCACAGAAAGGAAAAAACGGGGGAGAGCAGGCAAATCACGGGCACAACAACAGTGGGGCAGCGAGGGGCACAGAAGGAAAAACGGGGGAGAGCAGGCAAATCACGGGCACAACAACAGTGGGGCAGCGAGGGGCACAGAAAGGAAAAAACGGGGGGAGAGCAGGCAAATCACGGGCACAACAACAGTGGGGCAGCGAGGGGCACAGAAGGAAAAACGGGGGAGAGCAGGCAAATCACGGGCACAACAACAGTGGGGCAGCGAGGGGCACAGAAAGGAAAAACGGGGGAGAGCAGGCAAATCACGGGCACAACAACAGTGGGGCAGCGAGGGGCACAGAAGGAAAAACGGGGGAGAGCAGGCAAATCACGGGCACAACAACAGTGGGGCAGCGAGGGGCACAGAAAGGAAAAAACGGGGGAGAGCAGGCAAATCACGGGCACAACAACAGTGGGGCAGCGAGGGGCACAGAAAGGAAAAAAACGGGGGAGAGCAGGCAAATCACGGGTAAACAACAGTGGGGCAGCGAGGGGCACAGAAGGAAAAACGGGGGAGAGCAGGCAAATCACGGGCACAACAACAGTGGGGCAGCGAGGGGCACAGAAAGGAAAAACGGGGGAGAGCAGGCAAATCACGGGCACAACAACAGTGGGGCAGCGAGGGGCACAGAAGGAAAAACGGGGGAGAGCAGGCAAATCACGGGCACAACAACAGTGGGGCAGCGAGGGGCACAGAAAGGAAAAACGGGGGAGAGCAGGCAAATCACGGGCACAACAACAGTGGGGCAGCGAGGGGCACAGAAAGGAAAAAAACGGGGGAGAGCAGGCAAATCACGGGTAAACAACAGTGGGGCAGCGAGGGGCACAGAAGGAAAACGGGGGAGAGCAGGCAAATCACGGGCACAACAACAGTGGGGCAGCGAGGGGCACAGAAGGAAAAACGGGGGAGAGCAGGCAAATCACGGGCACAACAACAGTGGGGCAGCGAGGGGCACAGAAAGGAAAAAACGGGGGGAGAGCAGGCAAATCACGGGCACAACAACAGTGGGGCAGCGAGGGGCACAGAAGGAAAAACGGGGGAGAGCAGGCAAATCACGGGCACAACAACAGTGGGGCAGCGAGGGGCACAGAAGGAAAAACGGGGGAGAGCAGGCAAATCACGGGCACAACAACAGTGGGGCAGCGAGGGGCACAGAAAGGAAAAAACGGGGGAGAGCAGGCAAATCACGGGCACAACAACAGTGGGGCAGCGAGGGGCACAGAAAGGAAAAAAACGGGGGAGAGCAGGCAAATCACGGGTAAACAACAGTGGGGCAGCGAGGGGCACAGAAGGAAAAACGGGGGAGAGCAGGCAAATCACGGGCACAACAACAGTGGGCAGCGAGGGGCACAGAAGGAAAAACGGGGGGAGAGCAGGCAAATCACGGGCACAACAACAGTGGGGCAGCGAGGGGCACAGAAAGGAAAAACGGGGGGAGAGCAGGCAAATCACGGGTAAACAACAGTGGGGCAGCGAGGGGCACAGAAGGAAAAACGGGGGGAGAGCAGGCAAATCACGGGTAAACAACAGTGGGGCAGCGAGGGGCACAGAAGGAAAAAAACGGGGGAGAGCAGGCAAATCACGGGCACAACAACAGTGGGGCAGCGAGGGGCACAGAAGGAAAAACGGGGGAGAGCAGGCAAATCACGGGCACAACAACAGTGGGGCAGCGAGGGGCACAGAAGGAAAAACGGGGGAGAGCAGGCAAATCACGGGCACAACAACAGTGGGGCAGCGAGGGGCACAGAAAGGAAAAAACGGGGGGAGAGCAGGCAAATCACGGGCACAACAACAGTGGGGCAGCGAGGGGCACAGAAAGGAAAAAAACGGGGGGAGAGCAGGCAAATCACGGGTAAACAACAGTGGGGCAGCGAGGGGCACAGAAGGAAAAACGGGGGAGAGCAGGCAAATCACGGGCACAACAACAGTGGGGCAGCGAGGGGCACAGAAAGGAAAAGGGGAGACAAGCAGACAAAACTGGCACCGGGGCTACAAGCGGAGGGCGATCTTACCTACAGGAGCAGCGGGCAGACAGCACAGGCGGAGCTGTGTGGTGGGGGAGCGACCTACCTGGCAAGGTCAAGGGTCGCCAAGGTCAGATCAGTTGGAGCAGGCTGACACGTTTATATAAGCAAGGTGGTTTGTCGCACCGGACTCTGGAGATACTTCTTAGAGGCTCAGGTACACCTAGGGATACACTGGGGTACAGTGCAGTGTAGGGCACCTCATCTTCCCATTAAAACCTGATCACCTAGAAACAGGAGCATGCAACACAATACTGCCTACTAAGCTCCTCAAACTACACAAAATTGGAATGGTTTGATGCATGCACTATGCGTTTACTACTCTTGCAAAACACTCAGCTTTTGAAGTTATGTACTACCTTGAAATGCCACTGCTAAACAACCCAGCACTGGGCTGTAAATAATTAAGACACAACACACAATAAAAATCCAACACCAATTTATAAAAATAGAAAATGTTCTTATCTTTAAAATAAAATCCAATGTAGGGAGCCGGAGATTTGATTTTTTAAGGATTTAGATCTATATAGCACTTACAAACCTCAAGCGCCACTCTGGGACATTTAGTCATGCTTGACCGCGGCAAAGTCAAAGTTTCAGGCCGACCGTAATGGAGCCCTGCTTGGACACCCCTCCAGGTAGGCCTCGGCTGAGATTTTACCTTCTGACTTATAAACTTTTCTGGAGCATTTTCTGCCGGGGTCCCTTGATGTTCTTCACCAGTCTGGGTTAGCCAGCTTGCTTTCCAGGGAGCTCCCGGTCAAACTCTGGAAGATGGACCTCCGGAGCTTTTCAGTGGGACGAACCAGCAGGCCAGGACAGCTCGCGGTTGAAGATGGGCGACTTGGCTCTCGCGGTTGAGTTGGTCCCCTTATGGAGATTTTTTCCCAAAGTTGCTCCAAACTTCTCCCAACTTCGGTAACATTTCCCTGAAGTTCCTCTTGAGGGTCCAAAGTGTCCAAAACACAATTCAAGGGTGTGGAATCTCCAATATGGTCATTGAAAGGTTGGGACCACGATTCCTAAAATGCACCTGGACAAAATCCTTACAAATTCACTGGACGCACTCCAAGCAGGGGATTCTTGGTGGTGATGATGTAGGTGAGCTCTGTTAATCTGTAGCTTGCAGGGAGTCCATTCTTTATTCCTCTTGAAGCAAGGTACATTCAAAGAGCTGTAGTTCCAGATAATGCAGCAGGTGCAGTCAGTCAGAATGCAGGGCCTGATGTTGCAAATCAAGTTTCCAGCTTGGCAAGCCTTCTTCTTATTTTAGTTTCAATCAGCAGAACTGAGAGGCTCTGCACCTCTCACCTATTCATTCAGTGTTCTCTGTGGTCAAGCAGGAGAGCACTCTTGTCCAATGAGGTGCAGGGCAACACCCCAGAGCATGACCACTTCCTCCAAAGTGTGGCATATTCTTCTCCCAAAAAGCACTATTTCTCCAAAATCCAGTATGGCTGAACTCTCAACAGAGGAGCAAGAACTAGTTACACCAACCTCCAATATGGCTCATTTCCATAGCCTTCCTCACCCTACCACCTGCAAATTCCTGCCTTAAGCCTGCCATCTGGCTCGGTCAGAGGGGCTGGGGAGTAGATGGACCTGGGATTCACTACCTGTCCTATTTCCCCTTTGAAGCTCCATGATTTACGACCCCCCCCCCCCTTGCTCTGGCATTCCTGTGTAGAAGAGCTCTACCTATCAGATAGCCTCTCACTGGGTGAGCCACTTATCACTTCATTAAAGCAGCCTGGCTAACCCTGTTAACTCTGACCAATCAGTGAAGAGGGTAGAGAAGCTGAATTTTGGCTTACAGACAAGAAGTCTTATAACTTCTTTTCTGTATACTTTAGAATAAATTCAACAATAGCATATTGTTGGATTTATCAATACCAATCTCCTAAGCCCTTGAATGATATTTTCATCAATTCCTAGTGATAGTTATGCATTAATAAACTATTGCAATGTTATCCTACGAAGCTGGGGATCTACAATGGGGATAATGAAATGTGCAATTTCTCCAAAACCAGGGCATATAGCACCTCTTTTATAAGGACCCTGCTTATAGCTACATGACCCCCCCCCCCTCCGGGAGACCTAGGGGAGACCCCGGGGGTACCTAATACGCCACATTATTGTAGATTTTCACTTTTTAAGTGCCCCTACTACCAAAGTCAAGTTTAGGCACAATTAGACATTTAAAAATAGTGCTTCAACACAGGGCTGCTTTTTAAATGACCTCAGGCTCTCAGCAGTGCATACATGCAAGTGCAGAAAGATCTGCTGGCCTCTAAACTGCCATGCCCTATTATATACTAGGGACTTATAGGTAGTTTTAAGCCCCCTGCCCTAGTATGTACTAGGGAATTATAGGGTAGGTCATACCAATCATAGGTGTACCTTAACACATAGTGTACCTAATATATGTGTGTGTTTTCACTATGTTTTCAACATAGCACTGGGCCTGGTTAGACAGAGCCCAGGGACAGTCAGAGTCAGTTACCACCAGTTCCAGTCAGCAAAAAAATGGGGGTGCACAGAGCACACAGGATGACTTTACAACAATCAGTACAAATTACACTACTGTGAATAGCTATCCCTAAGCTGGGACACTAGTTTGAGGCAGGCATTTTCATCTCCTTCTGCTCACTGGGGGAGGTCAACATCCTTGACCTAGTGCTGCAATATCGGCCTCCTGTGAGAAAAGCGGGAACAGTGCTTTTTGCTAGCCCCGCCCCCCCCCGCTCCCAGGGTCGGTCGAGCAGCAACCTCCCAGGGCTGGTTGCTGTTCCCAGTCCGGCCCTGGAAACCACCACCTCATACATGCCAACCCTGATTCAGATGGGAGACTACCGATTTCAAAGCTAGTCTCCCGCCTCCCGATTCCTGCATGAAGAAACCCGATTCGGAGTTTTGTAAAACTGCCAAAAATAAAATGTTGATGCCTGTCACGACCCTCTAATCTTCACCTCCAAGAATTACCTCCGACATCAAAGGTTAACGCTCTGCGCTTAATTCTTGGAGGGGAAGATTAGAGCATGTGACAGGCTACAGTATTTAGAACTTTGGTTTGTTTGCCAAAGATGAAATGCTGATCATCTGTCACCTTACATACCAATAGACCCGATTTCAATATAAGTCAGTGGGGAAAATACATTCTATTTTTTTTTAAATCTCCCACTTGCCTTCTCTAAAATGTTGGGATGTATTCTATGCCCTGACTCACCGTGCAGAGACAAGTGGGGGGGTTCAAGCTGGCTGGGTTATATCTATATAACAACAAGGTTCTGCGTTGATGGTGAGATGCAAGAGGGCACAAAGTTTAGCATTTAGGCATACAGTTCAGCAAAGTTGGCGACTGTGTAGGCCAGGGAGTGCATGCAAATAGTAAGTAGGGGTATCATTAGGCATTAAGGCTGGTGTGCAGTCCTTTCCAAGATGGTGGTCGTTACTATTCTGAATGAAAGAGGCTTTCTCAATCCAAGACTGCCAACGGGCAACCGGAAGAGAAAGTAAGGATACTTCCGGGTCATCGCTAGCAGAGACAATATCAAGCTGCATTTAGAACCTGCAGTTAGTTCCTTGCAACATTGCATGGAGCTGAGTGTCTTGCTTGCTGCTGAGTTCATCCCCTGGCCTTTCACTTTGCCTGCACCTTATTTGTTTTCTTACACTTCCTCATGCTTTTCTTTTCTGTTATTAATCCTGACGTATTTGTTGCTGTTCATGTGTTTTTCCTTCTTGACTCCTTTCCCTTAGGCATATCACAGTGTCTGCTAAGATCCATAAGCACCTCTTCCAGACTTGTCCGGGTCAGCCTGCCTTAATTTGGAAGGGAGGGGGCCATTTTTTACTTTTTGGCTAATTTTTCGTGGCAATATGGTTTGTATATATTGTAACACTACTTTCTTGCTTTCCAGAATCTGGCCAGTTACCCTGAGGTGCAGAAGGAGTCCCTCTCATCACCACACTCATCATCAGAGTGGCTTCTGGTGTGAGAGCACAAAGGGTGTTGGGGGAGGGCGGTAGGACACCAGTTAGGACTATTTTTTATAAGGGAGGGATGGAGATTTATAGATGGTCAACTGCGAATAATGGAAATGTTTTTAAAGGAGGGGTCCTGAGTGACATGAAATAGACAACAGAAAAAAAGCTTTCATGCTAATCCAAAAACAGTGTTTTTGAGTCCTATAATTTAGAAGTGTTCATTTGTTACAGGCGAGCACTAGTTGGTTAGCAGCAGGAAGAGGCGGTGCTACCATAGCAGCTGATCTTTGGGGACTCCTGTATTTCAGTTTATTCCGCATGGTCCATTTAGGTTGGCTCCCCATCAGATGAGAACTCTGAAACCATGAAGTCTTCAAAAGATTGCTTGAATCATTAAAAGTAATTACATTCTTTGCGAAACGAGTGACCCAACCTAGGCGACACTCTCTGTAGACCTACTGTGATTTGTGTTTTAGCTATTATCAGGGAGCTTTGAAATTCAGATGTAATATGCCCTCATGTAAAAAGAAAAAAGAGAATGTGTTAGTAATTTCTACTCATGTTCCAGTGAAATGAAAAAGACACATTTTGCAATTTGTGATTTTAATACTTATGTGTTTGTATTGTGTTTTTCAACAAAGAAACGAAGAAAATGCTGAAATTAAAATCCAACCTATTATGTTACAGTTCTTTGCACCATATTAACAATGGCAATATGATTGGTGTACCACTTCAATATAATGATTTAGTCATATTCTTTGAGAAAGTACAGGTTGTGCAAACTGAAAGATCTTTACATATACAGATGATGAAGCCAAATACTGCGAATGGGTAGATTATTGATTCATTTCCTTGTATTTATATGCAGCTTTTGTTAAAGGAAATTTAAAAAGTTGTGTTTCAGGACTCAGCAGTGGTATTTGATAACAGGATACTCTATACCTCATACAATGCCAGTTGGCGGTGCCGAGTTGGCGATGCAGTGAGCGCAAGGTAAATAGTTTTATTTATTTATTTACTTACTTTACTCCTGCCCGTCGTATGTTCGACTCCACTACCCCCCACCCAGCCCCTCCCCTGCCCCGCATCACCGCCCCCAGCACTCCCTCTGAGAGCCGCCAATGGTCATGGGCAAAGATAGTCTACTCTAATTTCCCTGACTGATGACCTCTGTGTCGCTCATGCTCCTACCACTACTCCCTCCTCTTCTATCCCTCCGCTATCCTTCTCAATCCAAATAACAGACGAACATACCCACCACTCAAATTACTTTCATATTTCACTATACTAATTCACCACTAATCCTTTATGGGTTCCAGAGTAGCGTGCTACTCGCCGAAAAAGCGCTTTGACGCCTTGTCAGGGGTAGTCAGTGCTTTATAAATGCAATTACAATACAATACAATGTGATCTTTCTCACTTGTGTGGTGTATTTACAGCCTTTCCTGCCTACTGTAATACATCTTTAAGCATGGCCTTGGTCACTGCGGCGAAGCACTGTGATTTAATTTATTTACAATTCTTTGAGTAGCATTGACCAGGCATCAGGGTTGTCGTAGTGCTGTACTACAAGTCGGAAAAATGTACATAACAATTGGGGATAACAAGTAGGCAAGTACTAGAATATTGCAGATTACATATCATCTGACAAAAGTGTCATGTCCTAAAACGTGTTTACAAAAATAGAGCACCACTGGAATTGATAATATAAACCTACTACCCGTGGGAGGACATTTTTGTCAAAGGTATGCTGACATACAACTCAAATAGGAATGGAACCTGCACCCCCCACCCTACCCCTAGCGCCTTGAGACCCTTACGGGTGAGTAGTCACGCTTTAACAAACCCCTGATTAATTAATTGAAATAGTAATAACAAGAATGCAAACATTTTGAGGAGAAAGTGCCAAACTTTGATCTTTAATCTTTTGGTTTTTGATTTCATATTTGTATTCCAACAAGGGGCTTATTTATGAGAGGCTTGCGCCACCCGATCGTCACTTTTTTTGACGCTCCGGCCACGCAAGCCTCCCAGTCATATCTATGAGGCGACACAAAGGCACTCTGCATGGCTTTGCATGGCCATATAGATATGGAGTAAGACAAAGCAGTGCAAGTTACTGCCTTGTCTTACTCTGTGTCAAGGAAGCGTTCCATGGGTGTTGCAGTGGGTGTTCCCACGCTACGCCCATGGATTTTGACGCTGCTCCAGATTTACTTAATCACTTAAACCTGGGGCAGCGCCAAAACCTTATGCCTCCCTAGAGCAGGCGTAACGAGGAGAAATATTTTTATTTTTCCTTGTTTTTTCCTCTTTCCATGTGTGCTGCATTCTGCAGCACACATGGAAAGAGGAAAACGCCCCTCTGGATTGTTCTTGTACAAGAAGGTGCGCCTTCCTGCACAAAAATAATCCTGCCTGCAAAGGACGAACACTTGCACCATGGTGCAAGGGCGCCGACATTGGTGCTAGGCAGCAAATTGTGAGCCAGCGCAGGGGAAAGGGACATGAATTCACCGTATTTCATAAATAAGTAGGGTCAATAGGTAAGAAGACATGCGGTGCTGCCCAATGCCAATTACTTATAAAAGTGCTTTTGAGCAGCCCCTTCACATATCCTTTAAATGACCCTTCACATATGCCTTTCTCTCTTTATTGTGTAGGCTCTGCCTAAACATAAGGTCTCTTTTCTTTTGGGACAGATTTGGCTCTGTTACATTGTTAGGTTTCACCTTGATATCCAGTGATGACGATTAAGTATTTGAGCTAAATCACAAACATGCTCTATGCTGTACCAGTGCAACCTGTGTCTCAAGTTGGTATTAGTAAGGTTTATGTATTTGTCGCAGTTAAAGGTAAAACCAACTCTGCGTGCTCTGAGTGTGGTGCGTCTTGCTTGGTGATGATCCTCGAAGGCTCAGGGGGTATCTATTAGACCTTCACAGTGGCAGACGAAATCATTAAAAAACGAATAAAATTGAAATCGTTGTGTTACTGTTTTTGTTATTGAAGTGCTTGATAGAGTCAGCTCAACTACTATATCGACTAATTTACATTCAATTTGATCTTCTTGTTGCATTTAAAGCATCACATATTTGTTTTTATTTATCGACAGATTTTTTAAAGCACCATCTTACAGCTGTAACTACTTCAAAATTAAGTTTTGGGTGACTGCAAGTGTGTCTTCATCAGTAGCTATTGAGTTATTTGAGAGTAGCAAATCATCGGATTCTAGGAGCAGGGGTAATAGATATACAATTCTGAATTCAATTCAATTCAAATCAATTCAATTACTCTTTATTCACCTCAAAGCATGAACCATAAAAGACAATAAAAACATACACAGTTGTCAATACAAATTGAAAAAATAGATACACGCTGTTGCTGTCGTCGTGACTACGTGTCACAGGAACCTTTGACCACTGACTTCTTTGGAGGCATGGCCACAGCCACACCGCGCTACAAAGCGCAGAAGGGCATCCCGTTGCTGGGGGACGCTGTTGCTGCTGTTGGGACTACGTGTCCCAGAAACCTTTGACCACCGGTTGCCCTGGAGGCGGGGCAACAGCCACACTATGCTACAAAGCACAGTAAAGATGCGCGCGGGATGTTTCCTGGCAAAGCATGGGCCAAGGGTGAGTCTGTCTGAGCCCGTCAGAGGCCGGAGGAGGCTGGGCCCCCTCTTTTGGGTCTATGCATTCGCATATGAGCAGGGCTCGAGTCGGGGTGCCACGCGGGTGGACGGCGTGCCCCCACTTATTTTACCGGGAGCTCGATAACTGGAGCAAATGGAGCCACACATTCACTCTTTGGCCTCTCTGGGGCGAGATCGGAGCTCATTCAGAACGCTGCTCACGCGCTGGCTTCTCTGATGCAATCGCATCTAAGGGGTGAGCGAGGGGAGGCAATGAGTCTGATGGTGTAAGCCACCTTTCGTGACGTCACTTCCTGTCGTGACGTCAGCGTCCCCCCACTTCTTTTTTTAGGACTTGTGCCCTGCATATGAGGTTGTGTATAGACGGCGGGGAATACTTCCGTTTACATCAGGCTGCTGGTAGGTGGGTTGCACTTTATATTTAATAGCGGTACTTCCTACTGTGTTCTTGATCTCTGTGACTTTAGCCTTCTGGTCCCCCACAGTCCTGGGTTCCCTTTTGGATTGAATGCTACGTTGTTAATGTGACTGCACTAAACGCAACCTTGCATTACCGGGGTATATCAGAAATTTGATCTTTTCAAGACTAAAGAGAGTGCTTGTATCCTGCCGATACTTTTCCCCTTAAGAGTGACTGTACAAACTAGCGTGGATTACGGGGGGACGTAGAATCCCTTTTGATACGACAAAGTCCTCCTTGACCACTACTAAGGATGCCTTTTTACGTGCTGTAGGGGTAATCGATAAGGAGATTGCACTACCCAAGTGCCAACTAACTCTCTCTTCTATTACTTCACCATCTTTTGGTTCATAAGGAGCCGTCCCTTCTATCTCCTCAGCTTTGGACTCTCGGCCCGCTCTTTAACCCACATCAGATATGGTTCAGATGGGCTACCCTCCTGCTTCTCCTTCCCCTAGTTCCCCCTTTAACCTGCTGTTAATTTTCAATTGCACCTTTGGTGCCTGAAGTTCAGGTGGATGTTATCACTGATGCTGGAGTGGGAAATAAGAGGAAGGAGCCTGCTGTGCCAAACAAGGCTTCTGGTGTAGTGGGGAAAAGGAAGCGTCCTGAGGTTATCACAAAATCTAAGCACCCAAGGGTTAGCGGTAACCAAAGACCTGGGGTTAATGATTCCATCTCCAAGGACAAAGACCCATTAGAACGTTCACTGGATTCCCTGTATATAAAGCTAATTGCTGCCCTGGATGCTAAACTGGAACCAATTAGCTCACGCTTAGCTAGTATCTAACTGAAACTTAATCAGCATTATCAGTCTTTACGCAAAACCTCTGCTTCTACCAATTCTCCTAACTTTGACTGCCTGCAGCCTGGCCAAACTGTAAGGGGCAGAAACCTCCTAACTGTTAAGAAAAATACTGAACCTATACCATCTAGTTTGCACGTTCATCATATTGAGAAGGTCTGTTCTCTTGACTCGGTTATTGGAGCTGGCTCAACTTCTCTCTTAGGCACAGCAGTGAATAGGTGCCTAGTTGGGGGGGGCATCCAACCAATGAGTCAATCACAGGGCATGTGTCCTGATGGGCGCATCAACAGCAATTCCGGTCATGAGTCACTGCCCCCTCGCCCCAATACTACCGGTCTTAACTTACCACCGGATCCCACTCCCTATATTGTCGTGTTGGGAAATGTTCCTCCACTTAAGCCTGGCACTCCAGAAAACATTACTCAATTGAAGAACAAGGTACTACATTGGATAGATTCAAATTCATTATCGGTGCCTCAGGCAGGTGGATGGATCAACATGGTTCAATGAATCGATTGGCTGGACAAAGATGTGAAAGCCTTTGATGGAGACTGTGTAGTTCTAAACTTCAATAGACCATTTGTGGCTGAGAAAATTCTTGCCTTAGTCAGGCGCCCCTATGTAAGCAGTCCATTCGCTTTAGTCATGGCTCTTCTGTGTGTTTTATTTTAATAGACCCGCTTCTTTGGGCTGTGCCCCACAGCCAAATCAGTGGGAGTTTGCAAGGTGTACTGCCAATCCCAGAAGGAGTCCCCATGGCTTGTGTGAGCTGGGTTACTCTAACAGATGTGCACCTTTCTGGCCGATTGTGATTGACTGGCTGGACCTGAGTATCTGGACATACAATTTGATTTAAAATGCATATTCTGGAATGTGGTGGGAATTCTAAGTAAGGTGAACAACGTCGACTGGTGTAACATAATCGCTTTAACATTGTCTTTTTGCAGAAAACCTGGTGCAGGGATATGGCCCAGATTGATGGGTTTTTCTCAATTATTACCCTGGCAGAAAACTCCAGAGGTGGCCAGCTTGAAGGTGGCCTCTTAACTCTAATATCAACATCTTTGCAAAAGAGGGTTATTAAAACTTATCTGGAGTCACCTCAATTTCAAATTATACTTATTAGGTTTAAACCAAAGTTGGTCCTTCTAGTTGTGAATTTGCCACTTTTAGAAAGTTGGCATTTTGTTGTCCTAACCATATGGTGCCTGCAGCTTGTACCCTGGGTCACATGACTAGGTTTAGCTTGCAGATGGTCTTTGTGTAATGCTCCCAGACAGTGAGGCAAAGGGGGGATAGGTATTGGCAGGATGGGCCATCTCTGACCTGATAGGGGGGAGCTGTCACCTACTATACAGCACATGACAAAGACTCTGCCTGAGCACCTTCACAAAGGGTTTGACTCTAGTCTTTTTTGCCCCCAAAAAGCTCGGGCCAGCTCAGGTAGGCAGGAAATTCCAAACCCCCATGGGGATAGAAACCTCCAGTACCTTCTCCTGCTTCAAACTGAGCACCAGGTATAAATAATGGACCCTTTGACCCAACTCTTCAGTACACCTCTGGATCTGTGAATACTACAGAAGGACTGCTGTGCTGCTCTGCTGCCAGAGGGACTGCTGCCCTGCTGCTTGCAGCCTGCTGCCAAATTACTGAGAAAGAAGACATGGCCTACACCCTTCATCCCAGGCTGAAGTGACTCCTAGGGTGAGCTCACTGACCTCCTGCTATGAGTTCTAGGGACATAACAAGCTCCAGAGGCCTCCCCACATTTGCCCAGCTGACCTGCTGCCTGGACCTGCATGTGGACTTTCCTGAGCCCTGATGGCTTCTGCCAAGGGGTCCCCCTCAGGTCCTGGACCCTTGATGTGACATCAGTGGAGCTCCCCCTTTAAAGAAAGGAGAAATCCTGAAGTTTTGGGCTCTCCGCAAGCAGGTCTATTTGCACCAAGATCTTGCCGCCCGTGCTACCCGCTAATGCGAAGCTCTGGTAAACCTGACTCCTCCTGCTATGGCGATCGCCAGTGACGCTCGACAATGTGAGATCCGCACTTTGCGTCACAGCATCGACAGCTCCAGTTGACTGCCAACCTGAATCTCCAGCAATGACCGCCCGTGATGCCCGACAGGACCTTCGCGCTGCAGCGATGACCATCCGCAACGCTCTCCCTGCTCCTCAAGGCCCCCTCCAGGGCAAATTGAACTCTTTACGCTGGACTTTTGAAGGTAACTTTTTCAGCGGGACTAACCTGGTCCCTGTATCCAGCTCATGCTTGTGACTTTCATCCGGTCTCGCACAACCAGATAACCTCTAGTGTTGCCTTGTGCTTTTAGGCACTATACTTACCTTAAATCTTTGAAATTGCATAACTCCGGTTCTACTGATTGGATTTTTGTTGTTTTGGTCTCAAATAATTAATCAAATTTTACTCTATTTTTCTAAAATGGTGAGGGATTTTTCTTTTGTTGTGTTTTCACTTTATTACTGTTTGAAGTGCTGCATAAATACTTTGCACATTGACTCTAAGTTAAGCCTGACTGCTTTGTGCCAAACTAACAGAGGGTTGAGCACAGATTAATTTGGGGTTTGCTTGTGTTTCACCCTGACAAGAATTGTGGTTGCTGCTCGAGTAGGGTTTCATAACCCCTCATTCAGTAACCCTATTTTCTATAGGGCCTGTAAAATGTTATCCGCTAAAAGCCTGTAGTAGTGTATAGTTATAGCAGTGTTCGGAGCATCATCCAGACATGAGTCCTCCAGTGCTTTATTTTCACTAATAACAGGCACTAAACATTTTTGAAAATCTATACTACACCATTTGACTGACAGCCAATTCCATTTGCCAACCTCCAAACTCTGAGTGTCACTTGTTTTTTGATCCCCCAGTTATCTTAAATTTCAGCGCCAGAGGGTTGTGCTCGCTCACAAACATTGTGCGGACTTGAAAATCATGTATTAACAATTCATAATTTTGAATAACCAAGATATAGTCAATTATACTGGAACTGCCTCTCCCTGAGAAAGTGGGGGCATAGGGTGCAGAAAAGGGCTTCAATATAAGCATTATGCAGAAATTGAGTCAAGTCTGCCCCATCAACATCAGTCAAACTACATACCTCCCAAGATGGATACTTGCAAATAGGTGCATTGAAATCACCTAGCCATACTAGATATATATTCTCCTCAACCGAGGTCATAAAGTGTTGCATATCCTTATCTAAAGTCATGATGACATTTGCACTAGTATAATCATATAAATTATTATAATAATAAATAAATACAACATTCTGTCCCTCTTTACACTCAAGTAAACAAATTGATAAGACAAGCAGCTATGTAATTCATTTTTCACAATACATGGAACAGTGTTTGATATCATAATCACTAAACTCCCCTTTTCCCTCCCCTGATTAGATGGCATAGCGTCTGTGCAATAAGAAGTATATCCATCAATGTAAAAAGACCCCTCAGCCTAGGTCTCTTGTTAACACAGAATGGCATAATCATTAATGACTCTCGGCCAGTCAGAATTATTGAGCTTGGATCTAATACCGGCAATGTTCTAGCACAATACCCCAACACTGCTCATGTTGCTGACTTTTTCGGGTGGTAAGGGAGTCTAAATTTGATACTTGATGATCTCAGTTCACGCAGGGGAACTCAGAATGTAGCGATCAGCTTTCCGAGGGGAAATGAAAGTTATATGTTTAGAATCTTGTCAATTCTGGTCACTTAAGGAGCTCAATGGGGTAAATTTATAATACCTATAAGTATGCAGTGGCTGAGGCACTTGAATGAGGACACGGCGTTCACTTTGACCAGTTAGATCTGCATCCCTCTCATTGTCCTTCCTAATATAATCAGTTGGTTTGTAGACGTAACCCAGGAGAACTACAGAGATTGAAAAACTTTAGGCCATTTTGTCTAACATTCTTTCTACAAAGGAAAAAAGACCTAAAGTTCACCTCTACACAGTCATCTTTTGAGGTTTTCGGGCTGCTACCAATCCATGGGATACGTTGCATCATGTTGATGCCATCCAGCAGATCAGAATCCCTGCCCAGACTGATTCCCAACCAGTGTCTAACCTTGTTCCATAGTTCTTTCCAGCCCTCTTTAGTATCACTGCGGAACGGAGGGACGTCCTTCAGAACTAGGACATTAGGGGTTGCAGCAGGCGGTAACTGAAGGTGGTTACTTTGTACTGTTCTATCAAGTTCCTCTGATGATCTCCATGGGCGTTAGAAAGATGGGTAGTACCAGTATTCTTTTCAGCATGGACAGCAACTCTTTGTTGCATACATCTCTGGGCTTGCAGTGCGGATGAGCCAATTAATTGCCAGACTTTATCCTGGGTATTTAGTTCCAGAGGCTGTCCGTCTTTACAGTGCCCCTCTTTAGCTGGGATCCCAATGCTCAGTTTATCCTGAATTAATTGAATCTCCTTAATTGAATCTGTACAGTTATTGACAGTCACTTCTAAAGAGTCCAATCTATTGATGATAGCATTAAAACTTTCTTTTATCAAGTTTTCCAATAATCGCTTACTACCAGCCACGGCCTCCTGGATCAGCCTTCTAAAAATATCTGATTCCGTTGCCCTGAACAGTGCTCCTGTTAGACTTGGAGAATGATCTTCCCCAGATACTGATTGCTGACTTGATTTAATTTTGCGCTTTTGTCTTGTGAAATGAGGTGCTGATTTGATCCTTTGGCAGGGGGCTGTACTCTATGGTCAGGTGATGAAACTGCTTCAGTAGTCAGGGAATCGTTCCCAATAGAGGGGTTAGATGAACCTTTTGGTGGCACGGCGGAAGCAAGAGCACCAATTCTATTGGGAATATCCACAGAACTACAAGGAGAAGACATTTCTGCAGCAACTTGTTGCCTAGTAATCAAACCTTTCCCCATATTGCTGATCTCTATAATTTTGGTCCCCATTGCACTCTAAGGAAAATCACAGTACTATTAGGGTTATCCTTACCCATAGATGAAGCTGTAACTTTCCTCTTTCCCATCTTAGGCTATTTAAAATAAAGGGAGAAGAACCAAGAGGGGTGGCCCAGCCCAGCCTCTGTCAGGCTCTGACGGGCTCAGAAGGACCTGTCTTGGCCTGGGCTCAGACCAGGCACGTCCTGCACATATCCTGCTCTGTTGGGCACCAATATGCTTGATATGGCGACTGGGTGTCTGGCCCCTATTCCTCCTCCTCAAAGGTGCAGTCTGGGACAGCACGTCCAAAGCCCCTAGCCTGTGTGCAAAATCCAAAGGGCGTGCCGCGACGCGGGGCTACAACGCGTCTGATAAGGTGCCTGGGCATCTGGCCCATCCTCCTACTCACAGATGCTGTCTGGGTGGCAAGTCCAATGCACCCAGACTGTGTGCAAAATCCAAAGTGGATAACCCTGAATTCACTAATAGAAGTATTGCTTTGATTTATGTGTTCTTGTTGGGCTTTCTTGAGCGATGATTATTTATTATTAGAACAATTTATTATATTTTTTATTCACTCGTTAATTGTGATATTTTCTCAGATTTCATTAGGTCCTTGTACACTCCTTAATTTGCCTTCTGTCAAACACACTATTGAAGGTCCTGCCTTGAGAGCAGTGAAAAAAACATGGTCAAAGATGGTGATTGAACACATGCTGATATTCTGACCCACCCAGGTCAAGCCCTCGTAAAGGAAGACCACCTTTGGCCCCCTTCTCCTCGGCAACATGCATTATTCTTGCATTGTACAGTAGGGCCAGGGCACGAGTCGGGGGGTGCACGCGGGTGGACGGCGTCCACCCACTTTTTTCACAGGGTGAACGCCGTCCACCCTGCCAAGAATTTCGGCCCCACTGAATAATGTGCTGAACTCGTCCCGGTGTAATTTCCAAACACCGGGACACTTTCAGCAGGCCTGCACGTTGTCTGCTTTCCATCTGCAACAAGCAACAACATGCAGGAGGGGAGAGGGCTTTCTTATTTAAGACTCCTGTTGCGCCCATAACAAAGGCCGAATTTGAGGGGTCATCAGGCCTCCTTTCGGTCAGTCTCTTGGCTGGGAGAAGTAAGGAGCCTCATACCTGATGGAAATGAAGCGGAGGGGAAACAAAGGCTCACAACTTGTTAGCACTTCACACATACTTAAGAGACGCAGCTTTTCACTTTGTTCAGTCTCTGTTTAGGAGATATACATGCACTGTAAGAATATCAGATGTGTTGGTCTTTTCCAGTATTTACACAAAGCAAGTTGCATTTATATAGAGCTTACTTCCCCTGAGGAGGCGTTGAAATAATTTAAGTACCACTATTTTTCTTGTATAGCCCTACTCATTCCAATGCAGGGTGTCAGAGCGCTTTATATCAACACGTGCATATTACATGTACAATTAATTATATAAGTTTGTAAATGAACGTACAGGATATGTTACATAAAACTGGGGGATTGCAAGGTGTAGAAGTCACATATCATCTTCCATAGCTCACTGTGCTATTGTCCTCGCAATGCGCTCAAAGGTACACATGATAGACCTGCTAAACATATATGTGAGGGCTTTAGATCTGATGTCACTTCTTGTGATGCTACTTCCTGTAAAGTCGTGGCTTGTGATGCCACTTTCTATGATGTCAATTCCTGTGATGCCATGTGTGATGTCGTGCGCCGTGATGTCGTTTGCCGTGATGTCGCGCGCCGTGATGTCACTTGCATACTGCCAAACTAGGTCAGTCCCCCCACTTCTTTTCTTAGGACTTGTGCTCTGGGTAGGGCGTACTATATCCTACGTAGGACTACTTCGCAGAGTTCAGAATCAAACAAAAACCGGGATGGGGAACTCCCCATAAAGCAGTAATGCGTAAAGTTTGTCTCAGTGCCTCCTTTAATGTTACTGAGGCATGCTCAAACTGAAGTGACCGTTCAATCAAACAGAATCTCACTACTGACATATGAAGTCCTAAAGGGACATATGGATGACAATGTGGTGTTCTAAAAGCAAAATGACTCTTACTTTAGGAATGCAACTCCGTCCGATGTGGCGGGTGTATTGTATCTTCTCATGTACTCGTGCATTTCAGGGAAGCTTTTCTTCACATAATCTTCAGCACTGCTTTCTCGGACAGTTCCGAACCGGAAGCCTTGCGAGGGGTGGTGAAGCTAGAAACAAAAAACAGACTGAGAATTCTGTGGTTTTAGAGGTGAGCTGAAGTTTAAATGCTTGTTGGAAACGATACAGCCTTGTGACTTGTTCATTAATTGTTTGTGAAGTCCATTGTTTTGTAATGTATTTATGTGCCAATTAACACAATCGTTATAATTTGCATACTCAATGGCAAGGGAATGAGCACATTTACAACATTAATGAATCCAGATATCATGAAGGGAGACATGAACCATGCAATATTGATTTTCCCACTGTGGGTTATAATAGTTATTGTTAATTTGCCTTTGAATACAAAGCACAAACTGAGTGAACTTGTGTGTGAAGTACCATTAATTTTAGAAGTAAGAAATATATTTGTCAGATTATTCCAGGTTGGAGCGGGCAATCAACATGGAAAGTAATTTCACCTGTTTAATTTAATTTAATTGTGAGAAATCGATTCTCTATAGAAACTGACAAATTCTTCCTGTGTTTGATGGACTTTGCGAAATAAATGCTAATGCGGATTGAATTCAAGATGTGTAAATGTAATATGTAATCAAAACAATATATCTTTTTGAACCAAAAACAAATGAATTGGTGACCAAAGTGCTTTTGTTTTTATTTATCATTATTTAGATAGCTTAGGCTGAAATTGAAAAGTATTAGAACATATAAAAAGGGGTTAAAATGGATAAACCAGCTGCAAAATGAAACTTGACTTACTGAATACATATGATTCATCTACGATCCTCATATTTTCTTTAAACTGCATTTACATTTTGCATTAATGAATTTGATTTGATTTGAACAACATTGCAGTGTTCTTTTGCACCGAAGTAACACCTACCAAGGCAATTAAAAAATAAAAGCCCACTAAACCCAAGAAGGGCAACATCACTGATTTATAGGCAACGTCACTGATTTATAGGAAGCTCATGAATAAAAAGCCTGATGCCCTGGAGGCTTTGAGGGGGCAGTGGGAGGAGGACTTGGGCGAATTCATGGGCAATGAATGGACGGAGACATTGTCTGGGCCTAGAGAGGTGGCTATTAAGGCGGGATTCTGTCTGGTACAGTTGAACGTACAACATAGAAACTATTATACTAGAGTGATGCTGGCTAGTATTGGCAGAATAGACCATGATGCCTGCCTTCGGGCTGTGTAGGCAGAGTGTTACCTTTATACATACACTATGGGACTTCCCCGCTGTGAGGCCGTACTAGCAGAATGTGTTAGACACTTTGGCCAAGGTTGTAGGCCTACCCCTGACCCTGGAGGGAAACTCTGTGTCTTAGGAGTGTGGGGAATCAAGAGGGTACCAGCTACCAGCGTCTTCTCTGTAATTTAGGTCTTGATTGCACAATTGTGGGGTTCTTCAATGCTGTACCACTTAGAACGATGGACTATAGACATGGACTGCTGCATGAAAGCTGAGAAATTTCTATATGAAGGGAGGAGTTGTCTGACCAAATTTAAAAAGAACTGGGGCACATGGCAGAGTTATCGTGGCAACTTATAGTTATATACATGTACTACCCCCCAGGAATATACGGCATACCTTGGAAGGTCTCTGAGATGTAACACCTGATACCTACTGTATTACATCACATGCATGGTCCCTATGAAAAGTCAATGCTCTCTTATGACTGATGTTTCAACCATGCACTGGGTGATGCTTTGTGCTCTGCAGGATGTATTGATTGTCTTGTTCCATCAACAAATAGAAATTAAAAAAAAAACACTAAACCCAGATATTCTACTGAACAATAGACATTTCTCATTTTTAAGCTTTCCGACACAGACTGTAGCATAATACAGTCTCCTTTTTAAGAGACCAAAGGCCTAATTCTGAGTTAAGCTGATAGGTAATTTCACAGGGGGGACAGTCAGAACACCGCGGTCTGAACCACGAGTGTTCCGATTCCGCAAGCCCTACTACGCATGCCTTAACCACGCATATGCCTTAACCACGCATGTGCGTGGTTAAGGCAATGCGCGGTAGGGCTTACAGACGGACGGAAGCAGGAAGAGATCGCGGTGAGGTAAGTGGGGCTGGGGGGTGGGTTGGGGTACTTTGGTGGGCTGGGGGGTCGGGGTTGCTTTGTGGGCTGGGGTGGGTCGGGGTTGTTTTGGGTGGGGCTGTGGGGTGGTTCAGGGTACTTTTGTAGGCTGAGGGTAGGGGGTTGTTTGTGGGCTGGGGTGGGTCGGGGTTTTTAATGTGGGGCTGGGGGTGGTTCGGGAATCTTTTGTGGGCTGGGAGGGCTGGGGGTTGTTTTATGGGCTGGGAGGTGGGTTGGGAACTTTTTGTGGGCTGGGGATGAGTTGAGAATGTTTTGTAGGCTGGGGGGTGGGGCGGGAATGTTTTGTAGGCTGAGGGGGTGGGCCGGGGGTTGTGTAGCTACGGACAGATGGAAGCAGGAAGCGGCTGGGTTGGATTACTTTTGTGGTCTAGGGGTGTCGGGGGTAGTTTTGTGGGCTGGGGGCTGGCCGGGGTAGTTTTGTGTCCTGGGGGGTTGGGGTAGTTTTCTGGGCTGGGGGAATCAGGGCTAGTCTTCAGGGCTGGGTGGTTGGAGGTAGGTTTGGTCAATTTCAGGGTTGGGGGGGATTGGGGCTAGTTTTCAGGGCTTGGGGGGGTGGGGCCAGTTTTCAGGACTAGGGGGAGTGGGGCAAGTTTTCAGGGCTGGGGGGTCAGGGGTAGTTTTCAGGGCTTGGGGGTCAGGGGTAGTTTTCAGGGCTGGGGGGTTTGAAGTAGTTTTTAGGGCTGGGGGAGTGTTGAAGTAGTTTTTTTAAATTGGGGGTTAGGGTATTAGGCCTCAGAGCAGGGGGAGGGGAATGGGTAGTCGGGGTAGTTTTTAGGGCCTTGGGGAGGGCGGGCAGTTTTTAAGGCTGGGTCAGGGCTTGCCAGAGTCAGGTTAAAGGACAGGATTAAGGGACAGTGCTTTAGGCATAAGGGCAGGGGGAGGACACATCGTGGGGGTTGGGAGGGGGTAGGGGTATTTGCACCTCAGGGCGGGTGGGGGGCGGGGGGAGTTTGTACCCTAGGGCGGTGGGGAGGGGTTGGCGACCTTAGCCACGCATACCCCTTTACCATGCATGCCTTTACCGCAAAACTTTGTGGTAACGGCATGTGTGGTAAAGCAATGCGTGGTTAAGACGCAGTTGTTATTCAGACCACGTGGTTTAGGAATGCTTGGTTGTGGAACTCGTTGTTCCGTGATACAACCATTTCACAGTCGTTCTATGGAATTGCCACCCTACACATTTATACATTTTCAGTAGTTGCAGAAATGCACTCTGTAAAACCACATGTTTTTCTACACACGTTTTCTATCTGCTCAAAGCAGCAGGTGTGAGCTGAAATGTGCCGGGAATTCGGGAAACAACATGTGGTAATGACCTGGTAATTTTGGGATTGTTTCAATGTAGCAGACATTTTTATTGCTGGTGAAGCCGGAGCCACTTAAAGAAAGTGGTGTGGACATTTCTGACAGATGTGAGATTCCTGCAGGCCATGTTTTAATCTGCTTTGAACATTAACACAATTTGGTGCTATTGGTCCCCAAATGAAATTAAAAAATGGTCAAAAAATACACATGAATGCCAAATGTCCGAAAACGGTACTGTGTAAGAGTTTTTAGGAGGTCTCACCGTTTTCTGGGACATACTACACTTCACAGACATGAGAGAGGCGCATGGAGTCTGTGGAGACCTATTACGCGACACTTGAGGTGCTGGTAATGTTGGCGTCCTTCCCATTGCATTAGGGTACCTGTTCCATCGGAAAGTATTGTGACTTCCCAATTCAAGATGGCGGAGGAGTACTTCCAGGACTGCAGGGAAAGAGCCAGTATTTAACCTAGTGCTAGCAACTCTGTTTTGTTGGGTTACTTCACTTTTGTACCAGTTCACACCGAGCCTTCCCTTTGCCTTTACCATTGTTGTGTTTGTCGGTTCCCCTTATTGAGATCCTGCTTAACCTCTGCAAGTCTTCGCTTCAGTTTACTACTGCTACAAACCTGTTCCTGGAACACCGCTGCTACCATCCGCTCCTCTCATCTGTGTCTGCTACTGGAGTGTTTACTCACGCTGTATGCCTTTCCCTTAGCCTACAGTGGTGAGTACTGTCAGCTCCTGAGAACTCTGCAGAGCCATTCCAGTGTTTTTTCCCTTCCCTTATCCTTCTTCCTGTTGTACCCTCAGAATCTCATATGTATTGCTTTTTCTATTAAGTACTTGTAGTCTGACTCACGTGGAGACACAGATTTTGGATCAACCTCTACACCATAGAGGTCCTGGAAGTAGAAAAGAATTGTGTAATGCATTTAGTCTCTGGTGGGATAGCATTTGCCTCCATAACTTAAAAAAAAAATATTTGATTAACATCACAGAATGTAGGAACATCTTCATTTTACGGCAACACCAGAAGCTCACATTATGCTTGTTCCATCCATATCAAGTAAATCTGGGCGAAATTTCTGTTCCGCTGACATAATCTCACAGAATTTTGCTAATTTTGCATTAAGCTTGTCACAAAATTCCCCAAATTACGTAATTATGCCTCATGGCCAAATTTTACCAATGGAGCACAGTAAGAACGAAAAGGACCAGTACACAAGCAGTTGTTGCTCACAGCACCTGTGCTTTTTGTGCTATTGTTTTCGTCTTTGCATCCTGAAGAGACCTGAGGATGCATATTAACCTAAAATGTAGTGCTAATTGACGTTTTTATATTTCGCATAATTTTTGCAGTATTTCATGTAATTATGCTAACGCAATTTACACGTTTTTTGCACACCCCTAGCATTAATTGCAACTTGAGAACACCAGGTGACTGAGCTAGCGCTGGCTATACGTTTATGAATGAGTGTTGTCCATGTCTCCATGATGCACTTAGAAGCTTCGCTCAAAAGACCCTGGACCTCTCTGTAATTGCCAAATCATTCTATAACAATAATCTAATGATCTGGACCAGAACCAATCAATGCTGGAGACCCTGGGAATCCCTGTGAAGATAAGGAAATGAGGGAAAAATAATTGGGCAAGTACCAAGTTGAGTTGGCTTTAGAGCGTTACTGAAAACATGGATTCCTCTAAGCGTCACCTTTTCAGCATCATTTGTTTCACAATTAACAGCAAAAAGTCATAAACTAGACTCTGGCACCTATTCTGCCTGAATGCACTCCTAACTGATGCCATCAGATGTGTGTCACATGGTGGAAGAAACAGGAGCTTCATAAGTAAGCTTTGAGGTGGACAGATTGACCTGGAAAGGAATCCACACGAATCACAGACTAGAAAAACATACTTGTTTAGCCTCCATTTTCTGAAATATCGCCAAAGCCTAAAATTACAATGGGCATCTATGCTGTGGTAGAAAAGGATCTGCTTGGTCTTTCAGGCAAAACTGCCAAAAGCTCTTTGCAAGGTTAATCAATTGCTTTGATCTTGTGGTTCCCAGGTAATTGATTTATCACAATGCTGAAATGTTAATTTTCAGCCACTGTGAACACTGTACGCCATACTTGGTTAATCTCCTCATTGCCAAGGACCCTGCCACCACCTGCATATGTGACATGCAATGACAACTCGATCCCTGACAGCTCTTCACCAACTGAGAACTGGCTCCTTTGGACTTTACAGCCCACGCAATCTGCACCTAATCCCAATATTAGACCTTGAATAGAGCTCAAAAATGTGTCTACTGTTTCATGTGTCCTCAATTTCATCTTCTCCCAGGGCTCCTGATCTAAAAGAGTCAACTAATTTCTTGATAGTTCCACATGAAAGTGATGCATCTCCACATGTTGACGTTCCTGCAACTGTGAGTCACTAGAAAATATCCAAAATTGAAACCCTCACAGAATGATAGCTATCCCATGTTACTGCAAAAGAAGACCTGACCACAACTCCTTGTAATCGACCCACATCTTCTGAGCATAAAGTTGCAGAGTGCATTTTTGTTTGTCCATCAGAAAGCTCAAACAAGCCAACATTGGACTCATGGTCCGTAATATGGATGAGGGTTACTTTAATATCTATAAGTTAACAACACAAGCAGAATGCTAATAAGATCCATTTGAGGTAATACTTCACCACAGGACGGACAAAGGCAGGAGAAATGTGGGGGCTCACATTCTTGCTGGAAAGGTTGTGGACAGATGTGCAGAAGGTAGCATATGTGGTGGGCTTGTTAATAAGTAGAGAGAGTTTGGAAGGAAATTGTATCACATTTTAAGGATATTACTGGAATCACGTTTAGACTTGATCCACTTATTAAATTGGTAGGTCACTTTGTGAGAATGGAGACAACATGCTAACTAATATAGCTGGAAAGCAGTTGGCTTAGATACCACTAACAACAAGACTATCGATAGCCTGCTCCTTCACCGACCTCAATGCGATTGTCTAAATTGCAGAACATATATGCAATCGATAAGCTGACTGCCACAATATGGAACAAAATGAGCAAACATGACCACATTTGGATCCCTTTTCTAACTTATATATGGGTTTTGGGGCGTTCACATACTGGCCTTAAGTCACACAGTAGATACGTTGTATGAATTGAGACTTTGTCATCTAAGCTTGTCGTAAAAATACAACCTCTCACATCAACTAATTGTAGTGATTAAGATGATTGTTCTTGATGTGCTATGTACATGTGGATGTATCTCTGATATTCTTTTGCTTCTTGACTGTAACTAAACTGTGATGCCAGGTTGCCTTGGCTGTCACATCCTCATTACCATTTCACTGTTCGCTTGTTTTTACTTTCTTTCCTGCACGCAAAAAATCAAAAAATAAAGTTGCAAGCAATAAACTTTATAATTGGAAAAGGGGGAAATAAGGACTTTTTCCAATTTACTAGGAACTCCAGATCCAACAAAATATTAACTGTCTTCAAAACATGGGGTACCTACCACCAGCGGTGCTTTCAATGCCATGCACAGCACTTCATTCAGACACAAAGTCATATGAAAATGCTTGGCTCTAAAGGCCTCTGCCATAGGTCTGACAAACTAGGTGAAATACCTTGGAATTGAACATAGGGTGAGTTAAAGGGACTTCCACGTGTGTCGTTATGGTTGGAATTAAAGAAACCTCCTGTGAAGTGGAAACTGTAGCAAGTAAAGTATACATCTTTCAAATTCAGATCAGCCATCCAATCCACAGGCAACATTTCTGACGATAATGGATCACTTCTATCTGGAAATTCCTTTGAAAACAAATTTGTTAAAATGTTTCCAGAGTATAAAAAGCCAAATGTTCTCCTTCCTGTGCACCAACATGGTGGTGAGAAGCTACAATTGATACATAGAGGCATTTTATTTTGTATTGTTTTGGTCAAATGTATGCACCTCACTTTGAATGACCAGCTGGCCTGTTTGGGAAATTCAAAAGACATTTTCAGGAAAAGCATCTATGACAGCTCCAAGCAACTCTAAAGGAAATGATTGTACAGTTTGCAAGATCCAGGTATCTTGAATCAGGTTCACAAAATTATGAGAAAAACAACAACATTGTACTCATACCTTTTGAATGAAAAAACTTGACTCCTTCATCCAAGGATAGAGTTCCAGGCATAGCCTTTCCTGACTATAGCTCTGCCTCACTGAGAAAAGAAGGGTAGAGAATGCGCAGCAACCTATAAACTGAACATAGAATGTGGGGCTTGCATGGCTGCTGCTACTTTATCTGTTCAAGTGAAAGATTTTTGGTGCTGAAAGGAGCTCTACACTAAACCTAACACACAACCGAGGTATTTTGTGGGCCGAAAACATGATGAAAATGGGCTGATTACTAGTGCTCCTGATAATTCAGATCCCTCTACAAACTCTGTTTATGCAGGGAAGTACAATTATAAGTAATGCAGAGTTTACAGCACCGACTAATTAGCAAGTGCAATAACCCCTGCACCCCCCACAATTTTCCCAAGATACATTTCGGCAGATAAGATCAATATTTATCAGGGAAAGTGTTCCCAAAATACAAAGACTTGTGGATTTTGGTGTGGGAACACTAAACTCTGCATTTTGTAGGGCAAAATTTGTAGTAGGTGCTATTTATTTCACCTGAAAATTTCACATCCAGAGGTATCTGATTTTACTGGGTACAATATATATTGCAAACCTTTACAGGGCACTGGTAATCCGTGTTATTGAGACTTCTGTACCCTTGTTACTATAGGTAACAAAGGAGGAAAGAGTAGGTGGCATGCTTTTTGAGGCCAGGGTACACGCAGTAATTAGCATATCTGTTGATTTACCATGATGTGCAAGGGGGAGTAGCAAATTGTGTCGCATAGGTTTTTAGTGCACTGGTGACTAACCAAACAGCCTGCTGAGATATACTTGTGAAATGCCAAGCAAGGGCCAAGCAAGGGCCAAGCTCCCTGCTGCCAAGTGGCAGCAGGGAGCTGTGCCCTTTAAAATGTGCATGTCTCTTTGACCTTCCTTCTTGTGAAGGCCAGCCAGCCATGTGCATTTTAAACTTCCCTAACTTAGTTGTCTTAGACAGCTGGGTTAGAGAAAGCGCAAGCCTCCAGTGCTCTTGAGAGCACCAAGTAAGGCCGCTCCAACCAATCCTGGTGCTGCTCTCATGCTGGTGAAAGCAGCACCAGCATTGGTTAGGGGAGTTGGATGGGTTCCGTGGAAGAGAGACGACCAGTGGGGGAGGACGTGGCGTCGCATCTCAAGGCAAGTGTGTTTTATTATTTTATTTTTTTGCATCTCTCCTCTGCCCCTCACCCTCGGTACATGGCAGCCGCTACTGGTTCTTTGTTAGGTGATATGTCTACGACATGTTGGCTTACATATCTGTCCAGAAATGGTCTGCAGTGTTTTTTATTGTTTTAGTTGCAATAACACATGTGCTTTGTGCTTTCTCCTGTGGTTTTCCTGAAAAGAAGGGCTCCTCCTATTGTTGATTGCACATATAATGCAGATCCAATTGCAAGATGTCTTCTTTTTTGCATGGTGTTCAGTGACAGTGATGAGTGAGTTCTGTTGAGGGTGACTACCCTGGACTCAGAGTTATCGGGCTAGGTGAGATGAATGTGTTCACTGAGTTTGTGTCGCAGTGGCTTGCGGTGGGATTGCAATGTTGCAGGTGTTTTAATTTTCGAAGCATGGAGTTTCCTTTTCCTTTGACTTGCTTACCATTTTATTGGTCATATTTTGTTGTTGATGTTACCTTTCTTTAACATGCAATAAATGTGTAGTATCCTGCATTTGTTATGTAATGTATTTTACCACCCCTGTTCAGCCAGTGCCTGTGCTCTGACTCATTAGAATGTTGGAGTCTTCATGAGCCTCGGAATGTTGGGACACAGAGAGGTGAAGTGACAGTTGGACATGGTCTGAGTAGCTGACAGGCTGCTCCTGGTGGGGCTCTCCTTCACAACTTAACTACGTGTTATACTGGAACCATTTAACTTGTTACCTGCTTGAATTAAATCTTACTAAATTACTTCTTCCTGCTTGGACCTCCTCACTACAAAATGCTTATATTCATTCCATCTGTCCATTCTCAGTTTTATTTAAGCAGCATTATCCAGGGGTAGGCACGCTTCCAGGTAGTTTTCGAATGGGATAGTGTCAGGGAGTCCCGAGTGGAAACCAGCAGCCCTGTTCCACACCAGTCATTAACTACCTGAGAGTACCCTCCTCTTCGGTAATATTACTATTGTAAATCATACCCTAAAAATTTGGAGTGAAGTTCAGAAAATTGTTTGATAGACGGTGTGTTTCTTATGAAATATATAGGTGGAGTTTTTTTGATAAGGCTCTGCCATTTTTATCCTGTTGAAATGCACTGTAGTGAATCCCTGGTTTTCAGGGTCACAAAAATGTGCACATTGAAAGGGTGATAACAAATTTAAGTCCGAATATCTATCATTTGTTAGCTGTAATATACTCTTTTAAAAAATTGTGATGAGTTTTAATGTCATTTTACTGTGTGAAAAATGCCAGCTCTGTTGGGATTTGAGGAACCGTGTTTGAGAGAAAATTGTTTTCTCTCATGATTTTCTCCTCTAAATTATGGAAAGCGCTCTAGAATTTAAAATGAGGACACATTTTCTACAAATTTGCTCTTGAGCCATGTGAGAAAATAAAGTCTGCATGCTGAGTAAAACCCACTTCCAACAGATGAAGCAGTCTTATCACTTGATACCCCAGTGTTTTAATGTAGCTTCACCACATAGATGTACCAAACAACATGAATGTTGACATTCTGCATTTATGACAAAAATGAGACTCTCTTGAATGCCTTGCTTCTGATATGGGAGCTGGCAAATTAAAATCATTTCCTATAAAGGAAACTGCAGCAAGTGAACAAAATGGGGGATATAATTTTGTCAATGTAATTATGGTTAGTGCTCTAGAATGCTAAACGAGTAAACATGCTGAGTGACGTGCTTTCAGCAGCAGTCTGTCAATTGATTCGCCAGTGTTTACTGTATCTTCACAACAGACACAACTAGAATGTGGACAAGGCTAAAATGGACAACATGTTACTGTATAGGAGCTATTTAATTTTAAGCCTATATATACTGCGGAGCAGGCTATAGTAAATAAGCCTTGCACGGTTAATGTAGTGAAACCATCTGGTTAAACTAATGTGAGGAGGAAGTATAGATTTGTAGTCACTTATAACTATCTATTTTCCCTGTTGCTTAATAGCTCCTTAATTTTTAAAATAGTTACAGTTTGGTAGACATAGTAGGCTTTTTTAAACTTCCTTTTCAGTATTCTGTAGTAGATTTTTAATGGTATTGTAAATGGTTGGCAGGCTGATCTCATATTTAAAATGAGTAGATTTGTGTTGCTATGGGTAGTAAGTAAGCCTGGGCGTAGTTCGCGAAGTAGCGCTACGCGAAGCTACGCAAAGTGCAGTTCGCACTACGCGAGCTACGCGTAGCACTACGCGAACTGCGTAGTGCACTGTTCGCAATGATTGCACAGTGCCGGATGCTTGTCCGCACTGTGCAATCATTGAAAACGGCATCTTGCACAGTGCGAGCTGTCTTTTACTGCCGCTCGAGTAGATTTTTACTCGAGCGGCAGCTTTCTCAACGCGGACTGGTAGTTTCTCATCGCGAGCGGTCGCGAGCATACGCGACCACTCGCAATGAGAAACCTGACCTCCCCGCGTTGAGAATCTCGCCGGGAGGTTTATTTTCCACGCTCGCGATCGGCAACTTGATGTTGCTGATCGCGAACGAGGAAAAAGTCTCGCCGGGATGTCATTTTGCTTGCTCGCGGTCGCCAACTTGACGTTGAGGACCGCGAGCAAGCAAAAAATGACCGCTGCACTACGCTACGCGTGTTTGCACTGTGCTACGTGCAATTCGCGTTGTGCGAAGTAGCGCAAACTTCACAAACTACGCGAGCGTAGCGTAGTGCTTTGCCCAGGGTTAGTAGTAAGACCCTTTGAATGAGTAGCTGTTTGGACATTTAATTATTTAAATCTTTTTCCTCACTTCCTTTTATCAGTAATTTCATCTCCTTGCATAAGTGTACACTTACATAATCATTTTTATTGTGAGTTATTAATCCCCTGGATTGATATTGAATGGCTAGGAGGCTATCGAAATGCAGCATTTTAGTAGGGTAGAGCTGCCTGACTTAAAATGGTTGTTGATTGCACAAAAGGATGGTTCTGACAGTCTGAATGAGGAAGTAAACACAATTGTGGCAAGGTCTGCACTTTGATTGTTTTACATTCCTATGCATGACTGTGATTTAGGTGTTTGTGCATGCTGGTGTGATTTTCTCTGTTCTATTGCTCACACAAAGGCGTGCGGTGCGCGCATGCGCAAATGTGGCAGTACTTGCCTAATTCAGCCTCCTGTTTCGTTTGGTATTTACTCTGTTACTGCTCCTTCTTGTATGCTGGCACGCCGTGATATTTGCGGACAAACAGCAAATACCACTTGGCAATTTCGTAGGATACGTTTAAGCTGACATTCCTTTGCCCACATGGAAATATGTTTGCTAGTTATCAATTTAATTTAATATTCTATTTACTGTTCTGCACTCCAGTTTCTTAGTTATAAAACCTTATTTAAATACATTTCACAGCAAAGATCGTTTAAAGGTCTGTACATATTAACAGTGATCAAAAAGTAAACACACTCTGCAAACAAGCCTGCTTGGTCGTGAACATTGGTAGAAACACTTTTCATCATCTCCGCTCGGGGACGTGTACATAAAGAGTGGTCTCATTATTAGATGATAGAATTGGTAAAGCAGCCATTGCCCACATTAGTGTGAAGAGCCATCGGCATGATTTAAATATTTCTATTCACCCTTACCTAGGCAAATACAGCAGTCACCACAGTAAGGGTTAGAAGACATACTCTGAAATTGGCGGTAACACGGCCACACCACAGTTACAATGCCAAGGAGAGGGAGATTTATTAAATAAAGTACCACACTTTATCCCCTCTCCCTCCAGGATTCATATTCTGACCTGTAGGCTAATGCTTAACAGTTTCATCAAGTAGGTATAAATAAAAGCCTAGAACCTTACAATTAGTTAGACAGTCCCCAGAGAAAAATGTAGTCAAATTATTTAATTATTCTGAATTAATTAAGAGGCTGAATTAAGAGTCTGAATCATTCTTACATCAATCTGCCTAAAGCACAGTCTCCTTGAGCTAAACACTTTTCACAGGGGACACAGACAGGGACAAATGCAATTTATTTCAGGGCACTCTCCTCCACCCAGGCAACTAATTTCAGAAAACTCCTCTCTGTTCCAAGTGCATAGCCATGCACCACAATTCACAGCATAAGGTTTCTGAGCCCCTTGGCAATCAACACACTTTAGGATTTTCCCAAAGCACCTGATGTTGTTCATTTATAGAAAGTGGAAAGGTCAACTTGAAAGAAGAGCAAAAATGAAACTAGTCGTTTGCCTAATTAAGTACAAAGGATTGTTATGTAATTAATGTTAAATATTTTTCAAGATGTGTGATCCCAATGGAAGGACCTACCATTAATTAAATGAAATAATATTAGTGTGGTAAGTTTTGGAAAATTTTATGAAATTATCACACAGATCAGCGCAGCAAGTCCCCTTGTTGCGCTGCGCAATAGGAAAAAAGGGCAGGAATGCGCCATGCTTAACAATATATGGTGCATTTCTGTCATTTCACAGCGCTGGCGCACAGTGTGCTACCTAGTGCCAACGTAGGCACCCTTGCACATGATACAAAGGTGCCTGCATTATAATCAGGATTGTTTCTGTGCAGGAGACCTTCCTGCACAAAAACAATGCTGAGAGGCATTTTCCTCTATGTGTGCTGCAGATTGCAGCACACATAGAAAGAGGAAGTAAGGAGGAGAAACAAAGATATTTCTCCTCGTTACGCCTCACCTGGGGAGGCGTAGCGTTTTGAGGCATTCCCAGATTTACCAGTGTTGGCAAATCTGGGAATGTTCCAAAATCCTTGGGTGAATGCAAGGGAGGACTCACGCTACACCCAGGGAACGCCTTCCCAGGGCAGAGTAAAGCAACGCCGCGATTTGCGCTGCGTTGCATTACTCTAAATTTATTGAGCCATGCAGGGCCACGCGAGGTGGCCTTGCATGGCTTGATAATTTCGATGTAGGTTTTGCGTCGCCCTTGCGCCCCACTGCACAGCACAGGGTGACACAAAACCTTCATAAATATGTCCCTAGATTTTTAATGAACGTGACCAATGATTAAATACAGTGTCCTTGCAGAGATGGCAGAGCAGACCCCAAGAGCCTCATTCACAAAGTTTACTTTGCACAATTGAATTCCAAAATCCATTTCACTGTGTCAGGAAATATATATTTTTACGAATGGAGTTCTACTTACTCGTGGAAATGTTTGCCACTTTGGGGGACCATTTAGTATAACTTATGGGACTATTTAGTGTATGGCAGGCATCCCGCTGTCGTGCCAGGGTGGCGGATGTCATAACCTCTGCCACCCATGTGGATGACTGCTTGTCATGGTTAAAGATCTGTGCCAGGAGAGGAGTTACCACCACGGCAGCTCTTCTGATGGTACTGTAAGTGTATTAAGCAGTCACCATGTTTAATGCAGCTGCTCCGCCATTTTTTTTATTTTTTCAAAAACAAACTCCCAAAGCAGGAGTTTTATTTGATTCTTTTCTGTTTAGGACTCGTAAGCTTTTTGGGACTGCCAGGTATTCCTGCTGTTGCTGAACAAATAAAAAGTACATCAGAACATCTGCCGTAAATAGGGCGGATGATCTGAAATACTTAGACCGATTACCTGATGTCCATGGTGCTGCTGGTCTAAGGTTTCCACTGGTGGAGCAAGTGGGGCAAACATGACAGTTCACCCAACTCTGAGCAAAGAGTAGTATTGGGGTGAAAACTCTTTTCAACACAGTCAAACTTATGGTGATTCCCACCCTGGAAGCACATACACTTTTTCTGTTTCAAAACATAGGGTTAAGAGTATTTTTATGAAAGTGTTGGGGAATGTGTTTCTCTACAAAGAAAGGTATTCTCTCGGTGGAAAAAATAGGTATCACTGAAAAATGCAAAACATGTGAAAACCTCATTCCTAAAACTGTATAGGTTTGGGATGAGGATGGTAATGGTAATGGTTAAGAGGATAGGAGTAGGTATCTGGATATCTTATGAGTGCCATAGATTTTAATTTAACCCCTTACACATCTGTGGGTTCCCAAAATGAATGAGCCCCGAAGTAAAGACTTCTTTAAATGTTTATTGTGAAGCTTAGTTAAGAATCAGGACTACAAACCTCAAGGGAACTCTGCAGGTTGGGATGTTTCACCTGGCATTTTAGCAGGTGAAATCTCTAGGTGAAAAGCCATCTGAAAAAGGAGATACTCCATAGCAATATACCCTATAATAGATCTCCTAGATAAAGGCAAAACATATGCCCACCCTGTAATATCATACAAAACATTTTCTTAGAAAGAATTATTTGCGAGTCAAGAATCACATCACAGTGTTATTTCATTTCTCTGCCTAAAACATCTTAAAACCATTATTCACAATATACCCCTATGCAGCTTGATTTCCTAGATATATTTCATTTGTTTCACATGCAATCAGTCCTATCTCAACTGTCTGACTTTCCAATGACCATGAATAAATCAAATAGTTCAATCCTCTATGTCAGTGTCTACAGAATAGTAAGACTTCTATCCATCAAAACTATGTTTCGGCTACCCATAGCATTCTTTGCAGCCTTCTTCAGTACCCAATAATTTTCATCAACTCGTAAAAGTATATAAGGTGTATCTAAGACATCCATTAAAATGAAAGATTACTATTCCAAAATCAAAATTTGTTCAAACACTGTACTATATAATGTACCATATTGCTATGTCTTCATTCTTGTTCTCTCTCGCATTAAATTTCAGTTTTCACATTTTAGCTGTAAATTCTATAATTCTACAGTGTGGATACAAAATGTTGTCCATTCTACTTTCAATTTTTCGTATGTGTGCCCACAGAGAATATAGGAGAGGCACATATTTGACAGCCTATAATCCTGAACTTAACCCACACAAACTATTAAGCCCGTTCCATTCACCGTTTCCTGCCAGGACCACAGGTCCCAGACTCTTTGTGGCCGTCGCCACCAACATCACCCTGATTGCGCCCGGAGGCGCTTAAAGCGGATTGCGGGTTCCCGCAGCGCGGGAAGCCTGTTCCATTCACCGTTGCCTGCCAGGACCACAGGTCACAGACTCTTTGCAGACGTCGCCGCCAACGTCACCCTGATTGCGCCCGGAGAAGCTTAAAGTGGATTGCGGGCTCCCGCAGCGCGGGAAGCCCGTTCCATTCACCGATGCCTGCCAGGACCACAGGTCCCAGACTCTTTGCGGCCGTCGCCACCAACGTCACCCTGATTGCGCCCGGAGGCGCTTAAAGTGGATCGCGGTGTCCCGCAGCGCGGGAAGCCTGTTCCATTCACCGTTGCCTGCCAGGACCACAGGTCCCAGACTCTTTGCGGCCGTCGCCGCCAACGTCACCCTGATTGCTCACGGAGGCGCTTAAAGCGGATTGGGGGCTCCCGCAGCGTGGGAAGCCCATTCCATTCACCGTTGCCTGCCAGGACCACAGGTCCCAGACTCTTTGCGGCCGTCGCCGCCAACGTCACCCTGATTGCGCCCGGAGGTGCTTAAAACGGATTGCGGGCTCCCGCAGCGCGGGAAGCCTGTTCCATTCACCGTTGCCTGCCAGGACCACAGGTCCCAGACTCTTTGCGGCCGTCGCCGCCAACGTCACCCTGATTGCTCACGGAGGCGCTTAAAGCGGATTGGGGGCTCCCGCAGCGTGGGAAGCCCATTCCATTCACCGTTGCCTGCCAGGAACACAGGTCCCAGACTCTTTGCGGCCGTCGCCGCCAACGTCACCCTGATTGCGCCCGGAGGTGCTTAAAACGGATTGCGGGCTCCCGCAGCGTGGGAAGCCCGTTCCATTCACCGTTGCCTGCCAGGACCACAGGTCCCAGACTCTTTGCGGCCGTCGCCGCCAACGTCACCCTGATTGCGCCCAGAGGCGCTTAAAGCGGATTGTGGGCTCCCGCAGCGCGGGAAGCCCATTGCCTGCCAGGACCACAGGTCCCAGACTCTTTGCGGCCGTCGCCGCCAACGTCACCCTGATTGCGCCCAGAGGCGCTTAAAGCAGATTGCGGGCTCCCGCAGTGTGGGAAGCCCGTTCCATTCACCGTTGCCTGCCAGGACCACAGGTCCCAGACTCTTTGCGGCCGTCGCCGCCAACGTCACCCTGATTGCGCCCGGAGGCGCTTAAAGCGAATTGCGGGCTCCCGCAGCGCGGGAAGCCCGTTCCATTCACCATTGCCTGCCAGGACCACAGGTCCCAGACTCTTTGCGGCCGTCGCCGCCAACGTCACCCTGAGTGCGCCCGGAGGCGCTTAAAGCGGATTGCGGGCTCCCGCAGCGCGGGAAGCCCGTTCCATTCACCGTTGCCTGCCAGGACCACAGGTCCCAGACTCTTTGCGGCCGTCGCCGCCAACGTCACCCTGATTGCGCCCAGAGGTGCTTATTGCGGGCTCCCGCAGCGCGGGAAGCCCGTTCCATTCACCGTTGCCTGCCAGGACCAGAGGTCCCAGACTCTTTGCGGCCGTCGCCACCAACGTCACCCTGATTGCGCCCGGAGACGCTTAAAGCGGATTGCGGGCTCCCGCAGCGCGGGACGTGCGCGGGCGGACCCGTCTGCGCCAGTCCGTGGCAGATCGAGGCAGGGCTGGGCCACCCCTCTTGGCCGGAACATTTGACAATTTGATTACCTCTAAGGGTGGCCACAGCACTCGTTGATAGGACTGCATGTGGGGCGAGTGATAAAAACGACGACTGAAAACGGAGTTGGTGGTGAGACTCTTAAAACTTTTACTCTGTTTTGTTTGTCCATTAAAACTATTAAGCCTCCCCTTCTGCCGTGGCAGTAAAGAGCTGAATTAAACTAAATTGAGAACTGCATATCGGATCTGGTCTCTCTCTATTGAAAACGCTATAAGCAGCTCCTGAAAAATTCTTATTGGATCCATTTGTAACCTTTTTCCTAGAACTTAACCATTTTATATTGATTTTAAATGTTATCATTGATACCCTGTTGTCTTCTACTTTTTATTGTGTAGGTTAGTGTAGATCATTGAGCTGTGTTGATTTTATTTTGCACTAGGCACTTTAAATCTATCCCTCCTGATCTTTGCACTTTGCACTTTTCAGTATATACACTGCACCTTGCACTTTATATTGTATCCTCTCTCAGGGAATATTCCTTGATTGTAATAGCACGCCAACTTGTCATATTGTTATTCTGCTACATTTTGTGGGGGTGGTGAGTAATTGACCCCCGTTTTTGGTTTTCCTTTCGGATTGTAACCTTTACCCTAGTAAGCTCTAAAGCCAAGAATAAGAAATGGGCAAAAGGAAAGCCAAGGGCCAGCCTTCGGGCACTAATAGACCATCTAATGTTGTTTGCTACGAGACAATGGACAGGATCGAGACTATCCTGGCAGAATGCCAGGATATAGTCAATTCTGATCCATCAAGTCCTTCTCCTTCCTGTGATAGCTCGTTTGAGGTTATAAACGCCTCTGTTCTAACTATCCCCACCTCACCCGAACCGCCCCCAGCGAAATAAATTGCAAAGAACATCCCATTGATGTTTAAAAAGCAAAATAAAAAATGTAGTAAGGTTGTAGTTGCTTCACCCCCCGGACAAATGAGCACCACCTTAACAGAACCGCCCAGAGCAAAAAAAATAGTAAAGAAATTTCCCTCGCTATTCAAACCACAAAATAAAAGGCGTAGTAAGGCCTTAGATATTGACCTGCCTGGAGCGAGGTCGAGGGAAACAGCCACTCAACCTGGAGCTGACACAAGGAGGACACACAGTACATTATCGACCGCTAATATCGAGTGCCATAATAGATTTGAGGTTTTAGAAGTTGATGAAGAAGGGGTGGGGGAAAATGAGGGTAGTGCTGACTGTATAGGCTTGCTTGAAACTACCAAAATCACTATTGGCGTAATCCAGTCACTAAAAGACCTGATAACATCCCTGAGAGATGAGGTAGCCTCCCTTAAAGAGAAGGTTTCCTCACTGCTGGAAAGGGCTGATGGTGGGTCTATTGTGGCCATGGAAACCAAGCCAACATCATTAAATAGGGCTGTAAATGGAGTAGAAGTATTTAGTATGGCAAAAACAACTGCAGATACTTCTAGAGGATGTAGGCAAATAGGACATACACAGCCCCCGCCACAACAAACTAGGGGTCGAAACACCAAGCTAACACAAAGCAACTCCAGAGAAACCCCCGGGTCCCCCACACAGTAGGGATATCGATAGAGGAGAGGTGGTCCTGGTTGAAGGGGATACACACATGCAGGATTACCAGAGGGTCCCAGTCAGGGGGACTGTTTGGGATGGTGTTTATGTGAAACCCAGGTCATGGGAAAGTTCTGCAGAGATTTATCTCACGGAAGTCCCGAAACTCCCCCCAAGGAGCTTTGAAAATCAGGAATCGCTGAAGAACAAGGTTACATACTGACTGAGGTCTACCCAACAAGTCTACTCAATCATTAGGGATGACATTAAAACAGTCAGAAGACTTACAATACAGAGGTCTATGTGGGACACGATTGAGGTTACCTTCCATGATGCTGGTATTATAACTGTTTATTGTCGATTGATTCTTGCACAGTTCCTCCAGAAAATTCCCGCATCTCCATCAGATACAGACTGGAGTATACTTAGACCCCTTTGGACACAAACTGCTGAAACTACTGTCAGAATGACTTGCTCAACAAAGGGGCCAGGACCATCAGGACTCCTCCCGCTACATCTGAATCCTATGAGAAGGGGTTGTTGACTTTTAACCGAGGCGCAGATGAAACCTAAAAGCAGACGAGGTAGCTCTAGCCCCTCAGTGTTGCTACATACTTGCACTTCCCCAATAACAATCTCTCCAATATGTGCTATAGCCTCTGAGCTGGAGGTGCACAGGGAGATGGTTCCTTCTTTGAGAAATGGGGGTGTGGTTGCCCCAGCGCTGGGGTCTATTGAAGGTCTAGAGGGGGGAAATCTGGAAAAAAACTTAAATTTGGAAAACCGCTCCCTAAGGATATTGGTATGGAATGTGGCTGGGATCTCCAAGCTAATGGGGGACCGAGAATGATGTTCGTTTGTAGATCCCTTTGATGTAATCTTTTTCCAAGAAACCTGGAGCCTACATTGCCCGCACAGAAGTGGCCTTTCCACCTATGCCATAGATGCCACAAGAAAAGAACAGGGTAGACCCTCTGGTGGATTAGCAATTTGGGTGAAAATTGCCCGGGGGATCAAAGTTAAACTCCTTAAAGTGGACTCGCAGGATGTACTTGCATTAGAGCTGACATCTTATAACGGCCTAAAGACTAGGATGTTTAATGTTTATAATAGAGTTCAGAGGGCTCAGGATGAAACTCTCACTTTGCGCACCCTTGACTATGTCCTGTCTTCCTATGCGGACGATATTCCTGTATTAGTGGCAGGTGACTTCAATTGTACGTTCGAACCCCTTGCACCGATCCCTCTAGATCTTACTGATGAGTGGGATAGAGAGTGGCAAATTCCCCAATTGGACCTTCCCTTAGTAAGATGGACAAAGAGAGGGGCCCAATTGATGGCACTTACAATGCAGCATGATCTGAGAGCCACGAATGAAGGACTGCCTCTGACCCAAATGGGGATCCCACTTTTAATAGGCCAGGCCATGAAAGTAGGATAGACTATTGCCTTGTTTCCTTAAACTATTGGTCCTCAGTGACAGATATGGCAGTGGTCAAAAGGGTAGATAGTGACCACAAAGCTCTAGTTCTCGATCTGTTTAATCAGGTCTTTGTTGGGCCTGATAGAATTGGCTGTCCTGATCTGGGTATTTTATCAATCACTAACAATCGAAGGACAATCAGATGGGACTGGGTGGAGACTCATCCAGAGGTATTAGAGGCAGCTAAGAGGAAGGCTCGTTTGTTACTTGAGGAATTTGCCATCTCCACCAATGAGAATGTTGTGGAGACATTAGGCTCCAGACACGAGTTCTTATATGAAGAGATAAGGGAATTGCTAGGCCGCCCGGGAAAGAAGGGAAGCAAGTGTGCACACCAGAGATTAGCTGATAAAGGTGCTTGGTACAACAAGGAATGTAGGCTCAGTAAGGGGGTTCTCCTAAGGGCTGTAAAGAAAAAAAGCCGAAATGAGATAGTGACCAGTAGAGCAAAGTACAAGCAGACAATTGAAGCTGCAAAGAAGGAGTGGGAGGGTTCCCTCTGGACTGCCTTACGCAATGCACTGATAGCTAAAGACCCAAAGAACTTTTGGAGCAAGGCAGCTTACTGGCTGAAGGGGAATGTGAGATCCGTAGAATTTACAGTACAGCCAGAGGAGTGGGAAGCACATTTTGGCTCTCTCTACGAGTCAAGGGATACCACAGTTGATCAAGAATTCTGGGGATCCGGTGAACTGTTCAGTAAGGAGGGAAACGAGGATGAAGGTCTCTCCTTTTCTCTAGAAGAAACTCAAATAGCAATTCGATCTTGTATTTCGTCCCGTGCCCCCGAACCAGATAGAATCCCAAATGACCTCTATAAGGAGGATGTAGTACTCTAGGGATCCTATATAAATTTACTTACCAACTCAATTCTCCGTGGTACCCCTTTTCCCCCTTCATGGAAGAACGCTGAGGTTGTCCCAATTTACAAAAAGGGGGATAGAGTGAACCCATCCAGCTACAGGCCAATTAGTCTCATTCATTCTGTGCAGAAGATTTTCTGTAAACAAATTTTAGCACGGATCCAGGACTGGATTACTGAGTCAAATATCTTGAGTGATCTTCAAGCAGGTTTTTGGTTCAAAATTAGCACCTTGGACCAAACCTTTCATTTGTTGTGCATTTATTGGAAGGAAGTGCAGATCCAGGACGGAAAGCTCTATGTAGCTTTTGTAGATTTACGGTCTGCTTTTGACCTAGTTCCACGGTTAAAACTCTGGAGGGTTTTACAGAAGCAGGGTATCCCAAAAAACCTTTTAGATATTTTAATCAGATTGCATTCATCAAACACAGCACAAGTGAGGTGGGGGGAGAGCAACCAACTTACTGATCCATTTTCGGTCGAGTGTGGAGTGAGACAGGGCTGTGTCCTTGCCCCCACACTTTTCATCCTTTTTTATCAAAGATGTTCTTAACTTTTTAGACAGAGATGGGTGCGACGCCCCTAAAATTGGTAAGAAAAGGGTGCCGGCTCTCCTTTTTGCTGATGATACCCTCCTAATCTCAAAATCGCCGCAGGGATTACAGCAGCTTCTAAATTATTTTATTATGTTCTGTAATGAACGAGGGTTGGAATTGAATGAATCAAAAACGAAATATATGATTTTTAGAAAGTGAGTAGTCAAGCCCAACAAAAGACCTGTGGTAGTTGGTAATAGCAATTTAGAGCATGTTGATGTTTTTGATTATTTGGGCATCCGCCTGACCCCCACAATAAATTGGGCCCCACACATAGAAAAGGTGAAGATGCAACTTATACACCAGACTGCAAATATTACCAAGATACATAGGAAAACATTATCAAGGCAGCTTGCACCCGCCCTAGAAATCTATAATTTAAAAGTACTAGGAGGTGCTCTCTATGGGGCCGAATTGTGGGGACCAGGTTCAATAAACTGTTTGTCAGTAATAGAAAATTGTTTTATCAGATCCCTGGTAGATCTGCCCGCTAGCACCCCTCTTGTGCCCCTATATCTGGATCTTGCGCAAAGGCAGTTGGAACATAAAGTATGGTATAAACTCCTGATGTTCTGGCACAGGCTATGGACTGTGGATGAACTTCTGCCATATCGGTAGCTCCTTTCCGAGCTATTAAAGTCACCATCGATTATTTTGATTCCCTGATTTAGAGCATTAAAAGAGCTATTGGGGAGGATTGGGATGGAGGGGTACTGGTCTGACCCAGACAGCATGGTAAATGTATCCAGAATGAAGTTGAAGGAAAGCTTCTGGGAAGCAACATTAATACAAGTACTGACAAAAGCAGAGGGCCGCTTGGCTATTGAATTTTGTAAATTTAAATGCGTCCCCTGTTTTGAGGACACAATGGATGAAATCGTCCCCCCTTTGGCTTGGAAACTATTTTTTCAGTTTCGGTATAAGACCCTCCCTACAAAACTCTTTTGTAAAAAATGGAGCAAGGGTGTTGTAAGTGAAGATCTGTGTCCTGCTTGTAATGAAAGTCCTGAATCCATCGTGCACCTGTTATTTTTTTGCTCTAATTATAAATCACTCAGGGAAAAATGGACAATTCCACTCTGCAAATTAGTGGGTCCAGGTCACTATTTAGATGTACTACGAATTTTGAGCATGGACACACGTAGAGTTGTGGTTTTTGGTTTGTCCAGATATTGGCGTGAGCTGTGGATAAAACGAGCAAAATACATCCTGTGATGGGTCCCGATTCGATCAAAACTGATATGTATTGTACATTTATTGCACTGAAAGCACTTTATGAAAGATTTTTGTATACATTTTATGTGTTTTATGTGTTTTTAAACAGGATGTGTGCTCTTATGTTTATCCATCTCTATTTTATCTGATTAATTTTCTTCATTGTATTTGTATGTGCTGTGTACTTTTATGATCTTTTATGATCGAAATAAAGTGATGATGATGAAATTAATCCAATCCGATATGTGTCAAAAGCAATAACAAAATAAAACAAGCAACAATCACTTTTTCATAATTCAAAATATATGAAACATAAAGCCTATAAACATTATATAAATGAATGGAAAGTGATATTATTTTCTGGGATCCCCAGATCCCAGCCTAAAATATTTATACACCCTCTTACAAAGTCACTAAACAAGATGATATTTTGGTGTTTGTGACTCAGATGTAGTTCCACTCCAAATGTGTGGAAAAATTAGATAAATGCCAAATGGCAGATTCTGAATTTTGTGGTGGGGGTGAGTTTGAAAATAAGAACTTGAAGAATGATTTAGTCCACAATGATGTACATGATATGACAAAGGAACTAACCTTTACTGCTATATTATGTTTGCACAATTGTTATAAACATATGCAGTTAGAACGGACACCCTTTCCTTATTACTCACTCAAGCATCATATCACTCCACACAACTCTTTAGGACCATCTTAGAATTCCAATCTGTAGTAGACTGCTCCTGGGAAATTGCCCTCTTTCTATAACTAAGTGATTCACTGGCAAACCACTGCAAATAAATAGGAATGGACTCGGACATTTATTCCACACTAAGACGTCTTCATTTCCTATACCCTCCAATCCTTTCAGTATCTCACCTTCACCATTCACTTTAGCAGCCATATCAATTGCTTACCATCCTTTTTCCCCCTTCCAGATTCCTTGGTCTGTGCTTGTGAGTCTTGACCCACAGCAGGCTCTTGCTGACAAGCTCTCTTCAAGGAAATTTGCCCTTGACGTATGTCTGTGGTTGCACCAGGCAGAATCCATCCTCATTCCTTTCAATCAGGAATCTCTCCGGAGCCTGATCCCAAACATGCTAGCTACCACAAAGCAATTACAAAAGGACATTTCATGGCCAAGTTAATTTAAACATAGCCCTATCTACAGTTGATATAGTTAAGAGAAAACCGTTAGACCTATCAGCCTTAGGGTGGTCTTCCCCCAAACTTTTTACCTTCCTCCTCCATTTTTGCTGATCTTGTTTTTGCTGGCCTTAGGGCTCTGCACGCTTTACCACTGCTAACCAGTGCTAAAGTGCTTGTGCTCTCCCTCCTAAACATGATAACATTGGATTATACCCAATTCGCATATTTAAATTACTTATAAATCTCTAGGAAAGTGGTAGTACATGTAGCCCTTTAAACATGCCTCAGGCCTTCCATTGAAGCCTGTGTGTGCAGTTTTAAACTGCCATTTTGACCTGACCAAGTAAATCCTTTTGCCAGGCCCAAACCTTCCTTTTTATTCATATAAGTCACCCCTAGGGAAGGCCCTGGACAGCCCAGAAGGCAGGGTGTAATGCACTTAAAAAGGAGGACATGTACATTTAAGCTTTACATGTCCTGGTAGTGAAAAACTCTTAAATTCGTTTTTCACTACTGCAAGGCCTACTTCTCCCACAGGATAACATTGGAGTTACCTTATTACATTTTATATGTGTAATTTCCAAAAGGGAATAGCAACTAGTTCATGTTTGGTGTCTCTGGAACTGAAATTATAAATCCTAACTTTTGGCAAAGTCGGATTGTAAATTGCAGTTTTGAAAATGCCACTTTTAGAAAGTTGTATACAAATCGAGTAGCTAGTTGCATTAATACTTTGTAAATCTTTAGACAAAAAACGAGCCAATGTCTCTAGTACACAAGCCAGTGTGATTTATTTCACTTTTCTTTATCACATTTAGAAAAATGTTTGATGCATTGTAATCATGTCATCATACAGGGCAACACGAAAATATGACTACTTTTAAACATCCAACACTAATTACGCAAAAACAACAGATTTGTCACGAAAATTAGAAATACACAGATAAACATGGAGTATATACACCTCTTGACAGATACATTTTAAGACATGAGAAACCAGTCCTTAACTGGAAATGACAAACACACGTGGGCGGAGAATGAAAAAGTTTTAAGAACTAAATGTCTGTTGTCTCCTGCCAATGTGTGCAGCTCTGGGAACTGTAGTTTCAAGTGTTGTCAAAAGGAGAACCCTATTTCTGTAAATTCTCTCCCAAGACACACTGCAAGTGTCTTGTCCCGGACGCTGTGGTCAACGCGTTTCAAACCCCGTGACCGTTATGGGGTTTTCATCAGGACCTGGACATGGTTGTTTCTGTTTAAGAAAAAAACAATATGTGTGTTACATTCACCTAACTGAAAATCTTAGTCCACTGTTATGACCCTAATGTTTGGGCAGTGTACCTCAAAACGACTGTGATCATCCTCGATGAAATTTGCAAGAAGTCAGGTGCGGGGCCGGAATTGTTGTATGTATTCCTGTCAGAGAAATATGTATGTCATTTGCTTGTTTGCTGTGAAATATGTCTAAGAAAGGAGGTCTGACAAGAGTGAAAAAAGACTTGCCTTTGTCCTTTGTCAAATCTTATGTTCTTCGGAATATTGCCACTTTAAAGCTTCGTTGTTGGGAAAGCCTGTAACGTAATGAGGTATGTTTTAATGAAGGGTACTCGATTGCACCAACAAACTGGATTTTGGAAAGGGATATATGCTTTTGCATGGTTCAGAGCGAACGGGATACAAAGCACTCAAAGAATTCAAAGGGTAAACCGCGATGGACAGGAATTGAGTAAAGACAGTTCCGTTTTGAAACGCGTGTGTTTGTCTTTGCGCACGCCGGCTGCTGTTTCAGCAGGACGCTGTATTGTTTGTTAGACGCGCTTTCGCCTTCACTGTAGATAAAAGCGGAGTCACTTGCCTGGAAACCTTGCATTCCTCTTTTCTCGTACAGAAGACCCTCTCGTCGGTTACATTGTGAATGGCTTGTTGGGTTTCCCCCTTAGTGCAGTGACTTTCTGCTGCAGAGTTAGTGTTGGAGAAGCCTTGTGGGCCTGTTCAAGATTTTGCAGCTCTGTTTCAAGTGCCACGTGATCTTTTTCTCTCTGTTTGTTAAGTGTTGAGACTAGTGCAGTGCATTTCCTCGGATAACCGCTTTAAATGCGTCCCAATTGTTAGAGGAAGTAGTGTCTTGGGGGTTATTGAGTTGAAAATACTCTCTAATAGCTTTCCACAGGTCATCCCTGAAGAAGCAATCTCTTATAAGGAAGCTAGGGAAATACCAGCAGCTATACCGTGGTGGTGGATTACCCAGTATAGCGTTACCGACACAGGCGCATGGTCAAATATGATGATTGAAAAATTTGTTGCTACCCTCAGGTCTTGGCTAAGAGCTTGGCTAATGAACACAAAGTCTATTCGAGAGTATGTGTGGTGTGCATGTGAGCAGAATGGATAGTCTCGGGAGTTGAGGTGAAGTGTCCTCCAAGCATCCACAAGACCCAATGCCTGGATTGCCTGTTTCAGCACTTTGGGAAAGCTTCCTGTGGGTGATCTATTGGGGTGCATGCTATCTGTTCCTAAGTTTCAAGTGAGGTTAAAATCCCCTAACAAGAAGATCTCACCCTCTGCAAATCCTCCCACAAGGGTTAATGGTGAATGTGTACAAATGGGACTTGGTTAGAATTAGGACGGTAGATAGAAGCAAAGTTATACATTCTACCTCTAATTTGACCCTTCACCAAGACAATCCTTCTGTGTTCATCTGTTTTAAATCGCTCAGGTTGAAATTTTAGGGAGGAATCGAATAACAGTGCCAAACCATTATGCTTAGTGGAAGCCGAGGACTTATACATTACGGGATAAGCTTTATGTCTTAATCTGTGATCTTCCTCTCACTTGAGATGCGACTCTTGCAGCGCTACTACATCGTGATGCTGGTCAAGAAGTTATTTCCATAGCTTGTGGTGCTTGGCTGGTGAATTCAGGCCTTTAATGTTCCAGGAGAGGGTAGTGATTACCATAGTGTAGGCAGTACAAAGGTTTTCGTTATGTTTCTCCCCGGAAGACCCTTCGTCCCACCTCCCAATTCCCACTTCTTCCACCTTTGAGCCCCAAAAGGGTATGTCCTACTATATTTAATATGTTCTCGTCTCAATTTGTCCGTCACTGGACAAAACTGTTTATGCCGGGCTAATGTTGCAGAGGCTATATCTTGAAAGAGAGAGCAGATAGCCCCTTGGAATGCGATTGCTTCTGTCTTTCAGGCTGCCTGTCTGATGGCCTCTTTTACCTTAAAAGAATGTAGCTTTTCCAATACATCTCGTGGGCGCTTCCTCTCACCATATGTCTGTTGGCCCACCCGATGGACCCTATCTATTTTCACTTTCAGCGCTGTACCTCCGAGCAGCTCAGAGAATAGGCCCCTTACAAAGGATTCCAAGTCTGGGCCTTCCATTCCCTCTTCCAGGTCTCTGATCTGTATGTTATCACATCACAATCTGTTTTCAAGATCTTCACTCTTCAACAGAGATGCCTGTATCTGCGAGCACAGGGTTTGAGTTGAGTCCTCCATCTGCCCAGTGCGTCGGTCCAGGTCCAGCGTTTTAGTTTCAAGATCCACTACCCGGGTGTCCACTGACTGCATCTTGTTGGAGAGAGCGGTGAGTCTACTGTTAAGGCCAGCCTTAAGAGTTTCCAGGGAAGAGGCTAGGTCGACATTAAGCTCCTCTTGGAGTTGCTTCTTAAAATCTTGCAGGGATGCAAGCAGGTCTTCCTTTTTGAGAGACATGTTGTCACCTGTGGGTGTCACTGGCAAGATGTCTTGTTTCTTTGAGAGGGTGAAATAAAAAGAAACTCCATTAAGGTGTTGCTTCTTCGGAGGCATAAAGAAAGCAGACTCAGTTGACCTGGCCCAGTAGCGAGGGTGAGAACAGGTGAGGCTCTCGTCACGTATTGTGTAAGTCTTTAACCGAGGCACATGCACAGCGGATGTGTAGAGCTGTCCGTTGGCACCTGAGACCACTCTCGTATATTAGAGTAGCGCTTCAGGGTGGGGTCTTCGCTGCCTGTCTGTGGGCACATTGAGAGCACTGCCAGGGAGCCACCACTTGCCATACTGCACCGTCCATAGCTAATTTGGCACCTGTCTAAACCCACATTTCTGGCTGCTTCTTCCAAGGACGGAGAGTTTTGCTTAGACCAGTGTTATATGTGCTATGGCCCCTTTTGACCTTTATTCCACAATGTGGGGTCACTGATATTTCAAGGAAAGGCTATAGAGGCAGCAGCAAGTAGATGCAGTAGGTAGACACTCTAAGCAACCCTCATTAAGAATTGTCGATTACTGGTGCCCGTGTGTGCCGAGTTGCTTTGTATCTAGTCAGTCAATCGAGTGAATGGTGCCTGGTAGGTCATTCTCCAGACCCCTGCAGTCCGGTACCTTTTATGGAGAGGTCTCGGAGTGAAGCCTTGACTTTCCTGTGCAGGCCTCTCGCTCCCCGATGGATCCACCCTATTGGGGTCAGGCAACCAGCCCATTACCTCGTTGAGAAGCAGAACCAACACATACAGGATGTCTGTTTGGCAGTGCAATGGAGCATCCCTTGTGTGAAGACATCATATTGAAGCTGGGGGAGCTCCTCACTCACCAGTCAAACTCTCCCCGTTTCAATGCGCCACCATCGCAAAGTCAGGCAAGCGGTCCATGTGGCCCCTGGGGCTCCTATGCTCCAGCCAGTGCCACTAGTCCCATTGGGAGTCCCCGTCAACCTGCAGTCAAGCCCCCCTTTGAGGCTGGGTACTTCTCAGTGATAGGTGGTGTCACGCGGGCCCTCTTGGGAGGTTAATTGCCGACAGGCAAGATAGGGGGTGGGATTGGTCAGGGGGACTCATTTATCAGGACTTCTGATGGCTCTCGAGGGCCCCCCTCATCTCCAGTGCAAAGCTGAATAGTGCGGCACAACGGTGTGGGTTCAATCTCAGAGGTTTAGACCTCCCCGCCAGTTAGGCTTACGGGCTCTGCGTTGTAGCTGTCATGCCCCCATTTTGTCCTCGGTGGTCTGTGCTGAATCTGCCTGAATCCACCCTTTTAAACATTCGCAAACTTGCCCAGGGATGCCTTCGTCACTCTCTGCACTCCAGGAGAGCTTCCAGGGTCAAAATCAGGCCATCAGAAGAGGCAATGCCTTAACTTTAACCGATGCGTAGCGGAGCCTACGTGGATCACGTCCACTCGGTCATCTTGGCTGGCCACGCCCTCTAAATCATATTTTTTATTTTATGTAGATAGCTAAGTGGGTTGCTACTCTTGACATAGAGATTCTTTTGTTAATAATGACAACCCCAAGAACGGCATTACATTTTAAAGTCTTACTTTCTTTTTTCTCCCAGCCATGCCCTCTTAACATATAATGCCTACCAGTAAGTGCAATATCTGACTCCTACATCTCGTAACACTCATCATCTTATTTAACCACATCCTGTAGATTGTTTTTCACACATGTATGATTTAACATGTATGATGTCAATGTATAATGTGTGCTAGAGATGTAAAGCGCTCTTACACCCTACCAGCAGCGGCCGGTGCAGGTAAGCAGGGTGAGGCAGTGAGGCGGGGCGGGCGTTATGTCGACAGACAACGGATAGGATTTATTTATTTTTAGCTATTCCATCGTCTGTTGACTTCTCCCCCTCCCGTCCCGCCCCACAGTGCTTACCTGCACCTGCCGCTGCTGCACCCTACATTGGAATAAGTAGTGCCATAAAAGAATTAAATAAAAAAATAACTTAGTAAGTGCTATTTCAACTGTTATTTGTGTGACTTCTCATACAGACCCATACATCTGACATTCTTACAGTGCATGCAAATCTCTCAATTACTGGGGCTGACCAAAGTCAAAAGCCTGCATTTAAATTGTAGTTTGTTAAGTACTTGTGAAGTGATAGCAAGCTGTGTGCCCCTGATTCCCTCCATTGCATTGGCAATTAGGTGATAGGCTCCAGATAGCTCCCAGCCAGGATTATACTCCAACAAAAAAGGAATAACACTACAATCAAAGATTCTGGATTAACTGACCATTCTTAGTTCTGCTAATACCTTATGCAAAAAGCTATCCAAAGTTAGTAGTGGGTTTTGGACTGTTTAACACTTTAAGGGGCATATTTACAGTGAAGTGACGGAGTGTGGCGTCAGCCTTCTTGGCTTAACGCAGAGCTCCGCCACTTCTGAAACACAGCGCTGCACCATATTTACAACAATACGGTGCAGCCCTGCATTTTCCCCCTGCGCTGGCGCTAAATTTAGCTGCCTAGCGCCAGCGAAGGCACCCTTACACCATAGTGCAAGGGTGTCTGCATTGCAGGGAAAGATTGTTTATGTGCAGGAAGGTGGCCCTTCCTGCACATAAACAATCTTTAAATGGAGTTTTGTAACTTCTATGTGTGCTGCTTAATGCAGCACACATAGTAGTTGTAAAACGTCATTTTTTTAAAATGATTGTATATGTGAAGGGAGGGACACCTTCCTGCACATAAACAATCAATGATGTTTTGCTGTTTCTATGTGTGCCGCACAACGCAGCACACATGGAAACAGAAAAAACGAGGAGAAATAAACATTTCTCTTCTTTTCGCCATGGTAAGACCAGGTTTTCCCAGGTCTTAATTTTGGCGCTGCCCCATATTTATACCACTCTTGTAAATATGGGGCAGCGTCAAAATCAAAGGGTGTTGCGTTGGGCTTTCACCCATTGCCCTCCCTTTTCACGCCAAGCATAGCGTGAAAGGCTGCCTTATTCACAAGGCAGCGTTAAGCCACATTAAGTGGCTTAATGCTGCCTTGTAAATAAGGTGAAACCCATATCGCCACCACAACGTCCAAAAAAGTAACGTTGTGGTGACGATAGGGGCTGTAAATATACGCGTAAGTTCCTGTAAACTGTCAAGAAAATGCCCTTAGAGATATTAATATATGTGTATACATAACTCTAGGACAGGGATAGGTTAAAATCGTGCACATGTTCTCTGAACATGGCTGACCTGTGGCCTAGAAAAATAAAATGCTGTGGCACTAGGGTGCGCTCGCATCTAAAAAAGATCCTCCAACTTTTAGCCATTTTGCAAATCAATATTTTCCTATTAACTTATTTATGGATCACGATTACTGCGATTTTTTACACTGGCTGTGACTTTTTAAAAAATTGATGAATGGTTATCGGCATGTAACAAGCCCCCATGTATGTCTCCCTGCAGCCGGCCGAAGAGCACTTTCGTTTTAACTCCTTGCAGGAGCAGGATGTCACAAGCAATGTACAAGCTTCAGCTCGATCTGATAGATAGACGTGAACGCCCTTCCTCCTCCTCGCAGCAGCATATCTTGGTGAGTCACTGGGATATGCTTAAACTTTTCTATGGGAAGTGCTTTGTTCTGCTGAGAAAGATCAGTCGGTTAATACAATCACTTCAGACTTCTGTGTGTATAGCAAGAGGGTCACTCAATTGCACTGCACTGGGGAAAAGTGACGCCAGTTTATAGTTTTATGAGGACCTAGATTGTGACACAAAGCACAGTCAGCATGTGGTCATAAACTTAAACAGTATCTTACAACCGTTCTAAAATACGCTGCAAAGGGTATATGTCTTTGCAACTAATACCATTACCGCACATGCCTTTACGACCCAACCGTTACCATGCAACCTTTACCACACATACCTTTAGCATGCAAGGTAAGTCTAGGCTTATATTTTTGAAATTACATAATAATATATTTTATATCACGTTATTTTAATGTGAAGTAATATTTTATTACCATACATAAAGCTAACCCCCTGCCACACACGGCCATAGGCCATGCGCGGCCAGGGGTTGGCCATAGGGCCCTATGTTTTTTAAAGGGGAGGAGGACCAAGTGACCCCCCTCATCGAGCCTTATTTGACCCTGGGGACCCCATCTGCCGGGCCTTTTCATTTAAAAAGGCCCCCATCAAACCATTATAGGTCCAGAGGAGCCCAAGCCCGGGGCTATAACTTACAAAAAAGGTGAGGTGGGCCACATGGCCCCCCTCTGAGCCTCATTAGGCTCTGTGGATCCCATCCCCCAGGGCCATTCTTTTAATTAAAGGGGAGGGGGCCGCATGGCCCCCCTCCCGAGCCTCATTAGGACCTGGGAACCCTAGGCCCATTTATTTTTTTAAAGGGGAGGGGGCCGCATGGTCCCCCTCCTCGACCCTCATTAGGCCCTGGGGACCCAATCCCCCAGGGTCACTACTTAAAATACAGGGAAGGGGGGCCACATGTCCCTCCCCCCCTTCCCTAGCCTTGTTAGGCCCTTGGGACCCCATCCCACATGGCCATTTTTCTTTTTAAAATTAAAAGGGGGGGGTGGCCCCCCTCCCAAAGCCTTGTTCGGCCCACGGGACACCGTCCCCCCTGGCAACTACTAAAATTAAAGGGGACAGGCATGCAGCTTCTCTCCCTGAGCCTTTCTGCGGCCCCGTGGATCTCCATCCCCCAGGACCCACATCATTGAAGGTGGGTGCACTGGGGCACCCACCATACATTTGTTGGTGACCGTGGGGGGACCCAAGGCCTCTGTGGCCCCAGCAGGCTCCCCGCATGCAGCAGGAGCCAGCATTTCTCCTGCCTGTAAGGAGCAGCTATTTATGTTGCTCCCTCCAGGCAGAAGCCATGTGTTTATCTGTTTCCCTGCCCGCATCACTGTAGGAAGGAAAACAGATCAAGCGTCTGCTCCCAGCTGGCAGGGAGTATTTTCAAAGTTCCCAGCCACCAGCAGCAGACTTTGTGTTTGCTCTTGTTTGGTAGGAGTTTTAAAAATGCTCAAGCCAAGGGGGAGCAAACACAGATTTTCCTGCCTTCACCGGTGCAGGCATGGAAACTGCTGTGTCCTGGGGTGGGCTCCCTGGGACACAGCATGTGAGCTGGCCCTGGGTGATGGGGACCCCGGGGTAATTAATGGTTCAGGGAGGGGGGGGGTCAATGCTAGTTAGGGCCAGAACTCCTGATTTGACTATAACCCAGAGCAAGCAAAAGAAAAACACACAAGAGGGAAAGAAGGATGAAAAGAAAGATGGAAAAGCTGTGACTAGGGAGTATGTGTGGATGAAAAAGAACCTGCTTGAGTGTGGTAAAGGGGTGGGGAGTTTCTTTTGGTGGAATAAAGAGGCGTGATGAGAATCAGCAGTACACAGTCTTTTTATTCAGCACCTTGACCTTCAATAGCACCAGCCGCATGCTTCTGAAAGAAAGAATGGGCTCTCTGACCTATTCTTTTACAAATGAAGCTCTGGCTGCCACTGTTTCAAAAAGTATTGTACACTCTGTAATACAGACTGCATTAAGGGTAAGGTAGTCAGCCACAAAATGTGCCAAAATATTCCACATTTAAATAATTAGAATGCTCCCAAAAGTTCCCATAATTTGTTTTGTTTTTTGGAGTTATATAAAGTGCGAACTCTCCCGGAAGATATCAGAGCACTTTCATGAGCATCAGTTGCGTTACAGACGGACACATTTATTTTGTTAGGCATGAAAGATTAAGTGATTTGCCCAGAATCACAGGATGTTGAGTGTCCCTGCAGAGACTCAAACCCAGTTCCCCAGCTTCGAAGTCAACTGCTCTAGCCGTTAGGCCACATCCTCTCCCAGATGAAGCATATAGCAATGGCAGAGGAGTGTGATGGGAGATAAGGGTGCGTTTGATGGATGAGGACGGTGAGGACAGAGTGGGATAATGACTGGAGTGAAGTGATGGCAGAGGAACATGAGGTTGCTGACAGAGAAGAGGGACAATGATGGCAGAGGAATGGGAGGGGAGGTTCATGGCATAGAAAAGGTGTGGTGACATAACAGTCATGGCAAAGGAAGGTGATGACGTGAGGGTGGTGGCAAGTCAATGGACAATCAGAAAAGGGTGTTAGCTGGGCCGGTTAATGGCAGGAGATGGTGAGGTTTTTGAGACTTTAAACTATGATAAGCCAAGAAATATTGGTAAAACAAAACACTACAAAAAATGCAACTTTGTGCTGCAAAACCTCAATTTTTGTGCCGCAAAAATATTATTTTGATGCTGCAAAATCCTGGCGCGTTTGCCAAGTAGTCAAAGTGTTAAATATGGAAGTTGACAAAAGTGTAATATTTGTAGCCACTACCCTTGCTACTTGTCCTGGGCTTGCAAATTTTAGGACACTGTGGAAAGACTGCCAGGAAATGACATCAAATATTTTATTTCACCACAAAACACTGAAAAGGAAGCCTAGGTGGGACCATATGTAGGACTAGAGTCTAGAAAACCCCTAGCTACATGCCAAAATGTAAACCAGTTTTTAACAATTAATCAGTGTGGTCACAAATCAAAATCCTTATTAATCCACTGCAATAAATGATATATGAGCATGCAATATGCTATGTTTCTGAACTTCCTCCCCTGAACTCAGGAGTAGAGAAAAGTAAAAAGTAAAATTATGAACTCCTTTTCAAGGTCTGGGCCAGTGTAGAGAAACCACTGAATGAATGAATAAATGAATAGAAGATTTATATATCACAAACTGTGACACCTCCCCACCCCCTGCATCCGCAGGCATCCTGTTGCGAAGGAAAGGAAGGACACAAGTCTGTGCAGGTAGCATTTTTGGGGAGGAAATAAGGTGGTAATTTTGAAGTTTGCATATGTCTTGGTTGAATGAATGTGATTCTTAATAATTTGTATTCTCCTCCCGGAATTAATCAGGATTCCTTGGTATAGAATTAAATTAAGATCCTGGATTTCAGTGCCAAAATCTGTGACTTTACTGCTGTGAATACGATAATCTTCCACATAGATTGCAGTTGGTGTGTCTCCAAATTTATGTTGCCTGCGGATCCTTTGGACCACAGATGGGATAATTTATGTCATTCTATAGAAGAGGTATGTTATGACCGATTATTGCCTAATGTTCCAGCTTGTTATGCTTACTTTGGAGGTAATTTCCAGTCACTTTTAACTTTACCTTTCATATTGACTGAGTTTTTCACCCAATATACTTGATTTGAAATACTAGCCAAAGGCTCTAACAATGATCATTTTAATCACATTCTTTCACTAATTGCCAAACCTTCAATGTTTTCTGTGCTGGAAGTGTCTCTGTTAGACCTAACGGCCTTAGGGTGGTCTTCCCCAAAACCTTTTGCCTACCTCCTCCATTTTTGCTGATCTTGTTTTGTTGGCCTTAGGACTCTATGCACTTTATCACTGCTAACCAGTGCTAATGTGCTTGTGCTCTCTCCTTTAAACATGGTAAAATTGGTTTACATACACTTGGCACATTTAATTTACAAGTAGGTCCCTAGTAGACTGGTACTAAATATACCCAGGGCCTGCAAATTAAATGATACCAGTGGGCCTGATTGTGCCACCCATTTACACAGCCCTCTAAACATGTCTCAAGCCTGCCATTGCAGCCTGTTTGGGCAGTTATAAAACAGCCCTTTCGACCTGGCAAAATAAACCTTTTGCCAGGCCTAAACTTTCCTTTTTAAGACATATAAGTCACTCCAGAGTAGGCACTAAACAGCCCATAGGGAAGGGTGCTGTGTATTTATAAAGTTGGACATGTACTTTTATGTTTTGCATGTACTGGTAGTGAAAAACTCTTAACTTCATTTTTCACTACTGCAATGCCTTCCTCACTCATAGGATAACATTGGGTTAACTTATTACATTTAATAAGTGATAACTTTCAATTTGGAGCAGGTAGGAATGTCCAGTTTGGCGTCTGGAGAATTGTAATTTAAAGCCCTCTTTAATGGTAAAGTCTGATTTTAAGTCACAATTTTGAAGATTCTACTTTCAGAAAGTCTGCATTTACTCGTCCCAATCTGTGACTAGGTGTAGCTGGCAGTTGGTCTTTGTGTATTGCCCCCAGACAGTGAGACAAAGGGAAGATAGATTGTAGCAGGATGTGTCATCTCTGACTTGATGAGGGGGAAGAGCTGCCACCTACTACACTTGCACACCAAGAAAGCTCTATTGAGCATTTACACAAAGGGTTTGACACTAGTCTATTGTGACTCATGAAAATCTTGGGCCAGGGCAGTGGGGCAAGAAATTCAAAACACCTCTGGGGGAGGAAACCTCCAGAACTGTCTCCTACTTTAAAGTGGCACCAGGTATAATTATTGGACCTTCAGACTCAACTCTTCAGTACACCTCTGGACCTGAGGAATACTCAGAAGGACTGCTGTGCTGCTCTGCAAGAAGGACTGCTACTCTGTTGCCCTGCTGTCCTGCTACCTCCTACCCTGCTGCCCAAGAGAAGGTCTGTAACTGCATCTTGAACCCAGGACCACCAAGGTGACCCCAAGGACCAGCTGGCTGACCTCCTGATCAGAACCTCAGGGACAGAACAGGCTCAAACAACCTGGACTCTTCCAGCTGTGAGTTCCGTCCCCCCAAGTGGTGCCACCCCTCCCCAAGTGGTGCCAACTCAGTCCTAGACCCTTGGAATTAGGCCTGATGGTGCTCTTCCAGCCCATCTGTGGTCTCTGCAGAACAGATGCAGCGCGATGCATCACCTTCTAAGACTCCACATCGGAACCAATGTGTGATGCAACCCTGACGCAGGACTTCTCATCCCAGCTCACAGCCCCTCGGACTGCTGCTGCGCAACGCTACTCCACACTGGACAGTGCACAGCCACCGCAGGTTTTCGGAACCGCTGCTGCATGACTCATCTCCATGCATGGACCTTGCATTGCCACCACAGATTCCTCGGAGCCGCCGCTGCATGACACATTTCCTTGCAAGGATGCCACATCACCTCTGTTGAGTGATGCACCCTCGACGCAGGACTTTGCATCGCTCCACAACCAGAATTTGAGGTACGTTTGTTCACCGAGTCTAACTTCACCCCTGTAGCTAGCCCGTGCCAGATTGCAGTTGGCCTGAATTTATGACTATGTCCCAGTCTGGTGTGACCAGATAACCATGGTTGCCGCTTTGTGCTTCTAAGCATTATTTTTACTTAAAACTTTGAAATTACATATATCTGTTTCTACTGGATTTATGTCATTTTGGTTTCAAATCATTTTTACAATTTTGTTCTATGTTCTTAAATTGGTGTAGGATTTTTCTTGTGTTGTGTTTTCACTTTACTACTGCTTGAAGTGCTGCAGAAATGCGTTAAACATTGCACTCTAAGTTGAGCTTGACTGCTTTTGTGCCAAGCTATTAGAGGGTTAAGCATAGCTTAATTTGGGGTTTGCTTGTATTTCACCCTGACAGAGATTTAGTTTTGTTTCATCCCCCTCAACTAGTAACCCAATTTCCAACAGCATCCTACTAAGGCACCTGTTCCATTTATTCACCGATATATCATTTAGTAACCCTGACATACAGCACCAATGATATAATGTTCTTTTTAACATCCATACTGCAGCTAACACTTGAGCAATTGAATGTGTCCATGGAGACCTGGTTGCACTTGCAGGACTCTTTGGCTTTATTAGAAATCTCTTGTCGCTAAAATGATGTCTATTGCAGGCATAGTGGTTGTTAGTGGCTTGATGAAGCGAAGGAGATGTGGCCTTCTGGCTACAGCTGCTGACTTTGATTTGAACAAGCAGATATGAATACTAGCCTCAATTCAAATCCTGGCCTCGGTTCAACATCCTATGATTCTGGGTGAAAGCAGTTAGAGGCACATTTATCAACAAATCACAGCGCAGCTCAGCAAGCCACTTGGCTGCACTGTGCTGCATTATAGGGAAAGGGCAGGAATGCACTGCACTGAACATTATACAGCGCATTTGTGTATTTTCCTTGCACCAACGCAGGCACCCTTGCACCATGGTGCAAGGGTGCCTGTGTTGCAAGCACGATTGTTTTTGCACAGGAAGGGACACCTTACTGCACAAAAACAATCCTCTGAGGCATTTTCCTCTTTCTATGTGTGCTGCAGAATGCAGCACACATAGAGAAAGGGAAAAAACGAGGAGAAATAAACATATTTCTGCTTGTTCCACCTCACTTGGGAAGGTGTAGCATTTTGATGTATTCCCAGGTTTACCAGTCAAGGTCAATCTGAGATTGTGCCAAAATCCATGGGTGGATGCATGGGAACACCCATGCTCCACCCATGGAATGTGTCCCTGGGGCAGAGAAACACAATGCAGTGATTTGCGATGCATTGCCTTATTCTAGATTTATCAAGCCACGAGGGCCTTGTGTGGCTTGATAAATCTTACTTAGTACTTGCATCGCACTTGCACCCCATTGCGTGGCACAAGGGCCATCCAACTTGATAAATATACCCCTTAATCTCTCTGTGCAGAAAAAAATGAGTAACATATTCTGGTGCTCATGTGAAGAACTGTAATGGCCTCGGCCAGGTTTGAGTTCTATAAATCCATAATAAATGCATGAGTTTGTGATGATCTTCACAATTTGCATTCCCTGATCTGCAACTGAAGGTCGTATGGGCATAGAATCTGACCCTTAAGATTAAAATCTTATAAAATATAAGTTATTTGTCAAGACAAACTGGTTTATTATGCACAAAGTCATCGCAGGCAATAACAACAGTCTGTTTTCGCCTCTTGTGATGGAGGAAGATGGTGACAGAAAGCATTTTTCTTACAAAATTGATCATGGAATTTGGTCCACTTTTATCTCCTAACTTCAGGGGGGTTACTGACATAATGACCTATTGTATTTACCTGGGCATTTCGCGCTGATATCCTCTGACACTCTCACCAACATGATGATGAGTGTCCAGATGGCTTATGAGTGACCTATTAATGAAGCGTATCCAGTGGGAGCTCCTGTTCCTGTCCACTGATGTAATGGCAGCACTTCCAGAAGTAGAATATCTCAGATCTGGAAAGGAACCATTATGGACTCCATATTTAAAAAAAGATTAGACACCAACCCCAACTATTGTCTCCTTTCACTGCTTAGCCCTTCCATAAAATAATTTGTGAAGATTGTATCATCTGGTCTGATTAGTGTGGTTGAGGATAATGATCTTATTCCTGGGACTGGAAGGGGTTTCCGAAAGGGCTGCTGTCTTTACCCATTTTGATAGTTTTCACAGAGATGGCCACCAAAGCCCTGCACATTAATACATTACCAATTCACGGCGCATTCGTTGATTTTACTAATGCCTTCAACTCAGTCTTGCTGTGGCAAGTGAAACTGAAGATGGTCACAGTTAGAAGTGTGGTCTATCTTATTGCTGAACTGTACTCTGGCTCATCGCCTGCTGTGCTACTACGCAAGAAAATGAACAAACATGGCAATATGAACAGCCATTGAGGTGAGTGCCAGGGATGCGTCTTGGTTCCGTATCCTTTTAAGATTTTTATTGGTGATCTTAATATTTCCTTTTCTTAACTTGCACAAACCCCCTTGGTTTAATGTACAGACAGCCGATTCATCTGGCAATAATCTCAAACTTAACATTGGAATAACCCGAATTATGTCACTTGATAAATGATGATTCAAGTCCTTTTGTTAGCTGGACAATGAATGTCTTGAAGCAGTCCCCACGATATTTGGGGATACTTTACGATAGTAAACACAGTTGGAACCATCTCATTCAATGAGATAAAATTAAATTAGTATTGTAGCAGACACTTTGGCAAGATGTAATATGTGTCACATGAAGTAATCTTTGTGCTCATAAGTAAAGCATACAGAGCAAAAGCTTTTCCTCAATTAATTTATAACAACTCTATGAGGTTCCAGACCATCAATTCTCCCAGATACTATATTGAAGGTCCAATGTTGCACAGATTCTTTGGTCTCAGAAATTGAATGACTTTGAAGTGGCCAGATTGAAAGTGAAAGTCAGGCTGACGTCTTTGTGCTCTCTTGCTTTAAAGGCAACTTTGAAATTGGTACTATTCAGTTGTCCTTATAGTGCAGGTATTTTCTTTTCCTGGCTTTTCTTGGAGCTGGCGAAATCTATAAGTGGATGATATTCTAACTACTTTCCATTTTGCTCAGCTTGCTTTGAACTTTAAGGCTTGGCTGATGGTTATGTGCCCATCATCCCTGTTGCAGGTGCTGTTATTGTTTCTCTTGTGCCTGTCATGGTGGCATCAGTGATCAATGATACGGGTGCCATTGTGTATGCTTCTTCATTCCCTGATATTTAGGCAACAGTTGTCACTTCTGTCATCTATGCTGTAGTGACAGCTGTCATCGCTGATATGGTCCCTGCTTTATTGGTATCTATGGTTGCTACTGTGATCCCTGTTGTTCTACTGTATATGGTTACTGCTATCGTGACAACTATTGCAGCTACTTTGATACCTGCGGTCATCGCAGCTGAAGTTGTAATCGCGGTTGCAGCTTTGGGTGCAACATCGGCGACTAGTGTTTTCCCTTTTGCAATGCCAGCTGTGATAGCGCTAATATTTAATAAAACACTTTACATGACTCTTTTACCGATTTAGACACAACAAACTGAATGTGGACATTGCACAAGATGAACGAAGTTATACAATAATAGAGACAAGTGAAATAACAGCACCGTAAAAGAGTGCTTGAAAGAGTTAGAAAGAGAGAAAATACATTGGTAAATGGTTATAGCGCTTATTACTAGATTTTCATAACAAGATTACTCATGAAATTATGTTTTACTATTCATGTACTGAAGAAAACTAATGAGTCTAATGATGAGGCCTAACGGTTCTTTTGCCTTTCATTGCAAATGCATTATAAAAAGATTGTGGTGCAATTATGTGATAAAATTAGTTAGGAAATTGAAACTTCCAGATGTGATAGTAGAGACACTTAGGATCATAAAAATTAGGAAATGATTTTAGTAAAATGTTTTTTTAAGAATAATTTACATGTATGGATGTTGAAAATTGTGGTAGTATCCCATAGCTAACGTTAATCAATTTTGGGTAATAATACATTGGTGAAACAACAACTACTTTCATCCTATTATGGAATGATGATTCGATGCATTATGATTGATTCCAATTAAGTTTAATTAATTTAAAGCTAGTGTATGCATTTTAGGCTTTCAAATTGTTTTTTTTTAGCTGCATTTTTTCCTTAGCAAACATTATAATTCATTGCCATTTCTGCATATGCTGCTTTAATTGTTCTGTGCATGTTTCACTCTACATACAAAGGATATTCTTTCGAAGTTTACTGTGAGATGACTCGGTGGGAAAATCAACTTTAACCCAATGCCATAGTCTGTTGCATTGTATATTTCTTACAGTTGACAACGTGAGAGGCCCGGAAAGCCAAGTCGTGCTTGGGAAAGAATGCAGCAGTAACTAAATTGTATTTGGTGACAACATACGTAAACTAATCATACGATGGACTGACTGGTGGCGTGATACTACGTCATTAAGGTGTCATAAGGATTATAAAAGAAGAAACCCCACAGGGGTTAGTACGCGATGCATTTACATCGCAAGTCATTACAACGACTTGCATTAGGGGGCGCGCTGGACTTAGGAATAGTATTAATTACTATTCCTACTCCAGTTTACGCAACACTAGGGAAGGTGTTGGAATTCATTTCAATACCTCAGCGCCCCCTAGTGCAAGTCGTTGTAATGACTTGCGATATGATTGCATCAGCGTACTAACTGCGCGATCGTTGTAACGACCGCGTTGTAATGGTACAGCGATGTAATGACAGCGTTGTAAACGCTGTTTCCCCTTTTTTGCTAATGCTGGTGTCTTTATGCAATTTGACCTGTACTCCTTCTTTGCCGAACTAATTGATTTTTGCTTTATTTCCCCTTTTTGCCCATGCTCATGGACTCAAACTTAGAGGGCTTTAATATGATTCCTTTTTTACTCCTTTGCTTTAAATCTTTAGATGCTGTTAAAGAGAACCGAACTATCCTTCTGCCTTTAATGGTAGTAGGAATCTGCAACCTCGTAATTGATATTTGTTTTAAACCTTCCACTTTGGATCTGAACCTCTGACTAAATGTGTAGTCCTGTACTACATGCTTTAATATTCTTGACTGAGATGCTTAAGAAATTGCTTATTTGTATTGATTTTGGAACATTAATACAATAACTAAACTATTTAAATTGCCTGAGTCTATTATTGTGTCCCGATGTTCTTTATTTGAAACTGTAGTAAATATCACTTTTGATCTAAATGCGTTGTAGGGTGAATCAGCAAATCTTTTCAGAATATCAAGTTCAGCTTCTTTTATTCTGTGTTGCAATAGCTGAGCTTCTAGTGTTGACTTAATTTCTTTAGGAGATTGGGTCTCCCCATTGCGATGCTTTATTTTTACAGTATGGTCCTTAGAGTAGTGCATTTGAACCAAATTTCAAACTTATGAGTTAGTCACCAATTAATGGTCCTCATTGGGTGGCTAACGTTGTGTTTTGGACAACCTAATTCCCACCCCTTCTATTGGCGGAGAACGATCCATCAGAGAACCATTGCCTCTGTGGTAAGGGTAATACTGTGATCCATCTAGCTGTAGTAGCCCCAGTACAGTTAGATGGACAAATGAGTAAGTAGTGAATTAAGAGGTAAGCATAAAAATATTTATAATGCTTATTCTGGATCAGCTGTTATTGTTTTTAGTGTCCATTGCTTTGTAGGGTTGACAAAACTTGGTGCACGAAAAAGTGCTGATCCAGCGGTATACCAACAACAGATACTCCACTACCATATACTCACCTGGGCCCATAAACACACAATTGAGTAAACCGCTGGAGTGGCAAAGTTTTTTATTTATATATTTCATAATATTCAGGATTAGTTATTTAATATTCCTAACTAACCTTTCACTGATCAAAAAGTTCTTTCCTCTGGTCGATGGACCATTAGTTGATGTTGATAATTAACATAACCCTTAACTATTCTTTATTTGAAGTAAATGATCACAGACTCAGGAAGCTTTAAAATCTTTATCTAATTTAAATGCATGTGAACCATTTCAAAATACAGTGCAGTCACCATCATTCTTAGGAGAGAAAATTCAATTGATTAAACATCAAGCATATACTTCGGACTCATACAATAATTAATGCTCAGAAAAGGGAGAGGACAGAGAGAAAAGAACATCTGCAAATAACGTGAAATTATAGTTACCAAGAATGGTGTGAAAGACCAACCCCCTGGCCAGAGGGCTGGTAAGGGTCCCCCAGGATAGATCAGGAGACAAAGTCTTCAGGACAGGATTCAGGACAGGATAGTTGACCTCTCTAGAATACCGATGATTGCGCCGCACCCCTCTCTGACACACTCTTCCTCCTCGAGATTCTTCCGCGATCTTCTGATCTAACCCAATTAAGTTAGGATAGAAAGTTCTGCTTCAGGTTCTGCATTCGGTTCTTCATCAGCATCTCACAGCATCTCTCCCAGCAACAGCATCTCCGACTCACAGCATCTCAACCCCCTTCTCTCTTTTCTCCTTCTAAAGCTACCTTAGTTATACCTTCGTTTCTTCATGTTCCACCCACTAAAGTTTCAATATCGTAAAAATACAAAATATGATTGGTCAGGCAAGGGGGGAAGCTCAATCACACCATGCTTACATGTCATTAAAATCAGTTCAACTATTGTTCGCAAACCCATCCACTTAATTTTTATTCATGTATTGAGTTCCCATACACATTCACATTTTACTTGCAACATTATTATAACATTATGAATAAGAGTCCTCTTCGTTGAACTTTTCACCATCCATTCCCAGAGTATGTCACTCGTGTCCTTGGCTCCCGTTCAACATCTAGGTCATCATTCCAGGTTAACTTTCAGTGGACAGGCGCAGTCTTGTCATTACTCAGCTCAATTCAGTTATGCGTGAGAGGCCCAAATGCGTACTAATAATAAAGTCAGAAAGACCAATATTAATTTCACAAATAAATGGTCGCACTGTATACCTCCCATCTCTACTCTGTCCCAGTTCATTTATTAATACTTTTCCCGCAATAGCATTAGTAAAATAGCTTGTTTTTGTTTCAGCTAAGCAGATGCCATGCACGCAAGTCTTGAAGACTCCATTTTAGTGTCTTCTGCTCATGCGCTACCATTTCCCTCCAAGCGTTACCTCGTCATACTACGTAGATGCAGTTGACGCATGCGCACAACAGTTTCCCCGTTTAAAGCGGTATTAGTCCGTCTTCATTGTTATCCGCATAAGTACACACATAGGCAAGCTTCACTAACCCGCGTGTTCATGTGGTGCGTATTAGTTATTCACAAACATGATTAATAACTTGTTAATGAGACCTTGCTCCATCAATCCCCTCTCTGATGGCATTTTTGAGCCATCACAAAATTACCCATCCCTTCCCAGATGCCAACTTTAATAATTCTCAGTTTTCTCCTTCTTCTCTCATCATGTCCTCAATTACTTCTTTTCCTTCTAAATTTTCCATCTTTTTGTATAGCTTTCCTTTCATCTCCTCTAATTGAATTTCTTCATATTCCCTCTTTTGTTTCTTTCCTTTTCCTTCCCTCTCTGTATGTATCCTTCTTTTTCCCTTGCTTCAGCAATACTTGCATCTTATTATTACTGTCATTACTATTGTCATTATCACAACTACTGGTAATATTATTTGACCTAGAAAACTCTTTCCAAAATTAGTAAACCAATTCCCTATTGATGTTATACTCTTTGTTAATCTTCCCCATACACTGTCAACCTCCAGTTGGGTTAAGTCATTATGCATTCTTGTAATATTTCTAATATACCCTTTAATTTCCTTACTTTTGTCCGGCATGTAAGTGCAGCAATGTTGAATTTTCAACATACCACAGACTCCGCCTTCTTTTGCCAATAAAATATCAAGAGGATGAAGATTTTGTAAAACCATAGACCTTATTGCAACCATCTCTGTATTAATCATTAAGAATCCTCCGGCAGTATCTGTAGAAAGACGATCAACTATTGTTGACAATTTGCAAATTTTACGTGAATTTAGAATGACTCCAACTGAGGGTATCAATGCACTAAATATATCACCCACTATTTCAGAAAAACTAGCTCTCCTTCTCCGTGTTAGTCCATTAGATTTTTCATTGATTCCATTGATTCTGTCCACATGATAGATCTTTGGAAAAACTATTCCAAAATAACAGCTCCCATACCATCTTGCAGGTAATCTATAATAGGCATTATTCCCCATACATAATAAATTCCTGGAAATACAGGATCGGTTCCCCCTTTTAGTCCCCATCCCCCTAAAATTAGGAAGTTGTGTTCACATTCACTGGAACCAATGAAATTGTTATTATAATCTGTCTTTAATCTATGGAGGCAGAATTTTCCTTTTTTCACAAAGTCTAGGGACATCGCAGTATGAGCCTCGCTCTTTGCATAAATTCCCTCTTTCTCAGCCCATGGAGGTACATGGGATTTCTGTTCAGCAGCTTTCTTTGTTAAATCCTGTCTCCTTTCTTCTACTAAATTCAAAAACTCCTTTTCTTTTTCTCGTAATATACATGTTAAATTATCCTTGTGTGCTTGTGCTATATCTATTGAACTCATTGTTAAAAAGAATTCACCCATAAACTGTGCATCTTTACTACTAAATACTGGATTCATATTCTTTCGAATAGGTAGTTCTGAAAACACTACATCTAAGTTTGAATAAAAATACTGAAGTTTCCTGTGACGTAAAATAAACTTGATAAAACACTACATGATACACCATATGTTAAAGGTATATGGTGATAAGTCACCCCTTCTGACACTGATGAGGGTAACTTCATACAAACATAACAATTACTAATCTCCATCGTATTAACATACTGAAATAACAAATTTAGTAAACACATTTAAAGACGAATCATTGTCTGATTCATTATGATAGTTTATCTCATCTTCTACCCCTATTTCTATTTTAGTTCCCTTTATTCTATCTACTTTCTCATTAGTAATTGTATTATTGTTGTTACTTGTTTCCATTAACAAAGGTACTCCTATTGTTAGAAATAACCATACTAATACTACTAATAAAATACTACATAAGCAAAATCTTAAACATTTTCTTTTTAAACTTCGTTTCGGTCTTTCAGTGTCTTCAACTTCTGCCATTTTAATCAGAGAAAATTTATTTTCTCTTTTCTTCCTTTGTCAAAATTTTCTTAAAATCTAGTCTTTTATTTTAAGGAGGTCTCAATTTGTTTTCATCAATCTGTGCAACATGAACTCTCTCTCGTTCTTCTCGTAAATCTAAGTTTTCAAATTCTTCTAATATAACATAGGTCCACTCAGGGGCCTTGTATTTTCTGTTCAGAATTCTCAATCTTGGGCTTCTTCGTGTAAGTTTTACTAAGGTTTGTTTAGCTTGTGTCTCACTCGTAACTTCATTTACTTGCTCTGGTTTCTTTTCTGATTTTCTTAGACAATATATTAGTTTCTTTTCTCCTTCTGGCCAATTGTCTCCTTTTCTAACTCTTTTGACTTGAACTGCACTTTCACCTTCTTCGTCTTCTTCTAAGGTTCTTTTATTTTCACTTGATCTGGGCACAATCTGTTCTTGTTCTTCTTCCCTTTCTAATTGTCTTTGTTCTGTATTTTCTGTATTCGGATCTTCCTCTACCTGCACCTGTTCAGGTCTTATTTCAACTTGTTCTTCTTCTGCCTGAACTTGTTGTTCTTCTTCTATCTTACCCAGCTCAGGTTTCTGAATGGCTTTGTTTAATTCTACCTGAGTGTGTTCTTCTTTCCCTGACTTTTCCTCTCTATCTTCCTGTCTCTTTAATTCAGTTGTTCTTCTTGTTTTGACAACAGCATCAGATATTTCAATCACTGGTATCCACTCTTCCTGACTTGTACTTGGCTGTTCGTCATATAGTTGTCTTTCAGAATCTATCACTCTAGATTCTTCAACTTCACAACTTTCAACTTCTGACGTCTCAGCTTGTTCAGTCAGTGGCTGCTCTTGTTGTTCAGATGGGCTCGGAACTCTTCTGGTATGACTAGCATGAATCCAATTGGGTAAACCTGCACACTTCACTGCTGTGGTAGTGACTAGTATGACTTGACGTGGTTTATCCCACCTGGGTGCTAGACACGACTTCCTTGCGTGTTTCTTCACTAACACCCAGTCTCCAGGATTCAAATCATGTGCTTGGTCTGGCTGCCTTTCAACTGCGTCTTCTTCAACCTGATGAGAGACAGAACGCACCATTTCAGCCACTCCTTTGCAATAGTCCAATACCAGATCATCAGTTATATTCATCAATTTATTTCCGGGAATAAATGCTTGTCTCATTGCCCTTCCCATGAGTACCTCATGTGGACTCAATCCTGTTTTTCTGTCAGGAATACTTCTGAGACCCATCAGTACAAGAGGCAATGCATCTGGCCATTTCAGCATTGTGGATGCACACACATTCCCTAATCTTGATTTGATTGTGCCATTAAGCTGTTCAACTATTCCAGAAGCCTCTGGACGATAAGCACAGTGCAGTTTTTGTTCAATGTTAAATGCAGCACAGATTAATCGAATTATCTCATTATTAAAATGAGGGTCTCTATCTGATTCCAAAGTGACTGGAAAACCGAAACGAGGTATCAACTCCCTCAATAGTAGTTTAGCAACTGTGAGACTGTAATTTCTTCTAGTGGGGTATGCCTCTACCCATCTCGAGAACAGGCACACTATGACAAGTACATACTTCAATCCATTGCAAGGAGGCAACTCAATGAAGTCTGCAGTCTGGTGAAGGGTCCTTCTGCCTTTCCAATCTTTCCCCAACTAACCACCGTCTTCCTGCCTGGGTTCTGCTGCTGACAGATTAAGCATCTTTGGCAAAGCCTCTCTGCGACTACCCTAAACTTCGGATTGTACCAACTCTGTCTGAATAATCTGATCATTGAATCCCTGCCAATATGTGTTGTCCCATGGTATACTCTTGCCATTTGAGAGAGTAGACAATCTGGCATGACGGGTCTACCATCTAAATACACCCACACTTCATCTTCTATTCTTTTTGTACAAGCTGATTTTATCCAGATTTCCCTTTCTTTTTTCTCAACTTCTTCCTGTAACTGTCTGATCTCATCCCATGTTTCTGGTACTGAGAAAAACATAAGTTGGCAGCTGGTTTCACCCGTTTCAATTTTTCTGTTAATTGACATTGTATTTCTTGCACAGCATTGAGCAATTTGGTCTGCATATCTATTACCGGCCATCACATAGTTATTTCCTGACTGATGTGCAGCGCATTTAACAACTGCTACTTCTTTTGGCAATTGTAATGCTTTCAACAAATCTTTTACATTTTTACTATTTCTGATAGGAGATCCTGAAGAATTCAAAAATCCCCTCTGCATCCAGAGTTGGCCAAAGTCATGCACAACCCCGAAACCATATTGACTATCCGTAAATATGGTTATTCTCTCATTTTTCCCCTTTTTGCATGCCTTTGTTAAGGCCACCAATTCGGCTACTTGTGCAGACTTGACTCCCGGTAAACAGGATGCTTCAATGACCCCTGTTATTTTGCATACAGCATATGCAGCACTTAACCCTCCTCCTTCTGTTCTCAGACATGACCCATCCACGAACAATTCATGATCAGATTCCTTCAATGGTGTTTCCTTTATATCTGGGCGGGGCTTAGTACACAATTCAGTCACATCCAAACAATCATGATCAATCTCATCTTTCACTTCTTCACAACATGGATCTGGCAATAATGTGGCAGGATTCATTATTGTACATCTTATCACTGTCACACTTTCTGCTCCCAAAATCACTCTCTCATACTTAGTCAGCCGACTAGGAGTGAAATGTTGTGATCGCGTTCTTGTCAAAAGAATCTCAACTGAGTGCGAACATAGACTTTTACAGGATGTCCCATCACAATTGACTCACTTTGCTCCAGACTCATACAGGTAGCAGCTACTGCTTTTAAGCAGCCAGGTAAAGCTGAGGCCACTGGATCCAAGGTGGCAGAGAAATATGCCACTGGACGTCGGCTCAATCCATGTCTCTGTGTTAAAACTGAAAGTGCACAATTTTCTCTCTCACAACAAAACAACGCAAATTCTTTTGAATAATCAGGCATGCCCAAAGCAGGGGCCTCACATAGACAATTTCGTAATTTCACAAAGGCTTCCAAACATTCATCATTCCAATCAATTGGATCTTTCGCTCTTTTCCGAATTAATTGTATCAATGGCTTTGCTAGCAGGGAAAAGCTATTTATCCACAGCCTACAGTACCCAACCATTCCCAGAAACATTCTCATCTCCTTCTGTGTCTGTGGTAGTTGCATTTCTTTGATTATTTTTATTCTTTCCGGTGTCACTTTTCTAACTCCTCTTTCTATTTTATGCCCTAAATATCTAACTTCTTGTTAACAAAACTGCAATTTTTCTGGAGACACCTTGTGTCCTCCTTCGGCCAAATGGTTCAGTAATGCAATTGTGTCAGTGACACAATCTTCTCGTGTTTTTGATGCCACTAAAAGGTCATCAATATACTGAACCAGAACTGATTTCCCGGGCATAACTAATGACTCCGACACTTTTTCAGTATCTGATTGAAAATTGAGGGACTCTATGTGTTCCCTTGAGGAACTAGGCACCATGCCAAAATACGATCCTCAAACCGGAAGGCGAAAAGATACTGGCTGTCTGGGTGTAAAGGAATGGAAAAGAATGCTTGGCACAAATCAATTACTGTATACCAACTTGCATTCCAAGGTATTTGGTAAAGGATCACTGCTGGATTTGGCACCACTGGGCAACAAGGCACTACAATTTTGTTTATTTTTCGCAAGTCCTGCACTATCCTGTATTTACCACTAGGCTTTTTGAGTCCCATGATTGGCGAATTACATGGACTACTCATTATTTCTTTTAGAATTCCTTGTTTGATCATTTGATCAATTACTGGAGCAACTCCTGCTTTCACTTCTGGACTTATTTTATACTGCTGTGTATTTGGATAAACTGCACCTTCTTTTACCACTATTTTCACAGGGTCTACATTCGCCATTAGCCCTATATCTTTTCCTGAAAAGTCCAACACTTTTGGATTTACTGTGGTTCTCAATTCTTCTGGTAATTCACTTTCAGTTAGTAATGAAAACATTTCATCCACTTCTGTACCTTGCTTAGCTAACATCATCTTATAAACAACATCCTCATCAGGTGTTTGGAAAGCAACACCATCAGGCGTACAATAGATTGTGCAGTTCATTTTGCACAATAAATCTCTCTCCCAAAAGATTTACTGGGCTTGAGTCACAAACTACAAACCGATGCATATCTTTAAAATTTCCAATATGTACTTCCATTGGTCTTGTAACTGGGGTTCTAATCTGTTGGTTTGACACTGCTACAACTTGGATAGTTTCTCCCGAGAGGGGTAGGTTTGGGATGTCTGCTGTTCTCACAGTAGACCGGGTAGCACCAGTGTCCAACAGGAAAGTGATGTCACTACCTTCAACTTTCCCTTCAACAAATGGACTGGTCTGATCTACCGGCAAGGATGCGCCAAGCACGCACTCCTCTTCCTCCCCCCTCAGGCACCGTCATTGTACGTAGTCCGATTCATCTTCATCATTCTGCAAAAAATACTGTGAAACCACTCTGTTATTCTTACCACTTTCTCCGTGAAATCCGGTGTTCGCACTGTATTTTTGAATGTTCACATTGCTTGGCATAGGAGGTTGTGGCACCTGATACTGTGGGGTAGTTACCTGCTGCTGCTGTGGCTGTTTCACAACCACTTAATTCTGCAGCTGCGGATTTAAATTTTGATTTGGCCCATTATTATTCTGGACATTTTTACACTTGTTCTTCCAATGTCCATACTTTCCACACGCATGACAAGGAAATTTCTTCCTTGCTTCCTCTCTACTCATTCGTCCTCGTCCTTTACCACCACTCGACACTTGTTCACTTGGATTTTTGTCTTTTATTTCATTATCATTCTGGGAAATTAATTTTGCTTCCTGCTGCTCTGCCAATTTCACTTGTGCCCACATCATTTTCTCTTTTAACTTTCTATGTTTTGCCTCAATGTCGTCATCCCAATACTTCGCATATTTCAATATTTCACCTATGGTTTTACTTTGCCAACACAACATGTGTTGTTGAATCATCTGTCTAATCTCTGGTTTTAAACCATACACAAACCGATATACAAAATGTCCCATATCCTTATCTCCAATGTTCTCAAATCCACTATACTGCTTGAATACCTGTAACACCCTCTCATAGTACGCGTGTACAGACTCCTTTGGCTCCTGAGTGGCTCTATCTATTTTCACCCAATCAGTCTCTTTAGGAGGAATTTTCCCTTTCAAGAAAGTAATCACCAGGTGATACTTCTTCATCACCTCCTCTGATGGCGCTCCTGTTTTGGAATCCCTTGGATATTCCTCATTTGGCCAGTCAATTGTAATCTTACATTCTGTCCATAAATCAGCTGGTACTACAATATCAAATAAACCATCCAAATCCTTCAACAAAACCTTTGAAACTTTCACAAATCTTTCCACCTGTTTATACCATTCAACTGGTTTTTCTCTCAACCTAGGGAAATCATTCGTAAATGACAAAATATCCTGTCTACTCCAAGGGACATGAACATATCCACCACCAGGAACTTCTCTCATTGGACACATTCTCTCAATCTTGTCTGATTCTCTCACTGGAAATGCAGATGATGCTTCTCTTGCTTGTACTTCCTCTTTCTTTCTTATCCATCTAATTCTCCATTTGTCAATGTCTCCCCATTTTCGTAAAATATTCATCAATTCTTTTATCTGTAGTCTCTTACCAGAAGCATTTACACTTTCTAAATCTTTATCAGTAAACTCCACTCGATATGGTTTCTGCAATAATTTCGATTTCCCTATATCTATTCCAATCTCTGAGGCAACTTCTGTTAATTTCTCATGAAATACTCTTGCTCTTCTGGTTATACTCTTATATAAGAATAACAACTCCTCATCATTATAAACGTTCAATCTTTCTATGCTCACATTGCCAGTTATCATTTTTTCCAAATCTACTTTCAATCTACTGATATCTAAAATCTTTGGCTGTGGGTTTCGATTTTCTATTTCCTGTGCCTATCTCTCTAAATCTTCAGGAGTAACTGCTGTTGAACCTCCAGTTACTAAAGGAACCAAAGATCTCTTTTCTCTCAAATTTGCAGGTATAACTCTCTTCGGAGTTTCAGTTAAATGTTCTATATTCAGGAGATCCATTAATGAAATAACTGATTCACTTTCACTGGCCTGATCATCCGTAATTATTACTTCTTTTCTGGGACTATTTAATGGAATTGTCACAGTTTGAGGTTTCTGGCAAGTCTATTTATCTCCATATAATGGGATTACAGGACCAATAGTCACTGGTACTGTCAAAGCTTCGGCATTTAAATTCAATTGGCTTACTTTCTGAACTAATTCTTCCCTAGTTTTATTTAAAGCTTCTCTCTCATTATCCTGCAACACCCTATTAAGTGACAGATCATGTAAAATTTGTGGGGTTAAAGGCATTCCTATCACTGGTGCACTTGGGGTGAGCTTACTAGGTACGGTGGAGGGTTTTTAATCAAAATATCCTCTAATAGCTCATCATCTGATTCGCCATATCCTGTCGTATTCATGTGTTTCGTTTTTTCTTTATACTTTCCTCCTAACTGTTCTTCAGCCATTAATACTGGATATAAACCCTCGGTCACCACAGCTCTTCTCCAACGCTTCATTTGATCTCCACTTGATTCATACGGATATGTAGGCAAAAATCCTCTAAATCTCCGACCACTTCTGAATTTTTCACGATCAAATGCCTCAATTTCCCATCCACCCAAAGCTTCATACTGTGTCATTTTAGGACTTGGTTCTAACATATTCATTCTATCTCTCAAATTCTGAAGTATCTTTAAATTAAAAGTACTATGCTCCGGAAAAGCCAAAACACCATCACCTTTAGTATATTCCACCCAATTCTCCAACCATACACACGTGTGATATCCTTTCTCCATCATCATAAATGAAGCAGGTGTTTTAGGTGGTGGAATAGGAATTCCCTCTCTAGTCATTACAGGTTTGTCTTTTTTAAAGATATTTTTAATTTTCTTCATTAACGTCATTTTCTTTCGTCCTCCAAACATTTCAGATGGTCGATATAAGAAAGAGTCTTCCGTATATCTTCTAGCTCTATTACCTATGTCACGTCCTATATCAGCACGACTTACACCCACAGTCTAATTAGAACTCAACATACAATTTTTCTCTCGACCAATCCTAGCGCGGCTTTTATCTACCAACCAATCAGACTCAGGTTCACGCTTGTGGTCTAACCATTGTCAGCGCGGTCTTTTGTGACGTCAGTATTGCTCCTCACTACTGACCCTCCCTTTACAATTTGCTTCCAGCTCACGCCCGCTGTTTCAACCAATCCCAGCGCGGCTCTTTATGACGTCAGTATAACTCCTGCGACTGACCCTCTCTTCACAAGGTAATACGATAACTTATTTTCTTTTACTTTTCTAAAATAAAATCCGTTAGTAACGACATGTTATGTTATGTTATAAAAAATGTATACAGCGCGCGTACACCAAAAGGTTTCATGGCGCTAGCTCTAGAGTATGCCGGAACCGTTGGGAGGAGTTATTCGTGAGCCTGCACAAACATCCATGTCTTAAGCATTTTCCTGAAACTCAGAAGATCAGTACATGACCGAATCTCCAGTGAAAAAGAATTCCACAGTCTTGGGGCCAGGGATGCAAACCTACATCCTCCCTGACGTTTTAACTTGAAGGCAGGGGTGGTCAGTAGCTGGAGGTGAACTGAGCGCAGGTTGCGGGAGGGAGTGTACCTTGATAAGAGGCAGTTGCTAAATTTGGGGCTCCGACTATGTAGAGACTTAAAGATTAGGCATCCCGTCTTAAAGGCCGTGCGTTGGGAGATAGGGAGCCAGTGTAGTTTTTTTAGAAGAGGTCTGGCTGATTGCCATCTGGGTTGCTGGTGGATCAGTCTCGCTGCTTGGTTCTGAACCATCTGAAGCCGCTTGATTAGGAAAAGTGGCATGCCTAGGTAGATTGAGTTGGCGTAGTCTAAGTGTGATAGTACCATGGCTATCACGACCTGTATCAGCGCTGCATGAGTGAGCAGGCGGCTGATCTTTCTAATTTTACGTAACTGAAAAAAACAGGTCGAGACCACTGCACCAAATTGAGATCTTAACGATAGGTCGTTGTTTATGGTTCCGCCGGCCAATAGTGTGGGCCCCAGAAGATCTGACTGCCCCCTGTCAGAACTAGTTCGGTCTTGCCTGGATTGAGTTTTAAATGATTTTGGTCCATCCAATGGCGAATGTGGAGCATGGTGGCCTGGAATTCCAGAACTGAGTTAGAGGAGTTATCTATGGTGAAAGTTAACTGTAGGTCATCGGCATAATTGAAGGTGGTCACCTTCCGTTCCTTCAGGGACTGAATCAGAGGTAAGAGGTACAGATTAAACAGATGGGGGGATAGTGATGATCCCTGTGGGACCCCACATGCAGTTGATAGCTTGGGTGCAGTGAATGAGGCTAAGCGTACCGCTTGAGTACGGCCTTCGAGAAGAGAGCTAATCCAGCTGAAAGCTGGGCCCTGGATAACGGCCTGCCTGACACGGTCCATCAAAATTTCATGATCGACCGTGTCAAATGCAGCCGAAAGATCTAAAAGCACCAGGGCCTGAGGAGTGCCTCTGTCAGCTTTATCTCGTAAGGCGTCCAGTACTGCTAAAATCACTGTCTCCGTAGAGTGAGCGGGACGGAATCCCGCTTGGTGAGGGTCTAGATATTCAGAATGTTCCATGAAATTGGACAAACACTTTGCCACGTGGGCTTCCAGAACTTTGGCCAAGTAGGGGAGCAAGGAGATGGGGCGATAGTTTGATAGGTTCTGGGGGTCTGCTCCCGGTTTCTTTAGGAGGGGGACCACAATTACGTCCTTGAATGCTTTAGGGACATGGCCCTGCGAGAGGGACTCATTCAGGAAGGTCATGATGGTACACGGCAGGGTGGAGAGGATATCTTTTAAGATATGAGGTGGGCAGCAGTCCATGGGGGAGCCAGATTTGACGAAGGACTGGGTACTAATGGCTGGAAAGTGATCCAAGGTAAAAGGATTCCTTATCGTAGCGAGGGGAGTCTCAATGGGGCTGGATATTGGGATACTAGCTTTAATGTTAGAAATGTTTTCCACGAAGTAGTTATTCAGAGAGTCACAGAGTTCTTGGTAGGTGTGGGTTTAGGTAGGACTCTCTCTGCATTGGATAGTTCGTTAACGATAGAGAAAATTTCCTTCGACCTGTTAGAGTTTAAAATTCTAGTGGAGACGTGCGCAGCCTTGGCTGCCGTAATAGCTTTTTTATATTCTTTCCGTGCTTCCGAGTAGTGGTGTTTCCCTTCAAGGGAGTAAAAACATTCGCTACTCTGCCTGCTCCACTAAATCAGGATAGATTATGACTTATCCCAGAATCCTTTTTCACTACGAGCAAAAGCCTCTGTTTGCCCTTCCTTCAAGCTCAGGAGAACCTGTTACTTCTTCAGTGTCACCCGTATTGGGAAATGAGACCAAAGTTTCACCAGCGAACCCCTTTTGCTATCATTCGCACTCTACTTTTATACGATATAATCCCTGCTACAACACTGCCAGCCCTCCCTAGCTTCTCAGTGTTATGACAACAGACGAGTAACCTCCTGCAGTGTGGCTTCTATCACCACCCGCTATTCCATTCCCGGGATGCCCAGGCAACCTCTGTACCTGTGCCTCTAGACAACATAAAACAAGACACTAACTCTTTTGTTAAACATAAATCAATAATCAATAATCAATATTTATCACCAAACTAATTAATAATGACCATAACTCTGCTACCAAAAAACTGATCCAGCAGTATAACAACAACAGATACTCCACTACCATATACTCACCTGGGCCCATAAACACACAATTGAGTAAACCGCTGGAGTGTCAAAGTTTTTTATTTATATATTTCATAATATTCAGGATTAGTTATTTAATATTCCTAACTAACCTTTTACTGATCAAAAAGTTCTTTCCTCTGGTCGATGGACCATTAGTTGAACTAGTTGATGGTGATAATTAACATAACCCTTAACTATTCTTTATTTGAAGTAAATGATCACAGACTCAGGAAGGTTTAAAATCTTTATCTAATTTAAATGCATGTGAACCATTTCAAAATGCAGTGCAGTCACCATCATTCTTAGGAGAGAAAATTCAATTGATTACACATCAAGCATATACTTCGGACTCATACAATAATTAATGCTCAGAAAAGGGAGAGGACAGAGAGAAAAGAACATCTGCAAATAACGTGAAATTATAGTTACCAAGAATGGTGTGAAAGACCAACCCCCTGGCCAAAGGGCTGGTAAGGGTCCCCCAGGATAGATCAGGAGACAAAGGGGCACATGCATCAAGCCTAAAAAAAATCGCAAAATTAGCGAATCGCTAAATTATGGCGTTTGCGACCGCAAAATACCGTTTCGCAATGCATCAACTGCAAAATAGCGAAAACTCAACAATTCGCTAATTTAAAGAATCGTAAAACATTCTGCGAATAATATTAGCGAATCGCTATTTGCGCCCCCAAATAGCGATTCGCAAATAAGGAATCGCAAAATAGATGCATGAAAATTCGCAAATTGCGAATTACCTGAAATTCGCAATTTTGCGAGTGCAAAATAAGAAGGATCACAACCAGGTGGTAATCATGAGTGCAAATCAGATACAGCTGAAATTCTACTTAAACCCATTGAAACACCCCAGAATTAGCTACCACATCTCACAATGGCAGGGATGTACCTGATGGCGAGGAGGATGAGGCTGCTGGCTGCTGGACACAGACGGAGGCGAATTAATGAGCGCATCTTCAGAGTCCGCATAACTTTGCTAGGACAGCAAGAGGATGAGATATACGATAAGTATAGGCTCAATGCAGCAATGATCCATGACCTGATCAATGAATTGGATCCCATACTGCAACAACAGACATGTAGGACCAATGCTATCCCAACGCATGTGCAGGTCCTATGTTGCCTACACCTACTGGCGTCAGGCAGCTTCCAGGGGGTCATTGCAGTAGCTGGAGGTGTGTCGCAAAGCGCACTTTCAAGAATATTCAAAGCATTCCTTGATGCCATGATGGCCAGGATCGGCTCACACATCAATTTCCCCACCACCGCGCATGACCTTGCGAAAACAAAACAGGAGTTTTACCAGATAGCTCGCTTCCCACATGTTATAGGTTGCATCGATTGCACACATGTGGCAATATGTCCCCCTGCAGCACAGGAATACATATACAGAAATAGAAAATGCTATCACTCCCTTAATATTCAGGTTGTTTGCAATGCCAAATACATAATCACTGATATAGTGGCTCAATTTCCTGGGAGTGCACATGATTCATATATTTTCAGGCAAAGTGGCATTCACACCCGTCTGGTCAGGGGAGAATTTGGAGAGGCACATCTGCTTGGTAAATATGTGTAGGTGATACTCACAGTCATTGTACGTATGCCAATGTCAAACTGCCACTGACCCTTTGCTTACCCACATGCAGGTGACAGCGCATACGCCTTGCGTAATTACCTTCTGACGCCTTACCTCAATCCCACAACTGCCAACCAACAGAGGTACAATGCTGCACATATATCAACAAGGAACATCATAGAGCGCACATTTGGGCTGCTGAAGAGCCGATTCAGATGCCTCCATAAGACTGGTGGAGCACTCCAATACAACCCTGAACAATGCTGCAAGCTAGTAGCAGCATGTGCCATGCTGCACAATATAGCAACGAGGGGTGGAATGGAGATCGAGGTGTCTGACAGCGACTCCGAGGATGAGGACCAGCAAGTGCCACAGCGCCGTGCAGCACAAGGGGCAAGCGCAGCAGAAGGGCGCAGGAGAAGATTGGACATCACACAAAACTATTTCTGAGGTGAGGAATGATGACACAAACAGTGTATATTACAATCACAGAACGGTTTATTCAAAGGAAATATGGCATGAGTGTCGGAGCACACTTTCAATGTGGCCAGTGGCACAGGATTCTTAAGTAATGGACATAAGTGTATTAAAAATAAATAATGACTTGTCAATCAGTCAAAAGGTCCGATCACATCCAAGGTTACGTCACCATATCGGTATGCAATTGTATATAGCAGGCTAGCGCTTTCTCCCACGAACACCCAGACGCCTGTCAGAGACAGCATCCTCATCCCTCATGTTGGAAGCTGAGGGGTACTGCTGCGTGTGTTGCGTCTTCCTGCAGTGGCAACTGGCATAGCTATGCTACTCAAGCTTGAGGCCCCCTCACTACCCTCTTCCTGCATGGACATGTTGGCCCCAATTGTGGTAGCATTCAGCAGTTCCACTGCATTGGTTACCTGGTCCAGTGCCTTCGCCACATCCCCGCTCCAATGGCACATTTCTGTTTGCATGGTCACAGACCTACGTGCCAGCAGTGCAGTTGATGTGGCCAGCCTATTGTTGGATTTGGCATAGCTTTTGAGGTGCTGCATTAGTTGCCGATGGTTTCTTCTCTGTGATGCATGTCCCTCCTGCATAACCTTGGTCATTTGCTGCACACTATCGCACAGTACTGCAATGTTGTCTGCCATCTTCCCAATTTGTAACTGCACTAAACGTGTGTTCTTGGTCTGCAGGCGCTGCATGCAGAGCATCTGTCCCTCAAGACCACCCCAGACATCATTTGGTTGCTCCTCCTGCTGTGTTCTGCGTGATCTGGCTCTTCTACGCCTGGACACTGACATTACTTCTGCGGACCTGTGTTTGTGGATTTGGGATGGATGTGGCTGGGCCATGCCTGGACTCATGTGGTACATTTGTCTCATCGTCAGACTCCATGGTGAACAGTGGTGGGACAGTTGCCCTGCGTGTGTTTGGGGCACTGGATGGATTTGTTGGCAACACCGGTGTGTCCATATCCTCAACTGCGCTGATGTCCTGTATGTCCTGGTTGTCACTATCCTCAGCTTCTACACGTTCTGCATCTGTGAGATTTAACAGTGCAAAACCAGCATTAATTTAAGTATGGGATGTCATGTCACAGTGATCATATTTTTACTTTGGCATTAAATTTGGAATATGTTCACTGTTCTGAGTTGTTCTTAGCCTATTTGTGTGTTTGACATTGTATATGCTTGACCTGCCTACATCTCCCATAATGCACTTCCCTTCATGGATACATTGTGTACTGGATGTTCTGAGTGTGCACTTGTGCTGTACTGGGGTGGTGTACTACCTTTATTATTTAGGTCAATGGTAACATGCAGTCATCTTACCTTCAGATGTGTTTGCTGCTCCTGACATGTCTAGCTGTGTCACACTGACAACAGCTTCAGGCTGGATAGTGGATTCAACCATTTCCTCCATGGTAGTGTTCCCAGTGTCTATCAGTGTTCCCCCTCCTGTCTTCCTTGCTTCCTTCAGACGGGCAGCTATGCGCTCCTTGGCCCGACTACGCATGTCGTACCATCTTTTCTTCAGGTCATCGATGGTGCGGTGTGTCACCCCACTGGCATTCACCCGGTTCTGGATCCGGATCCATATTTTCCTTTTCTCCTGCTCTGCCACTTTCTGTCTTGTGGATTGTTACCTGCCTTGTTATGTTGGCCTAGGCCTGGCTGCCATGCTGCTTTTCTTTGCGCACGTTACACTGAGCCGGGCCTCCCTCGCCCTTTGCTCGTGCCAAGTTCTTTTGCACTGTCTGCATTTTCTGTTGTTCACCTTTTTGGGCTCAGTCTGCACAAACATGTACAAGGTCGCATAACAATGTATTTTGGTTCTTCCTGATATGGCCAGTCTCGCGCACCCAGACATAACATTAGGTGCAATTGCCATGAAGAATTTGGTGTGCTTTTAATACTGTGGTTTACTAGCGCTTAACACACTTGGAGAAATCCCTTTCAGTGAGAAGAGCTATGATGTCCTGCTGATGTAATTCTGCATCTAGAGACTGAGGTATGGGGGTTCGCTAGTCAAAGCCCAGAGGTCTTCTATTATTATAATAAACTATCTTACTGCAAGGGGAGGGTGGTAATGTTATTTATACGTTTATCCACTGAGCTCTGAGATGCTTTCCCCGTTTGTATTCTATGGAATTGTAACCATGCTGCTTATATTAGTCATATGCATTATGCTATTAGTACTGACACGTGTACTGTACATTAGAGCACGTAAGTTGGAATAAACATTTTAACCTATCCAGTGTCTCTTCCTACGCACCTTGTGTACAAGTACGAGTGAGTGACGAAAGAGTGTTCTTGCTTCTGCGAGTCCTGAGATAAAGATACCGTGTTCTGGGTTGTCCAAACATTAGTACTTGGGTGCTAATGGGATGCTAAGCTAGTTGGGTTGGGGTTTTTGGGTGCTACGGTATATGGTGGCAAACCACTGTATTCCGGGGTCCCATTTCCTGTGCATAGCTCTGTGTATGTGCAGAAACCTTATGACATGGCGCGACCACCGTGGGGCAGCTTATCTGCGAGACGCTTGAGTAGTACTTGTGCTTGTCCACAAACCCCTCGCGTACGCTTCCGGAGGCGTATGTGACGGTGATACCTCCTATATTGAATGTTTTATAGGTTCTTTCAAGCTTGATGTTATTAAAGAAGGTTAGTTAACAGACCCATTTTTGTGCTCCCTGTTAGGTTGTCGAATATATCTGTTTAGTCATGGCTGGTGTGGCGATTGCTGCACATAGTCGAGAGCACTCCGAGACCACTTACGGGTGTATGGAGTGCCTGATACAGGGATCGATTTGGTCTTTGTGGTTCAAGCCGATCCGGCTTACCACTTTGAGGTGTTTTACACTTGGATCACTTTTGAAGCGGTGGAGGCAGATGATAATCTGTTTCATGAATATAAACCCACCGTTATTCCTGCTGCATATCGACCCTATACCACTCTTGAAGTACCTCTCACGGCTTGGCAGCACCGTGTTTGGTTTAATGGCGCCCTACCACAACCAACTACCGCAGTTCGTTTGGGCCCCTTGTCAATTCAGGGGGCCACTTGGCCTGTATTGGCCGGGTATACCCCGCATCCAAATTATCTGGCATTACCGCTTGCGGAACTGCGCACTATGCATACCGAATTGGTACGAGTGCATCGAGCCCTAGTGACATACGTTACAGGTAGTCTACATGGAGCTGCTCCTGTAGTCGCAGGCCAACCAGCTATAGCCGCTGGAGTGACCATAAGTCCTGTCATGGTAAATTCTGTGATGGGCAAACGTCCACAAAATAAGGACGACTATCCTTACTGGCTTGCAGAAAAGTTCGATCAGATAGAAGCAGTGTTTCCCCATACATCCCCAGTAGATAAACACCGCATCCTCACGATAAGTTTGCCAAAAGACATAATCCCCGATTTGACATCATGTGAAAACTGGGGTAAGGTATTCGCAGCAGTTTATTCAAAATGTTTTGGAACTCCTTCCATGACGGTTCTACCCTCTGTAATTAAAAAAGTACAGGATGAACATGGCCCTGAAGCGGCTGTGGAATTAGGGATGAGACTAGTGGGAGTGTTTGATGTAGTAGCTGAGCTGATCCTTGGAAATGTCAAGGGCGATGCTATGAACTTTCAAGTAGCGAATGCTTTGGCTTTGGTCCCAGAGTTGGACAGGCCCCGCGAATTACCGAAAATTATTGCCCGGGCTTATAAAACAATTGGAAGAAATAGCCTGGGCAACAAGCCTTTTGTAAAAATGCAAACTCAATCGCAAACACAAGTTACACAAACAAAAAGTGCATCTGAGAAAGATGATAAACCGGTCTTCACTAAAAAGAGTTGGAGACAGAAAAAACAGGGTAAGCAACAAAAGAAGCCGGGGTCGAGAGGCACTTCCCCAGTTTCGGTTTCTTCTGAACGTACTTATGATTTACGTGATAGGTCAAGGATTAAATCACCAGAAAGGTTTCAGAGCTCTGATACGCGTTCTCCTCGTTCTTCACAGGCCCAGACGTCGTCACAGGCTGGTGGAGGAGGACGGCAAGATAGAGGAAGGGGCCGAGAGGCTCCCCAGGAGCGAGACCAACCTCGACAACAAGTCAGAGGGAAAGCAGAAGACTTTCATCTTCCTCGACCGCAATTTCAGAAGAAAAAAGTTGCCGCTGTCACAGCGAAATATGCCTCAGACCGTGAGAACGAGACTCCAGAATTGGACGTGGGCAGTGACCCTCCTAGACAGCGCCGCGGAAGTTACCATAGTGCGGGAGGCGCTACGTCCTCATATGGAGGCGACAGCAACTGAAACATTCGTTACTGTAGAGACAGCTGACACGAGAGTGGCACCCCCTGACAGACTATATAATATAGTCATACAAATTGAAGGTGACATACCGCGTGAAATAAAAGGGATTTTTTGGGAAAATCTAACCTCTTCATATGACATTTTGTTAGCAGAGGTGGATTGGCCACCCCCATTCGTTTTAGCTGCACATAAAGGAGAGGAGGTAATCCTTCCAAGCTTCTCACGGCATGTCCCAAAAGACAAAGCTGAAGCACTTGCAGCTGAGTGAGCTGTGTACCTGGCACCAGCGTTATACCGCAACCATGTGGGATGGGATGAAGAATCACCTCCTCATGCAATACCTTTACGGTCACTACCGCAGCCACAACCCCAATATCCCATCAAACGGCAGGCAAAAGGCCCCGTCTCCGAAATTCTGACACAGTTGGAATATCAGGGAGTAATTGAACCATGCGTATCACCTATGAACAATCCCCTTTTCGTGGTTTCTAAACCCGATGGAACGTACCGCTTAGTTTTGGACTACCGGCATTTAAATACACATTGTCGGAACTTTGCGGTGCAAAATACACACAGTTCTGCGCTTGTAGACAGTCTTGTTCGTAAAAAATACAAAACGACACTTGACCTTTCAAACGGTTTCTACACGCACAACCTAGCCCCGGAGAGTGGTCAATGGACCGCATTCACTTCCGGTGGTAAATTATTCCAGTTCCGGCGTTTACCCATGGGCTACAAAAATAGTCCGGGTATATTCGCCGCCCGTGTTGTTTCTTTGTTAAATGACATTGATCAAGACGCGTGTTCGTACGTAGATGACATCTATCTGACGGACGACGAATTATTTCAGCATTTGTCCCGTGTGGACCGCATTATTCTTGAATTTGCGGAGCAGGGTTACAAATTTAACTTTGCTAAATCACACATTGCTGAATTTACAGTTCTGTTCTTGGGCTATGAGCTCAACAACGAAGGTAAGGGCTTAGCCCCCCATTTCTTGGAAAAATGTGCACATTTGAGCCCCCAAATACTCTGAAGAAACTTCAGTCTTTGCTGGGTTTCCTGAATTTCGGGCGTACTTACATTCCCGAATATGCCCAGCGTATCAAGCCTTTGTATGCTTTGATACAACCTACTTATTCAAGGTCTTGCTGGCTGCCTGAGCATACCTCAATTCTGCAGTCTTTGCAGACAGACCTTTTGGAGTCTAAATATCTTTTGACTCGTGATAACCACACAAACCTGGTGATTAGAATAATTCCGGGGGCGGTGGGATTCACATACTTAACCTTTAATGAAGGTGATACAGTACCCATCGCATACAAGTCACATCTGTACACTTCCGCTGAATTGCGCTTTACATCTGTTGAAAAAGTTCTAACTGCAGTGCAAATGGCGATTCTAAAAGAACGCGCACTGGCACAGGGAAAGCGAATTCTGGTGGTAACACCCTGTCCTGCCCTAGAGGCAGTAACAAAGGCAAGTGTACCGAACTCAAAAGCAATGCATCCCCGTTGGATACAATGGGCTACATCCTTGACGTCTTCGGACGTCACTTTTGTTTTTGATTCTTCTCTGCAGACTCAGGAGTTTTTGCAGTATGAATTCGTTCATCCTCCTCCTTTGTTTTTATTACCGCTTGAGGATTACAAATGTGTGATCTACACCGATGGTTCGGCGCAGCCGGCCACTGGGTCCAAGCACGCTTATTCAGCTGCATGTGCTATTGTTGCGGGTTCCTTTGTAGATGGAAAGTTCAAATCCTCTGCAGTGCATACTCGCACACTTGGAGATAGTACCGCACAATTGGCCGAGCTGCATGCATTGCTACTTGCACTTGAGTTCGCTTCTCAGGATGAGACCACTCTTATTGTATGTGATTCTTTTTACTGTGTACAATCTTACAATGACAATCTGTTTTTCTGGTCGAAAAACGACTACAAGGACGCAAAAGGAAGCACAATTAAGCATAAAATGCTTTGGGTTCGAGTGGCAGAATTGCAACAACGTCTGCCCCTCACACAGGTGGTTCACACCTTAGGCCATCAGCGGGTGGGCGCACACGCTATTGGTAACGATCTGGCAGATGAAGCTGCCCGTTCAGCAGTAGTCACGTGTTCAGTAGCAGCGGTTACCAGGTCCATGTCGAAAATAGACCCTGTTATATTAGCAGCTATTGCTGCAACCAAGGAAGGTAATAATTACCCTACAGGTTTCCCTTCCAAGTATTCTTACACATTAAGTCCCGATCAGGTTCCTTATGTAACTATACCTGACGTTGGAGATCGGCTGATCCCCAACGCGGACCGCAGGAGTGCCTTGATATCAGCTGCACACGAAGGCATGGCTTCGGCTCATGCAGGTGTGTCAGCTACAGTTTCCATCTTGCAGCAGCGTTATTGGTGGCGTGGATTGTATAAAGACACCCGTGCTTTTGTGCTTTCTTGCGATGTTTGTCAACAGATTAAGCCTTCCACGGTAACACGTCCACCACAAACCCCGCTCTGCATTGCTAACAGACCCTTTGGGTGTGTTTACTTGGATCACTGCGGTCCATTCTCATCAGACACTGCCTATAAATACATCTTAGTGGCAGTGGACTCGTGCACACGGTTTCTCTGGGTCTGGCCACAACGGAGTGCTGACGCCCGAAATGTAATCAGGGATTTGCGTGTCTTTGTGGGAATTTTCGCATGCGGCACCTTCCATTCGGACCAAGGTCCAGCGTTTGCCTCTAGGGCTTACAAGGATGCAATGGCTTCGCTTGGGGTGCGGGTGAAATTTTCATCTCTGTATAGGCCTGAGGGCAACTCTATCGTTGAACGAATGAACCGTGACTTAAAGCAATCCTTAACAGCTAGGGTTATAGGTACTGGCAGGAACTGGCTGGCCCATTTGTATACCGTTCAACGTGCACTTAATAATCTCCCTAGAAGACCTCTGGGTGGGCGGACCCCATATGAAATGCTCTTTGGCATAAGAATGTTTGTGCCTGACCTTGAGGGTCCAGACATCGCGGCGCAATCCGCCAAGTTTGATGTAGATAACCATTCTGCTATGTTACAGGACTTACAAGAAGCCCGAGACAAACTTGCAACTACACATTTGCCTTCAGCCACAGATCCTGCGTTGCAGATTCCGGTAGCCGGCTGGCTTCCGAAAGTTGGAGAACTGGTTCGAGAGAAGGTTGAAAACAAAAAAGAATTTGGCCCCTCCTTTCGTGCACCGGTTCCAGTTCTTGGCCTGAAGGGAACACGTACAGTCATTTTACCACCGCTTCCTGGTCGCAAAGAGAACAGATACATCTCAGTTGAAAATGTCAAGCTACAGCGCCTGGCCGATCCTGAATAGTGTCACACCAGCGGTCTCTTGTCCTGCCATTTATCGGACATATGTTCATAGTCCATCTGCACGAACGATCGCTGATGCTGTAATTGAGATGGTTGATTTGCCTGAATCCTCTACTTTGCCTGAAACTATAATTGATCCCCAACTCTCCACCAACATCGACGAGGACGAGTATACTTATCCTGCATCTGAATCGGTGGCACATCAACCAACATCGCCACTAAGCCAGACTCGTTATTCCTTTGATTCGGATTCCACATCTTCAAAAGTTCCATCCAAGTTCAGTATTTTTATATCCTGGTTTAGAGACAATTTTTTGATTCCACCCTGGACATACATCTGGTTGGTACTTTTCTTGATATTTTTGTTCATGTCCATTGGCTTTGTCACAGTGTTTTTTCTACTAATTAATGGTCACTATTTACCTGAACGCTCTGCTGTAGACTATGTTTCTGGAACTTTGGCTCCTCATTCCTCGTCTCACATCATGAAGCGTGACCACACATTTGTGAACATTTCAGCTTTCCCAGTTGCTGATGGCATCGTATGGGATGCAGTGAACTATCAAATCCATGGTCCGACGGAAATTATTAATGTACCTAATGTCCTTCGTGTTTCAATGGGTGATGTAGTACAAAATAATATTCATTCTGATGATTGCGATGTGCATGCCGTTGAAGCATTGTTTGCCGATTTAAAATATTATGCATCTTTTAATGCTGAAGATTTATATATGAATTCTGCTAATTATGCCGATTTGTATTGTTACCAACATTGGGGTAATCATTTTCTCCATAAGCCCAGTGCCCTGCGTAGTTCTGTTAACTATACCCAATGGGAACATTGTCCAAACCCCTTGCCAGGTAGCTCTCAAACTCTTCGAAATAAGTTTAATTATTTTACTGATTTTAATCGGTCGAACCCTGCATCCTATTATTTTAGACTTAATAACACATCAACTCAGAAAATTATGTTAACACACACCAAATTGCTTTATTCAGGTTCCTTTCTAAGTGCCCTAGCTGTGGGTGGTTATGAGTACTGGGATAATACAGTGGATTTAAAATCTATTTGGGGCTCCAAGCCATGGCAGGTACAGGGAACCGAGGCATTACACCGTGCTTGCCTCATCCCTACACAAATTATGTTCCTCAATGTCTCCATCTATCAGACTACATGTTGGGGCTTAGCAACCACTAAACAATTGAATACTCCATCAATACCATCCCTGTCGAGTTTTCCCAATGAAAGCTCACGATTCAATATGTCCCTCGTGTCCCTGCAGGCTCTGTTACAAAATAATTCGTTTAATGTTTCTGAGCTAGTTCAGTCACCCTGGTTGGTATGGCCTACATCATCAAATGCATGTCAAATGCGTTTTCACGACTCAGGAGCTAGTTACACACAGGATAGGCCTGATCCGAGATTTACTGATTCCCGTACTGTCACTACATATTCTGTTGGTAAATTATGCAAACAATGGCTGCAACATTCGTCCCTTGATTCTGTTAAACAACATTTGTCCCTCCTTACAGGCAATATTGATCTGTCCGATTTTGTTTTGGGACCCCGTGGTCCCCGACCTAAGAGATTCATTTATGAAACGTATAATGAACTCTGGAAGCTATCACAAATTGAAGCTGCTTCCCGTCTTCGGGAAATAGATCAAGCAAATATGGAAAAGGTGCTTGCTGTTGTTGACAATAGTATTAATACCCTGTCTTCTCGCATTTACACTTTAGAGAATATTGTGTCCTCTGTTGTCGATATTGTACAAGATGATGTTTCTGTGTTATATCATGGTCAGAATCAATTGCGCTCAGTTATGCAGTTTGCATGGACTTTACAAACGCTTAAGTTAGGTAAAGTGCCTTGGCATTTTTTGAACACCTCTGCCTTGTTTCTACCTTTTAACTTAACTGACAAACAGCAATTTATGTCCATGAAAGATGCAACTTACACTCTATTACATATCGAAAAGATGGATCCTTTGCCGTTCTCTGTTGCAGAACTCGATTCTGCTGTATGGCTAGTCCATGGGGTTATCGCTTTACCTTTTTCCTTGTTTGAATTTGACTCGTGCATGAAACATTATCCTGTGGGCCGTTACCGGCCCTTGGGCAGTGCTTTCCTGCATGAACTCTGGTCCTTGCCTTTCATGTATAAATGCCTTCGGGACGGCAAGGAAGTCTTTCTCACGGGGGAGTACTGCGACTCGACTATGGGTCATTCGCTTATTTGTAAACACATTAAATTGCATGGCTCATGTAGCGTTTCCGCTCCTAATCTTGCTTGTGTGCTGAAAAGCATTCCTGCTCTTTTGATCTCATGGATTGGATGGCATCTATGTTTTTTGACAATTCCAATGATGAACTCTTGGAGGGTATGGCTTTTCTCTGCACTTACACTTTCGTGGATTGACCTGCCCTTCGCCGTTTGGGCGCTCCCTGTGCTCCAACGGCTGTGTTTTTCCTCTGATGGGCCTCTGTCCTGGCCGCTGGACTGACCAGGGGAGGGTGTCTTGTGGATTGTTACCTGCCTTGTTATGTTGGCCTAGGCCTGGCTGCCATGCTGCTTTTCTTTGCGCACGTTACACTGAGCCGGGCCTCCCTCGCCCTTTGCTCGTGCCAAGTTCTTTTGCACTGTCTGCATTTTCTGTTGTTCACCTTTTTGGGCTCAGTCTGCACAAACATGTACAAGGTCGCATAACAATGTATTTTGGTTCTTCCTGATATGGCCAGTCTCGCGCACCCAGACATAACATTAGGTGCAATTGCCATGAAGAATTTGGTGTGCTTTTAATACTGTGGTTTACTAGCGCTTAACACACTTGGAGAAATCCCTTTCAGTGAGAAGAGCTATGATGTCCTGCTGATGTAATTCTGCATCTAGAGACTGAGGTATGGGGGTTCGCTAGTCAAAGCCCAGAGGTCTTCTATTATTATAATAAACTATCTTACTGCAAGGGGAGGGTGGTAATGTTATTTATACGTTTATCCACTGAGCTCTGAGATGCTTTCCCCGTTTGTATTCTATGGAATTGTAACCATGCTGCTTATATTAGTCATATGCATTATGCTATTAGTACTGACACGTGTACTGTACATTAGAGCACGTAAGTTGGAATAAACATTTTAACCTATCCAGTGTCTCTTCCTACGCACCTTGTGTACAAGTACGAGTGAGTGACGAAAGAGTGTTCTTGCTTCTGCGAGTCCTGAGATAAAGATACCGTGTTCTGGGTTGTCCAAACATTAGTACTTGGGTGCTAATGGGATGCTAAGCTAGTTGGGTTGGGGTTTTTGGGTGCTACGGTATATGGTGGCAAACCACTGTATTCCGGGGTCCCATTTTCCTGTGCATAGCTCTGTGTATGTGCAGAAACCTTATGACATTTCAATGATTGTTTCCCAAACAGCTTATCATGGCTGTGGACAACTCCCTCAATGAGTGTGTCACTTTCTTTTTCTGAGAATTTCATTTTCCGCTTCCTGCCTGATTGGCTGTCCTCTGCTGTTTGTGTGCTTTCCATTTTCTTGCAGTTACCAGGTTTTTCCAATTGCTCAATGCCACTGCTAGTTAGCTCCCAGAGCCAGCTCCCTCCTCTCCCTCTGACTGTGCACTGGGAATGGGCCTTGTGCTGCTCACTTCCTGGTTCTGATGTCATCAAGATGCATCACAAATGCGACTTCGCTATTTGCGAATTCGCTAATTGCGAATTCGCAAATAGCGAATTCGCTATTTGCGAAATCGCTATTAGCGAATTCGCAAATTTCGGATTCGCAGTAGCGTTTGCGAATTTTAGCGATTCTTTATTTTTTCGCAATTCTTTGTTGCATCTGTTTTTGCGATTCGTTATTTGCGAATCGTTAAAATTCGCAATTAAGGATTCGCAAAATTTTACATTGATGCATGTGCCCCAAAGTCTTCAGGACAGTATTCAGGACAGGATAGTTGACCTCTCTAGAATACCGACGATTGCGCCGCACCCCTCTCTGACACTCTCTTCCTCCTCGAGATTCTTCCGCGATCTTCTGATCTAACCCAATTAAGTTAGGATAGAAAGTTCTGCTTCAGGTTCTGCATTCGGTTCTTCATCAGCATCTCACAGCATCTCTCCCAGCAACAGCATCTCCGACTCACAGCATCTCAACCCCCTTCTCTCTTTTCTCCTTCTAAAGCTACCTTAGTTATACCTTTGTTTCTTCATGTTCCACCCACTAAAGTTTCAATATCGTAAAAATACGAAATATGATTGGTCAGGCAAGGGGGGAAGCTCCATCACACCATGCTTACATGTCATTAAAATCAATTCAACTATTGTTCGCAAACCCATCCCCTTAATTTGTATTCATGTATTGAGTTCCCATACACATACACATTCACATTTTACTTGCAACATTATTATAGCATTATGAATAAGAGTCCTCTTCGTTGAACTTGTCACCATCCGTTCTCAGAGTATGTCACTCGTGTCCTTGGCTCCCGTTCAACATCTAGGTCATCATTCCGGGTTAACTTTCAGTGGACATGCGCAGTCTTTTCATTACTCAGCTCAATTCAGTTATGCGTGAGAGGCCCAAATGCGTATTAATAATAAAGTCGGAAAGACAAATATTAATTTCACAAATAAATGGTCGCACTGTATACGTCCCACCTCTACTCTGTCCCAGTTCATTTATTAATACTTTTCCCGCATTAGAATTAGTAAAATAGCTTGTTTTCGTTTCAGCTAAGCAGATGCCATGCACGCGAGTCTTCAAGACTCCATTTTAGTGTCTTCTGCTCATGCGCTAGAATTTCCCTCCAAGCGTTACCTCGTCATACTACGTAGATGCAGTTGACTCATGCGCACAACAGTTTCCCCGTTTAAAGCGGTATTAGTCCGTATTCATTGTTATCCGCATTAGTACACACATAGGCAAGCTTCACTAACCCGCGTGTTCATGTGGTGAGTATTAGTTATTCACAAACATGATTAATAACTTGTTAATGAGTTAAACGAGTGGATTGCCTCCGAGCAAGTCTCTTTCTTACGAGACCTTGCTCCATCAGTGCCAGGAAAGATACGAATATTTAAGACCTGATATTTATCTGTAAACAAGAGATTTATGATTGTTTTCTTGTAAATATGAGGATTTAGCACTGTGTTTGTCTTTGTGATAATACAGGATAAGCCAAATGCTTTGTTGATCTGTGAGATATCTTTGTAAGACGGACCATGCCCATTTTTAAAGTGGCAAATGCCTATGCCCAGCCAAATTAAAAAATGTAAGGAATTCTTCTTACTAAAGAGCAGTAATTAATTGCTACTGGGGAGATTGCTATTTATATCTACAGCATTATGTTGTTATTTACCAGAAGAGTGCTCAACTCTGTTAGGGTTTAGGGTTCTGCCCAAAATGAAATCCATTTTAGAGTGGATCAATTCCATATCCATGCCCAGTCTATGACATTACTAACTGCCAAGCAGCAGCTGATTCTAGTAATGGAGCAGAGGCCCTTTCTACCTGAATATAACTGGGGAAGAATGTCTAATGTCTCTCCCTGGTCAATCTGATATATCCACTCACTCCCCTTGAACATGTATTGCATGTATATATGAGTACTTTGGTACTTGTGAGGTGGGACACCCATGTTGGAATACCACTCTATATGTGAAGCTCCTAAGTTGCATGTTGCTTTTTAATGCTTTCTTAGCCAGAGATAGATGTCTCCCCTTTGCCACATATTACCCCTATGCTGCTCCTTTAAAAGTCCTTCCTTCCTTTGGGATTCACTATAAAGCCAATATGCATTCCATGGAATTATAATTTTTGCTCTAACTGAAACCAGTTCCAGCCGGTAAACATGTGACTTAAAGAAAGCAACACTTAAACAACTATTTTGGCCTGGTCGAATGACACACAACTCATACAAAAGGCTGTGTGGATGCCCCATCCCCATACCCTGTACTTTGTGTTGAAGGATCAATACACAAGCAGTGAAATGACAGTTTTACTTCAAATGGTTGCCATGGTGATGTGGCTACCTGAAAGGAGAAATGTACTATGCAAGGACTGGTTCCCCCAAAGTACTGGGGCACACTTTGAATTTGATTGGACATTTGGAGATACCAACTGTCCCCAGGAGTGGATATAATTGGGTCTCTCTCAGGTATCCAATATTTCACTTTTGACTTGCTGAAATTCTGAACACCTCTTTTAAGAGGTTAGGACCAAAGTCTTAGTAGAGCAGAGAAGATCTATCCTTCTGAGCCTTGCTGAGAAGGAGGCTCATGTTTAGAAACGCCTTTTCTGCTGGTAGAGCCTGAGATCGTGTGTGCCCATGCAACCACGAAGTGCTTATCGCTGCTTAGTCTGACCTAGACCTGAGACAATATTAAACAGCTCAGCTCAAATGAAATTTTTGAGCAGCCATATTTACAAAGCTGTGCAAATATGAGGTCAGCGTATGAACATGCTGAAGGCATCACGTCAGGTAGCCCATTATCGCTATGAGTGCCTGCACTTTGCACTGTGAGGCAGACATGTAACACGGCGTGAGGTACCCAGCGTGGTAGCCAGTGCGCAGTGAGACATGCGACTGTGTGACGGGCCCCCAGGGGGTTGGCCTGTCACCCTTGTGAGCCTCCTGTGCCTGACACGAGGCTGTACCTGAGAGCCGGCATACCTAAAACTATGACTACAAGTTGCACGGAACAGACCTCTCTCCCCTGCATGCCTGTGACCATCAATGTGGCACACGTGATGCACCTTCAGCTGCAGGTCACACGTGCTACTTTCAGGCACTGCCCACTCAGCACAAACTTCCCAGAAGTCTAGATTATTTGTATGAGACTATAAAACACAAAATACACATGCAGTAGTGATATTCGTGAAAACAGGCTATAAACCAAATCTTGGGTAAAAATCATATTTAACAGCAATACTTTCCAAGTACTGAAGGTAGAAAAACTGTTCTTACAGGTAAATCTGCATTTAAAGTATATGCCATATATGTTCTTAAATTTACTACATTTGCTTCATTAATATATAATTAAAACCTTATTACTTTTTATGAAAACAATAACCTTGCTTGGATAATCTATGTATTACGAGTGATACTTGTGCTGTCTAAACTTGGCATTCTACCTCTACACAAATGTCAAAACCTTGCCTGTTGCTGATACCCCATGAATGTCAAAGCCTAAAAAGGAGGTCCTTTGAATTTACATAAGTTTGCACAAGTATCTAGTTTCTGTATTTCCAGGGACAGCAGAAATACTTGTTAGACGGATTGGCCATGTATACTTAAGCTGTACAGACCACTAGGGAACTTTGGTCACTGCCATTGTGGAAGCTGTTATAATTGCTGTGGTCCTGCTGTGGTTCTTGCTGTTACCACTTCATTGGTCTCTGCTTTAATGACAGCTGAGGTCCCTGCTGTGGTCCCTGCAGTGGTTACAGCTGGGATCACTTCTTTGTACTATACTGACAGCTGTTGTTGCTGCTGTGCTGTAGGCTGTTGTACTAGCTCCTGAACATGTAGCTGTTGCAGCTGTTTTTGCTGCCGCAGCTGCGGTTGCTGATGTTGCAGCTCTGGTTGCTACGATTATGCCAGTTATTGTTCTTCCTATGACAGATTATGGCATGTTGCACTTTACTGACCACTTTGCACAAATTGAATTGTGGTTTAACCAAGATCAGCCTAAATAAGAAATCTTAGACGTAATGAGTCTAATAGGTGCAATAAGTTCTATGAAATGCAATAACTGTAGATTGGTGCCTTTAAAACCAGTTCCTACCATGAAACTTTGAATACATTATGAAGGTTTTAACTGTATTTTAAGATGGTTTAAAAAAATGATATCTATTTACCATGTGTTATATAGTAATGTAATTGTGTCATATTGTAAGTTTTATTTAACTGAACAATAAAGTATTTATACGTTCATTCTATGATAGAAAAGCACAGCCTTCCTGCTGCTACACTATGCCTCTCACAAAAATGACAGCCATGCAGGACTAAATGTTTTACGACAATGCTCAAAGTAAAGATGACCTCTCTAGGGAGCAGCAGTGGCCGGCACAGGTAAATGTGGTGGGGCAGGGGTGGGGCAGGGTGGTTGGGGGGGAAGTCGACAGGCAACGCAATAGGTATAATTAAATAAATAAATAATACCTATTCTGTTGTCTGTCGACTTCCCCCCCGCGGCCTGCCCCCCCCACTGCGCTTACCTGTGCCAGCCGCTGCTGCTAGGGTGAGGAGGTTGTCCTAGGTCTGTGAGGGTGGCATTGTTCACATGTTCTGCCATTAGTGTAACAAAATGCTTTCAGTGCAGTGCAAGGATGCTTCACCATCAATGCTTTTTGATTAAACTGCGCCAAAAGCAGAGTCGTACACCTAATGTACCAATTAAATGTCAGCAGGCTGATAGCGTAACTACCACTGCGCACTGGTCCAAATGCCAATTACACTTTTGTCAAGGAATGACTGAAGGGTGCTGGCATCAAGCAACCCAGGGTTGAAAAAAGCAGAGCCGTTCACCAATTTGTTTTTTTTTGCTCATCACATGTAGTTTGTTAATCAACTAAAGCTGTCGCTGGCCAGCTCTAAAATGAGTATTAGGCAGGGGCGGCTCCTCCGTTGGAGCGGAGGAGAGTCACTCAACTTAAATCCCTCGAAAAAAACTCAGAGATGAAAAATAAAATGGTAACTTATAATCATTTTATGTTTCATCCCCCATCCCGAACAGAGCGTCAGGACGGGAGCGGGGCTGCAGCTGAGTGCAAGCAGCAGGGAGGAGGGTGAGCAGTCTATGCACTTGTTTAAAGTGCGCATGTCTTCTTGGCTGGTCATCTTGCGACGGACAGCCACACATGCGCACTTTAAACATCTCTGGGTTAGAGCAAGTGCAGGCCTCCAGAGCACTGTGGAGTGCCGAGTGAGGCTGCTCCCTCCAAACAGGGTGCTGCTCTGATGCTGCATGAAAGCAGCGCCAGGATTGGTCAAGGTAGTTACAGCATCCAGTTCCTGTAAGAAGAGGCCAGGAGTGGAGAACCTCGTCTTCAGGTAAGTGTTTTTTGTATTATTTCCGCACACAACAGATGCCAGCCGCCACTGGTATTAGGGAATTGGGTATTACAGGTGGGCAATCCTTCCTCTCTTGCTATACAAAAATAGTGCTAACACCAAAACCTTGGTGCAAGAAGCATGGCCTGCTGGATTTTGGTGAAAACAATGTTAAGCAGTTCAGTACCACGGCTGATGACTTCTTTTCAGTTCTCATGACTGATGACTTATTTTCAACATTCAATGCCATAGTTTGTCTCTATTCTTCTATCTGGTCAATGATAGAAGCATTACAGTTAGGGGAATTTAATGCCACCATTCTTCATACATACCCAATAGGATTGTAAGAAAGTTTCAGCCTACTGTAAATTATTGTATGATGCCTGTGAGAAGTTGGCCTGGCATATGCTGTCCACTAGTTATAGTGGGCACCTTGCACCAGTCCAAACAACCCTTATTGATGATAGGTTTAAAGACAACCTTTATTGAAAGCTATCCTAGTGGTAGCTATGGAGAGCAGCCTTCAGGCTAAGTCTTGAAGGAGTTTAAAGCAGCTTGGTTTACCAGATTATAACCTCTTGAATAACTAAATGAAAGGAGAACCACACAAGGTATATATATATAAAATATATGTATTTATTTCTAAACACTAACTCCTAATCTCTTTATGAGATTAGAGTTCAAGATACACAATATCACAGTATTAAAACGACAGTAAATAGCACAATAAACACTGGGCCCCAGGGGGGGAACAAACCATATATTAAGAAAGTGGTATAAGAACCACGACTTGACTAGACACAGTGCCTAGAGCATGTAGAATCGCTGGGACCCCAAGGAACCACCCAAGGTAGTCACACAGGAGACCCACGGGGGACGTGTGCAGTGTGAGAACACAGCTGCGAGCGCCGTTGGATTCAATGCGGAAAGTCGCGGTTGGAATTTTAAAGTTAAAGGACACTTAGGAGAGGACTTTCACAAACCCCTTTAGACTTAAGGGGTTCTAGGGCCAACACCCACGTGAGCACCGGAGTACTCGAGTTGCCTCACCCAGGGAAGCCGGGTGCATAGGTGTCAAAGGGTGTCGGGAATCGTCGTCGTTTTCAATGGCGATCTGCTGCAAAGTGCTGCTGCCGTGAAGAAGAAAAGTGTCCGGGTGGATCCAAGCCTGGATCGAAGATGTGAAGAACCTGAAAGCAGAGGGGACAGAGTCTGGGTCACTAGCCAGTGACCAGGAGCGGAGCAATCGAATGCCCACCGATGTTGGGTGCTTCAGGTGCGAAGAGGTGAAGCTTGACTCTGCAGCCACGGGGTCCCGGAGATGTCGACGACAACTAGGAGCCGGATTCTAGCTGTCCCACAAAGGATGTCGAGTGCTGGGGTGTCAGTGATCGGATTGACCACAACAAGCCTTGGCAACAGCAACCCACGCAGGAAAAGAAAAGATGCTTCTGTGTGGACCAGCAAGGTCCTGGGAACTCCCCAAGTAATGGAGAGTCAGGGCACGTCTGGAGCAACCAGGGAAGCCCAATAAAAGTTAGAGTTGCCTTCTTGGTGACCCACAGGTCGACGGACCAGGTATCGCGAAGGGACCTCAAGAGGAATCACAAAATGGCGGCCCACGGAACACTCGTTAAGTGTAGGCCTGCAATCTTCAGTGCAATTACTGCTCGGAGTCAGGGCTACAAGAAACCCAAAGCTCAGCCTCAGAGGGTGCCGGAAAGCTGATGCTTCTGCAAATGGTTGCGGTGTCCAGGGGTTCAGATTGCACGGTCTCCACGAGGGATACAGGCCTCAAACTTGCTGTGGGCACAGATCAACCTCAGAGACCTTGGAAAACCCACCTCCTGTGTGGCAATATTCTTCGGAGTCCGTCAGAGCTTCGGAGATGCCAACCGGTCAGTTGCGTTAAAGGTGCCTACCTTGCAGGGGAGTAACTCCTTTACTCCAAGGGAGATTCCTCAGTCATCCAGCATAGTGTAGATCGTCGAAGTACTTGGTTTCTGTGTCAGAGTTTAGTCCAGGTGTAATCTAAAGTCCTGTAGTCAGGGGTTCCTACTTTATACCAAAGGAAGGGGTGGGACAAACTCTGGGGACCCACCTATGGGAGGGTCAGGAAAGAGGGGTGGCTACACCCATTTCCTTTGTCCAGTTTTGTGCCAGAGCAGGGGCTGGGTGCCCCTGCAACCGGTTTGAGCTGGACTATGCACAGGGACACCAAATGTGCCCCCAGTGCAGACTTCAAAGCACTCTGAGAGTGCACCCAACCAGCCCCAATACACTAAAGCCTGTCTGAGAGGTGGTCACACCTCCCTGTGACAGGAAACCTATTGTCCAGGCCTCTCCTGCCAGAGTTTCGTCCAGCAGCAGGAGGGCAGACTCGTGTCTGTGGCTGCAGCATCTATTTTGTGATGCCAGGGTTCTGTTAAGCTGGTACCGGGTGTACCGGTGATGCCATGTTGCTCCCTCTAGAAGGGAGGAATCATAGCTCCCACCCCAGTACTGGGGTGGAGGTATGATTCCAGGGTGTTTGACACCAAACACGACAGTTTTCCATGCAGCCATTCTCAAGTTAGCATTTACCGCGGGGTTATAATGCACTTAAGAGTATATGGTCTGGCTACATCACAAACAACCCCGGAATAAAGATTCCGAAAGCTGCAGAGGGGCTCTGCTCATGCATGAGCACCCTCTCACATGAAACCCAGCACCCTGCCTTCAGGATTGTTAAGGCCTGCCATAGGGGTGACTGATAGGTTTACATGTGTAGTGATATGGAGAGATATAGGGAACCTATATCTCAGTAAGGGGTGGATACACCACCTTACACAGGCTGCTGTAGCAGACCTGTTGTGTCATTTTAAAAGGCCTCCCAGGGGTGGCACAATACATGCTGCAGCCCCTGGTAGGCCTCTGGGGTACCTATGCCCTGGGTACATAGTATACCATATACTAGGGACTCACAAGTGTACCCCAGAATCCAATCTGGAGTATACCTAAAGTACATACAATCAATTTAAGGGGAAAGCAGATAGGCTGGGGTCCTGAATAGCAGGATCCCAGCCAAACTAAGTCGAAAACCAGCAAAACACTAGGAAAAAAGTGGGGGCAACCATGTAGTCAGATTCCACCTTCCTACATAACCCCCCCCAAACGAAAGGAGATAAGGCTAACCTTGTCCAGTTGAGCCTTTATTGACTAAGTGGCCATATAAGGAAGAACCTGCACTATCATGGTTACCCCTTGTCTTATGGTCCACTAAGCAATCCCTAACCCAAGGGTATTGGATGATCTCCACCATTTGGAATTACTACCTGTGGTGTTTTTTGGCAAAGTAAAAGGCTGGTGGGGTGTCTGAGTAGAGAAGTGAGGCCCTAATAAAGTTGGTCTCAGCTTCCTCAGATCACTGGTCACCATGGAGGCCTTTCTTTCCTTGACTGAGTCGTATCTGGCCCTAAGGGTCAACCTCTGGCTGCCTACAGCTGGGGGTTGGGTCCCTTTGGTTGGAACACTGGAGGGACATGGTAGGTTTCGAACCACTTGGTCCCAGGTTTGCCTTTGCCCAACAGAATCCATCTGGGGGAGGTCCCTATCCAATGGTAAGAGGGTTCCCTCAGTGTGCTGAGGAATTTTCACCTTGCTAGGGCTACTAGACTGGGTGCCCCTAATCTGTGGATGAGGGGGTTCCTCTGGACAGGGAGCCCTTAGGGGTCCACTGACCTCCCTGACCTCTGCAGCCCTGGGCTGACAGAGGGAGGGTAGAGAGGGGCAGGTTACCTGCTCCAGACTGGGTACCACCTTGGAAGGGTCCCCTGCCATCAGGGGTGTTGCCAGGCCAGGCCTGACCATCTCTGGGGCAGTTCCTTCACTAGGGGTAGGATCAGTTCCCTGAGGAAGCTGACCCTTACCTATAGTCTGGGGGGAAGAAGACTTTTCTTCAACCCTTCTGCTCTCTTGGGGAGTAGAGTGGGCCATTCTTTCAGGCTCCACTTCTCCAACATTTCCCTGGGTTGGGGCTGAGGCCCTTACAGCCCCAACAACCTTCTCAGAGAGGCCCAACATTCTATCTGGTCAATGATAGAAGCATTACAGTTAGGGGCATTTAATGCCACCATTCTTCATACATACCCAATAGGATTGTAAGAAAGTTTCACCCTACTGTAACTTATTGTATGATGCCATGTTATTTTTTGTCTAATGGCTCCTAACTTTGGAGTTGCACGCTGAAATGAAAGGGCAGTTAGTCCCTGCAGCGTACAATTGATGTCACAAATTTGCTACATTCTTTAAACTTTAGTCTGGACTTTGGGCTTTACTTAGAGTTGGCTCGGTGCAGGACTTCTGTGGAAGTCCTACCCTCGGTATTAAGAGCGCCTTGATGTCAACCTAGGGAACAGAATATGCGCCAATTTCTGGAAGATATCACACGCTGCCAAACTCTAAATTTGGCCCTTTGATACTGTCAAAGATTTAAAGTGCAAGGAGGGGTGTAGCGTCAAGGGGTAGGGAGGTTGGAGGGGGCGGTGTTTGGGGTGTTACACCCCCCCACCCAAATAAATGTACTTTCAGGTAACTAGGTGGGTACAGGTGCTTTCAGTCAGGTATGGTGAGGTGTCTTTCGGATTTCACTAGGAATTTTTACATAAACACAGACAAAAAAGCACACACACTCTCTCCCTCTTTGCCTTGAAAGTCTTCAAAAAAGTTGGTTATTTTGAAAAATATGTTTTCTCTCACTACTCCTATCAATCCGCATTGTTCTCCTTTCCACTGCCCCTTTATCCTCTGTCATGTACCCTGCTTGTCCTATTATGTATTTTGACATTATATGTCGGCGTGATTGACAGAAAATCTGAAGCTCGCACCCCCAATCTTACTGACCACGCTACGCCACTGAGTGCAAGTACCGTGCATAAACAACTACAGTTTGCCTCAAGAAAGCGAAGTTGCCTACTGAAAAATATTCACTTCACGCTTTTCATGACTTGAAAATTACACATTCATCTTTTTGACTACACCGACCTCAGAAGCAGCAATAAAGAGCCCAACAGTCGTGCCTGGTGGAATTTATATATGTGGGGTATGCTTCTTTATTTTCGATCATATTTAAGATACTTAAATCCTTCTATGGTGTATTTCTTTTCAGAAACAGTTCGCATGTACACAGTTGTATTCAGTACATTTTTTTTCCAGATATGGTGTTTTCGCTTAGACAGCTGTTTTAACCCCATTCTATTCCTTCACTGTATTGAACAGGTTCTTTTATATATTCACTTTTTTATACATCATAACATTGTTATTAATCTTTAACCTGATAGTTGCTAATGAAACCCCCATCAAATATTGCAGAGTAAACAAATTCAAAGAACATCCCGTCCTTCCATCCTGACAGACCTGCTAATCAAAATTCAAAGCCGAATGTTTTTCTTTTTGTCTCTGAAGACGGACTTTTAAATTATGATTTTGGACTGTTTTATGACTTTTCGTTGCTTTGTTCGTTTTGATTGTCCCTTGATATATTCATGTGAGTTCTTTTTATGAGTGGTGAGCTGCAGGGACTAGGTTTTCATTGATTGAGATGAAAACTACATCAGCCTTCTTATTGCTTTCATACAAGTTCGAATATTGGAACCTCGCCTTTGAGCACACAAGATTAAAGGGTCCACAGCAGTTATATCAACAATCCATCCTTTAATGTGTTGTGATCATCCAGCTTCAAGTTTCCAGCTTTTAGTCAGCTTGTGTTTCGTCGAAATGGCGTTTCGCCCATGTCTTCATTAGGTGAAAAGATAAATGAAATTCACTATTTTACAAGTAATAATCACCTCAATTAAAATATTACCCATTGCCTCGTACGATGCTCATATATATAAAATAATAAGAATCAAGTAATGACACCAGGGGATGGCAGTTAGGAGGGGGGGAGGCTGCCGCCCCCAAAACTCGTGCGGCCCGGGGCTGAATGCCCCCCTCCACCCTCCTTGCTATGCCACTGCGTATTACGCTAAAGGTGCATTTTCATTGTTTGCGCCGGGTGCACCTATGAAAAGGTGCGCCCAGCGCAAACAATGAAAATGCACCGTATTACCATGAATGCGATACCCCCAGGGCAGCCGCGATCTTGCGCTGCCCTGGGGGCACCGCATTCATGTGAAGAATGGAGTGGCTGCTTTAAAGCTGCTCCGTGTTTTCACAGTGTAGGCAGCACCCGCCTGTACTTTAAAGGTGGATTATAGATCCCCTTGCATGCGGGTGCAGTCAGTGACTGCACCTGCCTGCAAGGGGATGTCTGTGGGGTTTCATAGGACCCCCTTTCCCCCCTCCTGAGGGCTGCTCTTAGGGGGCGCACCGACAGTGCACCTCCTGAGAGCTTCTTTGCCTCTGCGCCCGCATCTGTAATACGGCACGGGTGCAGAGGCAAAGGGATTACCTTGCCGCCATGCAAATGAGGTTACACTCCCTAAAAATGGCACTGGCGCTTCACTTGCACCAGCGCTATTGGTATTACAGAAGGGGACGCAGAAGCGTCTGTGGCCCCTTCTATAATACCAAAGTGCCCCAGGGGCACGCAAAGCGGGCGCAAACGCCCGTTGAGCCCCTGGAGCACCCTCTGTAATACAGCCCAATGTGTGGAAACCCAACAATACATCCACAAAATGTATTGTTGGGTTTCCACACATAGGGGCATATTTACAAGAAGCTAGCTTCACCTCAGCACCATTTTTTTGACACAGCGGCGGCACAATCAGTGTTCCACACTGCTCCATATTTACAAACTGATGCATTGGGTCCAATGCGTCAGTTTGTAGAGGCCTGCGTTAAATTATACCTGTGATCCAGCGGTATACCAACAACAGATACTCCACTACCATATACTCACCTGGGCCCATAAAACACACAATTGAGTATCAAAAGTTTTATATATTTTTCATAATATTCAGGATTAGTTATTTAATTTTCCTAACTAATCTTTCACTGATCAAAAAGTTATTTCCTCTGGTCAATGGACCATTAGTTGAACTAGTTGATGGTGATAATTAACATAACCCTTAACTATTCTTTTATTTGAAGTAAATGATCACAAACTCAGGAAGGTTTAAAATCTTTATTTAAATTAAATGCATGTCAACCATTTCAAAATACAGTGCAGTCACCATCATTCTTAGGAGAGAAAATTCAATTGATTAAACATCAAGCATATACTTCAGACTCATACAATAATTAATGCTCAGAAAGGGAGAGGACAGAGAGAAAAGAACATCTGCAAATAACGTGAAATTATAGTTACCAAGAATGGTGTGAAAGACCAACCCCTGGCCAAAGGTCTGGTAAGGGTCCCCCGGGATAGGTCAGGAAACAAAGACTTCAGGACAGGATTCAGGACAAGATAGTTGACCTCTCTAGAATACAGACGATTGCCACTTCCTCCTCGAGATTCTTCCGCGATCTTCTGATCTAACCCAATTAAGTTAGGATAGAAAGTTCTGCTTCAGGTTCTGCATTCGGTTCTTCATCAGCATCACACAGCATCTCTCCCAGCAACAGCATCTCCGACTCACAGCATCTGGACCTTCCTTTATCGTCCCCGACTCTCTCTAACTAACTAAAGCTACCTTAGTTTTATACCTTCGCTTCTTTATGCTCCACCCACTAAAGTTTCAAAATCGTAAAAATACGGAATATGATTGTCCAGGCAAGGGGGAAGCTCCATCACACCATGCTTACATGTCATTAAAATCAGTTCAACTATTGTTCGCAAACCCATCCCCTTAATTTTTATTCATGTCTTGAGTTCCCATACACGTTAACATTTTACTTGAAACATTTTTATAACTTTATGAATAAGAGTCCTCATCGTCGAACTTTTCACCCTCCGTTCCCAGGGCACATCATTTGTGACCTTGGCTCCCGTTCAACATCTAAGTCATCCTTCCGGGTTAACTTTCAGTGGACATGCGCAGTCTTCGAATTACTCAGCTCAATTCAGTTATGCGTGAGAGGCCCAAATACGCACTAATAATAAAGTCAAAAAGACAAATATTAATTTCACAAATAAATGGTCACACTGTATACCTCCCACCTCTACTCTGTCCCAGTTCATTTATTAATACTTTTCCCGCATTAGCATTAGTAAAATAGCTTGTTTTCATTTCAGCTAAGCAGATGCCATGCACGCGAGTCTTCAAGACTCCATTTTAGTGTCTTCTGCTCATGCGCTAGAATTTCCCTCCAAGCGTTACCTCGTCACACTACGTAGATGCAGTTGACGCATGCGCACAACAGTTTCCCCGTTTAAAGCGGTATTAGTCCGTCTTCATTGTTATCCGCATTAATACACACATAAGCAAGCTTCACTAACCCGCGTGTTCATGTAGTGCGTATTAGTTATTCACAAATATGATTAATAACTTGTTCATAAGTTAAATGAGTGGATTGCCTCCGAGCAAGTCTCTTTCTTACGAGACCTTGCTCCATCAATCCCCTCTCTGATGGCATTTTTGAGCCATCACAAAATTACCCATCCCTTCCCAGATGCCAACTTTAGCAAATCTTAGTTTTCTCCTTCTCCTCATCATTTTGTCAGTTACTTCTTTTCCTTCTAAATCTTTCATCTTTTTGTATAGCTTTCCTTTCATTTCCTCTAACTGAATTTCTTCATATTCCCTCTTTCGTTTCTTTCCCTTTCCTTCCCTCTCTGCATGTATCCTTCTCTTTCCCTTGCTTCCGCAACATTTACATGTGATCATTACTGTCATTACTATTGTCATTAACACAACTACTGGTTATTTGACCTAGAAAACTCTTTCCAAAATTAGTAAACCAATTCCCTATTGATGTCATACTCTTTGTTAATCTTCCCCATACACTGTCAACCTCCAGTTGGGTCAAGTCATTTTGCATTCTTGTAATATTTCCAATATACCCTTTAATTTCCTTACTTTTGTCTGGAATATAAGTACAGCAATGTTGAATTTTCAACATACCACAGACTCCGCCCTCTTTTGCCAATAAAATATCAAGAGCAAGACGGTTCTGTAAAACCATAGACCTTATTGCAACCATCTCTGTATTAATCATTAAGAATCTTCTGGCAGTATCTGTAGAAAGACGATCAACTATGGTTGACAATTTGCAAATTTTACGTGAATTTAGAATGACTCCAACTGAGGGTACCAATGCACTAAATATATCACCTACTATTTCAGAAAACTAGCTCTTCTTCTCCGTGTTAGTCCATTAGATATTCCATTGATTCTGTCCACATGAATAAACAAAGACACTGGGGAGGGGAGGTAGATGATCTGAAAACTTTCTTTACGGTAGAAAACGTAAAGGAAACTATAAGTAAGTTAATACTAACTAGGGCAGCAGGGCCCAACAACCTCCCAGCAATCATAATAAAGACCCAGGTAAACTGGTGGGCAGAATTTCTACACCATATGTTTGTAACTATCCTGGACTCTGGCCACATCCCTCAAAATTGGAGGGGGTCCATTATTAGACCAATACACAAGAAGGGGAACAGAAGTGACCCGAAGAATTATAGACTGATTAATCTGCTAGATATTGGAGAGAAGGTCTTCGCCAAAATAGTATTGAGTAGCTTGAAAGATTGGGTGGAACAGCGGTCGATCGTGCCAGTAGAACAAGGAGGCTTTAAGGAAGGTCACTCCACGATGGACCACTGTTTCGCACTATGGGCGGTGGCGCGGAAGTCTATGGAACAAAGAGGGAAGCTGTACTGTTGTTTTGTAGACTTCCGCGCGGCCTTCGACCTGGTCGACAGGGGTTGCCTCTGGGAGATGTTGAAAAAATACGACATCCCGGAGGGGCTGCTGAAGTTAATCCAGGAGCTACAAAACCAGAATTGGGCACAAGTTATTAAGGATACGGCGGGGTCCTTGACACGAAAAATAGCGATTAATAATGGATTAAGACAGGGTTGTGTACTGGCTCCGCTTCTTTTCGCAATATTTTTGGCAGACCTACCTAAGATTCTGTTAGTCAATAGAAGTGCGAGCCTGAAAATGAATGGTAAACAAGTACCCTGTCTATTATATGCTAATGACCTAGTAATATTTGACCAGACAGAGATGGGCCTGCAGCGGAAGTTAGATGTATTTAGCAAATACTGTGAGGAAAAGCGCTTGACTGTAAATAGGGATAAAACCAAGATCTTATGCTTTGGAAAGCGAGACCTAAGGTTTAATTGGTACTTGGGCCCAATTAATTTGGAAATTGTGAAAGAGTATAAATACCTCGGGGTCTGGTTCGATAAGTCCTTAAAGTGGAATATGCATCTGGAGGCCCAGAAAGTCAGTGCACTTATATCCGTGGGCGGCTTGAAAAAATTCAACTGTATTTATGGAGATATGTCCCACAGACCTGTGCTAAAGGCCTACAATGCAATTATCCCACCTCAGTTTCAATATGGTGCAGAAGTAATCTGTTTAAGTGGTAAAAGCTGCTGGGATGCTGAGGAAGGGAAATGTATAAAGTCATTAATATCATTACCGGGCTCATCCATGATCCAGGCAATTAGAATAGAGCTAGGGTCAATAGCTTGGACGGTACAGGCGCAAATGGCCCTTGTAAGGTTCTGGAAGAGACTGGACACGGGAGAGACCACGAAAGTGTCACAGTGGTGTAAGAATGAGGTGCAGCGCAGCGATTTAAAGTGGGCCAAAGAGGTCAGGAAGAAATTGTATGGTGTCTGTGAAAATCTAAAGGTGAAAATTGATCAGCAGTCCCTTGAAATAGGATCAACAAAGAATGAGCTAAGAAAACTTGGAAAGGAACTGTCTAAGAAGAAAGATATGGAGTACCTGAGAGAAAAAGAGTCAGTGAAATTTATGTTATCCAGTTGGGTGAAAGAATCCTGGTATCCCTATCTGGACATATTACCTTGCTACCGGTTTAGAGCAGAAGTGCTAAAACTGAGAATTGGCATTAATCCTGATATAGCTATTGGGAAAAAGAGAGTAGAAATGAGGCAATCTGATGGTAAATGTGTATGTAGGTTGGGTACAAAAAGAGATAACCTACACATTTTAGTGGATTGCCTAAAAGTGTTAGATCAGTAGAAGCAGTTTCTGCGCCCTATCTTTTTAAAATATGGCACTTTGTTGCGTAGTCAGGCAATTGAACTGCTTACTGATGTGCCAAATCTTGACGTTGCAATAGCTATTGTAAAGTAAATGGAGGCCCTAAAAAGGGTATTCATGGAAAAAGAAATGGAGGGTGGAAGGATATGATGGAATGTATGAGTTTTTTAGAAAGTTTTAGCTGAAATATAGTGTTTTAGAAATATATTGTATAAATAGGAATTTAACTTGTTTTTAAAATTCTTGTGTTTGGTAATAGTTTTAGGTATGGATATTAGAATGAATTTCATGTAAACCCAAGTAGTAGAATTGTTTATAGAAATTGCGATGAATTGAGTATGTTTTTAGAATTTTTGTATAGGAATATGTTTTATTCTGTTTTAAGGCCAATGGTCAAATAAACGTAAACTTTGACTAACTGAATGACTGTCCACATGGTAGATTTTTGGGAAAACTATTCCAAAATAACAACTCCCATACCATCTTGCGGGTAACCTATAATAAGAATTATTCTCGCATACATAATAAACTCCTGGAAATACAGGATCGGTTCCCCCTTTTAGTCCCCACCCTCCTAAAATTAGGAAGTTGTGTTCACATTCACTGGAACCAATGAAATTGTTATTAAAATCTGTCTTTAACCTATGGAGGCAGAATTTTCCCCTTTTCACAAAGTCTAGGGACATCGCAGCATGAGCTTCGCCCTTTGCATAAATTCCCTCTTTCTCAGCCCATGGAGGTACATGGGATTTCTGTTCAGCAGCTTTCCTTGTTAAATCCTGTCTCCTTTCTTCTACTAAATTCAAAAACTCTTTTTCTTCTTCACGTAATATACATGTTAAATTATCCTTGTGTGCTTGTGCTATATCTATTGAACTCATTGTTAAGAAGAATTCACCCATGAACTGTGCATCTCTACTACTAAATACTGGATTCATATTCTTTCTAATAGGCAATTCTGGAAACACTACATCTAAGTTTGAATAAAAGTACTGAAGTTTCCCTGTTACGTAAAATAAACTTGATAAAACACTACATGATACACCATATGTTAAAGGTATATGGTGATAAGTCACCCCTTCTGACACTGATGAGGGTAACTTCATACAATCATAACAATTACTAATCTCCATCGTATTAACATACTGAAATAAAAATTTAGTAAACACATTTAAAGACGAATCATTGTCTGATTCATTATGATAGTTTATCTCATCTTCTACCCCTTCTTCGTGTAAGTTTTACTAAGGTTTGTTTAGAGTGTGTCTGACTCGTAACTTCATTTACTTGCTCTGGTTTCTTTTCTGTTTTTCTTAGATAATATCTTAGTCTCTTCACTCCTTCTGGCCAATTATCTCCTTTTCTGACTCTTTTGACTGGAACTGCACTTTCACCTTCTCCGTCTTCTTTTAAAGTTCTTTTATTTTCACTTAATCTGGGGACAATCTGTTCTTGTTCTTCTTCCCTTTCTAATTGTCTTTGTTCTGTATTTTCGGTATTTGGATCTTCTTCTACTTGTACCTGTTCAGGTCTTATTATAGTTTGTTCTTCTTCAGCCTGAACTTGTTCTTCTAGATCTGTCTGATCCTGTTCAGGTCTTATTTCAACTTGTTCTTCTTCTGCCTGAACTTGTTCTTCTAGATCTATTCTACCCTGCTCAGGTTTCTGAATAGCTTTGTTTATTTCTACCTGAGTGTGTTCTTCTTTCCCTGACTTTTCCTCTCTACCTTCCTGTCTCTTTAATTCAATTCTTCTTGTTTCGACAACAGCATCAGATATTTCAATCACTGGTATCCACTCTTCTTGACTTGTACTTGGCTGTTCGTCATATAGTTGTCTTTCAGAATCTATTACTCTAGATTCTTCAGCTTCACAACTTTCAACTTCTGATGTCTCAGCTTGTTCAGTCAGTGGCTGCTCTTGTTGTTCAGATGGGCTCGGAACTCTTCTGGTATGACTAGCATAAATCCAATTGGGTAAACCTGCACACTTCACTGCTGTGGTAGTGACTAGTATGACTTGACGTGGTTTATCCCACCTGGGTGCTAGACACGACTTCCTTGCGTGTTTCTTCACTAGCACCCAATCTCCAGAATTCAAATTATGTGCTTGGTCTGGCTGCCTTTCAACTGCGTCTTCTCCAACTTGATGAGAGACAGAATGCACCATTTCAGCCAATCCTTTGCAATAGTCCAACACCAGATCATCAGTTATATTCATCAATTTATTTCCAGGAATAGATGCTTGTCTCATTGCCCTTCCCATGAGTACCACATGTGGACTCAATCCTGTTTTTCTGTCAGGAATACTTCTGAGACCCATCAGTACAAGAGGCAATGCATCTGGCCATTTCAGCATTGTGGATGCACAGACCTTTCCTAATCTTGATTTGATTGTGCCATTAAGCTGTTCAACTATTCCAGAAGCCTCTGGACGATAAGCACAGTGCAGTTTTTGTTCAATGTTAAATGCAGCACAGATTAATCAAATTACCTCATTATTAAAATGAGGTCCTCTATCTGATTCCAAAGAGACTGGAAAACCGAAACGAGGTATTAACTCCCTCAATAGTAGTTTAGCAACTGTAAGACTCATTTCTTCTAGTGGGGTATGCCTCTACCCATCTCGAGAACAGGCACACTATGACAAGTACATACTTCAATCCATTGCAAGGAGGCAACTCAATGAAGTCTAACTGCAGTCTGGTGAAGGGTCCTTCTGCCTTTCCAATCTTTTCCCAACTAACCACTGTCTTCCTGCCTGGGTTCTGCTGCTGACAGATTAAGCATCTTTGGCAAAGGCTCTCTGCGACTACCCTAATCTTTGGATTGTACCAACTCTGTCTGAATAATCTGATCATTGAATCCCTGCCAATATGTGTTGTCCCATGATATACTCTTGCCATTTGAGAGAGTAGACAATCTGGCTTAACTGGTCTGCCATCTAAGTACACCCACACTTCATCTTCTGTCCTTTTTGTACAACTTGATTTTATCCAGATCTCCTTTTCTTTTTCCTCAACTTCTTCCTGTAACTGTCTGACCTCATCCCATGTTTCTGGAACTGAGAAAAACATAAGTTGGCAGCTGGTTTCACCTGTTTCAATTTTTCTGTTAATTGATATTGTATTTCTTGCACAGTATCGAGGAATTTGGTCTGCATATCTATTACCAGCCGTCACATAGTCATTTCCTGACTGATGTGCAGCGCATTTAACAACTGCTACTTCTTTTGGCAATTGTAATGCTTCCAAAAAATCCTTTACATTTTTACTATTTCTGATAGGCGATCCTGAAGAAGTCAGAAATCCCCTCTGCATCCAGAGTTGGCCAAAATCATGCACAACCCCGAAACCATATTGACTATCCGTAGATATGTTTTTCTCCAATTTTTCCCCTTTTTGCATGCCTTTGTTAAGGCCACCAATTCGGCTACTTGTGCAGACTTGACTCCCGGTAAACAGGATGCTTCAACTACCCCTGTTATCTTGCATACAGCACATGCAGCACTTAACCCTCCTCCTTCTGTTCTTAGACATGACCCATCCACAAACTATTCAAGATCAGATTCCTTCAATGGTGTTTCCTTTATGTCTGGACGGGGCTTAGTACACAATTCAGTCACATCCAGACAATCATGATCAATCTCATCTTTCACTTCTTCACAACATGGATCTGGTAATAATGTGGCACGATTCATTATTGTACATCTTATCACTGTCACATTTTCTGCTCCCAAAATCACTCTTTCATACTTAGTCAGCCGACTAGGAGTGAGATGTTGTGTTCGCGTTCTTGTCAAAAGAATCTCAACTGAGTGTGGAACGTAGACTTTTACAGGATGTCCCATCACTATTGACTCACTTTGCTCCAGACTCATACAGGTAGCAGCTACTGCTTTTAAGCAGCCAGGTAAGGCTGAGGCCACTGGCTCCAAGGTGGTAGAGAAATATGCCACTGGACGTCGGCTCAGTCCATGTCTCTGTGTTAAAACTGAAAGTGCACAATTTTCTCTCTCACAACAAAACAGCGCAAATTCTTTTGAATAATCAGGCATGCCCAAGGCAAGGGCCTCACATAGACAGTTTCGTAGTTTGACAAAGGCTTCCAAACATTCATCATTCCAATCAATTGGATCTTTCGCTCTTTTCCGAGTTAATTGTATCAATTGCTTTGCTAGCATGGAGAAGCTATTTATCCACTGCCTACAATACCCAACCACTCCCAGAAACATTCTCATCTCCTTCTGTGTCTGAGGTAGCTGCTTTTCTTTGATTATTTTTATTCTTTCCGGTGTCACTTTTCTAACTCCTCTTTCTATTTTATGCCCTAAATATCTAACTTCTTGTTGACAGAACTGCAATTTTTCTGGAGACACCTTGTGTCCTCCTTCGGCCAAATGGTTCAGTAATGCAATTGTGTCGGTGACACAATCTTCTCGTGTTTTTGATGCCACCAATAGGTCATCAATGTACTGAACCAGAACTGATTTCCCGGGCATAACTAATGACTCCAGACACTTTTTCAGTATCTGATTGAAAATTGAGGGACTCTCTGTGTACCCTTGAGGAACTCGGCACCATGCCAAAATACGATCCTCAAACCGGAAGGCGAAGAGATACTGGCTGTCTGGGTGCAAAGGAATAGAAAAGAATGCTTGGCACAAATCAATTACTGTAAACCAGCCTGCATTCCAGGGTATCTGATAAAGGATCACTGCTGGATTTGGCACTACTGGGCAACAAGGCACTACAATTTTGTTGATCTTTCTCAAATCCTGCACTATCCTGTATTTTCCGCTAGGCTTTTTAAGTCCCATTATTGGTGAATTACAAGGACTACCCATTATCTCTTTTAAAATGCCTTGTTTAATCATTCGGTCAATTTCTGGAGCAATTCCTGCTTTCACTTCTGGACTCATTTTGTACTGTCGTATGTTTGGATAAACTGCACCTTCTTTCACCGTCACTTTAACTGGATCTACATTTGACATCAGCCCAATATCTTTTCCTGTAAAATCCCACACTTCTGGATTCACTGTGGTTCTCAACTCTTCTGGCAATTCACTTTCAGTTATCAAGGAAAACATCTCGTCTACTTCTGTACCATGCTTAGCTAACATCATTTTGTATATAACATCTTCATCAGGAGTTTGGAAAGCGACACCATCTGGTGTACAGTAGATCGTGCAATTCGTTTTGCACAATAGATCTCTTCCCAACAGATTTACTGGACTGGAATCGCAAACTACAAACCGATGCATATCTTTAAAATTTTCCAATATGAACCTCCATTGGTTCTGTGATTGGGGTTCTAATCTGTTGATTCGACACTCCTACAACTTGGATAGATTCTCCCGAGAGGGGTAGGTTTGGGATGTCTGCTGTTCTCACAGTAGACCGGGTAGCACCAGTGTCCAACAGGAAAGTGATGTCACTACCTTCAACTTTCCCTTCAACAAATGGACCTGTCTGATCTACCGGCAAGGATGCGCCAAGCACGCACTCCTCTTCCTCCCCCTCAGGCACCGTCATTGCACGTAGTCCGATTTATCTTCATCATTCTGCAAAAAATACTGTGTAACCACTCTGTTATTCTTACCACTTTCTCCGTGAAATCCGGTGTTCGCACTGTACTTTTGAGTGTTCACAAAGTTTGGCATAGGAGCTGGTGGCACCTGATACTGTGGAGTAACTACCTGCTGCAGCTGATTCATAAGTACTTCATTCTGCATCTGTGGAATTAAATTTTGGTTTGGCCCATTATTATTCTGAACATTCTTACACTCGTTCTTCCAATGTCCAAGCTTTCCGCACGCATGACAAGGAAACTTCTTCTTCGCTTCCTCTCTATTCATTCGTCCTCTTACTTTACCACCATTCGCCGCTTGATCATTCTGACTCTGCTCTTTCACCTGATTATCAGTCTGGGTATTTAATTTATTCTCCTGCTGTTCTGCCAATTTTACTTGTGCCCACATCATTTTCTCTTTCAGCTTTCTACGCCTTGCCTCAATGTCATCTCCACAATACTTGGCATATTTCAAAATTTCGTCGATCGTCTTACTCTGCCAGCACAACATGTGCTGCTGAATCATCTGACTAATCTCCGGTTTCAGACCATACACAAACCGATACACAAAATGTCCCATATCCTTATCACCAATGTTCTCAAAACCACTATACTGCTTAAACACTTGCAGTAACCGCTCATAATATGCATGTACAGACTCATTTGGCTCATGAGTTGTTCTATCTATTTTTACCCAATCTGTTTCTTTAGGAGGGATTTTCCCTTTCAGGAAAGTAATTACTTGGTGATATTTCTTCATCACCTCCTCTGAGGGTGCTCCCGTCTTCGAGTCTCTAGCATACTCCTCACTTGGCCAATCAACTGTGATCTTACACTCTGTCCATAAATCAGCAGGTACCACAATATCAAACAAACCATCCAGATCCTTCAACAAAACCTTTGAAACCTTCACAAATCTTTCCACCTGTTTATACCATTCAACTGGTTTTTCTCTCAACCTGGGGAAATCATTCGTAAATGACAAAATATCCTGTCTACTCCAAGGGACATGAACATATCCACCACCAGGAACTTCTCTCATCGGACACATTTTCTCAACCTTATCTGATTCTCTCACTGGAAATGCAGATGATGCTTCACTTGCTTGTACTTCCTCTTTCTTTCTTATCCACCTAATTCTCCATTTGTCAATGTCTCCCCATTTTCGCAAAATATTCATCAACTCTTTTATCTGTAGTCTCTTACCAGAAGCATTTACACTTTCTAAATCCTTATCAGTAAACTCCCCTCGATATGGTCTCTGCAATAATTTCGATTTCCCTATATCTATTCCAATCTCTGAGGCAACTTCTGTTAATTTCTCATGAAATATTCTTGCTCTTCTGGTTATACTTTTACATAAGAACAACAACTCCTCATCATTATAAACGTTCAATCTTTCTATGCTCACATTGCCAGCTATCATTTCTTCCAAATTTACTTTCAATCTACTGATATCTAGAATCTTTGGTTGTGGGTTTCGATTTTCTATTTCCTGTGCCCATCTCTCTAAATCTTCAGGGGTAACTGTTGTTGAACCTCCAGTTCCTATAGGAATCAAAGATCTCTTTTCTTTCAAATTTGCAGGTATAACTCTCTTCGGAGTTTCTGTTAAATGTTCTACATTCGGGAGATCCATTAATGAAATAACTGATTCACTTTCACTGGCCTGATCATCCATAATTATTACTTCTCTTCTGGGACTATTTAACGGAATTGTCACAGTTTGAGGTTTCTGACAAGTCTTTTTATCTCCATATAATGGGGTTACAGGACCAATAGTCACTGGTACTGTCAAAGCTTCGGCATTTAAATTCAATTGGCTTACTTTCTGAACTAATTCTTCTCTAGTTTTATTTAAAGCTTCTCTCTCATTATCCTGCAACACCCTATTAAGTGACACATCATGTAAAATTTGTGGGGTTAAAGGCATTCCTATCACTGGTGCACTTGGGGTGACCTTACTAGGTGCTTCTTGGTACGGTGGAGGATTTTTAATTAAAATATCCTCTAATAGTTCATCATCTGATTCGCCATATCCTGTTGCATTCATGTGTTTCGTTTTTTCTTTACACTTTCCTCCTAACTGTTCTTCAGCCATTAATACTGGATATAAACCCTCGGTCACCACAGCTCTTCTCCAACGCTTCATTTGATCTCCACTTGATTCATGCGGATTATCTAGGTAAAAATCCTTTAAATCTCCGACCACTTCTGAATTTTTCACGATCAAATGCCTCAATTTCCCATTCTTCCAAAGCTTCATACTGTGTCATTCTAGGATTTGGTTTTAACATATTCATTCTATCTCTCAAATTCTGAAGTATCTTTAAATTAAAAGTACCATGCTCCGGAAAAGTCAAAACACCATCACCTTTAGTATACTCCACCCAATTCTCCAACCATACACACGTGTGATATCCTTTCTCCATCATCATAAAGGAAGCAGGTGTTTTGGGTGGCGGAATAGGAATTCCCTCTCTCGTCATTACAGACTTGTCTTTCTTAAAGAAATTTTTAATTTTCTTCATTAACGTCATTTTCTTTGGTCTTCCGAACATTTCAGACAGTCGATATAGGAAAGAATCTTCCGTATATCTTCTAGCTCTATTAGCTACGTCGCGTCCTATATCAGCACGACTCACACCAGCAGTCAAATCAGGACTCAACATACAATTCTTTTTCGACCAATCCTAACGCGGCTTTTATCTATTAACCAATCAGATTCAGGCTCACGCTCGTGTTCTGACCAATGCCAGCGCGGCCTTTTGTGATGTCAGTATTACTCCTCACTACTGACCCCTCCTTTACAATCTGCTTCTGTCTCACGCCCGCTGTTTCAACCAATCCCAGCGCGGCTCTCTGTGACGTCAGTATAACTCCTGCGACTGACCCTCCCTTCACAACGTAATACGAAAACGTATTTCTTAATACTTTTAATTAAATTCTTCGTTAATAACAACATAAAAACATTCGCTACTCTGTCTGTTCCACTAAACAAAAGGATAGATTTTCAACTTATTCTTGAGTTTCAGAATTACTCTTCTTCTACTGCGAGTAAAACCCCTGTTTACTCTTCATTCAAGCTCAGGAGAACCTGTTACTTCTTCCGTGTCACCCGTATTGGGAAGTGAGACCAAAGTTTCACCAGCGAACCCCGTTTGCTATGATTCGCACTCTACTTTTATACGAAATAGTCCCTAGTTTAACACTGCCAGCCCTACGTAGCTTCTCAGTATTATTCCAACAGACGAGTAACCTCACTGCAGTATGGCTTCTGTCACCACCCGCTATTCATTTTCCCGGGATTCTAGACAACATAAAACAAGACATTAACTCCTTTGTTAAACATAAATCAATAATCAATATTTATCACCAAACTAGTCAATAATAACCATAACTCTGCTACCAGAAAACTGATCCAGCGGTATACCAACAACAGATACTCCACTACCATATACTCACCTGGGCCCATAAAACACACAATTGAGTAAACCGCTGGAGTGTCAAAGTTTTATATATATTTTCATAATATTCAGGATTAGTTATTTAATATTCCTAACTAACCTTTCACTGATCAAAAAGTTCTTTCCTCTGGTCAATGGACCATTAGTTGAACTAGTTGATGGTGATAATTAACATAACCCTTAACTATTCTTTTATTTGAAGTAAATGATCACAAACTCAGGAAGGTTTAAAATCTTTATCTAAATTAAATGCATGTGAACCATTTCAAAATACAGTGCAGTCACCATCATTCTTAGGAGAGAAATTTCAATTGATTAAACATCAAGCATATACTTCGGACTCATACAATAATTAATGCTCAGAAAGGGAGAGGACAGAGCGAAAAGAACATCTGCAAATAACGTGAAATGATAGTTACCAAGAATGGTGTGAAAGACCAACCCCCTGGCCAAAGGGCTGGTAAGGGTCCCCCGGGATAGGTCAGGAAACAAAGACTTCAGGACAGGATTCAGGACAAGATAGTTGACCTCTCTAGAATACTGACGATTGCGCCGCACCCCTCTCTGACACTCTCTTCCTCCTCGAGATTCTTCCGCGATCTTCTGATCTAACCCAATTAAGTTAGGATAGAAAGTTCTGCTTCAGGTTCTGCATTCGGTTCTTCATCAGCATCTCACAGCATCTCTCCCAGCAACAGCATCTCCAACTCACAGCATCTGGACCTTCCTCTATCGTCCCCGACTCTCTCTAACTAACTAAAGCTACCTTAGTTTTATACCTTCGCTTCTTCATGCTCCACCCACTAAAGTTTCAATATCGTAAAAATACGGAATATGATTGTCCAGGCAAGGGGAAGCTCCATCACACCATGCTTACATGTCATTAAAATCAGTTCAACTATTGTTCGCAAACCCATCCCCTTAATTTTTATTCATGTCTTGAGTTCCCATACACGTTCACATTTTACTTGAAACATTTTTATAACTTTATGAATAAGAGTCCTCATCGTTGAACTTTTCACCCTCCGTTCCCAGGGCACATCATTTGCGACCTTGGCTCCCGTTCAACATCTAAGTCATCCTTCCGGGTTAACTTTCAGTGGACATGCGCAGTCTTCGAATTACTCAGCTCAATTCAGTTATGCGTGAGAGGCCCAAATACGCACTAATAATAAAGTCAGAAAGACAAATATGAATTTCACAAATAAATGGTCACACTGTATACCTCCCACCTCTACTCTGTCCCAGTTCATTTATTAATACTTTTCCCGCATTAGCATTAGTAAAATAGCTTGTTTTCGTTTCAGCTAAGCAGATGCCATGCACGCGAGTCTTCAAGACTCCATTTTAGTGTCTTCTGCTCATGCGCTAGATTTTCCCTCCAAGCGTTACCTCGTCATACTACGTAGATGCAGTTGATGCATGCGCACAACAGTTTCCCCGTTTAAAGCTGTATTAGTCCGTCTTCATTGTTATCCGCAATAATACACACATAAGCAAGCTTCACTAACCCGCGTGTTCATGTAGTGCGTATTAGCTATTCACAAATATGATTAATAACTTGTTAATAAGTTAAATGAGTGGATTGCCTCCGAGCAAGTCTCTTTCTTACGAGACCTTGCTCCATCACCTGCACCAGGTATAATGTATGCAGGATAGGCGTTCTCACGTTAAAAGCCTCGAGAACTGACGCAGTGAAATTCACAACTTTTCAATGTGCCACTCTACTACTTGACTGCATCTAAATCCCTACGCCTTCTCAAACCAAGCGTAAGGATTGATGCAGGGCTTTTAACATGGAACCTGCCTCTGTGTTTTGACACATTGCTGGACTTGCGCCAGTCTTACGACGTCACTTTAGCGCCAAAAGATGCATCAGAATTTCTGACACATCAGTGAATCCTTGATCCATGGAGCCCTGTATTGTAAATACAGCACATCCATGGCATCATTAGGGCATTTACGGCAGGCGCAAGAAATGTTGCATTGATGCTGATGTGTCAGTACTTGTAAGTATGCCCCTTGGTGTATTTACTTTATTATTATTTTATATATGTGAGTATCATGGTAGGAGGTGATGGGTATAATTGTATTTGGATTGTAGTTTATTGAGGAGATTATTACTTGTAAAATAGTGAGTTTCATTTACTTTTAGCCCTGATGAAGTCGTGGTAGACATGCCATTTCAACAAAACATATGTTCCCTAAAAGCTGTAAACCTTAAGCTTGATGATCCTGACACGTTAAAGGCTGGGTTGTTGATATAACTGCAGAGGACTCTAATCTTGTTTGCTCAAAGGTGAATTTCCAATATTTGAACTTGTATGGTTCTCAAAGGCTGTTTGGTGGCCACCTTTTCTTTTAGAGCTCTGCAATATAGATAAGATTGAATTACTTAACTTTAGAACTGTGACTGTGCCCCAGCAGTTATACCCAGCCACTGTGGGAATTGTTACTTTTCTTATTACTTTCGCACAAAATATTGTTCTCATGCCTGCCGTCACTTCAGGCATTATACTATATTACCAGTATCTGTGCGGAAATAGGTTGGTATCCAGTAAAAGAATATCTTTTGGAGTTTCTGTCAGTGATTTCATGGGGGACTTGCTGTTAAGTTAGCCAGAAAATGTGTAACTACAACTTTTTGAGACAGAGTGCACAGGAATCATGAACATTCAAGTGAAGTTGCTTTTTGAAAAGAAATGGAGCACTTTACAGAGGTGGAAGATACGATACGGGTAATGTGTGAGGGAGAGGGTGTTAACATTGTGGTGGTGTAGTGCCACTTTTTCTGTTAGCATTTGAATAACGTAAATATTTAACATGTATAATCATTGATTACATCTATACATGTAGAATGATATATTTAGGTCGATTATGAAGAGTGATTTCACATCAACGGTTAACTATAGTTAGCGTGTGGACGTACTAATTTAGCAGAAGTCGTTATAGGCCTCAGATGGCTGACGAAAGTTGTATTCTTGTCTGTGGTGCATAAATGTTTTTCCTCGTTTTAGGCACCGAGAGCTGCTGTGCTTTTGTTAATTGGATTGTTATGCTAGATTTCTGTGCGAAGTTCATTAGTGTTTCAGTTTAACGAGTTGGACTATGATTTCCAGCACCAGTGTGAGAAGGGAGACGGAGGAGAGAATACTACCTTGAGTGACAACCATGAAGACTGAGGAGATGGGAAAATTCTGCATTGTATTAACCATGAGAAGTGGGCAGACACCAGGCATATCGTGAACGCTGGTCCTGATTGGCTCCTGGTTTTGTGGGAACTGTAGGAGTTGTATCGTTTGTCAAATGTTCTGTTTAATTGTTTGCTTTTGGTGTTAGACAGTTAGACTCACTTCTGTCCACCTTCAGAGGTGGACATTCCTTTCTCCGCTCTTGAGATCCCATGCTCCTTTTAATTTTGCTCTAGAGATTTCCTCCCATGTGAGCACATTTCTCATTGTCTTGATTGCAACCTTGATTTGGTTCTATTTGCGATACCATACTTGCTGAAACCTGCTGTTTACAAATTCCCCAACTTTGCCCACAACCCTAGCTTAGCATTAGGGAGTTTCCCTTCAAGGGAATAGAAACTGTATGCTTTGCCTATTCTACTTTTAAATAACTTAATTGAGATTGTAACTTTACTTATGTGTTTATATACCATTACAGTTTGCAAACTTTCTCCTCTCTGTCGTTACCCTGGAGGAAAATATGCTTCACTCTCATCGATATATTGTTACTTTGATGCTTTAAGTCTCAGTTCCACAAGAAGGTCCATCTAAGTAAGATAGAGGAGTTTTAAACTTAGCGCCAAACTGGCACAGTCCAAACACCAGTCAAACATCACGCTATCTATAAATGATGAGACATTTCTTGAAGAGCTGCATCTGGATAAGAGAAGGAAAGTAGCTATTCTGATCTGTGGTTGGATGTTGTTCTGCAGCCTTGGTGCCCTTGTTTGTGTCCTCTAAGAAAACCAAACCTCTACTATACCTATTTTGAGAATCCTTTCCCCTAAACTAATAAAAATGTGTTTTATCTCAAAACTGTGTTCTACGTGGTTGTATTTCTTAAAAAATCATTAATATAAATGTGTTCCCTTTTTTCTACCTTCTTTCACAACCTACTGCACTACTATCTCCCACACTGTTTTCTTTACTTCCTGGAGGGGAGAGCCCTGAAAGGCTCCCTCAAAACTCTCTCTCTCTCTCTCTCTTTCTTTCCTTCTCATCCTCTTCCTCGATTTTGCCACCTTCTTTTTTTCATTTGTGCTTAAGGACAAGTCCACCCGAAAACCTCCATCCATATAATACCTTCTTAATTCATTTTTTTCTTTTTCTTTCCCTCTTGCATCTATCTCTCTTTTTCCCCATCCTCCATTTTGTTGTCATAAAGGGAACACCATTCCTTGCACCTGTTTTTCCATTCTTCCACTCTCCTTTGCCCTCTATTTCCCTGCCTCCCCTTTTCCTTTCTTGCTGTTGTCACACATTTATAATCTCTTTGTTTTTTTTTAGACCGGCAGTAGAAGAAAGTAGCAACAGTACCATTGTTTAGTTTCTTATCTTTCCATTGCTTGCCTTTTTTATAACACACAAAAATCATAGGGCTTTATTTAGTGTTGGTCAGATGAGGGACATCCACCAAAAAGTGACAGATGTTCCGTTGGTCCTATTAAGAGAACATTCATGTTAATGGCACTCTAAAAAATGGGCAACAGAATATCCGCAGAAGGCCCATAGTTTTCCAAAACTGTGTTTTTAAGTTGATGAAGGTTTTTGTGCGTGTGTTTAGAATTTTTTATCAACTTCTTAAGACAGGATTTCATACTTGACCTCTGTTTTTGTTATTATCTTCTCATTTTTGGGCCTTCTCATAAAATGGGATTTCTACCAGGAAATATTTCAATGTTTTGGATAGTCAAATGTTATATTCTCATTTTTGGTTTATCTAGCAAATTACAAATTACAAACTGGTGCATATCTTGAAATATCAATGCTCTTTTAACTTCTTGACTTCAAGTCTACTGGTCAAATATGTTTTCAATATAGAAATCATGGATTTCACATATCAGACGGCATATTAAATCATAAGTATATAGCGATTTCACATTTGTAAGTAAAGTTCATAAGTACTGAGACAATGTGTGTGGTATACACATTGTTCAGCATCTATATTTAACATGGCACATAACATTGTACAGCATCTACATTGAACACAGCACTTAACATTAAATTACCTGTTGTGCAATGTCTACTGCGCCCGGTACTTACAGGGTACAGTAACATTTCCATACCCATTTAATTTTCGCAAGTCAAACCTACCAGTAAAATCCAGGACATGCAAATTTTGGTGACCAAGATATGCATGTTTTTCCTCAAAATATCAGAGCAGGTGCTATTTATAGCGTCCGATAAATTTGGACCCTTGGAGTATTAGATTTTATCAGTTGTTATCAGGCTGATCACCCCTCGGGGGCACTATAATCAGGTCCTTGGAAATGATCTATTGGCTGCCGAGCATATAAAACATGATTTCTGGTGTATGTATTTGACCAATAATCAGGAGGAATACCCTAATTGCTTTACAATAAATTACCCCAAAACTTGATTAAGCGGATATAATGTATTTGTAGTCTGTAATTGTGCACTAGCAGTGTAGACAGTCTACCCCTTTATCACTACATCATTTGTTTGATAGTGCTTGGTGAGCCAAACAATCTGGACGAAAATCTAGAGTAATATCACCAAACTGTTCAACATAAATATGAATTTGGGCGGGGCACCTATAGATTCTGACTCGGAATTCAGTATCTCTCTAAGGCTATCTTCATTGCATTTCTCTCATGCTTTCAAAACCCAGACGGTTTGAGGTTTGAACAATTCAAATTTAACATATATGGTGTTGTCCAATCTACTACATGCAACCAGGTGGATCAGGAAATAAAATATCTGGATTTCTGTAGGCATCAGTCTGGGGTACAGCTGTTTAGCCTTAATCAGGATTGACATACATGTAAAGTGATACATCCAAGATGTGGTTCAGCCAACTCTAGATTCCAGCTTATCGCAACCAATGTTATAGGCAGAGTTGTTTGTAGGTAACCACTCTAAAGGAAGAGCGTATTTTTTCTGTCCTCGCAGCTGAACTGTGGAACTCCATTCCATCTGACCTATGTGTCATGTCATCCAGTCAGTGCCACATGACCTTCAGAAAGGTCAGCACACCGACTGGATATCTAAAAGCACTCCCAGTAAGGACAAAGGGGGTCAACAGTAAGGGATTCCTAGTAATTCAAGGTCATTCAGAGAATGATTGGGTACAAAGTGGCAGAGGATTGCTGACTTATACAATCTACCTGGAGCATCTGCGGTTGGTGCTGAATATTAACAGGCGTTACCTTACACCAATCATGTGACTCATGTGTTGGAAGCCCAGGATTTCATAAGTGGTGATGAGGGTGGCTGACAATCCATAATAGCTGAGCAATGCATCAAGATATGGGGACGATGTGAACTGCCAAAAGGGCCAGTACCCTCATGTCTGGCATAGGTGTTACTGCACAACCTAGCCTGCATTTGAATACATCCAAACCCAAGTGGTGTCCAGTCAGACATAAATCCAAACCAACTCATTATGGGTTTAGCGACCAAATCAAAATGATTATATTGTCTCATCTCAATTGGAGGAATCAGGAAGCTTGGTCTCTCTGGTACCCATGTACCAGCCTGGCGTGCTTCCATCCATACGTGTAGTTGGGGCATCAACCAGGTGGATGTACAAGAATCACTTTCAGACCTCTGCTTGTAAACATTTACTTTACTTAATATTTACTCTTTTCCGATACATTTATAGAGCAGAGAGGGCCACAGCAGCCTGAATAATGCCCCTACACCTCAATTCAGGGAGCAATGTGGGCAGAAACATGTTGACCGCTCAATATGGGTTGAATTGATTCTCATCTTCTTTTACTTCTATCACTGGGAACCTAATAGAAGGTTGATGCATTAAAATGAATGGTTTAGGATCTATGTTTTTATATTTGAGTTCTTTATTATATAAGTTTCCTTTTGCTCCTATTTTATTTATTAATATTCTTTCCTTGCATTTTGTAGGCCTGGGCGTAAATTAAATTACGCTTGTGCAATGTAGGTATTTCGGAAATTTCATGCTACACTTGTTGCATGAAATTTCCAAACTTACGCCATCATGCCACCTCTTGTACTGTACTGTGATGTGTACCATTCGCTGTTAAAAAATACTGCAAAAGCAGAACGCGAGTGGCTGTTATTTGTAGTGCTTTTGTTAAACGCTTCCTTGCTCCAAAAATTGATGCAAGGTTTAATTTTGCACAAAAATATAGTGCAAAATGACAAATGTTGATTTTGTGTGATTACGTGTAATTTCACAAAATTTAGCCAAAATTTTGCATAATCACATAAAAGAAAATTGAGCAAATGTCGCACATCCTTAGAGTTTGCCCATAAAAAGATGAATTAGACATGGTTGTCCTATCTCTCCTCTTTTATATATTCTTTCTCTGCAGCCCTTTTTGGCCAATACTAGTATTTGGGGAATTTGTGATAGGTAAGGAGAAAATGAAATGTTCAGCTTGTGGAAATCAAGTACTTTTGTACATTAATAATGCTTTGAGCTCACTACCACTGTTCGTTTAAGAAAAGACTGAATTTTCCATGATTTCTGGATACAAACCTAATTTGAATAAATCTAAGTATTGCCCTAAATAAATATTGTTTTAAAGATATTTTCAAAAGACATCTAATTTGGTGTTGCACAAAATTAAATATTTGGGTATTTTTTATTTTTGCTATCTATAGAATATGCTACAACGTTCAATTTAAAGTCATTTTTAGATCAAACTGGTCCCATAGGGAAGCAATTCCCACCATAATTTTTGTTTTGGTGGGGCCTTTTAGACACCATTTAATTGTTGATCATTCCAATACTTCTATACAGATTTGCAATGCAACCTAATACCATACCGAAATGCTTCTTTAAAAATTGGACACCTTGTTAAGTAACTTGTATGGAATAATTGAAAGTCTAAAATCTCTTTTTCTATATTAAAAATGTCCAGACAAGATGGTGGAGCAAAGTTTCCTAATCTCTATCTATAGCATTCTGCTTTTTCTTTAAAGCAATTTTGATCCTGCTTTAAGGTTTCACAATATTTGAATCTCCTGCCTGAATTAAACTAGAAAAGGCATGTGTGGCTCATTTTAACTTTAATTAATTTTTATATTTAACGATAAAATGGCTTCTCTGCCTCTTCCCATTCTTAACAAAATGTATCGGTTATATCATTCTCTCGTTTTACATAAACGCCTGGCTAGGGAACAGAATTTGTTCCCACCTAGTTAGTATAATAAACAAAATAAGATCGACACCAACATACTTTTTTGGAAAAGATATCACGATTAACTAAAAAATGACATTAATTTAAAAAAAATATAAGTTAAAAACATTATAGAAAAAATACACACTATTAAACAAAAATAAACAATGCTAGGAAAAGTGTTGGACTTCCAAGGAGATTAATTAATCTAACTCCAACTTAAGCAACAGTAGAAAAACTGTTTGACTTTTGGGTGGGTTAAATTTACTATTCCCACTTCAATTTGCAGAACAGTAGGGAAAGGGTTGGATGAGTTAGATTTACTATACCCATTCCAATCCAAACAGCAGTAGGGAAATTGTTGGACTTTGGAGGAGTTAAGCTGACTTTTCCCACTCAATCTAAGCAACAATAGAGTAAGAAAAGTGTTGGAATTTGGAGGGGCTAGATTTTCTATTCGCTCTCCAATCTAAGCAACAGTAGGGAAAGAGTTGAACTTTTGAGTAGTTTCATTTATTATTCTTACTCCAAAGTAAGTAAAAGCATGGAACGTGTTGGTCTTAGGGAGGGTTATATATACCATTGCAAATGATGAACTATATGAATAAATACATTTAACTTCTCAAAAAATATTTTAATACAATAATATAACAAAAAATAAAATGCATTTAAAACAATTTACTTCTCTCCTTACTAACCAAAAAATGCAGTCTCCCAAATACATTTAATAAACTAGAAATAGAACAATACTAACTTAAAATAATATTTAATCAAAAAAAAAAAATCAAAAACACTAATGAATATAAAATACATCTAACAATTTTTTTTATCACGCACACTAATTAATCAAGTGTCAATGAATTCAAAACAACAAAACATTTTCCTAGCAAAGAATCAATTAAACAAGCATAGTTGATTATCAATTGAATATTTAAATTACATTTACTTAAAATACAAAAATGAAATAAAACAAATAGTTTGAATGACTTCATATTCCATTCCCCTACAAACCCATCAACCAGCAGCTAAAATATAAATTACTAATGTAACTTTACAAAAATAAAATTTACATTAAAATAACAATTATTAATTTGCATAGTTAATCACCAATTAAATATTTTCTTGACATAAAAAATGAACAAAACCCCTAAACCCACCATTAAATCTTAAATTACTAATTAAATGTAAAACAAATTGCACATTAAAATTAATATAATAACGACAATATAATAATCTAATAAGCAAAATATTTCATGCAACTGTATTAAAGTCAATGCTATTATATATACAAATATATTTTATGTAAAAATCTATACATAAGATAACAATATTTTAACCCAACTATAATTTATTAATCAATATTTGTGTAGTAACAATATTGTTGACACAATATTCATGTCACACAATATTTTTGATTCTATATTTGTTTTGTTCACCCATTGGGTAAACTTTGGCTTCGTTCCTCCACATCAGAGCCTAGACTCCTTAGCATTAACTGATGAGGTACCCTAGTGAGGGCACACCCGCCTATCCAGCCAGACCAGAATGTGTCACTTCAGCCCCTTGGCTTCTTTTACAGGCATTTAGGTCCTATACAGTGTTTAGAGGGTGGGACTTGTAGTCTACCGATGGCCCCAGACAGAGAAAATCAACCCCGCTTAGCTCTGCCTATCTCTAATAGGTTACAAGTTTTGAGTTCCCTACAGAAACATTATTTACAAGAACCTGGTCCCATTTTAAGGACTAAAGTTATAAGACCAAGGAATAGGAAAGGTGATTCTGATGTGACCTATATAGATGCTGCCGCCCTAACTGCTACCACCCAGAGTATTGATCAGCTGCACGTTGAGAACACCATTGTGGGTAATATTGGCCAATGTGAGGATTTGCACAATACGCCTGTTACTAGCAACTTTGGCTATGCAATGGAAAGTGGTTATAAAATTGCAACATGGAACATTGCTGGACTAGCGAGTAAACAGGGCTCCTTAGGTTGGTCTGACTTTATTAATGTACTTGATGTAATTTGCCTACAGGAAACGTGGTGTACAACTCCTATTTATTTCGAGGGATTTTCCTCCTGTTGGCTACAATTCAAATAAGCTTCCGGTAAATGTTAAGAGTTGTCACCATTGGGTCACACTCACAAATAATGTGGCTAACCTATAAAGGAGGAAGCGATTTTGTTTTGGTCAATTACTATAATAATGTATTGGACTCAACCCGTAGCAGAATAGTCGCAGAGCTGGATAGTGGGATTGATACTCTATTAAGTCCAACTAATAACAGTACTGCACTTATTAGGGCTGGGGATTTTAATATTCATACCTGTCCTCTGTCTGCTACCCGGGTATGTGGGGTAACTAATCATGATGGGGATGGCTATACACACTTTCAGCATAATGATTATGGTGGAGCCCAGAACATAATGATTACTAAGTATGACTTAGAGTAGCTACAGTGTGCCCGCAATAATAACGGAGATCAGATACCGACTTTTATAGGCAGGAATGCTACATCCATTATTGATCATGTGTTGATTTCAACAAATATTAGCATTCAGTGTTGAACACCGAGGGTAGCCCAGCCAGCGTTGAGCGATCATAATTGTATTATATTGACAGATATCTTCTGGAACAGGGAGGTTGTAGCCCCCGTAAGTACTATCGTCAATATTGCCCCTATAAGACCCAATGGGGTACATATTAAGTGGGATGGAGTTGACCCCACTAAAACTTTACATGAAATTGTTTCAAAGTGTGGCGGAGAGATTTCTTATTGCCTTAATGATGATGTTAGCCCTATTGAATTGTTAACTAATATTGACTCACCCATATCAACCGAGACATGGGCAACGTAGAGGTTGGTTCGATCATGTATGTACCCTGCTTTCCAATAAATTGAAACAGGCCCTGCATTGCCAACCCAGAGATAATGGTTTGATTAGGACCCTTCAGTTTAATTATAAAAAAGCCCTCTGTGCCTTGAAAATGGAGCTACAAGAGGCAGCGGGGGACAAATTGTCTACGGCTGCGGACACTGCCGATAATAAATTGTTCTGGGAAGTAGTTAACTCTCCTTTTTTAAAGTGAGATTCTTACCCAGAGTTGTTATCACTTTACCTGTGAAGCTTGGGTAGCTCATTTTTCAAATATTTTTAACTCATTTGATGAGGAAGCGGGGAGTATACAGAGGGAAACACAAAGTGACTGGCCCCCCATACCATTAAATATCACGATTGAAGAGGTACTGATGGGTCTGAAGGGAAGTGCAGGTGGGAAAGCCCCGGGCCCAGATGGGGTTCCAGTTGACATTTATAAGGCTGCTACTGATTTGTGGGGACCAATCCTAACTAGGATTTTTAATATTGCCAGTCAGTTATCATACCCATATTTAAAAAAAGGTAATAAATCAGAGCCCTAAAATTACCGTCCAATATCATTATTAGACTCATCTGCAAAAGTGATGAGCAAAGTCCTTTAATGAGATTAGAAGAGTGGGCAAATGACAATGCGGTTCTTTCCTCGGCGCAGTTTGGATTTAGAAAAGGGATTGGGATGATCGAACAATGTATAAACCTGGACTTGTTAATAGGTAAATATACATCTGCCAAAGAAGGGAGATTTTACTTATGTTTCGCTGATCTTAGCAGCGCTTTTGATCTTGTTGATCACTCTATCCTTTGGACGACCTTACTTACCCTTGGTGCACCCAAACCTATAATATGTTTTCTCGCTAGGCTGTATGAGATTTTATCAAGTAAAGTGTGATTTGGACATGGTGGGGAATGCACACCGAATTTTGATGTGAAACAAGGTATACGCCAGCGCTGCGTCCTTGCCTCATTACTTTTCTCACTTTTTATCAATGGGGTGGATAAGGTATTACAAGGGGAACAATCAGATGGCCCGCAAATCTCTGGGAGTCCAATCCCAGTGTTACTTTATGCAGATGATGCTGTATTATTATCTAGGACCCCGGTGGGCCTACAACAATTAATCGACAGCTTTGGGGATTTTATTTCCACAAGGAAATTGGTAGTTAATAAATCTAAGACATATACCATGATATGTGGGCCTAAATTGAAGCAATGCAAAACTTTTTATATCGATAATACTCCGATAGTTACTGTTGACACGTTTTGTTACCTGGGAATAACTTTTTCCGGTAGTGGGACATGGTCACATGAAATACTAATGTTCGATCTATGATGAACAGAAGTGCACATGGGATTTCTAGGTTTGTGGCAAAGTTGGATAACCGACCAATTAGAGACATGTTAGCTATTTATAAGGCCAGAGCTGTTGCTTCCGCTGTTTATGGAGCCGAGTATGGGGTTATTGCAGCAAGGCATTACAGAGCAAAGAAAACTATTTTTTAAAGCGCTTTTTAAGTTTACCAGCCTCAGCCTCCACCGAGATAATACACCGGGAATTAGGATTACAGCAACTGGCAGATACGATTTCACTACGTCCCCTGTTGCTATGGAGGTCTATTTGTGCTAAGGAAGAGACTAATTTCACAAAGTCCTTCATTATGGATTGTCTGTACTTGGATAATGCAATGCTTATTCCTTGGCTTAGATATATTTCTAATATATATGGCAAACTGTTTAATCTGTCAATCCAGTCTAATCCTGCACAGGTGATCGTCTTATCTAAACAGTATATCAAGGAAGATTTTATGAATTATAAAATGGAATCCCGAATGGTTTTGGTAGGGGAAAAATCAACCTTTATATTTGATCAATCAATCCAGTCTGAGAAGGGTTGCCAAAGCTATTTTACATGGGTTACAAACCCATCACACCGTTTTGTATTAACAAGACTTAGGGCCCGATTCTGATGCGGGTTGGAAAAGCTTCCCAACCGAGGGCCTGATTCTGATGCAGTTAGGAAGGCCTCCTAACGGCATTTGCTCCTTCCAAATCGGATCGGGAACGTGTCTTCCCGACCGAGGGCCCAATTCTGATGCGGTTAGGAACAAATGTTCCCATTGAAGTCAATGGGAGTTCAACCAAATCGTATCTGGAAGCATCCGGATGTATCCTACTCCGCCGGTCGGACTTTCCCGATCCGAGTGGGTCGGACACCATTTCCCAACCGATTCGGTCGGGAAGCTTTTCCAACCCGCATCAGAATAGGCCCCTTAGAGTTGGAATAGTTCATCATTTGGTTGCTTTTCCCACAATGAAATCTTGCCCCCCCAGATATGACCCCCTATCCATGTGATGGACAGTCCAAGCAAAGAACAGTCCATTTCTTGCTTTTCTGTGATTTTTACTCCAATTTTAGGTGTTATTATTTAAAACTACTGTTTTTAAAACATAATGTGAGAACACATAAAGCTGCTATGAAGCTTTTGCCTGATTTTAATGATATTGGGGTCTGTTTTAATGTTGCCATGTACATCTTAAAGGCAATAAATACATGGAAAGGTACTGCTTTTTTTTGTTACTGATAAGAATTTTGTAATATGTAATTCAAATGGCAAATTCTATTTAACGTGATTCCTGGTCTTATTGTAATGTATCTTCTTACTGGAATTGCTTTTATGGTTGTTTGTACACACCGAATAAAGCTTGATTAAATTGAATTGAACTGATGAGGTCTGCCTTTGATTTGAGAATTCTTTTGATTTTGCAATTATGAGGGTCCCACCTTCAACTACTATAGTATTCCATACACGTCTATAGGGTCCTCCCTTTTTCCCATGACTACATGCTGGACCTTTCTGGCAGTGTTAATTTCAACTTTCTCAATAGTCCATTGTCCTGATCTTGACACTCTAGGAAATAATGGACGAAACATCATCAACTACTATGATAATTGGACCGACAAAATTAGCTGCTTGTTCAATAGGAAACAAAGAATTAATCTTGTACCATAACTACTGAACTTGTATAGTTCTTTATCCCCATTTCTTCTGTGTATAGACCAGAGGTCTTCAATCTGTGGGGCGTGACCCCCATGGGGGCCGTGGAGTCATGGGAAGGGGGTCGCGCATTCCCGGGCCTCACTTCTGCCGAGACTCTTGAAAAATACAAACGTCCCCGTACAGTTCATTACGAAATTAAAGTTTTCAAAGCTGTAATGCCATTCTGGGAGTGTTCACTTGTGAAACCAGAGCTGATCAGACAGCTAAACAAGGTTTCCGTCCAGGATGCCTGCTTGTCTGAATGGAACGGAAAGATGTGCTACCAGTTAATCTGAAAATGTAAAGGGCAATTTGCAGCTGTAAAGAATGATTGGGAGCCGGTACTGGCTTTCATTGATCCAATCACTGGAAGTTTTGTGATGAGCTGTGAAGTGCGTGCTTCTAATTGTAAATATATTTACATAGTGCTTACTATCCCGGAGGAGGTGTTGAAGGCCAGTAAGGAGCAAGAAAAACAAGCATTTGCAATGCAATAGGTCTCGCATTTTAGAAACGTTGACCTATTGGTATTGTAAATGACAATGCCTTTTATTATTACAGGTGTTTTGTAAACACATAAATAAATGGCATTGTCATTTACAATGCCAATAGGTCAAAATCTCTCAATTGCGCGACCTATTGCATTGCAAATGCTTGTTCTGCCAGTGGCCAAGTACAAAAAAATTAACGTTTCTGGAAAGTGGTCCACTTTTTTGGAAGTGCCCGGCCTAATTATGATCCCAATCCCACACTGATTGCCCATGGTGGCCACATGCATTAATATTTGGAGACTGTTTTTCATCAGGTTCTGACCCGGAGAAAGAAAGAGAGAAAGAGGAGGACGTAGAAAGCGGTGACAAATGGAGAAAATAAGCGTGAAAAACAACCAGCAAAAGTGAGTTAAAGAGACACGGAAAGAAGGGTGGTGGTAAAAAAATCAGGTGGAATCAAGACTAGGATCCTTGGTGATCAGTAAGCACAGCATTCAGTAGAGCGCTAGCTGTGGGCTGCTAAGAAAAAATGTGGGCCGCTATTCTTATGTTTATTATAAATTAAGTGCTGGCCCAGTGTCCTAAACACAACAAATACGAGACAACGGACTGTGACTCTAAGTTGGCCATTGATTCCTGAGAACCAAACTTGTTTAGAGCCTCAGTGTTTAATTTGAGCCTGTGGTTACCGGTGGGGAAAATAGGCACTTATTTTTGGAGACCAGCACTTATTTTTCTGTATCAGATATTTACAAGTAAGAAAGGGAAAACACATAGATTGGGAAGACAGAGGGAAAAACCGGCAAGCAGTCACAAACAGAAAACACGAACCCGCAAGTGCGGTCTGGAAAAAAGGGGCAGGGAGTGTCTGTAGTTGCAGGTATTCGGTGCGCAAACGTTTAATTGCACCTGTCGTCGGCTTCTGAGCAGGGCTTCGGGCACCACTACTCATTCGTTCACAAATTAAGCACTGTCTTGCTGATGTATTGCCAGATGTAGCCATCTCTGTAACAACAACTGACAGAGACAATACATATCTCTTCTTTTGGGGTGAATTTTTATCTTGTGTGAGTGCGACGCTGTTTTGTATTTGCTGTTTGAAAAGATTTCATGTGAAGAAAGTGCAGACGCTTTCTTTTCGTCCGAACAGAAAGTGCAAGGATTAGGCATTGTGTACTTCCTTTAAAGTGCGGGTGATAATGCACTTTCGTGGAAAGTGTGAAAATGCATGAGTTTTTCTCTTTTCTCTCCAGAGGCTGCGTCATGAACATTTCCTTTCCTGGTTCCTACATGCAAAATTGGTTGGGAAATTGTAAATGTAATTTTTTTATGTCTTTGCTGCTGTATATCCTCCGAACATGTGGTAAACTGTGGGGCATATGTACAAGCCCCTATTGCCACCACAACGTCACTTTTATTGATGTTGTGGTGGCGATAAGGGCTGCGCCTTATTTACAAGGCAGCGTGAAGCCACTAAACGTGGCCTTATTTACAAGGCAGCGTTAAGCCACTAAACGTGGCTTAACTCTGCCTTGTAAATAAGGACCCTTTCACGCTATGGTACAATCTTATAATATGTCAAGAGGCTTCACAGAGAAACAAGGTAGGCTAACCAAAACAAGCTCTGTGAAGGAGAAGCACTTAGGAAGACGTGCAACTGGGAGCAGTGAGGTGGGAGGGAACCAACCTGTGTATAAGGCTTCAATGCCCATACAGGAGAGGGGGGAGGGGCCATCACAGCTGTACAGTGTGATGGCCAACAAAAATGTTCTCTGACTGAAATCTCCGGAAAGAGAGCAAAGCACACAAAGGAGGGACATTTACAGAAATGCACCTATAACAACCCAGCATTTCTGAATGCCACATATAACAACCAATGGCAATCGGTGGGTGTGCCAGAGCCAATAGAAGAAGATACAACAGGTCTTGCAGACACCGCAGGCGCTGTCGAGGCTGTACCTAAAAGGAAAGCCGTGGTAGGGCAGGCAGGCTGGAAAAGAAATTGTGGTGAAATGTGTTGGAAGAATATTAGTGTTTTATACCGACAGAAGTGCCCAAACACTTGGTAATATGCATTACAGATTACTTCTGTAAACTGTCACTTACATGGCAGGCACATTGCGAATTCCTATTCTGACTTTCCTGTAGCTGACTTTATCAGCAGATCAGTAGCCCTGATGCATTTTATGGGAGCTGACAATAAGTTAAAATGTTGGGGTACTTCAGTTTCATTTTCAAATACATTTTCACAGAAAGTATCAATGTACTGAAAGACCTTACTAGAAAAGGTGTTTCTGAATGGACAACTGAGATCTGAAGTGCATGCTTTTAATTGTAATTGTATTTACATAGCGCTTTCTATCCCATAGGAGGTGTTGAAGGGACAGTTATGTACAAAAATTGTATTGCGTATGGTCTGGGTATTACTAAAATCTATATTTTGGAAGCAACATTTCATCGTAAAACAGTTTGCACTTTTTGTAGCACTTTATCTTATACTGTGTGTAATACCAGTATAATAATGATTTACATATTCACAGTGCTTTCTGTCACAGGCTGTGACCTAGTAGCACTAAAAATACACAAATCACTATTCTCCACTGCACCAACCAAGATTGAATTCTGTGGCTCTCTAGTTACACACAGACCGTTTATTAAGGTGGATTAACTACTAGAGGTTTAATAATGTACTATATTGCATTGCTCACTGAGTAGCACTTTTTTTTGTTTATTTTTAATTTAAGCTGACCCTTAATTTATATGTAGCTACCTGATGGTGAAGGACCTAAAAACGTACAGAATATTTAGTTTTTAGCCAAACCTTTGACCCACCGAAGCGCTCACAATCTCAAGGCCCTCCAGCTGCCCCCAAACATGACTGAAATCAACAACAGCTGCAAACTAATATAACCAGGAGTCAGTTTTTGCTAAATTAGAAGAGTCTGTTTTCATAATGTTAAAAATAAAACCTTTTTAGAAAAACAGTGTGAAAGAAGAATAAGGGATAACTTCCTCCCCTGGAATTAAAGAAAGCATCCTACTTGGACCTTAAAGTTCATTATTAATGACTGTAAATGGTATGTTTCAGTGATGATGAATGATGTTCAGCAACCTTCAGTTCCAAGCAGCTGTAAAAGCCAAGCCACCAGCATCCCATGAAATATAGTATGGTTCTCCTCGGATGCCTTGCACTAAAGTTGCAGCCCATGCATTACAGCCATTATACCCAGGGCTACTGGGATTATGCGATTGTGCAACCGCAGTGATTGTCACATAATTATAGATTTGCCACATAGGCAATCATCTGCCACATAAGCTTCTGATTGTAACAAAAAAAATGTGTTTACAGCTCAACCAGTTCACTAGTTACTAAAAAGCAGCGACACGTGTTGCTGCACAGTAAGGGCTATTTGCATAGCTGGACTGGTCACCGTTTTGTTGCTTATTGCTATATTTGGGTGTTATTTATAAGGTGCAAACACAGATTCACCGTCTCTCTGGAGAAAAACAAGCACACTCATCACTTTAGTTCAGAAAGGTGTTAAAATCCAAATACGTTTTGCCAAAATATGTTTTATTTGTGAAAAAGTATCATTGTGAATTTTTGGGTAGTTCTTTTTGGAGACTTTTTGTTTGAACTGTGTAGTAAGCCTCTGATACCAATCCACAGTCACCCACAAACTTTTGGTTTGCTAAATACTGTTTAATATTGTTTCCCCACCATAAAAATGATTGGCCATGGGAATTGGGGACTTTTATGGTTGTCGAGGATGGTTGACCCAGGTTCCAGAAGTTTTTGTCAGGAGGGGGTCCTTACGTCTAAAATGTTTTGACAGGGGGGTCTCGGCATCAAAAAGTTTGAAGAACTCTGGTATAGACACTTGCACAATTAAAAAAACACCATCTTTGTGTGATCACTAGAGCACTGAGCACATTAACTTATATGAAAATCCATCAAATGAAACCAGGCACAAACAAGAGGCAAGCAGAATGCCAAATGATATTCCCTTGTGTAAACTATTACTGCAAAGTTATACACTTTCTGTCGCTTTTTGTCATTACATAGACATTTGTACTGGTGGGTGACAGTCGAGCAGAAATCTCACTTTTCAGAATTGCTGCTTCACCCTTGCACCTTAGCACAATACCTAGCATCATGCCAGTCTTGACATCATCGACATACAACTATTAATATATCGGGTGCGCTGCTATTTTTTGGTGTTTACGCACGCTGCATTGCGTGAATGTTAGTAAGTCGGGGGCTTGATTTTACAAGTGCTTTACAAAACAAAATTGCACTTTTAATGTTGCATATCGACATGCCCAGCAACAGGGGCTGCCATGAAAACATGCGATCTAAAATCGTGTGTTATGTTTTAGAACCAGGTGAGGCAAGTATATCCTTTCCTTCTACTCCTTTTATATACACTCTGCAACTGTGGATGGATCTTTCACGTGTACACATTTGCTCTTATGTCAGAATATATTGACTGCAAGAGTATTGTGCTACCAAAAATATCATGGCAAAATTTTCGACAGCCTATATATCAGCAAGAAAAGTATACATGGGTATTAATAAATTTACTAATCTTAACTCCAGATCTGCATGTCTTGAAGATATAACATCCAGGTGTATAAATGTCTAGTGAAGTATACTGAACCTATCATTACCTATATACACTTACCTTGTTGATATTTTGGCCATCAATATGTTTGTTATGATATATTTATAACACAATATTTAGTCCTTGATATTCTGGTACAACACCACACAGTTGACTTATCAGAGTAAAACCTATAGCACTTTAGGAAATAAAAATGCCTATCTTTTTAAACAGAGTACACGGTGGATGAGCCTACCAGAATTAAAACTATTGGATGTCCAGACAAAACAAAATGGAGGGAAGAAGGCTAAAAGATTAGTTATATAGTTAATGTATTATTATAGAACAGTCTGGGAGACACTCCTGCACCATTAGCTAAAGCTAGGTGTTTCTTGAAGTGCAATGGAATAAATAAAATATTCAACAGAGTGTGGCATCGTAAATGCAGTCAACACCCACACATGCATAACTATATGGGGATTCACACATATATTTTCAATGGAATTACAACCCTTATTGCACTTCCAAATGTACGTACATAATTCAAGAAGGCATACGCGGAGTAAACAATGTGGGCACTGTGCAAAACGTCCTACAGTTTTGCTGTATAGGGAAATGGATTTATTCATATGGAAATTATGTTTCCAAGTGAATTAAAATATTGCAATTGCCCTCCCCCAAATCCATGCCTGTGATGTCTCCTCTGAAAACAATTCGCAGTCATAAGGGTAGGACTCAATGGGATAGGCCAGGGACACTATAAAGTCATAGCCTAACTCTAGGGGCATATTTATCATACTTTCACACAGCGCAACGCTGCAAGCCACTTTGCTGCACTATGCTGCATGAAAGGGAAAGGGCAGGAATGCACCGTATTTAACATCATATGGCACATTCCTGTCCTTTCCTTGCGCTGGCCTACTTTTGGCTTCCTAGCGTCAACGCAGGCACTCGTGCACCATGGTGCAAAGATACCTGCATTGTAAGCAGGATTGTTTTTATGCAGAAAGGGACCGCTTCCTGCACAAACCAATCCTGAGAGGCATATTCCTCTATCTATGGGTGCTTCAGAATGCAGCACACATAGATAGAGGAAAAAAGCGAGGCAAAATAAAGATATTTCTCCTCATTACGCCTCCCCTGAGGAGGCGTGCATTTTGACACATTCCCAGCCATACCACTAATGGTAAATCTGGCAATGCGCCAAAATCCATGTGTGGATGCGTGGGAATAACTACGCTCCACCCATGGAACATCTCCCAGGGGGAGAGTAACACAAGGCAGCAATTTGCTCTGCGTTACTCCAGATTTATCAAGCCATGCAGGGCCACGCATGGTGGCCTTATGCGGCTTGATAAATCTAACTTTAGTGTTGCATCGCCCTTGCGCACCCGTGTGAGGCGCAAGGGTGACGCAACACTATGATAAATATGGGCCTCTGTGTTTAACAAATGTGAAATCCACATCAATTTTAGTCATATGCATATGGAAGGTTAAAATACTACATTGTTTCATAATCCGGTCCTAAAATATTGAATTAATTAAATCTTATTATCCAATAAGTGTGTATTACATCTCACCTTAAACTATGTGTGGTGAATGAACTCTTACAACTCTAAAACCATATTGTGTCAACTAGTTTCTCCTCCAAATAATTAATTTGCACTTGTAATATATCATCTAAAAAAGCATTATGCGTTCACAGTTACTGCAAAATAAACAATTCATTTTCTGATCAGAACGGTGCATGGGATGGGAAGCAAATCTTCTAGGAGTGCCTTTTTGAAAGTAATTCACCAATAAATACAATTTTATGGGCTGTCAAGCGTAGGCTGCACTCGTGTTTTATGTTCAGAATATTTGTATTAATTTAGGGAGACGATATACTTGAAATACATCTCCACCCTCACATTTATAGATAACTATGACAGTATTATTAGATAATGCGGTAATTTTTAACGTGTTTGCACTTATGCATATTCAATGCCATATTTCTCGAGATCATTACACCAGAGCAGCCTTATGCTTAAGCAAAATCGTTTTCAGCTATGTCATCCTACCGCTTAACATGCTGACATTTTCTTGCAGAAATTGACAATCATGATGTAAGGTTGTTAGTACGTTTATGTGGCTTAAGGATCCAAATTATATTAATTTGTTAATTGGATTAGGGAAATCAATATATATGTCACTGGATAAAGCCATACATAAGTTATCTGCTGACGAGGCACATTATCCCATTAAATGACAAGGCAACATGTCATCTGAAAAATGAGGTAGCAGTGAGCCAGATAATGCCCTGATGGCACACTTTGGGATTGATTTAGGAATATGTAAATGCACATTTGCAAGCGGAATGCGATTCCATATATTTCCTTTGCCTCAGGTTCCAAGTCAAAAGCACGACCTGAGCCAGTGGAAGTGCTGGGCTGGGTGTGCAGATGCTGCCCTAGCATTTTATGCCCTGCCCCTCTTGTATAACAAAGCAGTGTTCACTCCTCAATTATACATAGACTCCCATGAATCAAGTGGGAACTGTGCCTGAGCCCTGCCCATTTTAACAGGCTCACACACCCACTCATGTCACCCATAGGAGGAGCATTGCCATGTAAAGGCCTTTAAGGGTTTCTTGGTACATTCTGTTGCTAAACTGTCTTCTAAAGTCAAAAGTCACTGGTTGACTGAAGTAGTGGCCTTTTCAATATCAATATTTGGAAGGTACAGCAAGCAAATCTTCTTCACAGCCTCTTCACAATGCCAGTTCAAATTGTTACTGTTAGAAATGGAGGTTTCTTGTTGGCAGTGGTATGTACCCTGTCCAAGTAGGCGCCCTTCCTTCTAGTCATGGTAAGGGAGTTACACACCCAAGATAACCCCTGATCACCCCTTTGGTAGCTTGGCATGAGCAGTCAGGCTTATCTCAGAGGCAATGTGTAAAGTATTTGTACATATCACAAACAGTAACACAGTGAAAACACTACAAATGGACACTACACCATTTTGAAAAAATAACCAATCTTTTTCTAAACTAAACAAGACTAAAACAACAAAAATCCAACATATGTAACTCACAATATCACTTTTTAAAGGTTTAAGCAATTCTGTCCATAGAACTCTATGGTTGTGGTGATTTGTTGCACAAAGTAACTTTGAGGCATCATAATCCACAAGGAAAAATAGCTGCAGAGGAGCGAAGCATTGGAAAACACAGCGATGCGTCGGTTCTTGAATCCCTGCAGACGCGATGTGTCAGTTCTGCTGCAAGCAGGATAAATGTTGCATCCGTTCCGGACTGTAAGGAGAAGCGATGTGTCGAACTCCGAAGGTCCATGGGTGATGCGGTGGAAACTTGGTGCACAGGTGCAATGCGTGGAAATCCGAACATGCTGCAGGTTGAGGCAGCGGCAACACACAGGTGCTGCATCGGAGTCGGTGCTTTGGGATCGGATGACGGAGACACGGTGCACTAGACTTGGGCTGTGGCGGTTCTTCAGGCCGCGAATAGGTGCTGCATCGATTTCTTCGGCTGCTCGGTGGCGGTGCGCGGAAACTCCTCCAGCACGGCGGTGATGTGCCAGAAAAGCAGGTGCTGGAAGGGCGATGCGTCAATTTTGAAGTCTTTTGCTGCAGGAACCACCTCCAAGGGCCCAGAACTGGAATTGGCACCACTTGACAGGTCAGAACTTCCAGCAATGGAGTTGAGGGATGCTGCAGGGGAAGTCCTTGATGCCCCTGAGACTTCCAACAGGAGGCAAGCACCCCCAAGTCCTTGGAGAACCTTGGAAAATCAGGATTCAGAAGCAAGGTCCAGTTCTTTAATTGCCTTCAGACAGATGCAGCAACTGCAGGCCAATCCTGCAAAGCAACACACAGCAAAGGGGCAGTACTCCTGACAGCTGGTCAGCTCTTCTTCTTGGCAGAGTCGACAGCCAGAAATGTTCTAAAGATGTGGGATTATAGGTCCAATACTTATACCCCCTTTTGGCCTTTGAAGTAGGCATACTTCAAAGGAAAGTCTCTGTTGTCCACAAGATCCTGCCTTACCCTGCCTTGGCACCAGAAACGCTACAGAGGGCCGGAGACAGCACTGTGGGAGGCCAGGCACAACCCTATTCAGGTGTCAGTGACAACTCATCCCACCACTCTAGCTCAGGAAGGCCCATCAGCCTGGTGATGGGCCATCATGATATGCAGGGCACACCTCAGCTCCCTTTGTGCATTCACTCTAGATAGTCACACAAACAACCCAGCTGTAAATCTAAACCAGACGTTGATTCCACAGGCAGGCAGAGACACAGAATGATAACGCAAGAACATGCCCACTTCCTAAAAGTGCCATTTTCAAACACACAATTTAAAAACCAACTTCACTAAAAGATGTATTTTTAAATTCTGGGCTCAGGGAACCCAAACTCCAATGTTCTATCCCTTCCCAATTGAAAGTTACACTTGTAAGATGTTACAAGGCAGCTCCAATGATAACCTATAGGAGAGATAGTCTTTGCAATAGTAAAAAACGAAATTGGCAGTATTTCACTATCATGACAGGTAAAACATACCAATACATGTCCTACCTTTCACATACACTGCACCCTGCCCATGGGCTACCTTGGGCCTACCTTAGGGGTGCTTTACATGTAAAAAAGGGAAGGTTTGGGCCTGGCAAGTGGGTGCACTTGCCAGGCCGACATGGCAACTTAAAACTGCACTTCCAGACACTGCAGTGGAAGACCTGAGACATGTTTACAGGGCTACTCATGTGAGTGGGACAATGAGTGCTGCATGCCCACTAGTAGCATTTGTTTTACAGGCCCTTGGCACACACAGTGCATTGTACTACAGACTTACCAGTAAATCAAATATGTCAATCATGGATAACCAAACATAATCACAATTTACACAGGGCAAACTTGCACTTTAGCACTGATCAGCAGTGGTAAAGTGACCAGATACACAAACCAGCAAACCAGCAAAAACAGTCCAGCCTACAGTAAAAAATACAGGAGGTAGAGGCACAAGGACAAGGGAAACCACACCAAGGATGCCAGGTCTAACAGTTACCAACTGTCAACGTCAACAAGCTTAAGAGACAGAGCGAACCACGTGTTAGGAGAACAGAGGGGGGAGAGGCAAGGGACAAGAGGGGAGCAAGGGGAAATGCCAACAAGAAGAATATATTTATATATGTATATAAACAACAAAATTCATAGATACTGCAATAGATAAAGTTGCCTGTAACAGTAGCACAGGATATTTTGGATAGATGTTCTTTTAATTACTTTTCTAATTCATTGTATACAGTGGGAGTGTGTGTAGCATATAGTACATGTAACTAAAACTGAATTTCATTGTTAGAGAAAGGTGCCTTTCAAGAAGTACTGTGCTTGTGGTTTTTCAGTGCTACGGTTTTTGGCATTGATAACTCTTTGAATAAAGACTTTTAGAAAGGAGCCAAGCAAATTAATGACTGCTTCACTATAAGAAATCATCTTGGAAATTAAAGGGAGGGAGAACGTTTACAGACTATTATAGGTCCAGTGGTAATGTTCCAAAACACATGTGAAGGTTTCACTGTGGGACAGCTAAAACTTTCCTTAACCCAACCATTCAGGCCCTCACTACAGGTGGCCATTTATTCTGTTAGGGTAACATTAGTTACTGGCCCTGCCCAAAATGTGAGATCTGTGGGATGATCGTCAATCTGTTTACTTTTAACCGGAGATTTTGGTTGCTGAAAGATGGATGAAAGTCTGAATCAAAATGAGGAATTAGCAAGGGCATCAGACCTGGAATAAATGCTTTTTCTGGTAATGTTGCAATTTCTCTTTTTTTAGTGGACCCTCAGACACAAACTCATAAAGGCCTAGATCTTGTGTGCCCCCAGAGTAACCTGCCACCCCCCCCCCCCCGTATCAGTAACTCTGGGGTGGCGGAAATGTTGGCACATTTCCTAAACCACTCATTATGACGGCTTTATTATAATGGGGCGAACTTGAGGTTTATTATTAATTTAATACTGAAGTTGCAATAATCAAACATTTAAAAAATAAAGTAAAACAAAGACAAATCTATGGTTAATGATATCTGTATAAAACAGCACACTCACACATGGAACAGACATATTTTGAAGGTAAGTGCATTGTTCCAAATGACCCCAGTATTGTGTTAAAGTCTGATTTAAGTAAGGATGGTGATGGTAAATATACCAAACAGACAGCAGATTTACCACCATCAGTTGGGTGGCCCTGCGTTCCAGCAAATGTATTTCTCAATATCACTCATGTGTCTGGCTATACTGTTTTCTCTATCAAAAATGATGACAATCAACTACCCGATCTAGATTACCCAATCTGCAACCATGTATGGCGACGTTACCTATGTGAAAAATATCCAAAAAAGAGACAACAGACTTTGACAAAAAGGTGTTTATAGTGCTGTTGATATCCTGTAAACCACTGCTGAGCATGTGAGGCAGACCAGATATATCAGTATAAGAACTAGATAATCCAATCCATCCTTCAGATGCCAAACAAAAGATCCATTTGGAATTTAGGAGGCATGTTGAAGCCTTTCTGGATGTACCATCTATGCCACATGGAACCCTTCATTTAGGGACGACTGGGGATTCTGTGGAAGACTGCTTTGCAGTAGCTAAATTCATTACATGAGCAAAAAAACGAAGGAAAATACTTACTCATTTAGAAAACTTGTTGTTTGAGAGAGGTTAACTTTATATATCTAATCAGTAAACTGTGACTAGAATATAATCGTGATGGGATGTCTGGATAGTTTGTAAATAATTGTTTTATATTGGTACACTGCTGCCAGAGAATCAGAATGTATATGAAGATTGATTTTATTTGCATGATATTTGTGTCTTTTATGGATTTTTATATCAGAATAAAGATTAATGTGAATTGAATTAAATGAGGATGCATTTGCTTTGATGAAACACCCTGTCTATTTCTCGATCCTACAAGTCAATGACACTTTGGTGAGAAGTCTGAGAATGTTTATCATAAAACAAAGAGGCATTGGTTTCTACTAATCCCTGGTGGTTAGCGCCAATCAGTGCCCTGAGTATTTTGCCCGAGTAACTTTTGAGCAGAGCATCTCTTGTGCTAGCTATGGGCCTAACTCAAAAATCAGGCCTGGAGACTCCGCAGTCGGGCGGAGAACTCCGCACATAAAAAGAAAGGACTGGCCTTTCTTTTTATGTGTGGAGACTCTGCACTCATAACATTATTAGTAGTAATATTAAACTTGTAGTTTGTGAATACCAAAAAATAGTAAACTTACACAAAAGTTACGTTTACCTTGCACGCTCATGGGTACAGTGCTGGTGACCCCAGTTGTTGAGGCTCTGGTGTTTTAATAGTGATTGTGCCAAAGGTGCAGATACTATTTTTCAGACATCTGTGTGGCAATTATCAGGAAAACCCATATTTTTCAATTAAATCAGACTACTTCTCAAACCGCTAAATCTGACACTAGCCTTTTCATTGCCCTTGCCAGAGAGGTGCTTTCTAAGTGCTCTTAACCTTTAAGTTTTGCGGCAACGATAGTCCTTGTGCATTTCTAAAACTTCAGGACTGTTTTTAAAATTATCTCTAAATTGCTGCATTATTCAGAGCACCCTTTTTAATTTGGCACAATCAATGCTTTAATCCCATGGTTGGTTGGGTTATGTGTTAGTCAATAATTGCTTTTTTAGTAGGTGTTTGCAAACACATTCCATACGTTCACAGTTTCATTGTCTGGATATCAGCTTATTTACTAAATATCCTTTCATCTAATTTCCACCTCATCATTTTCTGCAAATTTAGCAATTAATGTGCGTCAGGAATGCAAAGTTCTTACTTCATAAACCCCTGGTCCTTCATACTCCACAACCTTCATGTAACTCTAGTCTAGTCCATACTGATTCTTTCTGTTTGACCTGTACTGTGGAAATTGTCTATATAATCTGTACTGCTAATGCACGCCTCCTGTACCACCTTTTAGCTCTTCTTCCCTTGGAAAGCTGAAAGTGTGGTCACACAAATCTGACTGATATAACTGAAATGCTTTAAATGTATACTTGCTCTGCTCCTGCTCAGGCAACTAATAGCTTCCCTCCATCTACTGCGAGTACGATTACGCCTTGTCTTCTCTAAAACTCTTCAGTGTCTGGTGTCCGTTTCCTCCTCAAGCCCACTAAATCGGCTTCACTCGTGTTTTCACCAATTACAATTCACTGAAACAGTACTTGACCATGTTTGAAGCTTCCTCACCTCTGTGCATCCCCAACACATCTCCTCTAATCTCATTTTCTCTGACCTCACAGCTGCACTTAACACCGTCAACCACATCGAGCTTCTACCATTGCGAGGGGGCATATCTATAAGAGAGTGGTAGAGTGTGGCTTGGCTCCAAAATTGCTAACGCCACGCTCCGTCACTTTAGAAACGCAGGAATGCGCAGTATTTACAATAATACCGTGCACCCCTGCATTTCTCCCTGCGCTGGCGCTAAATTCAGCTGTCTAGCGCCAACGCAGGCACCCTTGCACCATATTGCAAGGGAGCCTGCTTTGAGGGAATGATTGTTTATTTGCAGGAAGGGACACCTTCCTGCAAATAAACAATCATTCATGGCAATTTGCTGTTTCTATGTGTGCTGCAGAATGTAGCACACAAAGAAACAGCAAAAAAGAGGAAAAATGAAGCATTTCTCCTCATTTTGTCATGTTAAGATCAGGTATTCCCTGGTCCCAATTTTGGCGTTGCCTCCTATTTATGCCACCCTTGTAAATAGGGGCAACGTCAAAATCAATGGGTGTTGCAGCGGAACGCCCACCACAACACCAATTGCACGCCCCTTTCACACTTAGGGGCCGATTCCGATCTCGGCCGGTAGGGTTCCGAATCGGATTCGGCTTAACCGGATCCGATTCGGAGCCCTATTTCCCGACCGATCCGTACGCGCGTCCGGGCGAGCGAGTACGATGCGTATTCGCCGACCGACTCGTCCGGGCGTCCCGACCGCTCCGACCGACTCGATCCCGGGTCGAACCGCACCGACCGACTCGCACGGACACGACTCGCACCGCGCAATGGAGACGTTCCCGGCCGGGTAAGTACAATGCGCGCGCCGCGAGCAGTCCGACCGAGCCGCGCACTCCGGCTCGAAAGAGCTGTCGGAGCCATACTTTGGGGGTCCGTGTCGGACCCCCTGTACGCGTAGCCGCACGAGTCGCACACAGGGGGGACCCATGGGTCCCCCCTACCTATGCGTGTACGGCGTGAATCGCTTCACCGCGTACACGCTGTAGGGGGCGCACTTGTCCGCATCGCACCCATTGAGTCAATGGGAGCCCGCGTACGCGTTGTACGACAGGCTCCCATTGACTTCAATGGGAGTCCGACCGACTCGAGTCCGATGGCATACGTGCGCATCGTACTCGTTCGGTCGGACTGCACGGGTCCGATTCGGTCGGAAATCTCTCCGGGTCCGGCTCGGTCGGGGAGATTTCCGGCCCGAATCGGAATCGGCCCCTAAGTGTAGCATGAAAGGGGGCCTTATTTACAAGGTGGCGTTAAGCCACGTTAAGTGGCTTAATGCCACCTTGTAAATAAGGTCAAGGGGGAAGGGTTTATCGCCACAGGAACGTCACTAAAAGTGACATTCCTGTGGCGATCGGGGCTTGTAAATATGCCCCTAGGTGTCACAGGAAAGAGACAAAATGCGATCTTCCCTTTTCTCTAGATAACTGCTCTTCTTTATCATGTTGTGATTCTTGCGCCTGAGATCTACCCATTTTCTAGCTGGTGTACCCCAGGTTATGGTCATGGGAACCCCCTCCTATTTGCTCTCTACACAAGTCGCTTCGGTGACAAAATGGCTTTGTGGTATCTTATATCATGATATATATCTCAATGACATTGAAATTTGTTCTTCAGTTGCACTGGAACTAGAGGTACCGGAGCTGCTGCAGCACCCCCCATAAAACTAGAAAGTTTTGATGTAGAATGAACAATATTGGGGCCCATCAAATCTTTTTTTCTACTGAAAGCATATGTGCCTCATTCCCTACTATGCCTTTAGTCAGGCACCATTTTTGGCCAGCACCCCCGCTCTAAAAATTGTTCCAGCACTACTGACACCTTCTGACTGTACAACATTCATACAACACTGGTTGGCACGCCACTTTATTGAACTTCTCTTCAAAATGGCACTGCCATCTCCTTCCTCAGACAATTACATACCCTCTCCCACAGCTATGAACCTAGGAGTAGATTTTAATACCACTAGGCAGCCTGTTTAGATGATGTAAAGAAATTACATATATAGGACTGTGATTATTGGCCTGGGTTTATGATGTCACCAAAGATTTGAGACTAACCATAATGTAGCTGGTTTCAATATCAGCTCCAAATCAAAATCAAGGCATCTTTATGATGGACGCCCAAAACCGATGAAGTTAACTCTGCTATTTTTTGCCATTGTGTTCACGCCCAGGAAGATGGCAATATATCTGTGGCAAGTTAAAATGCCACCATACCATAAAACCTCCATGTTCTAGGTCACAATATTGAGGTCAATAATATCAACCTGCACATTGATGGATGCCATAATATCTACCAGCCACAAATCATCAATGTACGAAACTGGGTTATTAGTGGAGAGGGGTGGAAATCCCACTCAAATAATATACCATATCCTTGTCAGAGTGAACCACAAATGTCACTAAACTAACCCTCTGGTTGCTTGGAACAAAAACAGTTATGCTTTACTGTGAGGCAATGTGTAAAGTACGTATGCACCACTCAAACAGTAATAAAGTAAAATTACAACCCAAGAAAAACCCCAAACCAAATTAGAAAAGCTAAGTACATTTTAATAAATAAAAATGACACCAAAACAAACAAAATCCAATTAGTAGATCTAGAGTTCTGAATTTTCAAAGTTTTTAGTGAAATCTAGCACAAAAAAAGAACAAAGTGCCAACTGCGGGTATCTGGTCGAGTGAGACCGGGTCAAAGTCAAACATAAAGGCCAACGACGATGGAGCGTGGGTCAGATACAAAGGGGTAGATTGGGCCCGGTCTTGGCTTACCTTAGTCTTAGTGGGGCATGGCACCAGGCTGTATCCGAGGACAAGTTGTCGACTACGGGCAGCTGCTGCACAAAATCTTAGTGAAGCCTTTGAAGAAGGCACGGAAAGCTCCAAGCGGAAAAGGTTGGATTTTCAGACTGAGGCGGTCATTGTCATCGATGAGGTGCTGGTTGTCATTCATCCCGGTGAAGATTTCTACCTTCGGACTTAAATGTTTTTCTGGAGCACAAAAGGCTGCAGGTTGTATAGCCAAAGAGGGCTCTACGAGGCCAGGTATTGTCATCAAAAGGTCCCGCTGAAAGGGATTTGTTGCTGCGGCGAAGAACGAAGGGGGAGCTGTGGCAAAGTTAATCCCACCTTTAATTAGACATTAGTTACTAAAGCCTTTTATTTTAAGTCCCTGTCTTCATTATTTTCTATGGGAGTGTGTTGCACCAATGGTTGGCCATGTGTGGTGCTGGACTTACTCCAGCTTTGTAGCTTTGAGCTGGAGTACAATTACACATTTTTAGGTTCTTTTTGGTTGCAGTAACTATAACAGTGCAGTGTGTAAATAGCAATGGGCTTACTCTTTTGTGCTTGTCCTGTCCTTCCCTAACATCCTCCATCATCCTCTGTTAACCCCTCCCTTTTAGTACTGAGTATTTCCCATTTCCCAACCACTCATCTCTGTCTCTCTAACATTAACTATTGAAATGTATACCTACGTGTGTGGAGATGTCCAAAGTCGGGGTGAAGATGTCTACACATAAAATATAGGAGAGGCGGAGGCTGTTAGACCTGCCATCCGTAGGGTGGTCTTCCACCAAACTTTCTGCCTGCTTATCTCCACTTTCTGCTGTATCTTTTTGTTGGCCTTAGGACTCTTAGCACTGCTGACCAGTGCTAAAGTGCATGTGCTTCTCCCCTAAACATGATGGCATTGGTGTATACATAATTGGCATAGTTAGTTCACTGATAAGTCCCTTGTAAAGTGCCATCCCATATACCAAGGGCCTGTAATCTATATGCTACTGTGGGCCTGCAGCACTGGTTGTGCCATGCACAGAAGTAGCCTTTCAAACCTCTCTCAGGCCTGTCACTGCAAGGCCTGTGTGTGCAATTTACTGCCATTTCGACTTGCCATTTTAAACCACTTACCATGCCTTCAACTCCCTTTTATTAGACATGAGTCAGCCCTAAGGCAGGCCCTAGGTAGCCCTAAGGGCAGGGTGCTGTGTAACTAAAAGGTAGGACATGTACTTTTATATCTTACATGTCCTGGTAGTGACAAACAGCTAAATTCGTTTTTCACTGCTGTGAGGCCTACTCTTGTCATAGGCTAGCATTGGGAATGCATTAAAACACTTTTAAGCTGTAATTCCTGATTAGAAAGGAGTAGCTGCATAATGTTTCATATCTTTGGAATGATAATGATAAATCGTCTTTACTGGTAAGGCTGGATTTAACATTACTATTTTAGAAATGCCACTTTTGGAAAGTGAAAAGAATAAATGATGGATGGAATGCTGAACAAATAAAACATTCACCACCAGTCACAGATCTGGGTTTAATCCACGTTTATCACCACGCCACCCCAGTTTGGGCCCAGTCATATGCAAATCAGTCTTGACCCTGCTCCCCATGGGAACAGTTCAGCCCGAACTGCCAGGCCCGGTCCTCCCTGGACCAGAAACAAGCATCCTGGGACCGGTCTCAGGGAATCACCTCTCCTCAGCCAGGCTAGCTTGAATCCAGATGCACAGTGAGCATGGAACCCACGTCTGGGCATACCCTTCCCACTTAGGCGGACAAAAGCAAAAAGAACAAATGATGGGCAGAATGCTGAACAAATCAAACATTTGCCCCCAGTCACAGATCTGGGTTTAATCCATATTTTTTTTGCTCACTATGCCATGCCAGTTTGGACCCAGCCATATGCAAATCAGTCTTGACTCTCCTCCCCATGGGAACAGTCAAGCCTGAACTGCCAGGCCAGGTCCTCCCTGGACCAGAAGCACGCATCATGGGACCGGTTTCAGGGTATCACCCCTCATCAGCCAGGGAAGCTTAAATCCAGTGGCATAGTGAGCACAGGACTAACGTCTGGGCATACCTCTCCCACTTAGGGCGACAAAAGCAAAAAGAACAAATGATGGACGAAATGTTGAACAAATCAAACATTCACCCCCAGTCACAGGTCTGGGTTTAACCCATCATTTTGTTGCTCACCACACCACCCCAGTTTGGACCCAGTCATATGCAAATCAGTCTTGACCCTGCTCCCCATGGAAACAGTCCAGCCCAAACTGCCAGGCCAGGTCCTCCCTGCACCAGAAACAAGCCTCCTGGGAGCGGTTTTCTGGGTATCACCACTCATCAGCCAAGCTAGCTTGGATCCAGGGGCACGGTGAGCCCAAGACCCATGCCTGGCCATATCATTCTCACTTAGTGTGGCAAAAGCAAAAAGAACAAATGATGGATGGATTGCTGCACAAATCAAACATTCACCCCCAGTCACAGATTTGGGTTTAATCCATCGTTTGTTTTCTCCCCACACCACCCCAGTTTGGACCCAGCCATATGCAAATCAGTATTGACCCTGCTACCCATGGCTACCCAAACGGCTACCCAAACTGCCGGGCCTGGTCCTTCCTGGACCGGAAACAAGCCTCCTCGGACCGGCTTCAGGGTATCATCCCTCATCAGCCATGCTAGCTTGAATCTAGGGGCACAGTGAGCACAGAACCCACATCTGGGCATACCCTTCCCACTTAGGGTGACAAATCAAAAAGAACAATTGATGGACGGAACGCTGAACAAATCATACATTCAGCCCCCAGTCAAAGATCTGGGTTTACTCCATCATTTTTTGCTCACCACGCCACCCCAGTTTGGACCCAGCCATATGCAAATCAGTCTTGACCCTGCTCCCCATGGGAGCAGTCCAGCCCGGACTGCCAGGTCAGGTCCTCCCTGGACGGGAAACAAGAATCCTGGAACCGGTTTCGGGGTATCACCCCTCATTAGCCAGGCTATCTTGAGTCCAGTGGCACAGTGAGCACGGAACCCACATCTGGGCATACCCTTTGTACTTAGGGCAACAAAAGCAAAAAGAACAAATGATGGTCAGAATGCTGAACCAATCAAACATTCACCCCCGGATACCCAAGGATTTGGCATCCAGTTATGTGGTGGGGGATGACATAGACAAATGGTTTGCAGCCTATGAAGTGGCTCTAAGAGTGCACAAGGTCCCAGAGGAGTTCTCGGATGGTAGGTTATGAAGGATTATGCCCACGGTGGGGAGGGAGACACTCCTTACACTAGAGGTAGAGGACCAGACATTCTACAGTGCTATGAAGGCCATCATAGTCAGTAAGTTTGGACTGACTCCTGAGAGGTATAGGCTCAGATTCAGGGGCAGCCACATGATCTCAACACAAAGATGGGTTGATTTCTTGGATTATGCCAGCAAGGCTCTGAAGGGCTGGGTGAGGGGCAACAAGGTTAATGATTTCAGGGCTCTACAATATGATTCTAAAGGAGTACATGCTTGATATTTGTTTTACAGAGCTACTCCAACACCTAGTTGATAGCCAGTTAACTGACCCCAGGAAACCTGCTGAGGAGGCGGACATCTGTGTCAGCACCAGAGTGTCCAAGAAGGCATCCGGGGGGGGGGGGAGGGAATTCCCAAAAGGGTGGTCAGGGATCCCACCAGAAAAATGAGGGAGGAGATAAAAAGGCAGAGACTTCCCACAACTCTGCTGCAGCTGCTGGACTTTGCCATCTGTGAGTCCTGCCCTGCCTTAGGTGCCAATCCAGTCCTGGGCCTTGGAAGTGGGTTCTGCAGCTGTTTTGCTTAATAATCAACGCAGTGACGCCTTTGCGCTGATCAGAACTGATGCAGTGCCCTTCGAGGCAGTGTCAATCCGAGGACATAACTGCGCAACTCGATGATGACGTGGGACCCAACTGTGAGGTTTGACGACGACGCAGCGCCTGCATCGTAAGGGGTCCGACACGGAACTTGACTGCGAGTCTCAGCATCGACCGACGTATCGAGTCTTTGAGGGCGACACTTGCTCCTTCGAAGGTACTTTTTCAGCGGGCCGTGCGTGGGTTCTTTAGCTGCCCTGACCTTCATCATGGTCAGCCTGAACTTTGGATTTACCCCGGTCCAACACAACCTCAAGTAGTCCGACACTAAGCACTACTTTTTGATTTATTCTTTAGAAATTCATAACTCTGATTCTACTTATTGGATGTTTGTCGTTTTGGTCTTGTTTTATTCATAAAATGATTCTCTATTTTTCTAAACCTGTGTGGAGTATTTGTGTGGTAATTCATTGTGTTACTATGTGTGTGCGTGTTACACAAATACTTTACACTTTTCCTCTTTAAATAAGCCTGACTGCTCTGTGCCAAGCTACCAGTGGGTGAGCACAGGTTATCTTTTAGTGTGTATCTAGCTTACCCTGACTAGGATTGTGGTCCCTACTTGGACAGGGTGCATACCTCTGGCAAATAGAGACCCAATTTCTAACAGAGGCATTAACTTACATATGTGGATTTGTGAATAATATTTTTGTAGTATCTCAGTAGTACAATGGTAATACTAGTAACATAATGTAATGCAGTTTGTGAATAGGCACCTTAATGTTATCTAATTCAATTCACACACTGCATTTAACTGTAAATATCAACACATATGACTTCTTTATGAGGAGTATTTTAGTGTAGTAAAAAAAGCCACCTCAGGTGCGATAATTGTCTGGTCTGGTTTTGCAGCACAATTCTAGTTGCTGAGTGGAGTTTATGCACCCCGACCTGGACTGGCAGTACCAGGCCCCGGGCCTTTTCCCAGTGGTCTGCAGCGCTTCCACTCTTAAAAAATAAAGCAGTCAAACTAGCGGTTTTAAAGCGTCATCCAGAACCATTTGTTTTTGCATTTGGGAAATTCATGTCTCTTGCAGGGTCCCCATGAGCTTTGAAGGGGAGAGGCAGGGTCTGCTGGTGCTTGGCTCAGAGAGACCAGTACATATATGGCGAAGTCTATTTAAAATTTGAAAGATTGTTTTTCTTTATAATGTAGACTTTGCAGTGCATTTCAGATTAGTATATTTAATTGTATTATCAGTTGTTAGAAGTGACAGATTTTAATCATGAACTTTGAAACATTCATGCCCCCCTACCACTACCATAATGACAGTGCTGTTAGTGAGTCATGAGGAAAGTCAGCTGTTTTTTGCCCGCCTTTCCATGACCGAGGGTTTTACTATAGAGGGAGTAAAAATATAATCTTTTGCTTTTGTGCAGAGCACATCTTGACCTGAGGTATTTCAATGTGTTCTCATGAGCTTTTGAACGAAACGGACGCATTATGAAAAAAGTAACTGCCTAGAATCACACAATGTGGTCAAGTGGAAGCCAGGATTGAAGCAAAGTTTCCTGGATTCACATTGTTCAATTCAACCACTACATGATTATCTCATTCTCTCTCCCGTTTTAGATCAAAGCTTAATGCTTTGTGTTTAATTATTTGAGGTGCTAAATCAGTGCCCCGTGTTAAAAACATCCAGGCGATGCATGTTTCATAAGGACAGGTGGTACTAGTGTTTGAGAAGGATGTTTGATTGTAGAAACTAAAATGAAACAGAGGACACCCTCCCTCGGTAAGTGCATTGAGACGACTTGCTCTATGTTGATAAAAGTCTTTACTCATTGTCATCCATTCTTGAATTAATTCATCCTCCCACTTCTCACCATTCAACTATTCATTCATTAAGTGTTACAACATTATCTCCTATCACCATCCAGCTATTCAATGATTGGACAATGTTCTATAGTGAAAACGTGCTGTAAAACGCACCATATTTGCAAGTGTTTTAAAAAATTTCTGGGAGGAGAACCCCCAAAACCCGCTTTCAGTGGGCAGGCTCGCTGCTGTTCAGCCCCCTGCAGCTCGGTCTCTCCCACGCACCTTGGAGGCTGCAGGGCCTATGTTACGCCACTGCCTGTGTGCATCTAATTAATGCAGGTTTTTCTTCTTCTGATACTTTTCCCCATGCAAACCTAACCCGGTTTCCCCTCATACATTTTTCATGGGAAAAACAAGAAGGGTGAGTGGTAAATCCACCTTACCTGTAATCTGGATTTGGAGTAAAAAACACTTTCTGCATAGTTGAGGGTGCTGGGCTACTGTCAATGATGGCTAAACTTTTTTTTAACTCAACATAGAGAGAAATTAGTCTGCAAATGCCACTGTGTACAGTGCTTAATTTGTAAAATAATAAGTGCCAGGGCACTTGTCAGGAGGCCGCTGCAGCCCGCACCAACCGTAGCACCTTACAACGCTGCCAATGACTGTACCTACACAACTACTAACCACCACACTGCTACAACTGAGGCAATTCAGACTGTCAGAGGCCCCAAAAGCTCAAAGAATGGTATGGGCAACGCAGGTCAGGAACAAGCTTTTGGAATCAAAATGTGATACAATTGGCTGCACAGCTTTAAATTAAAAATGCTCAGCTCATGAGTTCCTACGTAGCACGCGAATGTGTTTGGGTCGCTCTCTAGTTTAGCACCCAACGGTGACTAATTGGCAAAGTGTTAAACTCCTGGCAATAGTAGACTGTCATGTGTACACTTTATGTTCGCTGATTCAGACAGAGATTTATTTCAACTGAATCAGTCAGCCATTTTGTCTGACGCACGTCATATGCTGCATTATTCGGCTAGTTCAGCCTCGTCTACAGATACTTTTGAAGTGAAACAGAAGGATAAATGGCGTCTATAAAACAGATAAAAATGATAAAGAAGGCATTTAAGAATCAAGCGCATTGAATTTACTATTATCTTGAAAAATGTCAGCGACTTCTCAAAGAGACTTTTTTCCGTTTCAGAAATATCTATTTGCATGAAAACATGCTATCATTTACTAATGGCTATAAAAATGCCAAAAAACATTGCCAAATACGGGAACATGTATCACGAAAATCTTTGAATAATCACCCGCATCGATTCACTAATCTGTATTTCAATGACTCCAAGTGAATGTTTAACACTGTGGTTGTGTCGTACAGCAACAAAAGTGCCTTGTATAGCTACAAGGAGTGATATTTGGCCGTCTACGGGCATTTTCTTCTGGTGGTACTAATGTCCATTTTGTTTTGGGAGATCAGGACCCTAAATTGTGCAACACTCAACCCAAGACCGAGGGCAGAGCCCAGTCACATGAATTTTAGAAGGGCCACTTTACTTTCAAGTGCTCTCTAAAAAAAAAAAAATAGATGTAGGGGGCCAACATACTGCTTTCAGTACATTCGCTCTGACCTTCAGCTTCTTCTGCTCTATTTATTTACCGAGAAGTATAATGCAACGATGCCTCTCGGGTATTTCAGAACGCCAATAGGATTATTTATTTATTTATTTATTGTAACTTAATCTAGACCAGGGCCGCTCTAGAGGCCCACTCCAAAACTCAGGGCCGGACTGGGAACCCAGAGCAGACCTGGCAAATGGCGGACAAGCCCCCCCTGCTGCTTTTGTTACTGGGGGCCGATATAGAAGCACCACTGCAGAAACCGGCCCCCAGTAACAAAAACGGCCCCCTCCACTGCAAAATCGCCCCCCCCACCCTTCCAGCCTCCTGCAGAAATGCCCGATGCCCGCTACGGCCGGTCCGGCCCTGCCAATACTTTGTATCGCAGTTTGAAAGTGCTAAGTTTCACTGTGGTGATGCAAACAGTACCGGCACAAACTTCTCATCATTTTAGGAGTGCTCTCAGAATGATTGTAATTAGCACCATAAACAAGTAATACGTCTGTGCTAACATGTTTGACTCTTCTTAAAACTGAGCAAATGTACGAAGGAGTTAAATGTTCATGTGTAAGCTACACTACTTTTCAAAGTGGTACTATCACACAGCAACTAGTACTGAGTGCAACACATGCAGGAACTAATGGTGAGATGAAGCTAACATCATGCATTCTCCACAAAATGCAGTAGTGCAAAGAAGCGAAGTCCATGTGAACTGGTCTAGAATGCATATAGTCTGCATGCTACATGTATGTCCTCAATGAGCACAGAAGACATGTGACATCAGTATATATCCAAGACAGTGGAAGGGAGGGCAATGAATTTAAAGGCCACATGTGAACCTGAGGTGGATGTGTTCAGTGCAGTTTTTGATATTGATATTGAATAGTTTTATATAGTGCACGAATGCCCAGGGGCGTCTTGGCGCTGGTATCTGCTAAATATAAATACTAAGGGAAGAGCATATAACAGAGCATATCACTGGGGGCAAGAAAACAGCCAGGTCTTAAGGTGTTTCCTAAAACCAAACAGGTTAGCGTGACCTCTGAGATGTTCCGGTAAATTGTTCCAAAGTTGGCACGTGGTGTGGACAAAATGTCTGCCACCTCTTGTCCTTCTCTTAATTTTAGGAATGTTGACTGTTCTAGAGGTAGCTAAGTTCTTCTGGGGCTAAACCAAGATAAGTTCCTCTTTATGTAGTCAGGACCTCTGTCATGCAGAGCCTTGTGTGCCAAGCAAAGTGCCTTAAAAGAGACTCTATTCTTTACTGGGACAAATGGAGCTCCACCAGAACCTTTGAAACCAACTCAGACTCAGGACCCTTCTAAGGAGTCAGGCTGCTGCATTCTGCAGAGTCTGAAGTTTCTTTAGTGCTCATTGATGAATGCCTATGTATAAGGCATTACAATAACCCATCGTGGATGAGACCAGCGCTGTGACATTGATTTCTGCAAATCATATGGTATGAAGGGGAAAACTTTTCTTAAAGTGCGCAATAAAAAGAAACATGATGAGGCAAGTTTGTTGATCTTGAAAGAGAGGCTGGAATCAAAAATCACCCCCAGATTCCTAATAGGATAACGGAGTGGGGGGGGGGGCAGAGTCTGAGGACTCCAAGATTGGTCCCAGAAGGTAGTGTCCCTGTCAAAAAGAAGAACCTCAGTTTTATCCAAATTAAACCTGAGACTTTTCTTGTTCATTCACTCAACCACTGCGCCCATACAGATGTTAAAATGGTGCGCAGTCTCAGTTACATTGCCAGAGATTGACACAACACTTTGAGTGTCATCTGCGTATGCAACTGATGAGAAGCTAAATGTACGGATTAACCTGGTGAGGGGGCCATGTAAACATTGAATAGCGTGGGGCTCAGGGACAATCCCTGAGGGACGCCCCATTGCAATGTGAAAGGCTTAGACACAAAATCCCCAAGCGATACCAAAGGGGATGATGGACGGAGCGTTAGAGCAAATCAAACACTCACCCCCAGTCAACTGATCTGGGTTTAATCCATCATCATTCTTTAGCTCACTCCACCACCCCAGTTCAGACATGGCCATATGCAAATCAGTCTGACCCTGTGCCTCATGGGAACAGTCCAGCCCGAACTGCCAAGCCATATCTTCCCCAAGGGCAACCGATTGTTTCCTGTTGGAGAGAAAGGAGGGTAAAGGATCAATAGCTGAACCACTAATTCCAATCTTCACAAGGCGATCCAGCAGAACAGAGTGGCTCACAGTGTCGAAGGCTGCAGATAGATCCAACAGGATCATCGCAGCCTTCCCTCATTATCAAGAAGCTCCTTAACTCCTCGTTTGCCAGTATCAGAGCTGACTCAGTGCTATGCTCAAGCCAAATTGAGCAGAATTCAATACTTCATTTACCTCCAAGAACTTGGAAAGTGCGATGTGCATGTGCTTCTAGAGAATTTTTACAGAGAAGGGGAGGCGGGATATAAGATGGTAATTGTTCACTTCATTCGAATCCAATGAAGTTTTCTTCAGCAGCGGGTGAATGGAGGCGTTCTTCCATTCAGAAGGAAGTGGCCTGATCTATTGATGATATTCCGAAATATGGTTTATGGAGGGGTGACTGTCTCTGCTATGTCTTGTATGATTCTTGGCGGGCAGGGATTGGACGGGGCTCCTGATTTGGTTTGTATAATAAGGTCTTCTTCTCCTTCAGAGGTGAGAGGGGGGATATTACTGAAGTTATTCCTATAGAGAACTGTCCAGTTAGTTTCCAAGGCGGTCTTGTAGCCACATGACTGGAGTTCAGTTCACCATGTATTTCCTCCACTTTGTGTTTTTAAAAAATCTGCTAATTTTTCGTAAAGTAGTTGACTGTGCGGCAATGTACAACTGGTGGTTGGATTGGAGAGTACCTGAACAGTTTTAAATAGTACTCTTATGAAGTGCGTAGCTGAGTGGGAAAAGCGATGGTGTTTTAATAGTGATCAGTTTTTTATATTCTTGGATATATTGATTATATTCGATATTTTATTCAGTGAGATAATTCTTTCTCCATATTTCCTCCTGTCTTTGGCATTTCTGTTTGAATTCCCTAAGTTCAGAGGAGAACCAGGGTGCTGAGGGCCTGCTTCTGTTACTTTTAATGGTTTTTGGGGGGGGGAGGTCAACTTAACAACGGCCGCCCTTATCCATTCAGAGTAGTTATTGGCTGATCTGTTTATATTGTTTTAGGCTAAGGGTTGGGACCTGACTAGGAAATTAGTCAGTTCTGCTTTATTGATTTTGTTCCAGGCTTGAACCTTCTTGACTTACAAAGTTTTAATAGTGACAGGAATTGGAGGTGGGAGATTTAAACTGAAATCAATGGCCTTATGATCTGACCAGCTATTAGGAAGTATAGCTTCCAACTGTAGATCCTAGTTTTTGAAAAAATACCATCAAGCTTATGGCCAGCTACATGTGTGGTGGTATTCACCAACTGAATGAGATATAGACCACTCAGGATGTCCAATATTTGTTCCAGTATTTATTGTTTGGATTTTCCAGGTGGAAATTGAAATCGCCCAAAACAGTGAAGTTGGGGTACTGCATACATGACTCCAGGATGTCGCCTAGTGCATCTAGAAAATTAGCTTTCGTCCAGGTGGCCTGTAGATCAGTAGCCCATAAAAGGTAAGGTTGTTTGTTAATTTGCGTCTAAAGAGCATGGCTTCACTGTCTACTAACATGTCGGGTTCACAGGTGACTTTGAGGTTGTTATGGTACACCACTGCTAAGCCGCAACCCCGCTTACCCATGCGGTCTAGTCTGGCAACCGCATATCCTTCTGGTATTGCGTCAACTAAGTCTGGATTCAAGGTCTCATCGGCCCAGGTTTCAGTTAAAAAAACAATATCAAGAGTATGAGTGTCAACATGATCAAAAAATTCAATGTTATGTTTAATAAGAGAGTGGATATTCAATAGTGCATTTCAGTCTAGTAATAACTGGGTCTAACGCCTGGGGGGAGAAAAAATGCCCAGGCGTGCATGCTGGCGAAGATTGTTCCACTTGGCAAGCAAAACTGAGGTGGCTACAATGTGCATTCTCCAGATGCTCGCCACAATTTACAGTATTGCAGGGCACGAGCCTACCTGTGTTGAGCTGCATCAATCACTCCCTGGTGTACATTAAGGGGGGAAACTGGCCAGACATTTGCATTGTACACCCCAGATGTGACCATGATGCTATACAAACTCAGCGATGCACAAAAGATTTACACCCCAAAAACCTAATAGGTATGGCCACAACCCCACTGATGTCAGTGGATTCCTTAAAGGTAAAGTGATTGTTGCACATAAAATGTGAGTGCCATGCTTTTACTGCATTCCACATCATATGTGTCACATACTGACACAGAAAATGATATGAAACAAGTACCCACCCACTCAGATATCTTGCACGTGTCATAGAACCTGCGATCCTGGTCAGGTTCTGAGGCACAACAAGTGATACAGCATTAACACAGGGCCTGTGTATGGTTGCCACAGTATTGGATCCAGTGGCGGCTCGCAGAGGGAGTGCTGCGGGGCGGTGGGGCAGGGGAGGGGCAGGGTGGGGGGGTAGTGGACTCCGACATACGGCGGATCGGAGTAAAGTAAGTAAATAAATAAATAAAACAATTTACCTTGCGCGCTGCATTGCCGAGTTGGCGACGCAGCGCGCGCAAGGTAAATTGTTTTATTTCTTTCTTTACTTACTTTACTCCGTTCCGCCGTACCCCACCGCCCCGCAGCACTCCCTCTGCGAGCCGCCACTGATTGGATCGTTATTTATTGAATCTGTAAGCGAGGAACCCTAGAAATATGATAAATTAATCCAATTGCGAGTTTCACCTGTGAAATAAGAAATAACATGCAGAGTTTGGTGCTTAAGGCATCAGAATTTTCATATCCCGGTATTTTCTGGGACATTTTGCAGGGGTGCAGTGCTTGCGGCCAAACTACTAATTGAAAATGTGCGGTGTTAGACTTGGCACCATTGGCGTGGGTCTCCCTTCCATTTTTTTGCTGTTGCCTCTTATGTTTTGCTGGTTTTAGATGCTTTTGGGCATTGTGCCACTGCTGTTCAGTGCCACAGTGCAAGTGCTCCCTACTGTAAATCGATGTATGGATTAGTGACTCCATGATTGGATGATTGGTTTACTTGTCAGTCCCTAGTACAGTGCACTGAGTGTGCCCAGGGCTTGTAAATCCAATGCCGCTGGTGGGCTTGCAGCACTGGTTGTGCCACCCACAGAAGCGGCTTGTAAAATGTGTCTCAGGCCTGCCATTGCAGAGCCTGTGTGCAGTCTGTGACTGCCATGTCGACTTGGCAAGTGCACCCACTTGCCAGTCCCTAAACCTTCCCTTATCTTCATATCAGACACCCCTAAGGTAGGCCCAAGGGCCGGGTGCATTGTAAGTATAAGGTAGGACATGCCCTGGTGTGTGTGGCATGTCCTAATAGTGAATTACAGCCATTTTCGTTTTTCACTATTGTAAGGCTACCTGTTCTCCATAGGCCAGAATGGGCAGTTTGATTATTACACCTTATAATCCTAACTGACCCAGAGAACATGGTAGAAAAACGAATTTAGTATGCCTGAACTCAGGATGATAAAATACATCTTTTAGTGAAGTTGGTTTTAACATTCTTTGTTTGAAAATACCACTTTTAGAAAGTAGGTATTTTCTTGCCTAAACTCATCCAGCTGCCTCTGCTCAGGTTGTGTATTGTATGTCTGGGTTTGTGAGTGACAGGGGCTGGGGGATTCCAGGAGGCAGGGTGAGTCAGCACTAGGCTGAATAGGTCTGCCTGAAGGAGGATGGGTGGGAGGAGTTGCACCTGGGTCTGAATAGGGCTGTGCCTGCCTTCCACAATGCTGGCTCCACCTCCTGCCGGGCGTCTGATGGCTCTGCCCCTCACTCTCAAAGGAAAGAAGGAGTCAGAAAAACAAAGTGCTCCAGGACTGACCAGAACTGGTTTGGACTAGGCAAAGGCCTCTCTGCCTTCAGAGAACAAAGGGAAAAGGTGTATAAAAAGGGGACCCAGACCCCTAGGAAATTAGATCACTTCTGGGAAATCAAGAAACCTGTTGCCAAGGAGAAGAACCGGAGAAGCTGAAGGAGGAGTACTGCCCCTGTGCTGTTTTGCTGATTGGGGTTGGCCTGCAGTGGTTGCTTTCTGCCAAGGACAGGAGAAAAGACTTTGCTGTGCTTTGTCATCTTGAAGAAGGGAATCTCCAAGGGCTTGAACTGAGCTTGCCTCCTGCCTGAAGTCACAGGGACACAAAGACTTCACCCCTTCTGTTTGCCTGCATCTGGAACTGCTGTTTTAGCTGCTAACAGAGGGAAATTGCAACACCGACGCCGGCGAGCGACGCCGTAACCTGCACCGAAGCCGTGGGCACCGCTCGTGAAGAGCACGACGCACCGCCCGACTTGCACCGTAGGCCCGACGCCTGCCGACGCCGTGCGACATCGACTCCGAAGCCGTCATCGAGGCCGCTGCCTGCACCCGAGCCGAGGACACCGCTCGTGACGCTCACGACGCACCGTCCCGACTCGCACCGCAGCCCCGACTTCACCGACGCCAGGGCTTCATCATCGCGGAGCCGATCCTCGACGTGGGTGACCCCGAATCCATCGACGCCGCACCATCGTAAGGAACCGACGCCTCGCCGCCATCCGTGACGTCACCTCCCCGACACAGTAAGGAACCGACGCCTCACCTCCCTGCGCTGCAGTAAGGAACCGAGACATCACCTCCCCTGGGGTCGTAAGGAACCGACGCCGCCGGCGCCAACGAAGCATCACCTCCCCGACGCCGTGCACCGTCTTTGTTTTCATCAAATTCCAGGTACTGTTCTTTGTGGGTCTGCTCGACTCCGGGCCCGACGCCGCGCACCTCGCGGTCGGCGCCGTACTTTGGGATTTCCACCGGCCACGACGTCGTGATAACTCCAAGTGGAGTTATTTGTTGCTACCAGCTTTATTTGATTGACTATCCTATTTTTGAAGATAACGTGAACTGTCTCTATCATTTTAAGTCTATTTTTGAGTACAGTATTGTGGATTTTTGCTATTGGGTCTTGTGATAAGTCTATATAAAGATTACTTATTTTTACATAAACAACCTGTGTGGTGTCCATCTGTAGTGTTTTCACTGTATTACTGTATGTGTTCACAAATGCTTTACACACTGCCTCTGAGATAAGCCTGTCTGCTCGTGCCAAGCTACCAGGGGTGAGCAGGGGTTATTTTAGGAGTGTTTCCCCTTATCCTGACTAGAAGCAAGGGTCCCTATTTGGACAAAGGTGCAGACCATTGCCAACTAGAGACCCCCAGTTCTAACATTGGTGGTCAGCGGTGAGGATTTGGACTTGCATTTGTGATTCATATACAGTGATTGGTGTACACTACTAGTGAGTGCAGACCAATACGCGACCACATACCTTTTGATAGGACTTTTTTTCCTTGGAACCTTTATTTTTGTTGAGAACTGCCAATTTTCACCATGAGCAAAAAGGATCCATTGCACCTGCAGATATTGAATTTGAAGAAGATAGGGTTGATACCTACACTGTGACAGAACTCAAAGCTGTTTGCAAAAAGTTTAAAATCTCTATGAGAGGCCTCACCAGGAAGGAGGAGTTTCACAAGGCGCTAAGGGCCTGGTTGGAAGCACGGAATGCCAGTGGGCAGTCCGAGGAGCCTGTGGAGGAGGCAGAGAATTTAGATGGGCAGCTTGAGGGGCCATTGGGCTTAACTGGGAGGAGAGCGCCTTCCAGGGAGGGCAGCAGTGTTTCTCAAAGGGCCTGTCTCCAGAGGAGCTGGAGGACAGGGACAAAAGCAGGATGCATGAAATGGAGATGGCCAAACTGAAACAGGGAAGCCATGATAGCCTTGAGCATAAGAAATTGGAGTTAGAAAGTAAGAGGTTGGCTATGGAAGAAAAGAAGATGCTTTTAGAGCATGAGAGAGTGGTGAGGGAGCTAGAGCTAAAGGCTAGAAGCCTAGAAATCACTCCCTCTGGTGGCAGCACACCTCCAGTGCCTGTAGAAAGTAGAGTGTACATCCCCAAGGAGGTTATTAAGGATTTCATGAAGGGGGAGGACATTGGGCAATGGTTTAAAGCATATGAGATCGCCATGACATCACACCGGGTCCCTGAGAAGGATTGGGGAGCGGGGTTGTGGGGCCGCTTTGCAGGTGAGGGAAGGGAAACCTTGCTAGCCTTGCCCACAATTGATCAGATGTCCTATGCCCACCTGAAGGAAGCTTTAGTGGCAAGGTATGGGTTAACTCCAGAGCTTTATAGGCAGAAGTTTAGGAACTGCAAAAAGCTGGAGTCTAGTACCTGGGTGGAGTATGTGTCTTATTTTTGCAGAGCATTGGATGGATGGGTGAAGGGTAGCAAAGTAAATGACTTACAGGAGTTCTATGATTTAATCGCATGGGAGCACTTGTCCAGTAGTTGTTTTCCAGAGCTACGCCAGCACCTAGTTGACAGTAAGCTGACTAATCCTAGGAAGCTTGCTGAGGAGGCGGACCGCTGGGTCAGTACCCGGGTCCACAAGGGTCTTGTGGGAGACTCCGCCAAAGGTGGGCAGGGTCCCCAGCAGAAGAGTGGGGGGACAAGGGTAAACAGAAGGAGTTCCAAAAAGGGCCCCAAAGTAAACCCCAAGGGAACCAAGGTAAGGGTTCCCAGCCTCCCACTGAGAAAAGACCATGGGTCCCAACAGATAAGTCTGTTCAGAAGGGGCCCAAAGCATGTTTTAGTTGTGGTCAGGTGGGTCACTTTGTAGGAAGTCCCAAGTGCCCCAATACCGTGACCACTGCACCCACTGGTGCACCACCCCGGCAGATGGCTAGTGTAGCCCTGGGAGAGGAGTTGGGTGCCCAAGGTGGGTGGGGTCCCGCAGAGATGTCCCTGGTCTCTTTAGGAGACAGTGAGATGGTCCCTAGGACCCAGCTGCCTGATAACACTAAAAATACAGGCAGTGGGTGACCATCAATGGCCATAGGGTGGAGGCTCTGAGAGACACCGGGGCCAGTGTGACAGCTGTCAGTTGTCGGCTGGTGTCTGAAGAGCAGGTGGTCCCCAACGTATTCTACCCTGTAGTTGCCGCTGACAACTCAGAGAGCCACTGCAAGGTGGCCCAGGTTCCCTTTGAGTGGGGGGTCTCAGGTATCCTTCAAGTAGCTGTGAGGCCAGCCATGCCTGTTGACTGTCTGCTAGGCAATGATTTGGAGAGCTCCCCTTGGGCGAAGGTGGAGCGGAGGTCTCATTTGGAGATGTTGGGTCTGCCAGAGTGGGCGTGTGTGACCACTCGGTCAATGGCAGCCGGTAAGGGTATTCAAGAGGACCTGGAGCCTGGAAGAAGGGCCCAGGTGCCTGCCTTAAAGAGAGGAGGCAGGGGGCGCGGGAAACCGGCCCCCGAAGTTCCCACGGTCCAGGAGGAGGCAGACCTTGAGGGGGATGCCCTGGAACCTACAGGGGAACAAGTGGCTGAACTGGGGGACCTGCCTGAGCTGACCCATTGGCAGCAGGAAGGAGGCCCCTCCAGGGAAGAATTCTGCGAGGAGCAGAAGAAGTGCCCTTCTCTTGAGGGCTTGCGGCAACAGGCTGTAAGCCAGGCAGCAGGTGATCAGTCTGGATCACACTGGATCTACTGGGAGAATGGTCTCCTGTATAGTGAGCCTAAGGTTGCTGAGCCTGGGTCAGCCCGTGTGCTGGTGGTACCCCAGCGCTTCAGAGCCTTCCTACTGGGTCTGGCTCATGATGTGCCTTTAGCAGGACATTTGGGGCAAGACAAGACCTTTCAAAGGCTTGTCACCCACTTTCATTGGCCCCAAATGCGCAAGAGTTCAGATACTCATTGCAGGACCTGTCAGACTTGCCAGGCAAGTGGTAAGAGTGGGAGGAAGCACAAGGCTCCTCTCCAACCTTTCCCTGTTGTCAGCACCCCCTTTGAGAGGGTGGGTATTGACATTGTGGGGCCTCTGGATCCCAAGACAGCCATGGGCAACAGGTTCATCCTGGTCTTGGTGGACCATGCCACCCGGTACCCGGAAGCCATCCCTCTTCGGACAGTGACGGCCCCCGTGGTGGGACGTGCACTGATGGGGATTTTCTCCCGTGTGGGGTTCCCCAAGGAGGTGGTGTCTGACCGTGGTACTAACTTCATTTCCAAGTATATGAAGTCCCTGTGGCAGGAGTGTGGTGTAACCTATAAGTTCACCACTCCTTACCACCCCCAAGGTAATGGACTGGTTGAGAGATTCAACCTGACCCTTAAAGGCATGATTATGGGTCTGGAAGAACCCATGAGGCGTAAGTGGGACGTCCTCTTGCCATGCCTGCTCTTTGCTTACAGAGAGGTGCCCCAGAAGTCCTTAGGGTTCAGTCCCTTTGAACTGCTGTACGGCCATCCTGTAAGAGGACCTCTGAGTCTGGTCAAGGAAGGCTGGGAGAAAGCTCCCAGGAAAACTCCCCAGGATGTATTTAGTTACATGCTGGCCTTCAGGAACCAGACTCGGCGTTTCAGACAACTCGCTGAGGCGAATCTGGAAGCCAGCCAGGAAGAGATGAAACGTTGGCATGATCAGAACGCCACTCTGATCGAGTTTCAGCCTGGACAAAAGGTTTGGGTCATGGCCCCAGTGGAGCCCTGTGCACTCCAGGATAAGTGGACCGGACCATTTGAGGTGGTGGAGCGCAAGAGTGATGTCACCTACTTGGTGGACTTGCAGTCTCCCAGGAACCCCTTGCGGGTCCTGCATGTGAACCGCCTGAAGCCCCACTTTGAGAGGTCTGAAGTGGGCATGCTCTTAGCAACAGATGCTGGGATGGAAGAGGAGACTGAACCTCTTCCTGACCTCCTGTATGCAAAAGAGCAAGATGGGTCAGTGGATGGTGTGAACCTCTCTCCCACCCTGACCCCAGAACAGCAGAATGACTGTCGCCAACTGTTGGGACAGTTTTCTGATCTGTTCTCCCTGACTCCCAGTATCACTGAATGGTGCATCCATGATGTGGATACTGGGGACAGTCCTCCTGTGAAGCATAAAACTTACAGAGTGACTGACAGGGTGAGAGCTTGCATCAAGGAGGAGGTCTCCAAGATGTTTGCCTTAGGGGTGATTGAGTCCTCTAACAGCCCTTGGGCCAGCCCAGTGGTCTTGGTCCCAAAGGCTGCCGCGCCTGGTGCCACACCCGAACTCCGGTTCTGTGTGGACTACCGAGGACTCAATTCAGTCACAAGGACTGACGCGCACCCCATCCCCAGAGCTGATGAGCTCATTGATCGGTTAGGGGCTGCCCGGTACCTCAGCACGTTTGATCTAACGTCTGGGTACTGGCAGATCGCCTTAACTGATGGGGCCAAAGAGAGGTCAGCATTCTCCACACCAGATGGGCACTACCAATTCCGGGTGATGCCCTTTGGGATGAAGAATGCCCCTGCCACCTTTCAGAGGTTGGTCAACCAGGTGTTGGCTGGGCTGGAGGATTTCAGTGCCGCCTACCTGGATGACATTGCAGTGTTCAGCGCCACTTGGGAGGAACATCTGCACCACCTCTGGGAAGTGTTGAAGGCGCTGCGGAGGGCAGGCCTCACGATCAAGGCGAGTAAGTGCCAGATCGGGCAGGGTTCTGTGGTGTACTTGGGACACCAGGTAGGGAGCGGCCAGGTGGCGCCCCTACAGCCCAAGATAGATACCATCCTGGCTTGGGAACCCCCAAAACCCAGACAGAGGTGAGGGCCTTCTTAGGACTCACCGGGTATTACAGGAGGTTTGTCAAGGGGTATGGCAACATTGTTGCACCCTTGACTGAGCTGACTTCCAGGAAGCAGCCCAGGAAAGTGAACTGGACTGAGGCCTGCCAAAAGGCTTTGATGCCCTGAAATCTGCCATGTGCACGGCGCCCGTGCTTCAGGCGCCCAACTTCTCAAGGGAATTCATTGTGCAGACAGATGCTTCAGAGCATGGTGTTGGGGCTGTGCTTTCACAGATGAATGAGGAGGGCCTAGACCAACCTGTAGCCTTTATTAGTAGGAGGTTACTCCCACGGGAACAGAGGTGGAGTGCGATTGAACGTGAGGCATTTGCTGTGGTCTGGGCACTGAAGAAGTTGAGACCATACTTGTTTGGGACTCACTTCCGGGTTCAGACAGACCACAGGCCCCTCAGATGGTTAATGCAGATGAGGGTGAGAATCCAAAACTGTTGAGGTGGTCCATTTCCCTACAGGGGATGGACTTTACGGTGGAACACCGCCCTGGTACAGAACACGCCAATGCTGATGGTCTGTCTAGATTTTTCCGCCTTAGTGATGAGAACTCCCAGGAGGAAGGGTAGTTCTCCCACATTTCAGCTGGAGGGGACACGTGTTAGACTTGGCACCATTGGCGTGGGTCTCCCTTCCATTTTTTGCTGTTGCCTCTTATGTTTTGCTGGTTTTAGATGCTTTTGGGCATTGTGCCACTGCTGTTCAGTGCCACAGTGCAAGTGCTCCCTACTGTAAATCGATGTATGGATTAGTGACTCCATGATTGGATGATTGGTTTACTTGTCAGTCCCTAGTACAGTGCACTGAGTGTGCCCAGGGCTTGTAAATCCAATGCCGCTGGTGGGCTTGCAGCACTGGTTGTGCCACCCACAGAAGCGGCTTGTAAAATGTGTCTCAGGCCTGCCATTGCAGAGCCTGTGTGCAGTCTGTGACTGCCATGTTGACTTGGCAAGTGCACCCACTTGCCAGTCCCTAAACCTTCCCTTATCTTCATATCAGACACCCCTAAGGTAGGCCCAAGGGCCGGGTGCATTGTAAGTATAAGGTAGGACATGCCCTGGTGTGTGTGGCATGTCCTAATAGTGAATTACAGCCATTTTCGTTTTTCACTATTGTAAGGCTACCTGTTCTCCATAGGCCAGAATGGGCAGTTTGATTATTACACCTTATAATCCTAACTGACCCAGAGAACATGGTAGAAAAACGAATTTAGTATGCCTGAACTCAGGATGATAAAATACATCTTTTAGTGAAGTTGGTTTTAACATTCTTTGTTTGAAAATACCACTTTTAGAAAGTAGGTATTTTCTTGCCTAAACCATCCAGCTGCCTCTGCTCAGGTTGTGTATTGTATGTCTGGGTTTGTGAGTGACAGGGGCTGGGGGATTCCAGGAGGCAGGGTGAGTCAGCACTAGGCTGAATAGGTCTGCCTGAAGGAGGATGGGTGGGAGGAGTTGCACCTGGGTCTGAATAGGGCTGTGCCTGCCTTCCACAATGCTGGCTCCACCTCCTGCCGGGCGTCTGATGGCTCTGCCCCTCACTCTCAAAGGAAAGAAGGAGTCAGAAAAACAAAGTGCTCCAGGACTGACCAGAACTGGTTTGGACTAGGCAAAGGCCTCTCTGCCTTCAGAGAACAAAGGGAAAAGGTGTATAAAAAGGGACCCAGACCCCTAGGAAATTAGATCACTTCTGGGAAATCAAGAAACCTGTTGCCAAGGAGAAGAACCGGAGAAGCTGAAGGAGGAGTACTGCCCCTGTGCTGTTTTGCTGATTGGGGTTGGCCTGCAGTGGTTGCTTTCTGCCAAGGACAGGAGAAAAGACTTTGCTGTGCTTTGTCATCTTGAAGAAGGGAATCTCCAAGGGCTTGAACTGAGCTTGCCTCCTGCCTGAAGTCACAGGGACACAAAGACTTCACCCCTTCTGTTTGCCTGCATCTGGAACTGCTGTTTTAGCTGCTAACAGAGGGAAATTGCAACACCGACGCCGGCGAGCGACGCCGTAACCTGCACCGAAGCCGTGGGCACCGCTCGTGAAGAGCACGACGCACCGCCCCGACTTGCACCGTAGGCCCGACGCCTGCCGACGCCGTGCGACATCGACTCCGAAGCCGCCATCGAGGCCGCTGCCTGCACCGGAGCCGAGGACACCGCTCGTGACGCTCACGACGCACCGTCCCGACTCGCACCGCAGCCCCGACTTCACCGACGCCAGGGCTTCATCATCGCGGAGCCGATCCTCGACGTGGGTGACCCCGAATCCATCGACGCCGCACCATCGTAAGGAACCGACGCTCGCCGCCATCCGTGACGTCACCTCCCCGACACAGTAAGGAACCGACGCCTCACCTCCCTGCGCTGCAGTAAGGAACCGAGACATCACCTCCCTGGGGTCGTAAGGAACCGATGCCGCCGGCGCCAACGAAGCATCACCTCCCGACGCCGTGCACCGTCTTTGTTTTCATCAAATTCCAGGTACTGTTCTTTGTGGGTCTGCTCGACTCCGGGCCCGACGCCGCGCACCTCGCGGTCGGCGCCGTACTTTGGGATTTCCACCGGCCACGACGTCGTGATAACTCCAAGTGGAGTTATTTGTTGCTACCAGCTTTATTTGATTGACTATCCTATTTTTGAAGATAACGTGAACTGTCTCTATCATTTTAAGTCTATTTTTGAGTACAGTATTGTGGATTTTTGCTATTGGGTCTTGTGATAAGTCTATATAAAGATTACTTATTTTTACATAAACAACCTGTGTGGTGTCCATCTGTAGTGTTTTCACTGTATTACTGTATGTGTTCACAAATGCTTTACACACTGCCTCTGAGATAAGCCTGTCTGCTCGTGCCAAGCTACCAGGGGGTGAGCAGGGGTTATTTTAGGAGTGTTTCCCCCTTATCCTGACTAGAAGCAAGGGTCCCTATTTGGACAAAGGTGCAGACCATTGCCAACTAGAGACCCCCAGTTCTAACATGCGGTAAGAGTTACCACACCTATCACAATTAACCAAGGTATTTGAAATCAGGCCCAAAGAGTATCAATGATGTTTCGCTTATTATCAAGATATACTGTGCCTGGGTCTATGACACACTCACAACTTGATCACTTGGGAGGAGTAGAAACATACTGTACGCAGTGGCAACATACCACCCTACCAGAATACAGCCTGATGACTTTTTAACATAAACTTTTTACAAAAAACACAATTTGATCATTTACTACTGTAACAGAAATGTAAACTGAAAGCACTGTACTGAAACTAACCATCCTGGGATATGTTTTCATATTCCCACATATCGACATTTAAAAACTAATTGTTCAAGAAATGTTCAAATGTCTTACAGATTGTGCCAGAGTTTGTCATTTATATGCAGGTTTAAAGCTGGTCTCCCAAAGGTCTAGTGAAACATTGATTGTACACAGCTGCGACTGATATGACAAGGCAAAAAATGTCAGTATGATATCAACTTGGAGGCTATCCGTGATACTGAGGTCATCATCACACACTGGTGTGCCAAAAAATCGGAAAATTGAACTTCATTGCAATGATGGAAATGTCAAATACCTTAATGCAAAAAAATAAAAGGTAACCATAAACATCACTTTTAAATAAAACGATAAGTCCAAAAATCAGTGCAGAATATATTGTTCATTTTAGTAATGACGTTGTTACCATGCGACTTTCATTTAAAAAATGTTTTTCTTTTTCTGCAAGTGTGGTAAAATATATGACTGTCAGTGAACTGGCTTCCAACGTGCATGAAATGCATGCCAGATCAGTCTAAGACAGTAGAAGGCCAAAGCCAACCACTCTGGAGACAAGAGGAGGACAAGAGACCAGCTCCATAACAGGCATCACAATAAAAGACTCACAGAACAGTCAGAAGTGCTGGACTGGGTACCAAAAGCAGCCCTTGCATAAATGTTGAAACCAGCCCTGCTCCCTTCCTCCTCTCTCTCTTATCTCTTTGTTTTCCCCTGAACCCCACCAGGGCCTGCTCTAATGTCCTGAGAATGTTCCAGGAAGTTGCAGAGGCGCCAGCAGCACACCAATGGCCCTAAAAAACGGCTTCCAAAGGCTCCAATCCACCATGGAAATTAATGCCCGGTGGAAAAAATGGGCAGCCCGGGCCAGATAGTCAGAAGTTGAAAACACTGAACCTGTATATGGAACAGCTTCAGTGCTCTGTTCTTTGGACACTTGTGGTCTCTAAAAGTACAAGGGTTTACAGGGTACCACATAAAAGAGGAAATGTCAATAGGAGCCCAGTTTGCATTGTGAAGCCTAACCTTCACTCTTCTTGAAAACGGGTGCAGCCACTTCTTAGCAGTGACATTCCCCAGCAGGGGGCGGTGCAGGTATGAGCGGTGGGGCTGGGGGGGGGGGGGGGTATTAAAGTCACATATTTGACAACGGACAGATTCTGAGATATGTGTGTTATTTAAAAAATAAGAGAAATGGACCTTGTAAATATATATATAATCTATTACCATACATACATTTAAAAGGCCTATGACAAAAATAAAACTCATCAATCATCCAATACTAGACATATAGGGTTTTAGTTCGAGAAAAAGAGTTTTCTTATGTTTAGTGCGAAACTTTTCTCTGTACCATCACGAAAAATCTGAATGAGTTCATTTTAAAGGTTTACAAGCAAAACTCTACAAAGAAGCATGTTTGGTGCACTAAAACAGAGAAAACATGGACACATATGATCGAACTGGAAATATCTTTTACTAAGCAAAATTAAGGGTCAATCTGAGACACAGACAAGAGTGACCCAATAGTTTGTCCTCACTGAGCGGCCAAGGCATTTCATTTCTCTTTCTTCTTGTGATTCAGAGAGAACTGAGAGAGAATATGTACACCACACAAAAATACTTAATATTCCAGTATTAATAAAAACAGATGGTAGCTAAGGTAAGGCTTTACCAATGTAAACATTGCCAACACTAAGCTGATTGATACATTAATTTCAATCAGATATGTATTAAATGTCCATGGTCCAGAAGGTATATCCACGTTTGTGTGTCCATTAAAATAAGCTTCTATGTGACTATGTCACAGGTAATGTTTGCAGCACATTGATATTAAATAATTGTTCTGATGTCCCGGAAAGGATGCTTTCAAACGGTCCTGATATTAGATGCCTCTCAGAAGATTTGAGATTAACATAGCATCAAATTCCGGGTGGATATGATCGACTCAGTACTGGTTGTTTGCACAGGTTTCGGGGGACAGGAGTCTGCAAACGATCATTTTCTGCACCTACTGGAATTACTATAGTAGGAAATACAGTCGGCAGAGGTAGGTTGTCTGACTAGGAAATTCTACACAAATAATGATCCTCAACACAGATCAACTTGGCACCTTATTTGCTCCTACTGAAATCAGACTTTGTTGCAAACAGGTTTTCTCCCCTAGACCTTGTATGACTAGCTCACAAACCTCATGTAGTGTGGTTGATGCTTTAGTTTTTTACCAGACTTTAATATCATTACAACATTGACTAGATGTGCTCTCTAGCCATCTAATTATTAGAAGGAACTTTTAACAAACCTCACTTTATTCAGAGCAAAGGTTTTTACGTTTAATCTCAGGCAAGAATAAAATTCTGATAATTAAACCAATTAAAAAATGAGATAGCCTCCTTTTACTGTCTACTCGTTGTTTGGGTTAATCAGTTTATCAACTGGAAATGGCATAAAACAGTTTAAAAGCTAGATCCTTATACAACGGAGTAGATTTATTATGATTCTCTCAAAAAACTGTGGTTTTAAAAACACATAAAAATAAAATTAATTCCACATTGCTCAGAATGTTATTCATTTACTCTCACTATTACTTTAAAGTTGGTCAACAGTAGTCTGTGAAAATGTATCCTGTCTGTGAAGGTGTTCACTTGATGAAACATTAAGGATTAAAAACAGATCCTTGCCTTGTTTTTCCCCATAAGGGCTGTCATGCCATAAAAGGAAACTGGATCTCCTAGGAGGATAAGATCATAGATCACTGTGTTACCGCCCGCCCGTGAAAAGCTTGACTGCAGACGTGGTTCAGTAGCCAGACTTTTATGATATATTCAGGCCTCCTAAATGAAGTAGGATTCATTGAATCTCAAATTGAGCAAAGTGGTGGTAAACCAGATCTTCAAAAGTTATTGAAAAGAATCTATGAACACAGTAAATTTCAAGGATGATTATGATTATTATAAAGACAAAGCAACAACAAAGAGGAGGTTGATTATTTACATTTAAGAAAATGCAAACAAATTGTTGGAATTATTCAAATTGAGTAATTAAGAAAACAGCCAATTTCGATCCGGTTCTCGACAGCTTTCGACACCAGTAGGGACTTGGAATTTCATTCCTAGAAAGGGCCCATTATGCAGTACTTCTCTGCAGGATTCAATTCATGCACTGATTGCGAATTCAACCTTGACGGATTTTAAGAGCAGATGTATTCACACAATACTATAATATCACAGAGTATTGAAGATTTAAGATGTTTCGAGTATATTTTACTATGCAGTTCTCTATGTACCTGTACACATTTCAATATATTCTTAATTTGTTTCATGTGACTGAAAGGCATGTGGTTGTATGACATGCATGTATAGCCTTAGGTGAAGATGAGCATGATAATTCAGATATAAACTTTGAAAATCTTGAATTCTTCTTCTTGCATAGAATGGAGACAATGTCATTAAATGCATCCCACTTCGTGAGTCTCGGAACACAATTTATCAGCATGCCTTCATTAGAAGTCCTGTGGCCTGGTGGACTCCAGTGCTTGCTAGTGGCAAATGCTTTCAGCGATTTAAATGAATGATGTTACAAAAAGAGATGGTGTTTGATAGGCTTAATGTTTACTTACGGGAAAATGTCATAACTATCATGCGATTTCATATTTTCTTTCAAATAAAAAAACATTCTAGTAAATTTTACACATTGGCATTTTGTTTTCAGGAGTAAGATAACATGCTAAAAATTAACTTACCTTTGGGTCGTGAATTCCAGAAAGCTCTTCGTATATTTTTTCTCCTACCATGACAGCAGCCAAGTTTGCAGTGTAGGTTGACAAACAAAATAAACAGAAGATGGCCCAGAGATTCATGAGAAATCTCCCAGTCCAGCATTTTGGGGTCTTGATGGCTGCTGTTCTACCAAACAAAATGGAGTAACAGACGTTGAGTGCGGAGGAGAAGGAGAAAACTTTGGTCCTGTTTCGACCTTTTGGTGTCATCCCAAAAGGGCTCTTCCATTCATACAAGGTAAGAAAAATAGCAGTGATGTGAAGTGAAACAAATATGCCCAGCCACATGGTCCAGTGAAGAGGCCACATGAATGCTCCAATAGGGGCAGCAGTATCTTTCGTCCTTACTAAGATGCCAAGGCTGGTTGAAAAAAATGGACTTGTGAAATCGATCACCTGGCTTCGGGCAGTGTTGATGCTGAATGACGTCACTGCCAAGTGAGCGTTTCCACTCAGCAGATCACCCACCAATCCTGTCCAGTGGCCATTCTTCCACGCCCCATACTTCCCATCCCCGACAATGTACATGTCAAAATCAAAATTCATATCCTCTGACAGTTTCTCTAACAAATCGATGCAGTAGCCATAGCAGCACTTCTTGAACTTGATGGGCACAGAGTTGTTGCCACTTTGGAGGCTTTCGAACAGGCTATCAAGTACCTCGGAGTCATTGGTCAATGGATCCAGGCAGAGCTGGCCTGCTGGACATTGCCCGTCATCATCGACATTCCGCGTGAAGACGAACGGGGGTTCTATCAGAGTCACAACGCGCAGGTGTAACCTTGGTGGTTGCTGGAAGTGGTTTTTGTGCCTCTGAGCCTGATCTGGCCAGAGCCCATAATCGATGATAATTTTTTCCTCATGCCAACTTCCTAGCCGCGTCCACATGGGATTTCCAATCGGATCGTGCTGCAGGTTCCAAATGAAGTAATGGTCTTCTGACTTAATAATGGAAGACTCTGTCACCTTGATGTGTCCACTAAGGCCACTAAATGTCGTATTTGCTAGGAATCTGCAAACAAATAAATACGAGAATTAAAGGGGCGTAGTGGAAGTTGAATGCACAGTAGTAGCATAAATCATGACAAAACTGCACTTTTCCCAGTCTCATCTTAAGGCAAGCAATCTTTATGGGAGAGCCGCACTGGCCTCTATTTTTGTGCAGTGTCTACAGAAAGCAATCTTAAACTGTTAACAAAATGAACCTAATTATGTAAAAGCCTTATAAATAGAACAGTATTGATTTTAGGAGTAATTGGCAGCGAATAGCTGTTAATGCCTTCCCCAGATGACAAGCATTGACAGAAGTACAATATATTAGCGAAGGAAGCGCCATGGAAAAATACTACTGCAGGGTAGGGATCTGTGCCCAATCTCAGGACTTGGCACTCACTGAAGAGAAATCACTGTGGACAGGAAAGTATCAACTAATTAGGAGTCTAAAAGGTTGCAGACACACAAGGGAAGGCTGAAAAAACATTAGCTAGAAGATATGCCTCAAAAGAAGTGAGGGCAGGCAGAATGGTGCAAAAGAGGTGACTTTCTTGTGTTTGTCTGTATTGTGGCCAAAGAAGCTATTGTGGCATTTAAAGTCACATGCCAATCAAACGATCAACAGCCCAACAATGGCAATGCAAATGAATGCCGCTCAGTCCTCTCAGCATTATTCTGCAGATGTTCATAAATATTCTGGAGATGTGCTGTACATCTGTAGACAGGTTCCACTTCTGTGTTTATGTTGACCTCACACAAGCACTGCAGGGATTGCATGCAGTGTGAGGATGGTTGGAGTTCTAATAAGAAGTAATCAGGCTGTAGTTCAATTTATACTCAGTGGGATAAATTTACCAGAAACTCATGCTGCGCATCACAATGCAGCAAGTCACCTTGCTGCGCTGTGCGACAGGGAAAAGGCCAGAATGCGCCATATTTGACATAATACAGTGCATTCCTGACTTTTCACAGCACTGGCGCACAATGTGCTGCCTAGCGACAATGCAGACACCCTTGTACCATAGTGCAAGGGTGCCTGAGTTGTAAGCAGGATTGTTTTTGTGCAGGAAGGGGCACCTTCCTGCACAAAAATGATTCCCTGAGGCATTTTCCTCTATGTGTGCTGCACAGTGCAGCATACATAGAAAGAGGAAGTAACGAGGAGAAATAAAGATATTTCTCCTTGGTACGCCTCTCCTGGGAAGGCATAGCATTCTGACGCATTCCCAGGTCTATCAGTATTGGTAAATCTGGGAATGTTTTAGAATCCTTGGGCAGATGCGTGGGAACACCCATGCTCCACTCATGGAAAGCCTCCCTGGGGCAAAGTAACGTAATGCAGCAATTTGTTCTGAGTTTCGTTACCCTGAATTTATCAAGCCACTCAGGGCCATGCAAGGTGGCTTTGCGTGGCTTGATAAATCAAACTTAAGGGTTGTCGCTTTTGCACCCTGCTGCGTGGTGCAAGAGCAACACAACCCTATGATAAATATGCTGCAAAGTGTGAAACATTTTCCAGCCTACTGTCTTATTATTAACTGTTGGTCAGGTCGAAATTTTAGCAGTGGTGGGAATGTGTTATTTTTGTGGCAAATGTGGCATGTATTTCCACAAACACATAAGCTGGATGGGGATTTGTTTCTCAAAAATATCAACAGGTAAAATCCTCATTTTTAATTTATATGCTGCTATCAATGGTAATTTCATTTATTAATACAATGGGTCCGCTTTTTTTTAAACAAGCTAATCCAAAGACCAGCTGTTTAATTTTAATGATTTTGCTAAAGACACTGAATATTTTGACTCAGCTGCATCTGGACCAACAGATTGTTCGCCTTATCTAGATTTCATTTCTATCAGCTGCATGCAATACAAAATATATTCATTTTCTGATTAGTTTGTTTTGTACTGCGAACGGATAATTTTTAATTAGGTTTTAACTGCCAGTCTGTTTTTTCTACCACTTCAAATTTTTGCTTAGATTGTATAAAGAGCAGTATTCTGTCCAGAATATTTCAGAAGATAAGATTCACATATTCAATTCTATTACTGAACCTCTAACAAACTCTGTCGTCTGCTCAACGATTTTATGGCAGAGTATCGAGTTTTTACTTTCATGATACCATGTGATGGTAGACTATATATTTATTTTTCTTATTTATTTATAAAGTTTTAATTAGCGTGAACATGACCCTTGCGGGTAACAGAGTGCTTTCCAATGATGAAGGCGACATGTATAAAAATACCAAAACATCATAAGGGGAGAACATGGTAAGAGAGAGTCTCGAGAGAGAAAAGAACAGGTCCCAGGTAGACAACAACCAGTAAAGCAGAATACGCGTATAATCTGTGAGAAATAGGCATGGGTTCAAGCTAAGGGGTAAATCCTGCCCCGGAGTATAGATCCTGCATTCTAGGGCATACATTGGTCAAACACTAACCTTTTTACTTCCTTCTTGAATAAAGTAGTTGAGGGGTTCACTCTAATTTCAAGGGGAAGTGTGTTCCAGATTCTTGGGGCCATGTCTGAAAAGGCCCGGTTATATGTTTTCTCTTTGTAAAATTTTGGTGGTTTCAACAGTAGGGAACTAGTGCCTCTAGATGCTCTGACGCCACCAGACAGCTCTAGTTTTTGTGCAAAGTATCTCAGAGTGTTGAAATGTAGGGCTTTGTGGGTCATGCAGGCAATTTTCGAATGAATCCTTGCCTCATATGGAAGCCAGTTAAGAGATTTCAAGTCAGGGTGATGTGATTGTTTCTTTTTGATCCTGTAACAAGCCTAGCAGCAGAGTTAATGGAGGCCCTTAGTGGCACCAGCTTAGCTCTCGGTAGGCCGCCTAAGGTTGCATTCCCATAGTCCAACCTGGGAATCACTAGAGCTTGAACAGCTGACTTGAGGTCATCCAGGGGTAGGAAAAGGTTTTATTTTTCTTAAGATGTTCATGGGGAGGCGATGTCGCCTTACGACTAGAGCGCTCGACCTCGAAGCTGTGGAACCGGGTTTGAGTCTCAGCAACAATGCTCAACATCCTGTGATTCTGGGCAAATCACTTAATCTCCCCTTGCCTAACAAAAATGAATGTGTCCATCTGTAACAAAACTGGTGCTCATGTAAAGCGCTCTGATACCTGATATCTTCGGGTCTAGTGTGCGCTGTATAAAAACTCTGGAAAAAAATAATTTTTTAGAAATAAAAGTGGAAGTTCGCTCCTTTGGTGGTATAGCTGATGTGCTCCTGCATGTTCAGATTCTTGTCCAGCGTTATTTCCATAGATCTTGTTGATTCAATAAAGGGTGGTACGCAATTCAGCACTGTTAGATGTTTTGTTAACTCTGCGATGTCCGGGGCATGTTTGGGTGAGGCAATTAGGAGGAATTCTGTTTTGAGAGCATTCAGTTTGAGTTGGTTACCAGTCACCCAGTTTTGTTTTTGTAGAGTTGAGTTTAGAGATTGAATATCTTCGGGGAAGAGACTTTTAAATATAGTTGTGTGTCATCTGCGTACAGGTGATAGTGGATGTTCGATAAATTCAACAATTCAGTTAGAGGTTGCATGAATAAGTTAAAGAGAGTGGGTGAGAGCAAAGACCCCTGAAACACCTCTAAATTGACCTGTGTGGGGTTGGATAGGGACATGTTGACCTTGATTCTTTGAGTTCTATTCTGGAGAAAAGAGACAAACCAGTTAAGAACATTACCCGCAAGTCTCATCCTACATTCCAGTAGTTCTAGGAGGCTGTCATATTTGACAGTGTAAAGGCTGACGAGAGGTCAAGGAGGATTAAGAAGGCAGGATTCATTCTGATCCAACATTTTTAGTGCATCATCAATTATGTGTGTGAGCACCTTCCTAGTTGATATTTAGGTTGTCAGTGTTTTTAGTATGGTGTTATGGTAGTATGATATAAAAGAGTGGATATTCTGGTACCACATCTGTTCAACCTGTCTTTAGCTAGAGCAAAGACCTGGATATGGAACCCACAGTTTCAATAGTGAAGCAATGTTTGTGCAATTCATAATGTAAGTAGTTGTACTATTCTAAGAATGACCATAGGTAGTTTCACATTTGAAGGTCGGCATTAGAAATATAGATCTCTTTGCAAGCGCGATTGGTGTTAATGAGCACTGGGGGAGTTGACATACCATTCATGGAGGAGGAGGGAGGAGAAGACACACCAAGCAGTTCAATGCTAAGGGCGAATCAGGCTGCTTGTAGTGAAACAGCTGAGACTGTGTTTATTTAGAGGGATGGAGGATGGAGTGGGTGCCACTGCTCATGTGCTGTTCGAGGATTTCCGCATCCTCAGCGTCCAAGTCAGTGCTGTAATGCCAGGAGGGGTGGGCATGGCCTGTTTCAGTAGTGGTGCATAAGTATGCCCTGGGGCGCTATTGCTGTGACCCAGGGTATAGTTAGCAAATCTCCATACAAATAAATTAAATGGGGAAGGGCTCCTATTCTATCAGTGTGGGAGTGGGTGATGCTGAGGGGGGGGCAGGTTGGGAGAGGAGCCAGGCAGCTCGTTCTGGCGCTTGAAAACTGGCCTCAAGGAATGGAGAACATGTGCAGCGGTATGTTTAAGAGAAGCTGCTTTTCTTACTTGTGTGATTACTTCTCTTTCAGTCTGTCAGATGCAAAGATTTGTTTTCCCATGGCGGATGTTTGGGCTGAAATGCAGGACTGCTGGAACAGCAGATGTTTTGCAGCGCATCAGTCCCCCTCCCTCTGTCTACCTCAGACAGTGCCAGGAGGCTAGGGAGGGGTCACTATTTGCGCGACCGCCAGCCAAGGCCTCCCTTCAACACTTCATTTAAAAAGCTTTTTATAGTTCCACAGAGGCTTGGTGAGTGGAACTTTCCTTGCCATATGCTGACTTTGATAACATGTTTGCTTAGTTATTACAAGTGTTCTTTACTCTTTGGGGAAAATGGCAGTCAATGATAAGATTCTTTGAGGCTGCACCATTTCATTTACTAAATCATTTCCTAAATGGAAACACAGAATATAACAAACTGTAGTGTTTGTTGTAGAACAACTATAAATTACGAGAAAACTGTTGTTAATTCACTTGGCTATTAATGTTTTTCTGTTTGCCGTTAAAATTAGGCTGACATTGATTCAAGGACAGGCACTGTATGCAATGGCAGAGGTGGGTGGTTAGCCTGCTCCAATAATACAGCAGGATTTCATTCCATCTATCTGTGTGAATGCAAGCATATGCCAGCATTTCAACTCCCTTTAACCCCTTCGCTGCTAGGCCTTTTCCCCTCCTGTGCTAAGCCTTTTTTGGCTATTTGGGGTAGTTCGCGCTTAGGCCCCTGTAACTTTTTGACCACATAAGGTATCCATGCCAAATTTGCGTCCTTTTTTTTCAACATCATGGGAATTCTAAAGGTACCCAGGGTTTGTGGATTCCCCTGGAGGGGACCCAGAAATTAGCCAAAATACAGCTAAATTTTGTTTTTTTTGGGAAAAATGCGAAAAAAGGGCTACAGATGAAAGCATCTGATTTTTTCCCTGCAAATGGCATCAAAAAGGGGTTGTGGTGCTGAAATCACCATCTTCCCAGCTTTCAGGGACAAGCAGACGTTTGTCAGAAAACCAAAATTTTGTACACAGTTTTGGCATTTTTCTGGGACATAGCCTATTTTTGCTATTTTTTGTGCTTTCAATCTCCTTCCAGTTAATGGTAGAAATGGGTAAGAAAGCAATAATGGATCCTGGAAAGCCATACATTTATGAAAAGTAGATAAAATTCTGAATTCAGCAAGGGGTCATTTGTGTAGATCCTTCAAGTTTTCTTTATAGAAACAAACAGTTAAATATAGGAAAAATTGAAAATTAGTTGAAAAAAACAGCCATTTGTGTCAACGTTTTCACCTGTAACTTCTTCTAATTATGACAGCTATTTGAAAGCAATATGCCATTACATCCGCTGGACCTTTCTGGTTGTGGTGATATATTGGACTTGTAGGTTCACCAAGAACCCGACGAACCCAGAGCCAATAACTGAGCAGCATCTTGCAATGGTTTTTTATTATGTCCCGGGTATATAGCAATTATTCTGGGAAAATTTATACATGGAAAAATCGGTATGAAAGACACCTATGTATTTCTGAAATGGAAACAAAATATAGAGTTTAGAAACAGTAGATATTTGCACATTTCCGAAATTGGGAGTACCCATACTAGCATGAGAATTATAGGTCATTTTTCAAAATGACTTCTTTTTTACACATTGTCTTTCATTTGGAAGGCAGAAATGCATCGAAAGTCAATAGATAATAACAGTTGCTCTACAATTTTGTGTTACCCTAAGTCTCCCGATAGAAATGGTACCTCACTTGTGTGGGTAGGCCTAGTGCCCGCGACAGGAAACGGCCCAAAACGCAAAGTGGACACACCACATTTTCACAGTGAAAAATGACCCTTTTTTTGCAAAGTGCCTAGCTGTAGTTTTTGAACCCTAGCTCTGCCGGCACCTAGGGAAACCTAGCAAACCTATACATTTTTGAAAACTAGACACACAGGGGAATCCAGGATGGGGTGACTTGACTGGCTCTCACCTGGTTCTGTTACCCAGAATCCCTTGCAAACCTAAACAATTGTCAAAAAAAACACATTTTCCTCACTTTTCTGTGGTGGAAAGTTCTGGAATCTGCGTGGATCCACAAAATTCCACCCACCCCGTGTTCCCCAAAGTCTTTCAAGAAAAACGGTACCCCACTTGTGTGGGTAGGCCTAGTGCCCGTGACAGGAAACGGCCCAAAACGCAACGTGGACACACCACATTTTCACAGTGAAAAATGACCCTTTTTTTGCAAAGTGCCTAGCTATAGTTTTGAACCCTAGCTCTGCCGGCACCTAGGGAAACCTAGCAAACCTATACATTTTTGAAAACTAGACACACAGGGGAATCCAGGATGGGGTGACTTGACTGGCTCTCACCAGGTTCTGGTACCCAGAATCCCTTGCAAACCTAAAAAATTGTCAAAAAAACACATTTTCCTCACTTTTCTGTGGTGGAAAGTTCTGGAATCTGCGTGGATCCACAAAATTCTACCCACCCCGCGTTCCCCAAAGTGTTCCAAAAAAAATGGTACCTCACTTGTGTGGGTAGGCCTAGTGCCCGCGACAGGAAACAGCGCAAAACGCAACGTGGACACACCACATTTTCACAGTGAAAAATGACCCTTTTTTTGCAAAGTGCCTAGCTGTAGTTTTTAAACCCTAGCTCTGCCGGCACCTAGGGAAACCTAGCAAACCTATAAATTTTTGAAAACTAGACACCCAGGGGAATCCAGGATGGGGTGACTTGACTGGCTCTCATCAGGTTCTGGTACCCAGAATCCCTTGCAAACCTAAATAATTGTCAAAAAAACCACATTTTCCTCACTTTTCTGTGGTGGAAAGTTCTGGAATCTGCGTGGATCCACAAAATTCCACACACCCCGCGTTCCCCAAAGTCTTCCGAGAAAAATGGTACCTCACTTGTGTGGGTAGGCCTAGTGCCCGCGACAGGAAACAGCACAAAATGCAACGTGGACACACCACATTTTCACAGTGAAAAATGACCCTTTTTTGCAAAGTGCCTAGCTGTAGTTTTTTAACCCTAGCTCTGCCGGCACCTAGGGAAACCTAGCAAACCTATACATTTTTGAAAACTAGACACCCAGGGAATCCCGGATGGGGTGACTTGACTTGCTCTCACCAGGTTCTGGTACCCAGAATCCCTTGCAAACCTAAAAAATGATCCCAAAAAACACATTTTCCTCACTTTTCTGTGGTGGAAAGTTCTGGAATCTGCGTGGATCCACAAAATTCCACCCACCCCACGTTCCCAAAAGTCTTCCGAGAAAAATGGTATCTCACTTGTGTGGGTAGGCCTAGTGCCCGCGACAGGAAACAGCGCAAAACGCAACGTGGACACACCACATTTTCACAGTGGAAAATGACCCTTTTTTTGCAAAGTGCCAAGCTGTAGTTTTTGAACCCTAGCTCTGCCGGCACCTAGGGAAACCTAGCAAACCTATACATTTTTGAAAACTAGACACCCAGGGGAATCCAGGATGGGGTGACTTGACTGGCTCTCACAAGGTTCTGGTACCCAGAATCCCTTGCAAACCTAAAAAAGTGTGAAAACAAACACATTTTCCTCACTTTTCTGCGGTGCAAAGTTCTGTAATCTGCGTGGATCCACAAAATCCCACCCACCCCGCGTTCCCCAAAGTCTTCCGAGAAAAATGGTACCTCATTTGTGTGGGTAGGCCTAGTGCCCGCGACAGGAAACAGCGCAAAACGCAACGTGGACACACCACATTTTCACAGTGAAAAATGACCCTTTTTTTGCAAAGTGCCTAGCTGTAGTTTTTGAACCCTAGCTCTGCCGGCACCTAGGGAAACCTAGCAAACCTATACATTTTTGAAAACTAGACACCCAGGGGAATCCAGGATGGGGTGACTGGACTGGCACTCACCAGGTTCTGGTACCCAGAATCCCTTGCAAACCTAAAAATTGTCAAAAAACCCACATTTTCCTCACTTTTCTGAGGTAGAAAGTTCTGGAATCCGCGTGGATTCACAAAATTCCACCCACCCCGCATTCCCCAAAGTCTTCCGAGAAAAATGGTACCTCACTTGTGTGGGTAGGCCTAGTGCCCACAACAGGAAACAGCGCAAAACGCAACGTGGACACACCACATTTTCACAGTGAAAAATGACCCTTTTTTTGCAAAGTGCCTAGCTGTAGTTTTTGAACCCTAGCTCTGCCGGCACCTAGGGAAACCTGGCAAACCTATACATTTTTGAAAACTAGACACCCAGGGGAATCCAGGATGGGGTGACTTGACTGGCTCTCACCAGGTTCTGTTACCCAGAATCCCTTGCAAACCTAAAGAATTGTCACAAAAACCATATTTTCCTCACTTTTCTGTGGTGGAAAGTTCTGGAATCTGCGTGGATCCACAAAATTCCACCCACCCCGGGTTCCCCAAAGTCTTCCGAGAAAAATGGTACCTCACTTGTGTGGGTAGGCCTCGTGCCCACGAGTAGGAAACAGCGCAAAACGCAACGTGGACACACCACATTTTCACAGTGAAAAATGACCCTTTTTTGCAAAGTGCCTAACTGTAGTTTTTGAACCCTAGCTCTGCCAGCACCTAGGGAAACCTACCAAACCCACACATTTCTGAAATGTAGACACCCGGGATTCCAGTGAGGTATGTCTTGCGTGGATCCCCCAACGTTTTCTTACCCAGAATCCTGCAAACCTGAAATTTTGCTGAAAAACCACTTTTTTCACACATTTGTGTGTGGGAAAGTTGTGGCATCACCGGGCTGACACAAATTTCCTACCACCCAGCGTTCGCCCAGGTCTCCTGATAAAAATGGTGCCTCACTCAGGTGGGAGGCCCAAGTACCCGCGACAGGCAAGGGCCCAAAACGTATTGAGGCGACATCAAAGTTGCCTATCACAAAACGACCTGGTTTTGCAGGGGGTCCCATGACTTTTGGCCCGGGGCTCGCGGCCACCTAGGTAAACCTACCAAACCCACACATTTCTGAAAACTAGACACCGGGGATTCCAGGGAGGTATGGCTTGCATGGATCCCCAACGTTTTCTTACCCAGAATCCCTGCAAACCTGACATTTTGCTGAAAAAATCACTTTTTTCACACATTTGTGTGTGGGAAAGTTATGGCATCACCGGGCTGACACAAATTTCCTACCACCGAGCGTTACCCCAGGTCTCCCGATAAAAATGGTGCCTCACTTGGGTGGGAGGCCCAAGTACCCGCGACAGGCAAGGGCCCAAAACATTTTGTGATAGGCAATTTTGATGTCGCCTCAATACGTTTTGGGCCCTTGCCTGTCGCGGGTTCTTGGGCCTCCCACCCGAGTGAGGCACCATTTTTATCGGGAGACTTGGGCAAACGCTGGGTGGTAGGAAATTTGTGTCAGCCCGGTGATGCCACAACTTTCCACACACAAATGTGTGAAAAAGTGATTTTTCAGCACAATTTCAGGTTTGCAGGGATTCTGGGTAAGAAAACGTTGGGGATCCACGCAAGCCATACCTCCCTGGAATCCCCGGTGTCTACTTTTCAGAAATGTGTGGGTTTGGTAGGTTTCCTAGGTGGCCGCCGAGCCCAGGCCAAAAGTCAGGGACCCCTTGCAAAACCAGGTTGTTTTGTGATAGGCAATTTTGATGTTGCCTCAATACGTTTTGGGCCATTGCCTGTCGCGGGTACTTGGGCCTCCCACCCGAGTGAGGCACCATTTTTATTGGGAGACCTGGGCGAACGCTGGGTGGTAGGAAATTTGTGTCAGCCCGGTGATGCCACAACTTTCCACACACAAATGTGTTAAAAAAATGATTTTTTCAGCAAAATTTCAGGTTTGCAGGTGATTCTGGGTAAGAAAACTTTGGGGGATCCACACAAGCCATACCTCCCTGGATTCCCCCGGGTGTCTAGTTTTCAGAAATGTGTGGGTTTGGTAGGTTTCTCTAGGTGGCCGCCGAGCCCCGGGCCAAAAAGTCATGGGACCCCCCCTTGCAAAACCAGGTCATTTTGTGATAGGCAATTTTGATGTCGCCTCAATTCGTTTTGGGCCCTTGCCTGTCGCGGGTACTTGGGCCTCCCACCCGAGTGAGGCACCATTTTTATCGGGAGACCAGGGGGAACGCTGGCTGGTAGGAAATTTGTGTTAGCCCGGTGATGCCACAACTTTCCCACACACAAATGTGTGAAAAAAGTGATTTTTTCAGCAAAATTTCAGGTTTGCAGGGGATTCTGGGTAAGAAAACGTTGGGGGATCCACGCAAGCCATACCTCCCTGGAATCCCCTGGGTGTCTACTTTTCAGAAATGTGTGGATTTGGTAGGTTTCCCTAGGTGGCCGCCGAGCACAGGCCAAAAACCCAGGTGACCCCCCTTGCAAAACCAGGTCGTTTTGTGATAGGCAATTTTGATGTCGCCTCAATACGTTTTTGGCCTATGCCTGTCGCGGGTACTTGTGCCTCCCACACGAGTGAGGCACCATTTTTATCGAGAGACCTGGGGGAACGCTGGGTGGTAGGAAATTTGTGTCAGCCCAGTGATGCCACAACTTTCCCACACAAAAATGTGTGGAAAAAGTGATTTTTTTTCAGCTAAATTTGAGGTTTGCAGGGGATTCTGGGTAAGAAAACGTTGGGGTATCCATGCAAGCCATACCTCGCTGGAATCCCCCGGGTGTCTAGTTTTCAGAAATGTGTGGGTTTGGTAGGTTTCCCTAGATGGCCGCCGACCCCGGGGCCAAAAACCCAGGTAACCCCCGTGCAAAACCAGGTTGGTTTGTGATAGGTAATTTTGATGTCGCCTCACTAGGTTTTGGGCCCTTGCCTGTCGCGGGTACTTGACCCACCCACACAAGTGAAGTACCATTTTTCTCGGAAGACTTTGGTGAATGCGGGGTGAGTGGAATTTTGTGGATCCACACAGATTCCAGAACTTTCCACCACAGAAATGTGAGGAACATGTGTTTTTTTATACACATTTTGAGGTTTGCAAGGGATTCTGGGTAACAGAACCTGGTGAGAGCCAGTCAAGTCACCCCATCCTGGATTCCCCTGGGTGTCTAGTTTTCAAAAATGTACAGGTTTGCTAGGTTTCCCTATGTGCCGGCTGCGCTAGGGCCCAAAATCCACAGGTAGGCATATTGCTAAAAACAAATCCGTGCCTAGTCAGCTTTCTGCCGCCCTGGGGGGGGATATCGGGGGGTGGGGTTGCCCCGATATGCCCCCAAGGGGGGTAGAAAAACTGTGGCTATTTTTTTGGGGGGTAGGGGCATTGGTATGCCCATTCTGGGCAGCCCCCACCCCCACACATAAAAAGCCAGCGTAATCGTTGGCGTCTAGTGGGCTTTTTGCCCCCCCGGGGGGGCAGATTGGGGGCTACTGCCCCCATCTTCCCCCCAGGGGGGGGCAGAAAGGCTGTAATTTTTGCGGGGAGGGGGTGGGGGCATGGGCATGCCCATTTTGGGCAGCCCCCACCCTAATTAAAATTTGCCCAAAAAAATACCTGGCATCTAGTGGGCTTTTTGCCCCCTCGGGGGGGGCAGATTGGGCGCTACTGCCCCATCTGCCCCCCAGGGGGGGCAGGAAGGCTGTAATTTTTGCGGGGAGGGTGTGGGGGCATGGGCATGCCCGTTTTGGGCAGCCCCCACCCTAATTCAAATTTGCCCCAAAAAAATCCCTGGCGACTAGTGGGCTTTTTGCCCCCCCCCCGGTGGGGCAGATTGGGGGCTAATGCCCCCATCTGCCCCCACCCTAATTAAAATTTGCCCATAAAATCCCTGGCGTCTACTGGGCTTTTTGCCCCCCCGGGGGGGCAGATTTGGGGCTAATGCCCCCAGCTGCCCCCCAGGGGGGGCAGAAAGGCTGTCATTTTTGTGGGGGGTGGGTGGGGGCATGGGCATGCCCATATTGGGCAGCCCCCACCACAAATTATAATTTAAAAAAAAAAACTGGCGTATAGTGGGCTTTTTGCCCCCCCAGGGGGGCAGAAAGGCTGTAAATTTTGCAGGGTGGTGGCATGGACATGCCCTTTATGGGCAGCCCCCACCCTAATAAATTATGCCGCCCAAAAAAATATCCCTGGGGTCTAGTGGGCTTTTTGCCCCCCCCGGGGGGGCAGATTGGGGGCTACTGCCCCCCAGGGAGGTCAAAAAGACTAAATCACACCCAAAAAAATTGGGGGGGCAAACGCCCTTGCCCAAGGGGCCGCTCCCCCCTCCCTGGTGTCTAGTGGGTGGATCCCTGCTTGGGGATCGCCCTCCTGGGGCGATCCCCAAGCAGGGATCCACTGGGGAGGGGTACCATTGGAAAGGGGAGAGTCTCCCCTTTCCAATGATACCTCTCCCGTCTTTCTACGTGCCCGGGGGGCTGAGATAGCCTCCTGAGCACATAGAAAGTGAAACTGAAATGAGCCTAAAGGCTCATTTCAGTTTCGGTTTCTGTGTAAAGAGGACAGCGCGACGTGCGTGCTGATCCTCATGACACAGAAACCAGGGAGGGGCCTCGGGAGCTGGGAAAGCTCTTCCCCAGCTCCCAAGGTCACAGGGGTGAAATAGAAATCCCTCTGCTGTCTGCAGCAGAGGGATTTCGTGCCCCTGGCCTCATGACGGAATGGTTCCGTCATGAGCACAGGGGCACCGATGCTCATGACGGAACCAGTCATGAGGATCGAAGGGGTTAAAACGCACTTCATCCTTTCCATGCAGCATCCAGTGCAGGATTTCTTATTTGTCCTTGGGCACAAGTCATTGTAATGTAAGGAGGGACGGGAAATGACAATTTAGCAGTGTTGCATGATTGGTGACCACTGTGGCCGAGGGCAAAAACAACAGAGTATCAGCTTGTAAAGGGAAAAAGCCAGGGCTAGGCACTGGTGTTAATGAGGGTTTGAGAGGAGCGCAATTTAAGAATGAATGAATGAATGAATATAAAATTTGTAAAGCGCGAACTAAGCCCAAGGGCGTCAAGGCGCTATAAGCGGACCTAAGGATGCAGACAGAAAGACATGCTCATACCGAGGTCTGAGAGAAAAGCCAGGTCTTTATGGCCCTGCGGAAAAGAGAATGGGACACCTGACTTGAGAGCTGTTCCGGGAGGGAGTTCCACAGTCTAGCAGCCGCAGTGGAGAAAGCTCGCCCTCCCCATGTAACCTTCTTAAATCTCTGTACTATAAGCAGATTCTTATCTGTAGACCGGAGCCGCCTGTTGGGAACATAACGATGGATAATGGACTTAATCGCTTCAGGGCCTGACCCGTAATAGGCATTGTGAGTCATGCACAGGGTCTTGAAAAGGATCCTACGGTCCACAGGGAGCCAATGCAGCAACCTAATAGCATCTGTGACTGAATCATATTTAGGTAAATTCATCACCAGCCTGAGGGCCCAGTAGAGACCAGTGGAATGAAATATTAAGTAATGAAGTATAGGAGAAAGCTGTAAAATGCACCATTTGAGCCCTTTTTTCAAATTCTGTAGTAAAATGTCTTGATACTTAAACTTTAGAACCGTTTTTTCCCTAGATTTTAACAAGAAAAACAAGACCTTCCTTCAGTTCCTACTTGGTTGCTCGCTCAATCATTGCCCCACCAGTTTTAGAATCCACCAGCCGCCCTTGTCTTTTTGTTTTTCCCAGAGACGGGGTTGGTATTGGGCCCATGTGAGAAATTGGGTTGTTAGTTGTGGGGAGTGTGAGCCCTTCTCATGCAACAGCCACAGTCCTGTTCAGGATGAACCACAATAGTCACTAAATTAACCTGTGGTTAAACCTCTGGTATCTTAGCACAAAAGCTGTCAGGTTTAAATTGGAGGCAAGAATTACTTATCAGTGTATTCTAAGAGTGCTCAATCTGGGTTCAGATGGCCAGGATCAGTTCCAGGTTTCAGGATATCCACATCAGATACATATAATTTAGTTTAAATGGAACTAATTTAGTTATTCAGTGGTTATCCTGAAAATGTGACATCCATCCGGCACTACTGATTGACCATAGACTTTGATCTATCCCTGATACCACATTCAAACAAAGTCACAAGGGGCAGCTTCTAGACTGTGACACATCTTCCCATACCTTGGATACCAACAGAAACTACAAGCTATTCTCACACTTGTGATGTCCAAGGTCAAATATGGCAGTAGCCCTTTACCTTGATGTGCTGTGTTTCACCATACACAAAAAAGAACAAATCAAAAGCACTTAAGCAAGACTATTCCTTTGCCATCACCCCATAGAGCACCAGTCTTGCAAACACTCCACTAGCTACATACAGCTAGCTGATCAATGTTTGAAACACTTTGCAAAGTCCACAGTTCCTCCCAAGGAGAAGCAGCAATATGCCTACAAATTTAATATCAACAGTTCAGTTTAAGCAAAATAGAACACTGCGCTGCCTGCAAGTACCATGCATCGTCACGCCACCTCACAAGAAGAAATCCATAGGGGGATGTGCTTTTTGATACAAACTGTCAAGCTCTGAAACTGATTGACATCCGAATTCAAAGCAGCCAGGAGCATGTGAAGTTCAGAAGAGAAGTGAAAACATGGTTGTTCATGAGATAATTACATCAACCGCTCATCCTGAGTTAGAATACAGAAAAATAAACCCTCTTATCTGTATAAATACATTCCAGAGGTATGGAGCAATCCCAACCAGCACGCCATGCCAGGAAGACAGACAGCCTACTCAGACTGGAGACATATGCACGACATCGCTTCAGAATGATTTCAGCACACAAATGGGATATGAAAATTACACCATCTGAACCATAGGAAATGCCTTAGAACTCAATATTAGAAGTATCAACTGCTATTCAGCACCTGAAGACCCACATCATTCCTAATGAGATTGCAGACTCTAGCCACAGTCCCCAGACGCATCACAGACATAGTAAACATTATTATTCCTGCCCTATGTCCTACCATTAACCACAAGATGGACGACAGTTATTCTATATATCCCTGATATAATCTATGTCACCATATGATATCATATATCAATTCAGTACCTGACCCGTCAGACATATAACATGACTGGTGGAACCTTGCTAGTAACTAACCACTCAATACTAATGAGACAGGCCTGCGAAGACTGACGAGATCTGCCACATAGTGCTTCTGGTCACCGGAGGACTCTAACACAGTCCACCCTACAGGTCCCAAATAGTCACATAACCTGAGCACCAACATTTTACAATGATAAAAAGGATGATTATTGCACAGTGCGTCTGCAATCTAGTTACCTGATGTCACATAATGGCAATCACATAAAGGAGGACTGCCACACAGCCTATCTGGGCAGATCTCTGGTTTCCTCTCACTCTGTGCACCTGTTACCGCCATGGGTCCGTAGGATCTAAGAGCGGATGACCTCCTGCCACAGTCCACATACAAAATCGAACTGAGAACATAAAAGAAAACTACCAACACAATAGAGGGAGCCACAGAGCTATTCAGAGCTGCCAGCATACCACAAACTATGAAAATACATGTCTGTCTCTCTCAATTCTTCATCCATCACACTGCAGAGCTCGGCGTTCCATAACACGATAACTGCTCTTCCGTGTTCATCACACACTACATGGAAACACTTCCCACAAGAGCTCAAAGCAATTACAACACCCTTCTAGCTACACATCTACACAGTGTAGGATGCTGCCCTGGTGGATAAGTGCTTCAGAATCTCACATAGAGGTAGCAAGCGCTACACAGACGACACAATACAGTGCCGGACTGGGAACCCAAAGCAGCCCTGGCAATTTCGACTGACCAGCCCCCCCTGCTTCTTAAGTTACTGGGGGCCGATATAGCAGCACCGCTGCAAAACCGTCCCCCAGTAACAAAAACGTCCCCAACCGCTGCAAAACCTGCCCCGACACTTCCAGCCTCCCGGGGAAACGTCCGATGCCCACTACGGCCAGTCCGGCCCTGATACAATATAACACAATACTACACTGGACGTCCCTGGACAATTAGATCCAGTCGAGCAAACCTATCATCATGGTGAAAACAGACCATCCTGAGGGAAGTCCAAATGAAATCCAAAAACCAGTATCTAATCTCTCCTTCCAAAGGCATTTGTGAATGAAAGCCTTTATAATAGCACACACACCAACTAAATGGAAAGGTCTGTGCCACGAAGCATCTGCAGGCAATATGACACGCCTTCTTTCTGCATCACAGTACGAGTTGTGCAATGTGTGAATGCGTTCCGTCAATTGTGGAGGGCTTTTTTCTCCGCCATAATATGATGTGCGCATAGCATGCACCTGTTATGAAAAGCGGGACTGACATGGCGTGGCACACATTTATTTCTGTAAAAAAATAGTTTGCCTTTTTCACTATATTATGAAGTGTGAAAAGTTTTCTTTTGCTAATTAGCTCTGGCAGATTTTGTCCATGTATTACTTCACAGAAAGGACTTTTTAGCTGAACTACAAGTTTTTCAACATTCATTGACAAATCAGGGTCCTACAGACAGTTTGCAATTTCTTTCACGAAATATAACTACTTTTACAAACTGGAGAATTTTTTTAAAAAAAAGACCACCCGGACTTTTTTTTTATTGCTGTCCTTGTACAGCTGTAAAGACGTTTTACTCTTCGGCCCTCAGAAGTTGGGTGGCATCGGTTGGGGTATGTAGCATATGTGGTAAATACCATTACCTGAGGGTGTGGTATTTACCGGACGTGCTAAACTCCTCTTATTCCGAGAGTGCGATAGAAGAAAAAAAGCAAGGTATAACATGCAGAATCAGTTTTTAACTCAACAAATTCTACGTTTTGCCTTTTTACATGTGTCTGTCCCGCAAATTAATTTTGGCATGTTGATATGCAAGAATCTGTAAAAGGAACACTGAGAGAGTGTGATAATTATCACCCAGCAGGAAATTCCTATCCCTGTGCAAACTTTTGTTTGCACAGGGATCGAAATGTAGCCTTTAGCTTGTAATCAGGGCCTAAATTAGGCATCCAAATATCACATTGTTTGGCAAATGACAACTTTCTGTAAAGTGCTCATTAATAAAGTGGTAGCTTGGCTAGTAAACGCTCCTTTCGTACAGCAGGAGGTTCTCAAAATATGTCAGCGTTAATTAGCATCAGCAAACCGTTCACACCTCAAAATATGGTTAATTACGCAACCTATTTGTATACAGAAAAAAGGATTAGCACCACCTGGCGCGTCCCATGTAACCAGCCCTCCCCCTTTACACAACATGAATGTGAGATCTAAAAAATGAGTCTTGGATGGGTGTATTACTCATAGGTGCCCCGGAAGAATTAGAATTCACCAAAGAATATGTTGTATTAAAAAATTGAAAATATAGTAGGTGATTTAAGATTGGGCAGCTGTATTCAGAGAGATTCCAAATCATTGGTGTTAGCACGATCTTCCAGGGATCTCCAACTTTTTCTGCAATAAGAGATACTTATGTGGAGTGTAAATCAGGCCGAGCTACTAATATTATTAATGTTGTACGGATAACATTACGTTAATGGCACCCCATGCAAGACTCCCGCAATAGCCTCTAATTTAGTAGGATGAGCTGCACATAGGAGAGCTACGTATAGGTAGCTGGGGAGCTACAAGTTGCTCACGAGCTACTCGGAGTTGGCCATGGCCGGACTGGGAACATAAACCAGCCCTGGCACATCCTCTCGACCGCCCTGGAGTGTGTGTGTGTGTGAGAGGGGGGTTTGGTGGGGGTGCTACTGAGAAGCTCTGCTGCCGCTTTTGTTACAGGGGTCCGATTTTGCAGCACTGCTGCAAAACTGGCCCCCAGTAACAAAGCCGGCCACCACAGGTCAAAAACCGGCCCCCACCCTTCTGGCCCACCAGGAAAATGCCCTGTGCCCGCTACAGCCAGTCCGGCCTTGGAGATGGCTGATCTAGGGTAAGACATTTTGCCTTGCTCCAATCCTTGCTGGAATTTCCAAAACAGGAGTTTTTGACTGAACTGTGATCCTGAATTTGCAGTTATTACCGAACTAAGGGGCCGATTATGATGGCGGGCGGACTTTGTCCGCCCGCCATCGCCCCGGTAAATGGGACCGCCCGCTATGTGTGCGGCGGTCCCGCACATGTGATTAGGATGCCACCGCCACGGTGGCGGTGGCATCCCCCATTTCCAGCATTGTGGCGGGCGGTGCTCACACCACCGCCCGCCACAGTGCTGGAAATGCATGTTGTGCATCTGCATGCACAACGTGACAGGCACCGCGCGGTGCCTGCCACCTTGTGCATGCAGATGCAGGGGGTACCATAGGTACCCCCCATTTGCACCCCCCACCCCCCAAAATACCTGGGGGCCCGCTACGGGCCCCCAATGTCAGGGACCGCGAGCCTTTCCATGGCGGCGACGCCGCCATGGAAAGGCTCATCACCGCCGGCATCATAATGTGGATGGCGGTGACTTGCAGACACCGCCACCATATTAATCCCTTTTCCGCCCGGTCGACTGATCGGCCGGGCGGAAAACATGCGGACGGTCTTTCCGTCCGCCGGTGTCCCCTCCGCCATGGTAATATGGCGGGGGGAATTTGGTGGCGGACGGACGTAAATGGCGGGCGGATCGCCACCGCCATGCGGGCGGTGGCGATCCGCCCACATCATAATCGGCCCCCAAGAGTTTTTCGTGCACGTTTTTCAAGAGATAAAGGGGCATATGTGCAAGCCCCTATCGCCACCAGAACGTCACTTTTATCGACGTTGTGGTGGCGATAGGGGCTGTGCCTTATGTACAAGGCAGCGTTAAGCCACTTAACGTGACTTAACGCTGCCTTGTACATAAGGCCCCCTTTCATGCTATGGTTAGCGTGAAAGGAGTGAGCAGTGGGTGTTGGGGTGGGCGTTCCACCGCAACACCCATTCATTTTGACACTGCCCCCTATGTACAAGGGTGGCATACATAGGAGGCATTGCCAAAATTAAGACCAGGGAAAACCTGGTCTTAAGTTGGCGAAACGAGGAGAAATGCATTATTTCTCCTCGTTTTTGCTTTTTCCATGTGTGCTACATAGAAAAAGCAAAATGCAATGTTTTGTTTATGTACAGGAAGTTGTCCCTTCCTGTACATAAACAAACCTTTAAAAAATGTCATTGTCACTTTCATGTGTGCTGCATGAAGCAGCACACATGAAAGTGACAGAATGGCATTTTAGGATTGTTTATGTGCAGGAAGGGACACCTTCCTGCACATAAACAATCCTCCCCTGCACGCAGACATACTTGCACTATGGTGCAAGGGTGCCTGCGTTGGCGCTAAGTTGCTAAACTTAGAACCATCGCAGGGAGAAACGCAAGGCTGCACCAAATTCTCGTAAATATGGTACAACCTTGCATTTCTGAAGTGGCGGAGAGAGGCGTTAAGATAGGAAGGCTAACGCCTCTCTCCACCACTTCATTGTACATATGGCCCAAAGCATGGTGTAATTTGCGCAGGGGAAAAACACATCCTGAGATGAGGTGCATAGCTTATACTGAAGCTGAGATGTCGTGTCTGTGGTGTTGGTATTTACTTGATGGGGTATTACTGTGGAAAGAAGAGCTTAATTGCAATGAGTCTGATTGTAATTTTTTAAAAAAAGATATAGAACAAGTTGAAAAGTTTCCAAAGGCAGCCTGAAGATCAAAATATCTACCTTTTAACTTGTCAAAGATAAAGTGTGGGATGTGGTAATTCTAGCACCCAATAAAATCTGACACTCCTGTATTTAGAATTTGAGTGTGATAATTATCCCCTATTCTGAGTTGTACTCTGAAAAATATGGCACAACATGAGGATTTTGGTGCTGACTTACTGCACGAAAATCCATATTGCCTGTATTTACTGGGGACTTATACCCCAATAAAATATCGACAGACCTCTGTAAAATATTGACAGATTTTGACTTGCAGAGGTTTATCCCTGAAATGTGGAGTTTATTGCACTTGATAATAACCGGGTGTGATAAAATGTGCGCAATTCAGAATTCTGATACATGCACTAACATGAGGTACTGCACCCAGTGCTTAATTTGAGCCGGTGGATTCCGGTGCTGGGCACCGGCACTTAATTGTCAACACCAGTGCTTGACAGTCTGCCACAAGGTGGCGCTGTCTGGTTTATTTAGCGATTACCACAACAACAGTTAATTAATAATTCAATATACATTAACAATGACAATTACATGCCGCCCAAGCCATTCTTACAGCTTTGGGGGCCTGAAATAGTCTGAACTGTCACACTTGTAAGAGTCTGATGGTTAGTAGTTGTGTTGTTACTATCATTAGCAGCATAGAAGGGCAATGTGTGGTGCAAGCTTCAGTGTCCTCCTGACGAGAACACTGGCACTTATTTTTTTACAAACTACGCACTGAATATTGGAATTTAATCTAATGTAAAAGTATCATTAATTTTCTTAAGCAGTCATTTTACAATCAAATATTTTAGGCAGGCATTATGTGGACTAAAACAGGTTGTCCTGCCATTAAATTTTCATAGTGTTATGATGCCCATCATAATATGCCTTATTGTCATGAGAAAACCGCTCAATAAAAATATCAGAATAATTTTTTTTTTTAGGCATTATGTAAAATTCTATGGATCATTGTTCCAAGCTAAAAAACAGAACAAAGCTACATCAAATGTCTCCAGGAATACACTTTTAATTGTATGCACAATTAAAGTAAAGTAATTGGCAGAGAGAGGTCAGAGAGAAGGACAGCTTGAGAAGAGAAGCAGAGAATTATTTCTATGTTGTCACTTTTGCAATAAATGGGCCTTCCAACTGAAGAAACAGCTTATTAAAGAACACTTTTCCTGTATTAGAGATGTTTAATAGACACCATACCAGAAAGCAATAAAAAAACGTTCTGACCTCAGAGTAAGAATAAAGCAGAAAAATATCTGCTACACATCGAGCTGCGGGGAACTGATGGCCTTTTGTATAATAGTATAATAAAAGGGAAGCGATTCTTTGATTGTTTCTTTAATTTTAATAAGAGTTAATGTCGTACTCTCGCTTTTTCCTGTAATAATTAATTTAATGTGATAAGTTTCGGGAACAAAACTATGATTTAAATATTCAATATCCTCTTCACACATTATACATTGCATTAGTTCTTATATTCTCAATGCCACTTCACTCTAAGGTGACAACCTCATTCAAGATCGTTACAGACACTCTCCAGCATTGACTTTCCAACTTACAAATCATTGGTTTCAGGTGTCTTAGGGCCTGATTACGACTTTGGCATTTTGGGAGCGGGCTGCCACGCCAGTGGCCCGCTCCCATACCGCCAAAGTGTACCGCCAGATTACGAGTTTCCTCGTTGTCTAGCAGACGAGCGGCTCAATGGTCCCATTGCGGTGCCTATTGAAAAAGGCACCGCAATGGGAGCGCCTTAGGCAGTTCCTGCACGGCATGGACTTTTCAGTCCATGCCATGCAGGAAAGGGGGTGCATGCAGACAAGGGGGCACAACATGTGTCCCCCTTCATGCATCCCAGTGCACAGGGGCAACATGGGGCCCTGTAGATCCCCCTTTGTTTCCCCACCACCAGCCTTTTCAAGGCAGGCTCACCGCCATGAAAAGGTTGGGTGTGGGTAAATTCATAATATGCTTGAACTGTGCTGCAGCAGCACCGCCAAGCATATTGCTTCCCCAGGCCGCCGTGAGACAGCCATGGTTCGCGATCCCTGCCTCTTGCGGAAGGTCCCCTGTAGGTCCGACCACCGTACTCGTAATACGGCGGTTGAACCGCTGGTGCAGCAGTCTCCGACCGCCACCGCACCTTCACCGCGAGTTTGGGGGTCCTATGAACTGCCAAACTCGTAATCGGACCCTAAGTCTAAATAGTTCAATTGAAGCAAAACAAGTATGCAATATCCAAATTGCGTTAGGTTATAGCGCAAATGCCCAGAACTGGAAAATGTCTCCAAAAGCCCTGGAGGGAGGGGATTACTCTACTTCAATCCTGGGGCACATAAACTTTGAATGATTAAACTTCAAGAAAAAAATTTCATATCAGTTTATTTGACTTAATTTCTTGTTTCATTTTACATTGATTTAAAGCACGTTATTCATAGCGGACGCCCGGACCAGCATGTATGTATGTATGTATGTATGTATGAATGTATGTAAATGTATGTAAATGTATTTATAGAGTGTCAACCTAGCTAGAGGGTAATGAAGTGCTAAGCAAGAGACATAAGCCATGAAGTAGGATTTAGTATTGTTCATAGTGATGCAGGAAATTCTTAGTGGGCATTTTTATAATGCCCATATAACTCTTCTGTGGTTGTAATTATTTCATTGTATTGAGCCATGATGCCAGTAAATGAGACAACATGTTGGTTTCCACTGCCACTTGATCAACTGGACAGGTACAGCCTCTGTATTTTAGATCCACCACACTTTGATAAACTTATGGAGGCTTATAGTGCGTTGACTTGACTGCTACATGCCTTTAGGGCCACACAACACTACTGTAGTTTGAGAATCTAAGAGCTTGTTGTGAAAAATGGATTTTTTTAAGCTCAGTGGCACAAAACAAATACCTGCCTATCTAGTAATGCTACAAAAAATGTTAAATTGATTGATTTGCTTGTGGTATTCAGCATGTTGACATTGTGCTTCCCTTAAGGTAAAGGTCGTTAAGGTCTTCTCTGTATTTTTTGTGATACTTTGTATTGAATTAATTTCATGCTGTTCTGCCTGTAGAGTGTTATAGGATGAAGTCATGTTGTTTTAACGTCCTTTCCTGGTGACACTGTCGATTCTTGTTGTGGGCGCTGATCCTTGCTAACGCCTATTTGGACGCCTGTTTTGGTTGCCGTATTCCGCTTTATCACCCTTTGGAGGACTACATCACCCAGGGTGCAACGCGAGCCTACCCAGGTGTTTCGGGTCCTGCTGACGAGGGGAGGCACCGGACCATCTTCGCGCATAAAGCGCAGCCTCTACCCCCGCAGCGTGGGTCCCGCTGTTGTTTTAACGTCCTTTCCTGGTGACACTGTCGATCCTTGTTGTGGGCGCTGATCCTTGCTAACGCCTATTTGGACGCCTGTTTTGGTCGCCGTATCCCGCTTTATCACCCTTTGGAGGACTACATCACCCAGGGTGCAACGCGAGCCTACCCAGGTGTTTCGGGTCCTGCTGACGAGGGGAGGCACCGGACCATCTTCGCGCATAAAGCGCAGCCTCTACCCCCGCAGCGTGGGTCCCGCTGTTGTTTTAACGTCCTTTCCTGGTGACACTGTCGATCCTTGTTGTGGGCGCTGATCCTTGCTAACGCCTATTTGGACGCCTGTTTTGGTCACCGTATCCCGCTTTATCACCCTTTGGAGGACTACATCACCCAGGGTGCAACGCGAGCCTACCCAGGTGTTTCGGGTCCTGCTGACGAGGGGGAGGCACCGGACCATCTTCGCGCATAAAGCGCAGCCTCTACACCCGCAGCGCGGGACGTGCGCGGGACGTGCCGGGCGAAGCTCGGGCCAAGGGCGGGCCCGTCTGAGCCCGTCAGAGACAGATTGAGGCTGGGCTGGGCCACCCCTCTGAGAAGCTCAGATTGTGCACTTTGCTATTGTGAAAATTCCTAATTCAAAAGAATATCTAAGGTATTGTGCAAGAGCTTAAAGCATAGAGAATACCTGGGTTGTTTGATTCAATTAGTCGTCTAAAAGAAAATGGAAAAACGCAAGGGGGTTGCTGGCACCTTAGATGCCTTTTTAGTAAGAGCGGAGTCACTCTTAACCCACGAAATTCATTTGACTGAGAGACGTCTTTCCTTAGACCCTGCTATTTTACAGAGACACTTAACAACTGGCATTTCTTCACCTGTACTGGGGGACATTGATCAGGAGATTCCACCGAATATTGCTACAAGTGTCCCATTGAACTCTATTCCTTTTTTATCTTCCTCTGAAGAAATTTCAAGTTCTTCAGTGGATCCTAATAGAGTTACTAGGGCCAGGGCCGCAAAAAATGTGACCAAAGATAAGATTGAGCCACGGTTAAGGTTAAACAAAAGAAAACGGGACACAGAGATAAGTAAATCTAAGGGCAAGGGCAGCATTGGTACCTTTTCTTCACTGAAAAATATTTCAGTTGGTACACAAACAGAGTTGACCTTATTGCCATCAGCGCAGAGTGTAGCTAACACTAAGGGAGTTATGACTGAGTTCTCTACAGGAGTGAATGATTTTGGGTTAGGAGCAGCCTTAACTTGTGTTAGCGACTTGGTTGAGAAATGTTTTTATAAAATCAGCCTCCTAGAGTCTGCAATTAATACCCTAAGTAGTAACATTGTGGGTGTGTTACCAACCAGAGTAGAAAGGGAGGACTTAAGGTTAGTGATGGACAGTTGTTTATCAGCTGACCAAGACGAGAATATTGTTAAAACAAACGAGAATAATTCTATTTCAAATAATAAGGGAAAAAATAGGTTGGTTCCACCGTCTGTGGGTCCGAATGTGATAGTCTCTCAGGGTGCACAGAAGGGACATGTAACAACTATAGGTAAAATGGATGATGCGAGTTCTCTTGTTGGGTGCCAGAGAGTTAGTGAATCTAATGCTTCCTTAGCCCCTAATACTGAAACATTGCGTCTCCCCCCGGAATCATGTCCTTATGTTTTGATTTTGACAGGGGTCCCACCTCTGAGGGTTGGGCAGAAAGAAAACTGGATTGACTTATGGAATAAAACTTTTGATTGGCTGACTAAACACAAGAACCTCCACCCATCTGATGCTTATGAGATAATAATGGTTCGTAGAGTAGGGTGGATAGGGCAATCTACTAAGAGTATAAGAGGTGATTGCATTGTGGTCAACTTCCGCAGGCCAAAGATGGTTCATCATCCTTTACAGTATTGTGATGCAACCTTTACCCCTAAAACTGATATTAGTGCACTCTCTTTAGGATACTTTTATAAGCCGGAAGGTGGGAACAAAGTTATTGGATTTCCATCGGTTACACAATCTAATAGGTTCCAAGCACTCTCAGACTTGGATTTCCAGGACTGACAACTACTCAAAATAGGGCAGGATAAGACAAGGATAATTACTTGTAAAGATTTAAGATCTAAACCTAATGATGGTGTTGCTGTACTGATATCTATTGATGTTTTAATCACCCCTATGGAGACGGGAACTATAGATAATGATAATGTGGCCTCCGAGGCGCATACTGGTACTCGTGAAGGGAACCAGATAGTTAACTTAAATAGCATCCAGAATGTAAACGCACGTAGGAGCTTTGGAGGACCTTTAAATGATATAGTAGATGTAAACATAGTGAACATCGTGAAAGATCCATTAGTTTACCAGGGAGAGGAACTTACATTAAATGGTAATTTTGTTAATAATAATCTTGGTAATAATAGTGAGGAAGCATTAAGTTTGGAAAATGGACGCAAGAAGATAAATGGTGACCAAATTAGTGAAGAACGTAAAACAGAGATAAAGTTGACTTCTTGGAATATTGCAGGGATTAAGAAAAACCAAAGGGATGCAATATGGCAGGATTACATAGGTCAGAGTGAAATAGTCCTCCTCCAAGAAACCTGGGCAATAGAAACCCCCATAAGATAGGGTTTAAAACTTTTAGTACTGCTGCAATTCCCTCAGTGAGAGGAAGGCCCTCGGGAGGCCTTGCCATTTGGTTAAAAATCACTTTGGGTGCTGACTTTACGCAAATTGATTCCCCTTGCCAAGATATATTGGGAATAAAGTTTTTAGCACCAGACAAAAGGGAAGTCTACATTTTTAATATATATAGTAGACCAAGCGTAGCAAGTAGAGATGTTCATGTCATTGAGCAGCTGGATCAAATGCTAACTATAATAAATAAGAGTGCTCTGATAATCATTGGGGGTGATTTTAATCGTAAATTTGAACCAGTGGCTGGATTTGAAAATATTTTTGAAGATGAGGACTTGGCCAATAACATTCCAGCACTGAATAGTAGCCCAGTAGTTTCGTGTACATGTGCTGTAGGGCAGTTACTGAGGCTGGTTTCAGCCCATGGTTTACGCGCCTGTAATGGGCGATTATCTTCTGACAGCCCAAATTTACCAACATTTATCCGGGGTAATTCTAAAAGCTATATAGATTATATATTGGTTTCTATCCCTCTATGGCCTATGATGCAAGATCTAGTTGTTGAAGATAGAATAGAGAGTGATCATCGTCCTTTATGTTTGACGCTCTCAGCTTCCCTATTTCAGCCAAGTTATTTAAGGAGATGTGACCCTCGTCACAGTTTAATTGAGCCTCTACTATCGAATAATCGCAGAGCACTCAGATGGCCCTTGGTTCTGGGGAATGACAAGATCATTAAAAAAATTATGAAACTTACATAGAAATAGTCTCTCCATATATAAATTTGCCATTAATAGAGATACCAATCATGGAAATGCATGATAGGTTGGTAGAAGGACTTGAACCAATATTAAGTAAGGCCCCAAAACAATTAAAAAAGGGAATATCTAATTCAGCCTTGCTAGAGAACCCATGGTATAACAAAGAATGCCGCAATGCAAAAAAGGATCTGATTCAGGCAACAAAGGATAAGGATATAGTAACCCTAAGGGAAAAAAGGATTCACTATAAGGGGGTATTAATCAAGGCAAAGAAAAGTTGGGAGGATAATATTTGGTCTGAGCTGATAAAAGCATGTAAATCAAATGACCAAGCTACCTTTTGGCGTTTATTATCTAAGGGTAACAAAAAGGGAAATGTAACAAGGACCTTTTCCTTGATGCAAATACCTGGGTAACTCATTTTTCACAATTATACTCAACCACTAAAAATGATATTAATTTTAATTTTGAAGAACTTGCTATTCACCCAAGTGAGACCCCTCTACATTTTAGTTTAGCGGAAACAATAGTAGCAATAAATGCAATAAAACAAGGGAAGGCCCCTGGGCCAGATAAGATACCAGGTGACCTATGGAGGCATGAGAAGGAGGTTTGGGCTCTCTATGTTAATCTTTTGTGTAACACAGTTGCATCGGGTGCACCGATTCCTGAAACGTGGAGGGGTGCAGAGATCGCAACTATTTTTAAAAAGGGTAACCGCCACGACCCGTCGCATTATCGGCCGATTAGCCTAATTGATGTTTTACAAAAGATATATGCACGTCAAATTTTAAATAAACTGAGCGATTGGATTGGGGAGTATAATATTTTATCCAAGTACCAAGCAGGCTTTAGAGCCAAAACTAGCACAATTGACCAGGTTTTTAGATTTCTCTGTATAATTTGGAAGTATATTACAGTTAAGAAAGCCCATCTGTATATAGCCTTTGTAGACCTTAAGGCAGCCTTTGACCTCATACCCAGAAATCTCCTGTGGAAATCATTAAGAGATCAGGGTGTCCCAGGGGAAATCCTCGTGCAGATTATTAGGTTACACGAGGATAACTTTGCAAGGGTTAGATGGGGGCCAAATGGCGAACTTACTGATCGTATACAAGTAAATAGGGGGTAAGGCAAGGTTGTGTGCTGGCCCCTACCTTATTTTCGTTGTACGTTAATGATATCCCTGAATATCTCTTGGGCTGCGAGCATGACTCTCCCAAGTTGGGGGTGCCAGTACCGGCACTTTTATTTGCCGACGATACAATTTTAATATCACAAACCCCCAAAGGTCTGCAAAACTTACTTAATACTTTCGAAACCTACTGTGAAATAAAGGGCTTGGAAATCAACTCTACTAAAACAAAATACATGGCAGTTAATCCGCACAAATTTTTAAAAAAAACTTAACTGTAAAAAATGAGAGGATAGAATATGTGCTAAATTTTAATTATTTAGGTATTACTCTAGATTCTAAAATGAACTGGAGACCACAGTTGGATAAAAGCAAAACAATATTAATTCAAAATTCAGTCCCAATAGTAAGGCAGCATGAGAGCAGCTTATTTAAAGCTGTCTCTCCTGCGTTGGAGTTATATAAATATAGGGTACAACCTGCTTGCCTATATGGGGCTGAATTGTGGGGACATGTGACAAAGAATAGTTTTATGGTGTACGAGAATACATTTTTTAGGAAATTGTTATGTTTGCCAACACGTACACCTCTAACGCCAGTAGTAATAGATTTAAACATTCGCCGCACTGACCAGCATGCGGCTTTGCGGCCACTATTATTTTGGGTACGTTTGTGGTCCACAGATGAACTTGTTCATTATAGAGAAGGTTTGGAGGAAATTTTTAGAATTAAAAATATTACAAGGTTACCATGGTTGAATCATATTCAGGATTGGTTTTACAAACTAGGACTAAAACAGTTTTGGGAGGAACCTCAGGGTTTGTCTTTGGGATCAAAAAAGCTGTTGAAACAGACTTTTTGGGCATTTACTCAAGATACTTTGTCACATTGTCCAAAACTAGGTACTTTATCCACAAGGTTTCTCACAATAAAACCAAACGGTAAATTCGAGTCCTTTCTAGATGAAATTCAACCACAACTTGCCAAATCTCTTTACCTTAAATTTCGCTACGGCATTTTGCAGATTAATGCAAATACTATGAAATGGGTACGTAGCGTAGGTGGTGCAAACAATGGTTGTTGTGATATCTGCCACACAGGTGCAAAAGAGAATGAACTACATGTGCTATTCTTCTGTCCAGCCTACACTTATGCTAGGAGGAAGTGGATCAAACCCATCTGTCAACTTTTGGGTATTAGATCATGTAATGAGGCAGGAAGATTATTGCGAACAGACACAACACAAGCAATTGTATTTAGTGTAAGCAGATACCTTTTTAGTGTCGACCTAACAAGAAAGAGAATGGGACTGAAATTTTAGGCATTTTTAATAAACATGTGTGTGTTAATCGATTTATAACCAGATGTTTGATTTTAGTTGGTCACCGTGGAGCCTTGTATTTGGGTTTTAAAGCATTGTCATAACTGCTTTTTAAATTGTTTTTAAATTGTTTCTTAAATTGCGTACTATCGGGCGGGTTAGCCTTTGATGTATTGTTGTATGATGTTCTTATGTAATCTTTTATGGTTTTTTTAAAATCGAAATAAAGATTGAAATGAAATGAAATGAAACTTAGGACACTTCGTTCTTGTCCAGAACTTTCTTTTCACAAAGCAATGTATGCTGATATATAAGAATATAAGTGAATCTAGACTACAACTACCAAATGCATTAGAATGGACACTCTAAGATCAAGGTCTCATTGTGTAGAATAACCATCTTCCTGTATGGACTGTATATTTACACTATTATCAGTAATGGCCAGGTTCACACTGTGACATAGAGTGTGGTCAAATAGCAGTTTTCCAGCTTGCATTGTCATTTTCACTTGGCAGCCCACTGTGCTGACTAGAGGAAATATCTTTGCCATGAGAGGGTGGGGCCATGCAATCTTACTGCCAAGAAAGGTGCACTGAAGGCCTCTCCAGCAGGTGGGTGGAGACCTTGGAATCAGTCTTCAAACAATCCATCCATATTTAGAACAGCAATGACTGGTCTTGTTCGCTAACGCGCATCCATTTCTTCTGCAAGCTTCTCAATGCTGAATGAGCACTGAAAGCTGCCAGAGAAAAAAGGCAAGGCTGTGCTTGCTTGGGTCATATCCCAAGCAGATCTGGCCTGACTGCCACCCACTCACTGCCAGTTTTGAGGGAAGACTCCTACGAGTGAAATGTTCCTGTTGGCAACAGCATTATCCAATCAACACAGTCATTCGCCTAACGGAGCAGTTGCTCTGGCCCACATTCCGCCGGTCCGAATCTGCCACTACCTATGGAATTAGGCACCCTGGCTGGTGCAGTTCTCATTATTCATGTGGGTTTATCTGGGATTCCATCATTGTATTATCTACCATTTTAGAATAAGTTATTTTTGTAGGTCCTCCGAATGATTCTTCTTCCCTCATGAATTCATATCCTCTCTTCATACACATGTATAGTGAACATGTGAAGGACATCTGCAGGGAGCATGTTCTACTGTGCAATGTCATGTTGTGTTATCTGGGACCAGTAAAATGTTCTACTACTGCCTACATCATCTTTTCACTATGACCTGGGGTCAGTGGTTGAGAATGCCCTCTGTGAGAAGGGTTGAGCGCGGTGCATGGGGTACATCTTGGCATACTACCGACAGCAAGGTGATAGGCGCTCAGGCTTGACGAAGAGGACACCAGCAGCGATCCTCCCTCTGCACAGTTACCTCATGAAATCACTATCAAACGGCTTGTAATATCCTCTCGCATCCTTATAGGGACTGTGAGGCCTGTTCAGCCAATGTCAACACAGGATGGAAAGCTTTAGTCAAACGATGTTTAGTTTCCCTCCGGCACCGCCCACCCTTTTCCAGGTGTATCAGTGTGATGTCGCCCACACCACCTGCTCTATCAAGTCACTGATGGTCTAAAGATTATTGTACTTGTAAAGTCATGACAGAATTACCCTTAAATAACAAGACATCTCCTGGGCAAACCTATGCCTCTAGCTTATTTTGAGAAGAGGTCTACATTGATAATCCATCACATCCAAGATCCTACCATGGATGGTAGCATCTTGACTGTTCCCCCAAGAGGCCCCTCAGCATGCTTTCACAAGATGAGGGGCAATTACTCGATTGATTTCCTGGCCTTGCACTCAAGACCAAGGAGCTAGCAGCCTCTGCAGCTGAGCGCATTATTCCCACCGGCCAGTACTTCAATATATGCGTCTTCTTATGCCATTTCCAAGTTTAGTGGAGTGGTCTGTTGGGAGTGGTGAGCAGTTGTCTGACGCTGGGCAGCAGCCTGCCCCTGTGGATAAGGTTCAGTGGTGTCCTGGTGTGGACTGCAAGAAGCCTGCCCTTATGAGAAGGGTGCAAGGGCATGAGAGACACCAGGTACTCCCTCCTCCCATTGACCAAGCCATGAAGGGAAGAAGACATCCCTAAAAGAGTCCCAAGACAAGCAGTTGTTACAGAGAGAATTGTAGAGTGACATGGAGCTCCCCCTGCACTGAGGTAAGTCGCTTCATCTTATGGGGCAGCCCTGTGTCCCATTCCTTGTTTTGTCAACTTAAAATCAATACATCAAAATGGGAACTTGGCAATATGATTCTTGTCAGTTGCATTTGTAGTATCAGCCTGCTGTACTATCAGACAAACAAAGTTTATCGTTCTTTACTGTTTGTGAAATAAATATCCTTTGAGCATATGGATGTGATAAAAAGACTTCTAGTTTACTTTTTTGCTGCTGAGAAACAGAAGTGCACTATCATGGCCGAGATCTTCTGATGAGCCTTCTATTGGAATCTATATCTGTCCCCACAGACATTGGGCCTCAGATGCCGTAATGAGTACATCTTTCATTCTGGATACCTCCACTCTGTGCGAAACACTTACACTTAAAAACAATAACTTATATCACTGGGGAGAAACCATTAAGCTCGTTCCCATAATGCAGAACTGAATGAAGCACATACTAGATAGAGAGAGATAATGTAATAGATAATATATGTAAATGTTTATTGTACTTGTGAATGAGTTTGTAAACACTAAGGACTCTTCAACTGACTTCAGAAACAAACAGCTAAAAACTAAGGGGCATATTTACTTTCCCTGGCGCATCCCTGCATATCAGCAGGGATGCGCCAGGGAAAATGCGTCACGCAAGTTTACCCTTGCGTCACGTCCGAAGCGCCGCATTTACAATGCGACGCATCGTGGCGCAAGGATAAGCAGATGCGTGACGCATCTGCCGGCGGAAGGTTGGCGCAGTGCTGAAGTTCTGTCGCAAGCGTGACGCAACTCCAGCACTGTTCCAACCTTCCCTATCCCTAACATGGTGCATCAATCCTTACGCCTGCTTGAAGCAGGCGTAAGGATTTGACGCACCAGCGTCGGAAAAGTGACTGCGTGAAATCTTGTAGATTTCACTACGTCACTTTTCCGAGGCGTACCTGCGCCGGAACGCCCCCCCCTGCGCCGGTACGCCCACATGAAACCTGACGCAGGTTTCATGTGGCGCAGGGGTTTACTACGTGACGCATCTCCCTAGATGCGTCACGTTGTAAATATAGCGCAACGCGGCGCATGGTTTGCGTCGCCGCTGCGTCACATGCGTGACGCAACGGCGCCGCAAAAGTGGCGCAAGGGGCTTGTAAATATGCCCCTAAAAGTTAAGAAACAAATACCAAGAGAGGTATAATATATTCTATTTGCAACACAGCTGAATGCAATCATAAAGAGATATACTCCGTGGCGGCCGGTACGGTACAGGGGAAGGGAGGGGGAAAAAAATAAACATTCACTTACCTGATCGCCGAGTCTCTCCTCCGTCTCTCCCACGCATGCAGCATTGTGATTGGTCTGAGCATTGTGGTCCGGCTCTCAGATGGGGAATGGGAGCCTGGGCATGTTCTCCACCCAGGCTGTAATGCAGCCTGGGTGAAAAACATGCAAAGTGAGCATGGCGGTTTGGCCGGGCCAAGACGGCCGGCCAAACCATCATGCGCACTTTAGAGTGCAGCAACCACTCCTCCTCCCGGATGTCACAGGAGCCAAGCCCCGCCTGCCCAAACCTGGCGATACTAAAAATAAAATGATAATAACTTATGTTATTATCATTTTCTTTTTTCTTTTATACTGCTCCACGAGCAGTGGGGCGATGCTCCTCTGCCTTAGCGGAGGAGTCGCTACTGGATATACTTTGTCTGGCGTTCTGCTTTCATTGAGTGAGATTTTTGAAGTCTCTTTATATGGGGCATACACTGATCATTGGTTAAGCCGGGCAAATGGAGGCCTCTGGCTTGACCAAAGCTAAGACAGAAGCCTGAAGGAGGAAAATGGAGCCTGGTACTTGCAACGGTGGATGTTTGTCTCACTCAATGAGTGTTAATACCTTCTTACATGGATAAATGCGTTATGTTTCTATTGTGTATCACTGGGAGATAATTTGCAGTGTGAGTACCATCATGTGACTGAACCTCACAGACCAACCCCAGTGACAGGAGCCAAAAGGGTGTTGGTTAGAAGGACTGCAAGAAGATGAATGAGGACAGTTAGACCTGTCAGGAGTCCCTGATATCAGTCAATGAAGTGTAGGCCAGTCCAGGATAGTGCTCGCATTCAAAGCACTACTGGCATCCCCTTAGTCTTGGAGGTTCCTGGAGTCGTGTCTGATCCAGGTAAACCGCCTTCCTGGGGTAGTGAATCACCACTGGTGAGAAAAGGGACCCTATCCTACAAAGCTTCTGGATGGGCCCACAAGCCACTTTAGAGGGCTTCACTGTGCCAGACTAGCGATTGGCCACCACTAAAATGGGTAAAAGATGAGAGAATAGTGACTTAGCTCACCGAGGAAGAGTACACGTTACCCTAGAACAAGTCCAGTGTTTTGAAGTAAGGTTTTCTCACCCAGAGATGAGATGCATTCTAGTTGTTCATAAAGCTCTGATGAGGCACATACCTCAACCATCCTCAGAATAGTGTGTGTCTCAGGAACTGCAAGAGGACAGGATAAGCGCTCACCGTTCCAACAAAGATCCGATAACAGTAGAATGATTCACAATCTCCCAGAGTCTGTGAGGCGGGATATGTTTGAATCACAGTGATAGGGTGATGTGTGGCTGTTTTGGGGTAGAAGCCTCCATAGGGTACTAAGACTACACCTTAATCTAAGCTGGCAGAAGAAATATGACAAAAAGATGCAGGGGTTTACAGCTAAATTGCCCAAACTGACATAATGTTATTAGTGACGCCACTTTGGTTAGTTCCCTGGAGAGGGTACATTATTCAAGGAGACTAGAGAGTGGAGTTTACTAAGACCTGTGTGTGGAGACCCGTTATCAGAAGGGCCCATTTTAGTGGCCAGGTCTGTCTATGGTCAAACAAGTGGCACCCACCCCTGGCACCAGGATGTTAAGGCAGTGAAATAAACCTTAGCGAGTGAAAGTACTTTAGGGAGGCATGAGTTCAGCAAAGGAGTTGAAGCCTCATTAAGCTTGTTAATGATGATGTTCACCAACAGTCGCTTTAGGTGTGGTAGCACAAGGATTGTCATATTCCATAAAGGTACCCCAATATAGGCTCAGGTAACATCGTAACCTTCCACCTATACTCTCCCCTACATTACACATATAATGGTTCTTGGGGACTGACCTTTTACTTAGAGACGACAAATGCACACAGAACGCTGGATTTTCCCTGGTAAAAGCCTCATACATTATGCATGAGGATTCTTGGAAACTCAGCAGGACTACCATCTCCTGTATAATAACTATGTATAAAGTTCAGTCCCGACATCATCCTAAGTCCGACAAGTGGCACAGCAAGGTAGAACCCCCAGGGAGACCTTTGGGTATAAAAACATCACATCTTGCTGAGACAAACAGAGGAGATCAGTACTTCCCTGCCGGCACACTGATGCGAGACGCTGAGGCTCCTGCATGCAGATACTTCAGCTCGCAGTGGTCTAACATCCCTTGCGGGGTGTCCAACTCGAGACCAAGACGGGGTCCCACAGTCTCTCACTTCAGGTAATGGGGTTGACTTTATCCTAGAGGGATTCTTGGCTTAACACCTACACACATGCTAGGTACACTTGGGTACATCTAGTTAGGATTGCATCGTAGGAGTACGCATTTTTTTGTCATGTATTTTATATACTTGCCTGTATTCATGGTTATAGCAAAATGGTAGAAATCTACCATCCCTTTACTTTCTTAGTGCTTCTAATCATTTATATCTGTTTCTGTTTAGTGGTTGTTTCAGCACACCTATTTTACAGTACAATAACGACTGTTCAATAAAAGCGTATTGAAAAACGTACATACCGTTTATTCTGTGTATCTCTCTGGGACTAAGTGAGCATGAGTGACTGAGCGAAAAGTAGTACACTGTTTCTATGGTCCTGAGGGATCAGGGTTGTCATGTTCGATAGTTGCCAAGAACTATTCTCTCCTTGATAAGAGGAGTTTCTAGTGGCACTGTGAGCTAGCTGGTACACAGGCCAACATACCCGGTGGGGGTGTCTAGAATCAGTCTGACACCAATCCTACAGTGTATGTTGTCTAAACACGCAGATCCTATTTAGATTTTATAGGAACTACATGACATGGCGCCGCCAACGTTGGTTGGGTACTTATTTAACGGTCAAATCTGAGTAGTATGGTTGTGCTATTCTCAGAGACCCCTACTCACATTTCCCCAGAGACGTCTGGAGTGGGAGGGTACAAACATCCGCCGCAGCTGAGTAGGCAAATCCTATGTATTGGCTGTTGGTTAATCGATCTTCAAGGACACATTGTTCCTATTGTGCATAACACCTTATCTCAGTTCCCTTGAAAAACTCTTCTTACTAAAAACAATGACTGAACAACAGGATAACGCTGTGCATGACCTAAATTCCTCAGCCGAAGAAGAAGATGCAGATGCAATACAAATTACAGAAAATGTTAGAAATGCCATCACCCTAAAACTAGCTTCATATGGTTTAACAGCTAGGGGTGGGCCAGTAACCTTCGTGATTGAGGCACACGAATCATATAGAACAGAGGTATTCTATTCATGAGTTAGATTCCTACAGGCAAATGCACGAACAAAAACATTTCATTACTACACAGAAGATGACATACCGAACGATAATTGTCCGTACGAGGACATTGAAGTTCCGCTCACTTACCAGGAGCATATATACTGGTTTAAAGGCACCCTCCCCATACAAGAAATAAAGTAAGACTCAGTCCACTCGGAAGAGATGGAGCAACATGCCCAGTTCTAGCGGCCTACTCACCACATCCTGACATTGAAACAATGCCAGTAGGAGACTTATGCACACTTCATAAAGAACTAATAAGACTTTACAGAAACATGACACAGTTCGTGATGAGAACACTCACACTTCAGCCAGCAACGACTATACCAACAGGTCCGATTCAAACATCAACATCTAAAATCACACCACAAACGTTACACGCAGTGATGGGTAAAATGCCCACTAAACGTGAACAAATGCCATTCTAGATAGCTCAAAAAATAACACGGCTCGAGGCAGTATTTCCGCACACTGGTCCACAAGAAAAACACAGAATGTTAACAATCTGCTTACCCATGGAGATAACCCCTAAGATAGAGGATTGTACCACTTGGGGTACAGTTTTCATTGCCATATATACCAGGACTCATGGTATCCCGTCATTAGCAGTAATACCAGATGTATTAAGACAAATACAGAACGAGTATGGAGCGGAACCTGCTCTGAACTTAGGGATGAAATTACTAGATAATTTTGCCCAGGTATCAGCTATAATATTAGCAAATATTAAAGGGGAGGCAGCAGCGGTGGCAAAACGCCAACGCCTCAGGGAGTTCACTCCTCTACAACAGGAACATGAACTATCTAAAATAATTGAAACTGCTTATGCAGAATTAGGCAGAGACAGTTTGGGAGCTAGAGTGATAAAACCTCAACTGATGGGTGGTCCCGAAAAGGATACCTTCAAGCAAGCACTTGCTTCTTCTAAGAAGAAATGGGATAATAACAAACATCAAAAGAATAAAGAGAATAGATCTCAATCTAGAGGTAGGTCTCCTCAACAGGAGCCCTCCAAAAGGAGGTATAACCTTAGGAATAGGGACAACATTAGAAAACCTGACAGGTATCAGGTCACTGATACACGTTCCTCTCGTTCCTTTCAGGGTTCATCGAAAAACTCCGAGAGGGAAGGACGGTCAGAACACAGACAAGAAGAGCGTACAAAGTCCAGAGACACGCAACGCGCTCCTGATTACACTTCGAAGAAAGAAGAAAAACCAAAATCAAAACCTCAATTTAAAAAGAAGAAAGTAGCAGGTATTAAGATCAGACATGCCCAGAATTCTGAGGACTCAACTACTGAATGGGGAATGGGCTCTGACAATGCTAGACAGTGCAGCAGAAGTAACAATAGCTTGTCAGAACCTTCTGGAATTTCTGGTGACAGCAGAGCTGAGTGAACATATCATGGTGGAAACACCTGATACTAGGGTAAGTGTCCCACAAAGGTTACATGAAATAACACTCCAAATGGAAGGGGATAAGCCCAGAAAAATTAAAGGTCACTTTTGGGAGAACTTGACCTTTGGCTGTGACATCCTTTTAGCTGAAAGAGATTGGCCGCCTGCTATTGTTATGGATTGCCCAAAGTGAGAAAGGATCATTTTTCCAGACTTTTCAGACCTCGTTCCTAACCACTTGAAACACACATATGTGCAGGAGTGGACGGTAGCCCTTGCCCCTGCACTATACCGCAACCATGTTGGGTGGGATGAAGATTCAACCCACCACATGATGCCATTAAAATCAGGGAGATCTTAGATCAACTTGAATACCAGGGTGTGATTGAAACTTGCACCGCTTCAATGAATAATCCTTTGTTTGCCGTAATGAAACCTGACAATTCATATAGTCTAGTTTTAGACTACAGACATCTGAACTCATGCACAAAAACTTTTGCAGTGCAAAACGCATGCATTGATGAATAACATTGTGCGGAAAAAAATACAAAACAACACTAGATATCTCAAATGGATTTTTCTGCCAAAATATAGCGCCTGAGAGCAGATATTTGACAGCATTCTCAACGCTGGGGTCCCAGCATCAATTTTGTCGACTCCCCCAGGGGTATAAAAATAGCCCGGGGTTGTTCTCAGCTAGGGTATCTGAGTTACTTCAGAATCTGGATGAGGAGGCATTGTCCTATGTAGATGATATTTATCTGATGGATGATGACCTAGAGCCGTGGTACTCATAGTACGGCCCGCGGGCCGCCAGCGGCCCGGCAGGCCTTCATTGGCAGCCCACGGACCTTGCCTTGCAGTTTCCACGGCCGGCAGTAAACACAGAAGATGACCGCAGGAGCATACGTAATTAATACGTTTTAAATAGGTATTCACTACGTATGCTCCTGCGGCCATCTTCTGTGACGTCAGGGCACTTTCGGAAAGCTTCCCAAAAGGCCCTTTAAAAGTCAGCTGTAAGCGCTTTCACAGCTGACTTTTAAAAGGGCTTTTTGGGAAGCTTCCTAGTTTGGACAAAGACAGATAGAGGTGCAGAGGCAGATAGAGGCGCAGAGGCAGATAGAGGCGCAGAGACAGATAGAGGCGCAGAGACAGATAGAGGCGCAGAGACAGAGGCGCAGAGACAGATTGAGGCGCAGAGACAGATCGAGGCGCAGAGACAGATCGAGGCGCAGAAACAGATAGAGACAGAGACAGACAGGGACAGAGACAGACAGGGACAAGGACAGACGGGGAGAGACAGACAGAGATAGGGACAGACAGAGATAGAGACAAGGACAGACAGAGACAGAGATAGAGACAGGGACAGAGAGAGAGAGACAGGGACAGACAGATATAGACAGGGACAGACAGACAGATAGATAGAGACAGAGACAGGGACAATCAGAGACAGGGACAGACAGACAGATAGAGACAGGGACAAACAGAGACAGACAGATAGAGACAGAGACAGGGACAGACAGAGACAGGGACAGACAGAGACAGGGACAGAGACAGGGACAGACAGAGAGATAGAGACAGGGACAGACAGAGACAGACAGACAGAGACAGGGACAGATAGACAGAGACAGGGACAGATAGACAGAGACAGGGACAGACAGGGACAGACAGACAGGGACAGACAGAGAGATAGGGACAGACAGATAGAGACAGGGATAGACAGGGACAGGCAGACAGGGACAGAGACAGATAGAGACAGGGACAGGCAGAGACAGGGACAGACAGATAGAGACAGGGACAGACAGATAGAGACAGGGACAGACAGACAGGGACAGACAGACAGAGACAGGGACAGACAGAGACAGGGACAGACAGAGACAGGGACAGGGACAGACAGATAGAGACAGGGTCAGACAGATAGAGACAGGGACAGACAGATAGAGACAGGGGCAGACATATAGAGACAAATAGAGACAGGGACAGACAGATAGAGACAGGGAAAGACAGACAGGGACAGAGATAGAGACAGGGACAGACAGGGACAGACAGAGACAGGGACAGACAGATAGAGACAGGGACAGACAGAGACAGGGACAGGGAGAGACAGGGACAGACACAGACAGAGACAGGGACAGACAGATAGAGACAGAGATAGAGAGAGACAGAGACAGATAGAGACACAGATAGAGACATAGACAGATAGAGACATAGACAGATAGAGAGATAGAAGATAGAGAGATAGGAGATAGAGGCACATAGGAGATAGAGAGACATAGGAGATAGAGAGACATAGGAGATAGAGAGACATGGAGATAGAGAGACATAGAGATAGAGACATAGAGATAGAGACATAGAGATAGAGACATAGAGATAGAGAGAGATAGAGAGAGATAGCTAGAGAGAGAGAGATAGCTAGAGACAGATAGAGAGAGAGATAGAGATAGCTAGAAAGAGAGAGAGAGAGAGAGAGAGAGAGATAGAGGGAGATAGAGAGAGATAGAGAGAGATAGAGAGAGATAGATAGAGATAGATAGAGAGAGAGAGCAAGATAGATAGATGTGTGTATGCCGGGTCTGGTGGCTCAGTGGACGAATGAGTCCGCTGCAGGGGCCTATGTTCAACCTCATGGTCACAGTTTTTTTTCCTTGCCCTAGCCCCGCCCCTACTGACCCTGCCCCCACCGGTGCGGCCCTCGGCCACAAACCACACTGTAAATTTGGCCCCCGAGAGATAGTTTGTGAGTACCCATGACCTAGAGGAACACTTGACCAGGGCAAGCACCAAAATTATGGGATTCGCCTCTGAGGGCTACAAATTCAACTTTAAAAAATCAAAAATAGCCCACCTCAATGTCCTATTTTTGGGATATGAGCTCTCAAGTGAAGGAAAAAGCTTGGCAGCTAACGTTTTAGAAAAGTGTGCGCAGCTCCAACCTCCAAAATCATTGAAAAATTTACAATCCATACTGGAATTCCTGAATTTTGGTAGAACATACATTTTGGATTACGCAGAAACGGTTAAACCTTTCTACGACCTCATAAGACCTGATTTTTCATGTAGACAATGGACACTGGAACACACAGATATCCTTCGTTCCCTACAAGCTGACATGATAGCATCTAAACACTTACAGACACTCGTAAATGTCCGCAACTTGGTGATCCGTATAGTTGCGGGTCAATATGGGTATACCTACCTGACATACAATGAAGGCGAAACAGTACCCATAGCATACAAATCACACTTATACATGAACGCTGAGATGTGTTTTGCATCCACAGAAAAAATTCTGACAGCAGTACAGACTGCTGTAGTGAGAGAAAGAGCACTGGCTCAGGGGAAACGAATAATTGTCATGACTCCAGTACCGGCCTTAGAGGCTGCTACAAAGGCAAGCGTTCCAAATGCTAAAGCTTTACATCCGAGATGGATACAATGGGCGAATTCTCTCACTGCATCAGATGTAGAATACAGATACGACCCGAGTCTAAAAACACAAGCATTTTTGCAATATGAACAGGAATATCTTCTCCTGAATTAAATAATGCCTCTAGATCAGTATGAATACATAATTTACACTGACGGATCTGCTCAGCCCGCCATTGGAAGTAAACAGCAATACAGCGCCGCATGTGCAATTGTAAAAGGTTGTATGCAGGAGGGAAAGTTCCATCCAAGCTGTACAAAAACACAGTCTCTAGGACACTGCACGGCACAGCTGGCAGAATTAAAAGCTCTATTGCTGGCACTGATTAATATTCAAAGACAATACGATTAACTTTAAGAATTCTAAATTCGAGCGCAATAAGAAATCTTTCAACTTGGAGACAGTGTACCCTTATTTGAGAGAAGATTTTTATACGAGAGAGGACTCTCGAAGGTTTCTACCTGACAACCAAGGTAGATCTAGAAAAAAGTTTTTGACTTTTTCAGAGACATCATCATCTGACTCATAAGGAGCTCTTGAGGCAGGAGAAGGACCATCTCGCCCAAACCAACAGAGAAGAAATAATAACAGCACTTTTTTAGGGAGTGGTCCACAACAAAAACGAGAGCGATTCAAACCCCAGCCATGGGAAATGCGCACCAGGCGCCAACATTACAAGTCATGAAAAAAACATCCATTATCAATTTATCTGAAAAGATATTAACATCTGAACAGGAAGCTGTATTAGAACTTGGCTTAAAATTTATTCCTAGTTGTAAACACGATCTGGTACATTTGAAGGTTGAAGCTATCGAACTTTTTAGGAAAATAAGACTACATGCCTTTTTCAAGGATAAAAATGAGCCATTGATGATAGAACCTTCAGGGCTTAGGAATAAATCGACTTTTTGCCCTCCATCTTACACTGTTCCTAGGAATATAGTCACATTTGAACAAACAGTTCTCTCTTCCCTTAATCAACTGAAGACTAAAAAGATGTTTGTTAAAAATAACCTGTCAGTCCCACAAAGGGCAGCCATTAAAGAACTACAAGAGGCTAAAGATGTGGTGATTAAACCAGCCGATAAAGGCGGGGCCATAGTGGTTTGGGACAGAGAGTTATACCTACAAGAAGGATGAACCCATGTCTATAATCAAATGTGGTATAGAAAAATCCAGTCGGACCCTGTAAAACAGATTCAGGCAGAAATTAAGACCATCACAGATGAGGGGCTAGAATTGGGGATCTTAGGTCCCAAAGAATATGATTACCTAAATAAAAAACATCCAAGGACACCTGTGATCTATTTCCTTCCAAAGGTCCATAAAAATGCAACTACCCCTCCTGGTCGCCCCATAGTTTCTGGGTGTGACTCAGTGCTTGAAACCATCGCTAAATATGTTGATGTATTCTTGAAAGAATTCTTGGTAAATGTTACATCATACCTCAGGGATTCAACCGACTTTATCAATAAAGTTGAGGTTTTTCAGTTTGACACTACTCGCCACATACTAGTCACTCTTGACGTTGTGTTTTTGTACACGCAAATACCTCAAGAAGATGCACTTGACGTCTTAGAATTTTTTCTAGAAAGTAGAGATCGTCCCCATCGGGTCCCCACCCAATTTATTCTATCTTTAGCCTCACTGGCTCTCAAGAGAAATTATTTCAAGTTTCAATCTGATTTCTTTGTCCAAGTAAAGGGGACTGCCATGGGATGCCCATTCGCGCCGGAGATGGCAGTCCTCTACATGGCGAAGTATGAGGACCGGCACATCTATAATAACAATCCCTTTGGCCAGCATGTGGCACAATGGTACCGTTATATAGATGATGTATGGTGCATCTGGACTGGCACAGAAGGAGAACTGTTGCAATTTCATTCGTGGTTGAATACACGCAACCCAGACATACAATTTAGTCTCAATCAGAGTACTTCCAGTCTGACATTTTTAGATGTGGAAGTACGCCCAACCGAATCCGGATTGATCACTACTCTATATATCAAACCGACTGACAAAAATACGGCTTTAAATTTTAGAAGTTACCATCCAAAAAGTTTGAAAGAAAACTTACTGTATGGTCAATATTTGCGCGTCAGAAGAAATTGTACGCGACAAGAGGATTATGTGATACACTCTGAGAATTTGACGTCGAAACTTGAAGAGAAAGGCTACCCGTCAAAATTGTTGAAACACTCATGCAAACGGGCATGGTTCACACCTCGTGAAGTGTTGCTTGAGAAACAACAAAAGAAATCTATGAATCGCCTAGTCTGCGTTTCGACATATGGCCCATATACGAACTCATTCAAGAAAATTGTACGCCAGAACTGGCATTTGGTGAAGGACATTGATAAAGATCTTCAGGTCCCCTTATTTGCCCTTAAAAAGAACACAAGTATAGGACAGAGACTAATCCGGGCGTCGGATGACCCCCCAAAAAAACCTGAAACACTTGGCTCCTTCTTTGGCTTACCACCATTAAAGGGTCACCACAAATGTGGGAATTGCCAAGCCTGTAACTCTGCGATTGAGGGGTCAGAATTTATCTGTGGCCGAGACAAATGGGTACATAATGATTTTTCGAATTGCAAGACCAAGAACGTGGTCTATGCAATCACCTGTCCTTGTCCTCTGACATACATTGGTAAAACAAATCAAGAGATAAGACTGCGAATAAGTCAACATCGCTCTAGGATTAAAAATTGGGTCATGAATGCACCCCTGGTGGCGCACTTTGAGGCCCTTAAACATTCAGAAAATGACATGAGATGGACGATTTTCAGTGTCATCAAAATGAACACCAGAGGTGGCGATTTAGAGAGGAGATTGCTCCAAAGAGAAGCATATTTAATTATGCGTTTTGATACGGCTAGCAGTGGTTTGAATGAAATGTCAGAAGTAAACAGACTGTAAAAAAAGAAAAAATTCAAATGTATTTATTTATTTTCAAAAAAACCCTTTCAATCCATCAAACTCCAGTCCATATTTTACATAACCATTTTGCCTTAATCAACACTAATGTGACTACATATCCCAGAATGCCATGTGGCGATCATGTGACAATTGCAAGTTGTACTGGGAAGGAAATGTGACCCCGCCCCTGTGTTTGAACTGAATCTTCACTGAACAGTTGGATCCATTGTGAATCGTTTAACCGGCCACCCAGGCAAGTTTTGTGAGTTAGTGGGAATGTTGACAAGAGATTGAACCTTTCTTGAAAAGAAGCCCATTGAGGGCTCTTTAATTTCCCTCTTTCAGAAACATTTAGGAGACGGTGAATAGGCGCTCCAACGGCACCGTTTGGACCCACAAACATCTAAAAAGTGAGTTTGCGGGTGGTTTGTAGTTTTAATGTTGACAACCATTGCGTAAACAGAAGTCAGGTTTCAATTTCATTTTTCCTTTTCCAGCTCTGTCAGATTAAGGAACAACGAGTTCCGGAGCTTAAACAAACCATTTATCGAGCACAGCGTAAGCAGGCTTCTTGATCCCTCATTTAAAAGGATATAAGGCAAGTGTTGAAGACAGGTATATGTCATAAGGCAATATTCTCTTTAGAATGCACCTTACTAAGTAAGCCACCCCTTCCTTCTCACCCCTTCTTTCTAGATAAGAATATTGATAAGTTCTACCATCATTTGACTGAAGACTCTTTTGCCCCCATATTCAGTTCTTCCTCATTAAAGGTAAGAACGTTTTTTTAAGCATTGGTACAGTTAGGAACAAGAGAGAAAAAGTCAGTAATTATATTCCCCGTCTCTCATATATTCACTTCTATTTCAGAACTCGACCAAGTCCTGGTCCTGAAGAGAACCCCCAAACAAATATAGGGTTCAGAAACGCGTCGACCACATACAGCCAGCAGTAATAACTGCGAGTTAATTTAATTGCTACATTGTACAAATAAGGCATTTGGCCTGTTGTCCTTAGAGCACTGTCTGGTTGTGTTGTAATAGGTTGTAGCATGATAATATCATAAAGCAAGCCTACACCGTTACTTTTTTCTTGCTTTGTAAATGAAGGACTGGTCATCTATTGTTATGTATTTGTTGTTTAGTGTTGTTCACTCATGAAATGTCAAGTTCATTGTATTTATGTGATTATGTATTGTAAATCTTATTGTGTGCCTATATGTTTTTTGATATGAACTCAATTTAATTTATTAAAAAACTTTTCCGAAATAAAAAAGTAAATGGTGAAATAAAAATACTAAATCCTGTAGATATATATGCAGGGTTTATTCTAGTTAAAAGGTTGCGTTCAAACACTTGTTGTGTTTCCAAAGTATCAGTGGTCTAGTTTGAACTCGAAAACAGACCCTACTCCTATTTTTTCAAAAAAAGGCACTGATTAATACGGATCGAGAATTTCCCCACACTAATTGTGTGCGATTCTTTTTACTGTATCCAGTCATACAATGAATATCTTCACCATTGGGGACAAAATAGGTTTAAAGACTCAAAAGGTGGCACAATTAAGCATAAAATGCTATGGGAACAGGTAGTTGAGTTGAAAAATGAACTACCAAGAGCTCACGTGATACACACACTGAGTGATGGCGTTCACGTTGAAGGGAATTTATTGGCTGATGAAGCCGCGAAGGGGGTAGTACGAACTACGTCCGTAGCTGCAATCACTCGTTCAAAAACAAGAATAGATGGACAGATAATGGTAGCTGTCATTGCTTCACGCAAAGACAATAAGGCATTGCCGAAAGGTTTTCCACTCAAGTACTCCTACAAGTTGGATGCAAATAGCGTTCCATTTGCTCAGATTCCCGGAGTGGGGGATAGAGTAATACCAAACATGGATCGCAGATTGGGCTTAATATTAGCTGCACACGAGGGTCTGGATTCTGCACACACAGGAGTTATGGTGACAGTTTCTTTACTGAAACAACACTATTGGTGGCCAGGGTTAACAAAGCAGACCAAAGATTATGTCTTAAAATGTGACAGCTGTCAACAGATGAAGGGCTCCACCATAACACGTCCAGCACAGACACCATTGCTAATATCAGACAGACCACTCGCGTCTGTCTATTTGGACCACTGCAGCCCCTTACAATCTGATGGGGCTTACAAATGTATCATGGTTGCAGTGGATTCCTGCTCGAGATTCCTATGGGTATGCTGACGCTCGAACTGCTATCAAAGATTTGTGAGTCTTTATAGGGACATACCAGGCAGTTGGCACATTACATTCTGACCGTGGCCCCGCGTTTAGCTCTAGGGCTTACAAGGAAGCCATGGGGAGTTTGGGTGTTGCACTGGGGTACTCCTCTCCCTACCATCCCGAGGGAAATTCGGTTGTGGAGAGGAAAAACCAGGACTTAAAACAATCGTTAACAGCTAGAGTATTAGGCGCGGGTGGCAGTTGGGTCAATCACTTATATGGGGTACAGTGGGCCTTGAACAACAAGCCAAGAAGTTCTATAGGGGGTGCCACTCCTTATGAGGTCCTATTTGGGATGAGAATGTGGGTACCTGATCTCGATTGTGAAGGCACAGTGGCGGATGAAAAACCTTTTGACTTCAATAAACATTTGGCTGTTTTACAGGATCTGAATGAATCCAGAGCACTACAGAGTAATGTGCAGGTAAAGCGGACCGCCACTGGGGAAGTCAAGTCAGTCACGGCAAGACCTGTCTGGATTCCTAAAGTCGGGGATCTGGTCAGGGAAAATATAGTGGACAAAAAAGAATTTGGGCCATCATACAGAAAGCCTGTACCTGTTCTGGCCGTCGAAGGAACAAGAACTGTACTTCTGCCACCTCTTGCCGGAAAAAAGGAGAAGAGATTTGTCTCCATTGATCTGATCAAACCACACTATGTGGCCGATACTGAATAGTAGGCTTAGTGGGCTCCTGAGTAGCCAACGCCCTCCTCTCGCTACTATACAGGAAGTTCATACAGAAAGGCTCATCACGTTTGAAGAAGTCTCCTATACGGAATGATGGACTATGCAACAATGCCATGGAACTCGTTCTCCTTGAACAAGGATACAAATCAAAATGAAAGACAAATTTCAATTCGACCAAAGACTGATGTCCACATAAACATGCCTCAACAAGAGCCGTCTACAAGGTCAACAAAACCTGCGGAACTACCTAAAATAGATCGAACTGCATCTGGCTATTTAATCGACTTCAATACCTTTTCCTTGGATCCAAGTGAACCTGAAACAACGCCAGCCCCGATATCTCGTCAACAACAAATCAAAGACTTCTTCATTTTTCTTAAAAAGACTTACCTGGTGTCACCTTGGCTAGAACGAATAGTTTCTTACCTGTCGGTGTAGTTTTGCAGCTTGAAGAATTTTCTGAATTCACTATGCTGTGCATTATTCCGCCATCTAGTGGTTGGGTCCGGAATTGTAGTATTTCTTCTCTTTTTTTTTTTTTTGCTGTTGATGGGCGTCGACGACGTAGTACCATTTGGTGTCCTTCTGTGACGTCGACGGGCTTCCTCCGGAAGCTCCCACCTTTGGTAGCCATCTTCGGATTCTTTTTTTTTTTTTTTTCCTTTTCTCTTTCTCTCCTCCTTATAGTTCTCTTCCTTGGCGGAGGAGGGTGGCTTCGCTAGTGAATCCAGAAAATTCTTCAAGCTGCAAAACTACATCGACAGGTAAGAAACTATTCGTTTTGCAGTGTGAATCTTTTCTGGATTCACTATGCTGTGCATAGACTTTGTAGCGGTTTTGCTAGTCTTGCGGTGGCTGGGTGGAAGATGAACTTTGGTTTGTAAATAGATGCTGTAAGACCTTTTGTCCTACTTGTGCTTCTTTGTTTATTTGAATGTCCACACAGTAGTGTTTGGTGAATGTGTGTACTGAAGACCATGTTGCAGCCATGCAAATGTCTTGGATTGGAGTGTTAGCAAGAAATGCAATAGTTGCTCCTTTTTTCCTTGTTGAATGAGCCCATGCCGCTCCATGTAAAGTTTGTCCTGCTTGTTTGTGGCACAATTGTATGGCTTGTGCTATCCAGCTTGCGATTGTGCTCTTGGTTACTGGTCTTCCAAGAAAACTTT